>JARCGZ010000009.1:25790000-26990000 GCA_029784005.1 Lenwebbia sp. NSW1173648 | reverse complement strand
CTCTGTTCGAAGCTTTAGCGTCTAGATCAATGGATCGAAGCTCGCCGGAATCAAGCTCTCGGCCGGCCTCGGTTTAGGTGGTTTTAGGTTGGTTTTAGTTCTAGAATTCGTATATGTTAGTTTGGAAGGCATGAGGAGCTGATTAGGCTCGAATCGGGGCAAGATTCGCTCATTTGTGCGCTGTTTCGGCACTCCGGCGTGGTTCCGGCAGCTTTGCCGGAATATTAGCTGTTCCGACGAGCTGCCGAGCGTCTTGGTGTGCCACGTGGCGTCCATGCCAGTAGGAGAGGTCTTTAACAGGTTCTTAAAAAAATAAAAATAAAATAAAATCCAAATCTGACTGTGGTCTTCGCGCCACGTGTCAAGATCTGGAATTTTCAGAAAAATAAAATGATATTTTGAAAATATTCTGAATTTTCAAAATTTTAAAAAAAAATTGTGATCGTGTGAACTAGGTTTGGCCACGCGTCACCATCCTAGCCGTCCATTCAATTTTTGAAAATCAATTTTTTTTAGAAATTAAAAATTCATTTTTCAATATTAAAAAAATGCGCCGGATCGGACGGCTGTGGATTAGCCACGTTGCCCGATCCTGACCGTAGATTCGATCACTGGATCGAAGAGTCGTGGTCTAGCCACGTGTCTCAATCCTGACCGTAGGATTAATTGGATTAAAAAAAAATCAGAAAATTTATAAAATTTTGAAAAAATTCGAAAATTCAAAAGCTTGGCAAAACTACGTCGTTTTGGCCTAGACAGGTTCGGACCCCGACAGTCTTGGCCGGGTGCCTGCGAGGCGTGGGTCGGGTGAACCCGACCTTGCCTGGAAAATATTAAAAAATTCGAAAATAAAAAATTCCAAAAAAATAAAATGGAAAATTCCAAAAGAATTCTAAAAAAATTGGAAAAAATTCTAACAAATTCCAAAAATTTCAGAAAAGTCTCGAAAATTAGGAAATGGGTCGTTTTAACTGATCAATCCTATTTTTGACGGTGTTGCCCTTCCATTCTTTCCAAAATGACGATTTTTCCCTTTATGGGCAAATTGACTCGAAAAATTCCGGAAAATTTCCAAAAATCACAGAAAATGGGAAACGGTCAGGCTTGACTGGCCAAACCCATATTTTGAGTTTTTGGCCCCTGATTGTTCCTGAAATGACGATTTTGCCCTACATGGGCAAATCGTTCCCAAAAATCCAGAAACATTTCAGAAAATCTCGAAAATTAGGAAATGAGCATATTCAACTGGCCAACCCTATTTTCAATGATTTGGATTCCTATTCCCTTCAAAAAATGACAATTTTGCCCCTCTGGGTAAATTATCTCCCAAAATGATAATTTTGCCCCTGATGGACAAATCGCCTCCAAATCATCTCAAACTCTTTCCAAACCTTAACACGCCCCTTTTCTAAGCCAATAGGGCTTTACTATGGATGCCATGTACTGATTTGATGCGTTTTATCCTCATGTTTTGGATCCTTGATTGCGCTCTATCTTTACTGAATGTGATTGATAGGTTAGATATTCCCATCTACATGAACTCCTAGGTTCTAGAGCCTACCTCCCTCCAAGCCATCTGCATGAAATCATAGTTAGGAAATAACTCAACTTAGGTACCGAAAGGGCATCAATGGCAACATTGGTGTAACTAAGTCCCCAATCCCAAATCTTTGGTTCCGTTTGGGTCGTACGGCTTCTCCCACCGCCAGACGAGCTTCCCGATCCACCTTCCCTAATGTTCGATGGTGACACCGAAAGCATGTACACCTACGCACATATCACACGACCGCACCTAAGGTCGAACTCGATTCTTAAATCCCGCCGTCTCGCGGGGTGAGGACTTAGGAGAGTCCAAGCCGATTCTGCGGATCGCATCGGATCAGCAGAATTTCGGCAATCACCCCTAAACCCATTCTCCGCTCCGCTCGGAAGGGTCGCGACACTCCTTAGATGATGCATTTGTTCAGAGGTTCCTTCCAAGCATATGTATCTCCTTAGATAATGCTTTTGTTTATCCTCAGATGTTGAGCAAATTCTGAAGCTTTGCTTCAAATATTGAATTTCCTCAGATGTTGCGTTTTGCTCAGAAGTAGATTTTAACCTGTCTTGAAGACAACTTAAACAAGCATAAGAGCAATACTCAATTCTTGTCTAATATATTCAAAAGAATTTCTATCGAGGGGCTTTGTGAATATATCAGCTAATTGATGCTTCGAATCAACAAATTGAATATTAACATCTCAATTATGCATATGATCACGAATGAAATGGTGTTTAATTTCAATATGCTTAGCTCGAGAGTGTAGAATTGGATTCTTTGTGAGGTTGATTGCACTGATGTTATCACACTTGATTTTCACGTTTGAGGTTTCAACACCAAAGTCCCTCAGTTGTTACTTCATCCACAAGATTTGAGCATAGCAACTCCCCAAAGCGACATATTCTACTTCTGCAGTTGATAGTACCACAGTATTTTGTTTCTTTGAATGCTAAGACACTAGCATGGATCCCAGAAGTTGACATGTTCCTGAGGTGCTTTTCCTGTCTAATTTGCAACTTGCAAGATCAGCATCTAAGTAGCTCTGTAAAGTAAGTTCTGAGGTCTTTGGATACCATAATCCGAGATTAGGATTGGTTCCAATATATTTTATGATCTTCTTTACTGCAGACAGATGAGATTCCTTAGGATCTGATTGAAATCTGGCACACATACACACACTAAAGATGATGTCGGGTCTAGAAGTAGTAAGATATAATAGAGAACCGATCATGCTTCTATATAGCTTTTGATCAACCTATTTGCCTTGTTCATCCTTATCTAGCCTGGATGAAGAAGACATTGGTGATTCAATTTTCTTACAGTTTTCTTGACCAAACTTCTTCATAATTTCCTTCGCATACTTCTCTTGATGTATGAAGGTTCCTTGTTTTGTTTGATTCACTTGAAGTCCAAGGAAGAAAGTGAGTTCTCCCATTATGCTCATTTCAAACTCGCTTTGCATGATCTGAGAGAAATTCTTGTAGAGTTTTTCGTTAGAACCAAATATGATATCATCAATATATATTTGAATGAGCAAGATATCTTTACCTTCCTTTTTGATAAATAGAGTTGTATCTATTTTACCTTTTTCAAAACCTTTATCAACAAGGAAGTTACTTAACCTCTCATACCAGGCTCGCGGTGCTTGTTTGAGTCCATACAGAGCTTTTTTGAGTTTATAGACATGATCTGAGCTCTTTGGATCTTCAAACCCTAGTGGTTGTTCCACGTACACCTCTTCTTTAATGTAACCATTCAAAAATGCGCTCTTGACATCCATCTGATATGGCTTGAAGTCATTATAGCAAGCATAGGCTAGGAGCAATCTAATAGATTCCAGTCTTGCTACGGGAGCATACGTTTCATCGTAGTCAATCCCCTCTGCTTGAGAGTATCGCTTGGCTATGAGTTTTGCCTTATTTCTGGTAACTTTGCCCTTATCATCCAACTTGTTTCTGAATACCCATTTGGTTCCAATGATTGGATGACCCTTGGGTCTGGGCGCTAGTTCCCAAACTTCACTGAGTTTGAATTGATGTAGCTCTTGTTGCATTGCTTCGATCCAGCTTTCGTCTGTAAGAGCCTCTTCAATTCCTTTGGGTTCTACTTCAGATACAAGTGCAAAAGCATTTATGGCATTCTTGAATTTGGGTCTGGTCTTGATTCCATCTTCTATATCTCCGTTGACAAGATCTGTAGAATGACTGGATTTGTATTTTCAGTTCTTGTTTCTACTATATTGTTCATCTTCTGGAGAAGGATCTTGGTTTTTATTCTCAAATGATGTAGCAGCCTGAGTATCATTGATGTTATGAGTGGCTTCAGATAATAACGTATCAGAAGTTTGCTTAGATGATGGATTCCTCTCAGATGATGTGGTGATTTCAGAGCTTATCTTTTGAGTGTCATTTCCATCTTCAAACCTCACGTTCATTAATTCTTCAACTGTTCTTGAGTTCTTTTTGAAGACTCTATATGCCTTGCTTGAAGTAGAATATCCAAGAAATACACCTTCGTCTGATCTTTCATCAAACTTACCCGGCCGATCATTCGAATTCTTAAGGATAAAACATTTACAGCCAAATACATGAAAATATGATATGCTTGGTTTCTTGCCTTTGTAAAGCTCATAGGGGGTTTTCTCAAGCAATGGTCTCAGAAAAATTTGATTTATGATATAGCATGCAGTAGAAACAGCTTCTGCCCAAAAATGAGAACGAGCTTTGCTTTCAATCAAGAGCGTTCGAGCCATTTCTTGTAAAGATCGATTTTTCCTTTCAACTACTCCATTTTATTGAAGAGTATAAGGAGATGAAAAATTATGTTGAAAGCCATTTTGATCATAAAAGTCTGCAAAGATTTGATTTTCAAATTCTCCCCCATGATTAGTTTTGATGTTGGAAATTGAGTAACCTTTTTCATTTTGAAATTTCTGTGAAAAAATTTCAAAGTATGAAAATGCATCATTCTTATATGCAAAGAAGAAAACCACAGTAAATCTAGTATAGTCATCTGCTATTACCTGACAATACTTTTTACCTCAAATGCTCTAAGTTCTTGTTGGTCCAAAGATCTCCATGTGTAAAAGCTGCAGAGCATGGTTAGTGGAAACTTTATTTATTGACTTGTAAGAATTTCTTACTTGTTTTCCAAGGGTGCAAGCGTCACAAAGTTTTGCTTGCTCAAATCTAGCATTTGGGAGTCCTCTCACAAGCCTTTTTTAGGAAAGCTTTGAGATTTGTTTGAAACTTATGTGTCCCAGCTTCTTGTGCTAGAGTTGAGTCGTCTTTGACTGATACTAGACATTTCATATCCTCATATGATGTAACCAGAAGATACATATTGCCATGTCTGTGTTCGGTGAATGAGCACTTATTGTCCCGGCTAACACCTGAGCACTTGCCCTCCACAAAAGAGATTTTATATCCAATATCACACAATTGGCTTATGCTAATAAGATTGAAATTCAAACCCTTAACCAATGAGACATCATTAATGAAGAGATTGCCAATCTTTACGGTTCCTTTACCAATAATTGTTCCTTTGTTGTTGCCGCCAAAGGAGACACTTCATACATCAAATTTGGTTAGATTGATGAATATATTGGAATCTCCAGTCATGTGTCTAGAACACCCACTATCAAGGTATCATTTGTTTCTTCTTTTCATTGGTACCTGCAAACATCAAAGGAATTCAAGTTTTCTTTGGTACCCAAATTTGTTTGGGTTCTTTTGGGTTAATGGAGTTTGCAAATCTCAAAATATCTCATGTTGGTCTCCAGATCTTAGGACAATAACTTCTGGAATGTCTTGGATCACTACAATTTGTGCATTTTGAGACGTTCTGTCCCTCAGATCTTATAAATTGCTTATGAAAGTGATTTCTATATGCTTGTTTCAAAGGTCTTCTTCTGAGTCTTTCTTTTACCTTTGAAAAAACGTTTTTCAATTCACTTTCCTTTGAAAACTAAGTCCAGACTTATTGTAGTAAGGAACTTGTATAGAAAGAATATGTTGTAAAGTTTTTGAACAAGAGGAAAACTTTTTATTGATATCTGAAATTTCCTTTTTCAAACAATTGTTTTCCTTTTTCTTAGAAATGTTTTCCTTTTTTAAAGATTCGTTTTCGATTTGTAAATCTTCATTTTTCTTAGAAATCAAATCTGATTTTCCTTGATTTGAGAAAATCCGCTTTCGAGAAAATTTACTTTATCTTTTTGAGAAATAACATTTTTCTTTAAACAAGCAATTTCCTTTTTCAATTCAGAAAGCCTTTTAAGAGCAATTTTATAATCTGAACACAATTCATCTATATATTCAGATACCTCAGAAGGAATGTTAGTAAAAGTTACCTCAGATTCATCCTTAGAGTCTGAGATGGCCATTAAACAGATATTGGCAAATTCCTCATCACTTTTACATTCTGTGTCGCTCCAAGTTTCAGCTTTTAGAGTTTTCTTGAATTTTTCATCCTTTCCTTTCTTCTTTAGAAGAGGACAGTTTGGTTTGATGTACCCTCTCTTTTTGTATTCATTGCAAATCACATCTTTTCTTTCGTCTTTGTCACCAGATGATTGTCTCAAATCATGTTGCTTGAAATCTCTTTTACCTTTGAAATTTCTGCTTTTCTTTGCTATTCTTATGAACCTCTTGACCATGAGTGCTAGTTCCTCATCGTCTTCATCTTCAGAGTCTGAGATATCAGAATCAGCATTAGATTTCAAAGCAATGGATTTCTTACCTCTTGATTGAGTTTCCTCATTGATTCTTTCATCCTCATAGGATTGAAGAGTTCCAATGAGTTCATCCATGGACAGTGGTGAGATCCTCTGAGTCTCTCGAACGGAATTTTTGATATTGTCCCATTATTTTATGAGTGCCCTTAGGAGTTTATTCACTCACATCGGTCCAGACATAGGTTGCCCATGATAGATGAGACCATTCACTATTTCAGTGAATCTGTCGAACATCTCTTTCATCGTTTCATTAGGCTTCATCTTGGGAGCTTCATATTGACTGAGGAGTATGTCTACTTTAGTCTTCTTGACAAAACAATGGATTTCTTACCTCTCAATTGAGTTTCCTCATTGATTCTTTCATCCTCATAGGATTGAAGAGTTCCAATGAGTTCATCCATGGACAGTGGTGAGATCCTCTGAGTCTCTCGAATGGAAGTTTTGATATTGTCCCATTATTTTATGAGTGCCCTTAGGAGTTTATTCACTCGCATCGGTCCAGACATAGGTTGCCCATGATAGGTGAGACCATTCACTATTTCAGTGAATCTGTCAAACATCTCTTTCACCGTTTCATTAGGCTTCATCTTGAAAGCTTCGTATTGGCTTAGGAGTATGTGTACTTTAGTCTCCTTGACAAAACAATGGATTTCTTACCTCTCGATTGAGTTTCCTCATTAATTCTTTCATCCTCATAGGATTGAAGAGTTCTAATGAGTTCATCCATGGACAGTGGTGAGATCCTCCGAGTCTCTCGAATGGAAGTTTTGATATTGTCCCATTTTTTTGTGAGTGCCCTTAGGATTTTATTCACTTGCATCGGTCCAGACATAGGTTGTCCATGATAGGTGAGACCATTCACTATTTCAGTGAATCTGTCGAACATCTCTTTCACCGTTTCATTAGGCTTCATCTTGAAAGCTTCGTATTGGCTGAGGAGTATGTTGACTTTAGTCTCCTTGACTCTGTCCGTTCCTTCATAGGTTACATAGAGCTTGTCCCAAATTGCCTTTGATGAGGAACAATCTGCAAAATGTTTGTATTCAATGGGAGATAATGCACTATAAAAAGAATAAATAGCCTTAGCATCTAGAGCATCTCTCTTTGCTAATTCAGTAGCAGATAGAGCAGCTGTGGGAGTAGGATTGGTGTTGTCCCCAGCGTTTGAGCCACCTGAAGTGATTGCGGATGGATAAACCCCTTTTGCACTACATCTCATATCTGTGGATCTTAGCATCTGAGATATGCCTTAAATTTATTCTGCCAATCGCTATACTATTTTCCTTCGAAGTAAGATGGCCTATTGTTGCTTCCTCCTTCAATCCAAGTGGGAATAAAATTGCTAGCCATAGAGATCGTTAGCTCAGACGTAATGACACTTCAATAAAAATACGAGCACCAGACTTTGATACCAATTGATGAGGCTAGCGTTATCACCTAGATGGGGGTGAGTAGGTGAATTTAAGAAATTTTAAGAAATTAATGCGGAATATAACTAATCTTCTCATAACTTCGTTTAAATGATATTAGCTAGTAAGATCTGAGATTCTCTCAGAAGCAGAATTTCGTTCAGACGATGCTATTAGGATGATCTAAGAAGCTCTCAGATGCAGCGCCGTGCACACAACTACTTTCATATATATGTAAACAAAGAGATTAAGGAAAAGAGAATGTGCACAGAGGATTTATAGTGGTTCGGCTTGTTTAAGCCTATGTCTACTTCTTCAGCTGGCAGCCAATCGGCTGGATTTCACTAAATAATAGCTTAGAGGTTATAGCTCAATGATCTCTCTTGAGTCGAAAGACTTCCTGCCTAACACTCAACACTCTAATGTACACCTCTAAGTATTATAGTGTATAGATCAGGGTGAATATAAAACGTTGAAGCTCTCATGATCTTGGAAGTTTGAACTATATTCCCTCTTACGCTAACTCTTGTCTCTTCAGCCTTGAGATGTCCTTTTATACTTCTCCACCTCCAACTACCAATTGCAAGGCCTCCAGAGGATTGCTCTCCAAACTTCTCATTTGGATGAGACTGTATCTCAAGAAGATCTCGTAGCCATTGAGGTCGACAAAGGAAAGTGTTCCCCGTTGGATCAAATCGCCCATATAATCATGACCCTAAGTTTCTATAGATGGAGTTCTTCATTAGGAAGGTCACGCTTGTCTTCCTTAATTCGTATCCTTGATAGATCTTCAAGATTGAGAATCTTCAAGAATGATCCAGCTCGATTACTAGCCGTTGTGATTATATAATCTGTCAATTAAATCATCTTCAATTATATCTCTTGATATTCTGATTGTTGCGCATGAAATACTTCTCTCAGAGCTTGAGCCTCATTCCAACGTCTAAGTTCTCCCGCTCAACGTCTGAGCTCGATACAGCGTCTGAGTCCCTTAAAACATCGTCTAAGTATATCTTTCCAAATTCAATCCTATGTATCACACACCTAGGGATAATCTGCAAATCAAGTATTTCATCGCATTAATTCAGATATAAGAGATCATGGATTGTTTTGTCAACTTCAAAATCAATTCGGGGTTTTTCTCAACACATAATCTCGCTACATTAAGTTTTGGCAAAGAAACTAAATTGCAGAAAAATATTGGTATATAAAGGGTTTGAAACAAATCCAAATAATGCATAGTATCTTAGACTAAATGATAAGTGTCAATGCCTTCAACTGTAGCTTTGTTTCTATTCCCCGTGAACACATAGTTCTCATTTTTCTTTATGATTTGGATTATAAGAAATCCTTGTATCGTATCGGAAATATGAGTGTTGGCACCAGAATCAATCCACCTACTATTATAAGGAATTTCAACAAAGTTTAATTCAAAACATGCTAAAGCACAAGGCTTATCTTTCTTTTCAAATCAAACTTTACGCTTCAAACAATCTTTCTTCAAGTGTTCATTTTTATTACAAAAGTGACACCTTAATAAGAATGTGTTCCTTCTTGTGGATTAAAGCCTTAGAAGAATCATTCAAGTTGTGTAATCCTTTTTTCTTATGCTTTCCACCTTTCCATTTAGAATTCTTTTCAGCTTCTTGATGACTTAGGAGATGAATAGAATGAGCAATTTGATTCTTTATCCTTGTTTCCTCTTGAACAAGCATACTGGCCAATTCATTTACATTCCACTTATCCTTTATAGTGTTGTAATTCATCTGAAATGGCCTATATTGCTCATGAGGAATTATGGATGAACTATACTAAAAAGTACTCATCCACATTCATTCCTAAAGTCCTTAACTTTGCTGCTGAGTTCGTCATCTCAAGTACATGCTCATGCATGGTCCGTGAACCATCATATTACGTGGTGGCCAAAGTGCTCATTAATGTACTAGCAAGAGACTTATCAACAGTTTGAGAACACTCTTCCACAAATTTCATAAATTCCTTAGTGCTGTCAGTTTTGGGATGAGTAGTCTTTTTAAGTTGTTTGCAATTGTCATTTGCATAAACATTAGGCTTAATCTGTTCAATCTTTCCCAAGCTTTATGGAAAGACTTTTCATCATCGCTACTCTCGTCAGTAATAGCAGCTAGCTTCTCGACTTGAAGTACTAAATCAAGATCCATGACACCTAAGTGAAACTAGATTTGCTCACTCAAATCAGAGAAATTCAATCCATTGAATAGTGGACAGACGAAACATGCGAATGAAGAGAAATAGGTTCAAATACTACAATTATGCAAGGAAATAATCATATATTAACGCTGTGAGAATATCACAATTAGATTCCAATTAAACAATACATGTATATCATAGTTCTCCTTTGAGAGATCCTATGATACACAAACATATTAACCATAATGATGCTAATTACTTTTATTTGGTAATTACTAATAAATCTTATTAAAATTTATTTGCTATCTTTGGATATACAAATAAATCTAATAAGATATATGTATTACCAACCATTATGTTCATGAAATATAAGAAATTGATTAACCTTTGGCTTAATCCCGAAGTTCTTATAATAAGAACTTCAATATACCCATGACATCTATAAGTATATGTAATATGCCATTTTCTGCCATAGCATCAATTAGTCATGGGTAATTGAATAAAATATTACAAACTTCAAAATTCAAAATTCAAAATTCAATATACCTTAAGGTTTGGCCACTTTGGTGACTAACAAACCATTCATAATTGAATTTTGAAAATTCTAAAACACAATTATTATTTCATAATTTGATCAATAAATGAATGGGGCAAATCTGTAAATATATGCACCCAAGGGCATAATGGTAAATACAGCATAAAAGGGCAAAATGGTAAATTTACGCCTAGGGTCAAATCTGTAATTAGGCTTCACGGGCAAAATCGTAATTTTGTTGCAAGAAGACAAAACAGGGGCAAAAACTGTAATTTTCGAAAAAGGACAAAAGGGGCAAAACTGTAATTTTCGGAAAAAGACAAAACAGGGAAAAAGACAAAAAAAAGTGGCAAAACCGTAAATACATGCGGCTGGTCTTCTTCCTCACGCGTTTTGCTTTCTCACTCACAGTATGCCCTCTCGCCGGATTTCGCCGGGTCTTCCATCGCCTGAGTCTCTTTCGACAGCCCTCCTCCAACCAAATTAATTGGTGGATTTTGGAGACCACTCCGGTACGACCACACAGGCCCTTAATTTGGCGAAAACGGCCGAGAAATTTGCTAGAAATCAAGTAAATTCCCTTAAACGTAAACCCTAACCACCGAGACTTCTGCCACTTAATTCGCCTCCGGCAATGGCCATAATGCCGAACAAACTTAGGGCTTTTGTTGCCCATGGCGATGCGACCCTACTATTCAAATTTGGGGTGGTGGGTGGCCAGATTTTGGTCGAAATCGCCGTTTTCATTTCAAGGCCAAAATTGATCTGAATTTATTAATTCATTAAGAAAACCCCAAAAATTTATCCAACGAATATTCAACGAGCCTTCCCCACATACACAGAAACTTCATACGTAATCGAAAAATCTTGAGATCATAAATCATGCTTTGATACCAACGGTAAGCTTTTACGTAATACTTTTATGCGAAAATTCATTATCCCAATAATCGAAAACGATGAAGAACTTGATTTCTCTCCCTTAGCCCTTTGTTCCTTTACGTATTCTAACGATGGAGAATAGAATACAAAACTGAGTTCCTTTTACGTTACTTAAAACGCCATTATTGATAGGGTGGAGAAATCACCGGACTTCATTTTAAAACGTTATTAAGAGGTGCCTTCCATCAAAGTACTTCAGAATCGCACCTTTTCATAGCTAATATATTTAACATTATAGCATGTAAATAATTATTAAACCATTATTAAATAACATCATGTGAGCCACAATAATTCTTACATCTTGTACTTTAAATACTCGTGAGAAATAAAGTAAAATCATCTTGTCCAATTCTTGCATAAATATCATGCTGCATTGGCTAATCTCCTGTGTACGAACATAAGCTCGAATATTATCTGCAGGACTCTATCCGATGGCGATTGAGACGGACCAAACCCGAATATGGATTTGTCATAACCCGGAACCAAGGCCTATCTCAATATGAGCTTAGCAATGGCCTGGCCTTGGGTCATCTGGAAATGATCAGTGAGGCCGAAATGAGCCATCATGAGCCAAACATGGGTCAGAAGCTCTCCCCCTCGCCTCAGCTGCCCAGCGTGACGATCCCCTCTGCATTGGCTCGCGGCGTACATCAATATCTTCACCCAGAGCTTCCCGATCGTTTCCCACTTTATGCGTATTTCCCTCTGTCTGATCTCGCCACGATCCTGCATCCATCGAACAACACTGACTTGCTCTTTCCGCCCTTCACTTTGCTTGGAGGAACCTCGGTGTTCACCTCCAGCAGCATTCTAGAAGCTCGCTGAAGATACGAGTTCATTTCATTTCTCTTCCCTCTATTGACCACTAGGTTTTTTATCCACCAATTGGGCTCTCCATTCGGTTCTGAACTGGGTACTTGGTGATCCTCAAAGAACTTTAAAGCCTCGGCAAAAGTGTCGCGTAGCCTTATTTCTCCGATTCCTCTGGGTAACATAGAAGGGTACATGACCAGAAGATAAAACATGTACCTGGAGAGAAGCTTGCTCGCCCGAAAATGAGGGAGTTCGGATTCGCTCCGCACTTTCTCTTGATCTGAGTAGTATGATAGTTCGGTGGCAATGTGCCAAGTTAGGACAACCTGGTCGAAATCCCCCTCGGTGGCCCACTTAGCTTGAGCGAGGCCATAGCCGTTGAGTAGCGTAGCAAGAGATTCGTGAATATCCGTGCCGACCGACGCTTGTTGCTCCTCAACGTAGAACAGAACTTCCTTGACATGACGGAAGATCCATTCCCTAATCTCGTCGGACACGTCTTCATGGAGGGTGTAGTGATACTTCTCTAGCTTCTCCCCGATCTTCAAGAACTCGAGCACCTTTTGGCAAACCAAGGGCCTCTCTTTACTGCAAAAGCTGAGCAAGCTGAATTGGGCAATTGAATGTGACCACCTGGGTTGTCTAGGCAATCTCATGATGTTCACGGCACGTCTCAAGACACGGGTCTTGTTGTGCTTGCGCAACCAAACGTCGCACCAATCCGAGGAAATCAGCATCAAGATCGAAGAGATCTCGAAGAAAACAATGACGGCCAACAACAAGTAAGTGATGGAAAGATCGACCCTCGAAAGGTGCGACTTCTTGGCCCAAGAGAAGAGCACCAACACCAACAGAGTGGTCGAGAAAGTGAACAAGCGGAGTCGGAGTCCCCACTTGGTGTGAAGCACCATTGCCTTTGTGTGGAGCAAATCATAGATGAACCCGAGCTCGATCTCAATGATCCTAAAAGCTTTCTCACAATCGATCGCCTTGAATATGGACTTGCTAGTATTCCTCTCATCATGGCTGAGTATCAACTCAACAAAGAGGCGCTTGAACATCTGTAGCAGGCCATGGGCTTTCACAATGTCCTCAGAATTAATCGCGAAGGACGGATCATCGCCGCTACTATCGATACCTTCCGGCACTTGGTCCTCGATCACGTCATCAGCCACGACGTAATACCCCTCGGCCTGCTTCAAAGTGTACTCCTCCATGAAACGGGGGTAATTCGGGCTCGGATCAGGCGGGGCCAGCATCGACTGCTTGAGCTTGTCGTTGCTCGCCATCCAAAGAGCGCACACTCTCTCCCCGTACTTGACGAGCCCGACCAATGCCATCACTGACGAGAGGTAGGAGAGATAAGATCTTGTCCAGGCCATGAAGATGATATATGTTGTGGCTGATGTTTGGACCACTAGGCCAAGGCAGTGCCTGAGCCAGAGAGCATTGTCCTCCAGGGAATAGGAAGTGATTGTGTCAGGGCCCCCCAATAGAAGCAGAAGCAGTGGGGACCAGAATGCGAGCAACTTGTCGTTGTTGCCGAGGCGACCCCCATTTCTCTTATTCACGTCACCAAGCTTGCTGGAGAGGACGCCGAGGGCGACGGTGGCCACTGAGTCCGCGGTCAGGTACGCACACCAGACGGTGATCCTGAGCTTGAGATTGTGGCTGGACTTTCTCTTTTGGCCGAAGAGAATGAGTAAGATTTGGACAGCTAGTGTGAACACCACCATCGCTCTTAGCTCCCACAAGTTCCAAATTTTTCTCCAGAATTCCGCACGAAGCACCTCCATAATGATAGGTTTTCTGTTTCTCTGAGAATGAGAGAAAGGGATGAATTGCTGATAAGAATGTGGAAGTTGGTTCTAGAGAGGAAATATACTCGGCGTGAGTAAGTTCACCCAGCTGGACTTAAGAAATGCTCTAGCATTTGTTCACTTTATAGTCAAAAGGAAATAGGCCTGAACACGTCATATTGAAGCCGAATTCCTCTATAAATCTGAAATGAGATGTTTTCTCGTCAGTGACATTGAATGCTTCTTGATCTGGATCAATAGTATTGCGAAAAACAATTGATCGAACAACAAACTAAACTGGACAAAGAATTTATTTGGTTGATTTCACTATAAATTAAGCAATGCAATGGATATTACAACCATACTTGAGTCACTCAAACACTCTAAGCGTTTCACATCCCCCAATTACACCCACTAACTCACATGACGTCTTTTCTCATAATTTCTTGCGAAATAATATCTCAATCTCGAGAGAAATTAAAGAAATCTTGACAAAAGATCTTCATGGTTTCAAATATTTGGGATGTATTTCACGAGCATGCCGCACAATTGATTGTCACGGCCAAACGCTTCTCTTGGATGCTACAAGGTGCAGTTCACGCATAAGCCACCTCTTGAATGCAATTCACGAAGAAAAATCACTTCTTATATATATATATATTGGATCCAAAACAGGAAACCAACTCAAGCGAGGAATCCAACTCTAACTAAGAAACCTACTTAGATTAGATTTCGTTCATGGGCTCAAACTCGAGACATATTCTCAATAATCCCCAACATTGGCTCGATCCTTGATTCAAGTCACAATTACTTCCCTGGACACCGAACTTCACCGCTACTCTCCCACAGCCTCACATGGACTTAACTACCACAAATATCTTCCAAATCCAAGTTTCGCTTAAACTTCTCTGTAACCGTGAACCTTATAATAGCACCAACTCCACCTACATCTTTAGTTACTCAACAACACAAACCCTCCTCTATCATAGATAAATAAAAAATACCGTTGCATCAGTATTTGTCAAGATATCGAAATCGTACCTTGTCAAACTCAGCCGCTACAACAACCACTCCACCTTGTTAAATGCACTAACTATGGTGATCACCACGTTAGCACCCACTACAGAATTTCTAGTTGCAACTCCACCTTGGGTTGAACACAGACCAGATCCTTGTAAATACTGCCACAACCACTCCTACCCAGAAGTGTTAGAAACTCTTCAAATGTAACTTTTCTGCTGATAACATGTGAAATTTAATTTCATGCACCATAACCCATAGCGTCGCTCACCTCGTGCATAGCTTGGGAACATGTACTTTTTACCCTCACATCGACCTTAGCATTGCTTAGTCGAACATAGCACAGTCAACCAAATATTTTATGAATTGAATAATCAGTAACATTATCTGACCACACTCCTCAGGAGTCAAACATTCGACCGCAATCGATAAATGTCATTTCACCGGGTGTCTGCCGTGCTAAGCACATCCGCTCGAAATTTCCTAGTCATTCCAGTACTAGAGAGCATTTTATGGGCTGTATCTAATAATATTCTGCTCATCAATTCTGCAACCTATTGTGGTTCACTAGCACTAGTACGGTGTCTCACTTTGCCTTCATTCATGCAAAATTCGTGTAATAGCTCCAAGTCAAACTCTATGCTACTATCAATCCTCACATGCATTATCGTCTTATTAGTCTCCTTTCCGATCAAAACTCCTAACTGTCTAGTCCCGACACCACTTTTAAACTTGTGCATTAGCACAAACAATCAGATTTTCTTCGGGTACTATAGTCCCTAGCTCTGAGTATAAATATGGCACTCTTCCTCAAAAGAAATCATGATAGCCTGCGAAAGTCCAAGTGAAATTAACTTTGCAATCGTTGTGGTTTCACTGACAATCTAACTAAACTGCACTTTTAGTCATTTTCCCAAGTCACAGTAGCTGAATACATTTAGTTTCTTAGCCTCTTAACCACACAGTAGATTCCTTTGACTCGGAACTTTCATGCTTATATAGCTAATATGCCCCAAATGCATATGCCACAATTCGTGATCTCGAACAGATGCATCTGACGTCTCCATGGTGAATTCCAACAATGTCTCCTCTTTAAACTCATACATGTCATTGTTCTTGATTCCTCTCATTATCACCAGGTCACTTCGAGAAACCTTTATAATTTCACCTTCTAAAGTATGCTTACATCCGGCTGAATACAGAGCACTTGAGGAAATTAGGTTTTTCTTCAAATTTGGAATATGCCTCACTCCGGTCAATATGCTCGTAATATCGTCATGCATTCTGATTCTTACATTGCCAACGCCTACAACATCGCACTTAGCGTTGTTTCGTAATTGCAATTTACCACTATTTGTGCACTAATAAGTAGTAAACCAATTTTTATTTGATGTAGCGTGAAACGAACAACCAGAATCTAGAACCCATACGTCAAACGACAAATTTTCAGTGACAGACAAAACATAATCATCACCATCCAAGACACCTTCAACTATTGCAGCAATATCATCATAAAACTCAAGTTAATTCCATTCCCTTCTCATTTTCAGCTTAAGGCAATCCCTCTGAGATGCCCCTACTTGCCATAATTTTAACAGACAAAACCATCAGTCTTAAACTAACTTCATATGTTCCTGTTCACACTACTCTGGCTAACACGAGCATTTGTTCTTTATATACTTTCACCTACTAAATCAGGAGGCACATGATCACCAGATTCTCTCATCCAGATGTCGTGCCTCAGAATCAAATCATGAATCCTGTCAAACGTCGGGCTTGTTGCCTAAAGAAATTATTAAAAGCAAACAATAGTATTCTAAGTATCATGCAATAAGGATAATAGAATCAAAGCACGCACCTCATTAGCGAAGTCAATCTCCATCGAATCCAATTAACTAATGATCATATTGAATTTAGTTATATGCTCAACAACGAATGCATCTTCGCCCATTTTTAAGTAAAACAGATGTTACGTCAAGTAGACCTTATTGATCCATAGGGGCTTATCGTACATACTTGACAAGGCATTTGTTAGTCCCACAATGGTTTTCTTTTTCAAAATGTTAAACGCGATGTTAGGAGCCAACGTCAGCCGAATAACACTCAAGCCTATCCAACAAAGCTTAATCGGTTTGCTTCACCGAATCTGGCTTCTTCCCAGATAGTGGTAAATGCAAATTTCTCTGATATAGGTAATCATCAATCTGCATCTTCAAGAAACCGAAATCCTTCCTATCAAATATGTCAATTTTCACTTTCATTCTTCTATTGCCATCGGTTCGCTTCAACTTAATCAAGTTTGGCTCTGATACCAATAATCGTGGAAAACAAGCGATCGAATAATAAAATAAACAGAATAAAGAAACAAATCGAACATTGGATTTACGTGGTTCGATCGGTGAGACCTACTTCACTAGGGGAGCAGTACATGAATTCACTATAGATCTACCGATATAACTGATATTATAACTACAGTCGAGTCGCTCAAACACTCTCAATGTTCATAGCCCCCAATTGCACTCAATAACTCACACGATGTATAGCCCTCAAAATCTCGCAAAATAATCTATCAATCTTGCAAAAGAATTACACAAAATCTTAATACAAGATCTTCATGGCTTCAAACACTCGATATTTAATTTACGAGCACACCGCACAATTTACTGTCACTACCCAAAGCTCCTCTAGAATGCTACAGAGTGTAATCCACAAAAACAATCACATCTCGGATGCAAATCACGAAGAAGAATCACTTATTATATATAAACAAGAAATGGATCCAAAACATGTTACCCACTCAAGCTAAAAATCCAACTCCCATAAGGAAACCTACTCTCTCTCTTTTTTTTTGGTCCGATAAGGAAACCTACTTGATTAGGCTTTTTTCATAGGCTGAAAGTCGCGATATATTCTTAAAAAATAGGTTGAGTGAGGCACAGCACGAGGCCTAGCTTCGGATGGCCATGCTTAAAAAACCATTCAAATTTCTATACAAAAAAAGCCAGATTAGGCAGGCCGAGGTGAGTCAGCCGGGCCTAAGAAGAGGATTGCTTTCCTAAACCCGTCTATTTTTGCCACTAAACCCCTCTGATTGATCAATTCTAGTCTTGTCATCGTCGAATGGTCAATAATCTTATGAAAATCGTGAAGTTAAAATATTCATTAATTCAAATAGCAAGGCTAGATTGTCAGTAGCCTTTGTTGTGCCAAATCATTCAGGTTATATTACATAGACCCAATGTATGTAGATTAATGCTGTTATAACCATTGACCATGTAGGCCTCACAGGGAGACCCACATATTAAGTGGCAATGATGGTATCAATCTGTTAGAACATATAGACTTATAGGCTTTTCTTCTTTCCCATTTGTCTTTTTTTCTTTCCCTTTGGTCCCACATAGGAAGAGTACTAAACTCTTCACCTCTTTCATGCCTATATAAAGGCTTCTCTTGTACATTGTTAGACACACCATTATTAGAGAATAAATACCATTCTCTCTTAATCTTTCTTTCTTATCATGGTATCAGAGCCAAGATCATTGTCTTAAAAGTATGCTCTGCGGTTGCTATAAATTGAACCTTCTGCATCAGAAATTAAGACAAAGAGCTCATTGTTTTAAAAGTATGCTCTGCGATTGCCATAAATTGGATCTTCCGCATCAAAAATTAAAACAATGAGTTTAGGGCTATTGAGCCGCCACTCTTGCTTGCCTTAGTCAAGCTTCCACATCCATCCGGTCAACTTGTGCACCTCTACCCGCACTTCGAGCTTCGCCGGTGATTTTTCCTATGGCTCGACATGTTACTCTGGCTTCTTTCTCTACGGATTACCATATTGCTGCTCTTGAGGCCCAGCTTGCTCGGTTGAGTCCTTCTTTGATCGGCTCCGACTCTCTCACAGCTATTTCGTCTGCTGGCAACACTACTGCAGTTACTCCCTCTTCGGGTGACACTTCTGCTATCTGGATACTTGACTCAGGAGCTGCTAGACATATGTTAGCTTCCACTGCTTGTCTCACTCAGCTCTCTGAGCTCAAGCATCAAGCGCATTTCTTTACAGCTGATGGTTCTCCTCTCCTGGCTACCCAGCGGGGTACTCTCACCGTCTCTCGGGATTTCAGTGTCTCTGATGTGTTACATGTTCCTTCTCTGTCTCTTAACTTATTATCTGTTGGACAGCTTACCAATGCTGGATGTACTGTGAGCTTTACTGATAGCTCTTGCTTTGTACATGATCGTTTGAGTGGTCGGATTGGCAAGGGCAGTAGACCAGACGGACTCTATACTATGCAGCATCTCCATCTTCCGTCTTCCTCCCTTCATGTTCCTGTGTTGGCTACCCTCGATCTTGCTCGATGGCATCAGCGTCTCGGGCATATTCCTTCTTCTCGTCTCACCGTCCTTCATCAATAATGTGCTCTTGGTCCTGTTTCTTCTGGTAGTCTTCCTTCTTGTTCTATCTGTCCTTTGGCCAAGCAATCTGCTAAGCCTTTTCCGATCAGTAACTCTAGATCTAGTGCTACTTTCGATCTTATTCATTCTAATGTATGGGGCCCTACCCCGCTCTCTTCCAAGAGTGGCTTCAAATATTATGTCTCTTTTATTGATGATTATTCTCGTTATACATGGGTCTATCTTATGCGTCAGCGTAGTGATTTCTTTTCCATTTATCAGTCTTTTACTACCATGGTTCCAACCTAGTTTAACACGAAAATCAAATTTTTTCGGTCTGACTCGGGGGGAGAATATCTCTCGGGTGTTTTTCGTTCTCTCTTGGCCAGTGATAGCACGCTTCCTCAACTATCCTGTCCTGGGGTTCCAGCTCATAATGAGGTTGCTGAACGCAAGCACCGTCATATTCTGGAGACCACTCGCACTCTCTTACTTGCCACCTCTGTTCCTATTGAGTTCTGGGCTAAGGCCCTTCTCACAACTGTTCATCTCATTAACTGCCTACCCTCGTCCGTTCTCAAACAAGACACCCATTTTCACTGTCTTCATTCTCGATCTCCCACCTATACTCATCTGCGATTTTTTAGGTGTACTTGTTTTGTCATCCTTCCTCCCACTGAATGTACGAAGCTCACCGCTCGCTCTATTCCGTGTGCGTTCTTGGGTTACAGCACCGAGCATAATGGTTATCATTGTTATGACCCAAATGTACGACGTATACGTATCTCTCGCAATGTTACATTTCATGAGCATGTCCCTTTCTTCCATGCCTACGCCACACCTCCTGTGTCGTCTCCTATTCCATTCATAGACTTCCCCGCTGATCATTTCCCTGATCATCCTTCTCCCATTTCCACTCCGGATCTAGTCATCACTACACATTCACCATCTTCGCTCGTTCCCATTTCCACCCCGGATCCAGATATATCGCCACCTTCCCCATCTTCGCTTGTCCCTTCTACTGCACCTCCTACTCCACCTGCCCTTGACGATTCCGCACCTCTAGAGCCACACCGTAATCCTTCTCAGGATCGGCGCCTGCCTACTCGGTATGTTGTTGCCACTTCTTATTCTACCGAGTTTGGTTCCTTTTTTGCTGCTGTTCACGCTATACAGGAACCCACTAGTTGTCGCGAGGCAGTTCAACATGCAGAGTGGCGTCAGGCTATGTCTAAGAAACTCTCGGCTTTGCAGAGTACTGGTACTTGGGAGCTTGTGCCTCTTCCTTCGGGTTGATCCTTGGTATCCTGCCGGTGGATATACAAGGTGAAGATTCGTTTTGATGGTAGTATTGAGCGCTACAAAGCGCGTTTGGTTGCTCGGGGTTTCTCGCAGGAGTATGGTATTGATTATGAGGAGACCTTTGCTCCCGTAGCAAAGATGACATCTGTTCGTACTTTACTAGCTGTTGCTTCAATTCGCAACTGGCCTCTCTTTCAGCTTGATGTGAAGAATGCTTTTCTTCATGGGGATCTTCAGGAGGATATCTTTATGCAATCTCTGCCTGGTCTTGCTCATACCTCTGGACAGGTTTGCCGCCTTCGGCGTGCTCTTTGTGGTCTCAAACAGGCCCCTCGTGCTTGGTTTGAGAAGTTCGGTGATGCTATTTGGTCTGCTGGTTTTGCTCAAAGTGAGGCTGATCATGCTATGTTCGTTCATACCTCTTCTGCTGGTTGCACTATTCTTCTTTTTTATGTGGATGATATGATCATCACTGGAAATGATCGTGCTCATATTGAGCATACCAAGAGGCACCGTCAGCAGCATTTTTCCATGAAGGATCTTGGACCGCTGCGCTATTTTCTCAGGCTTGAGATTGCTCGCAGTTCACGCGGTATCCTTCTTTCTCAGCAAAAGTATACCGCTGATATTCTCTCCAGGGCCTGCTCTCTCGGACTCACGCACTGCTGCTACTCCTATTGAACTGAATCAGAAGCTTTGCCCGGACAACGGGAAACCTCTTTCTGATGTGACCCACTATCGAACTTTGGTTGGCAGTTTTGTATATCTTACTATCTCCCGACCCAACATCGCTTATGCTGTTCATGTTGTCAGTCAGTTCGTTGCTGCTCGTCGTACAGTTCATTATGATGATGTTCTGAGGATCCTGCGCTATCTTCAGGGCACTTTGACGCGTTCCTTATTTATGCCGTCTTCTTCTACTCTCATGTTGCGTGCCTATTCTGATGCTGATTGGGCTTCCAATGTGACTGATTGCAGGTTTGTCATTAGCTATTGCATTTTCCTTGGTGATTCTCTCGTTTCTTGGGGTGCCAAGAAACAACAGATTGTCTCACGCTCCTCTACAGAGTCTGAATATTGTGCTATGGCCGACACTACTGTTGAGATTGTTTGGCTTCGCCGCTTACTTGCTGACATGGGTGTTTCACTTCCGGATCCCACTCCTTTGCACTGTGACAACAAGAGTGCCATCCATATTGGCGCGAATCCAATCTTTCATGAGCATACCAAACACATTGAGATCGACTGTCATCTAACTCGTCATCATCTCCAAGCTCGCACCATTTCTCTTCCTTTTGTTGGAACTAAGAATCGGCTTGCAGATTGTTTTACGAAGGCTCTTACATCACAACGCTTTCTATTTCTTCTTTCCAAACTCTCGTTGTTTGATCCACCTTGAGTTTGAGGGAGATGTGTTAGAACATATAGACTTATAGGCTTTTCTTCTTTCCTTTTGGTCCCGTATAAGAAGAGTACTAAACTCTTCACCTCTTCCAAGCCTATATAAAGGCTTCTCTTGTACATTGTTAGACGCACCATTATTAGAGAATAAATACCATTCTCTCTTAATCTTTCTTTCTTATCACAATCTACATGTACTATTTATATAACTTTCTTATATTATTAGCCGATTTACTGATGCTCGACTGGCGATGAGTTAAGTCGGCGGCTTCCTGACTCAAATAATTTTATTCACGACGTTGCTTTTAGTATTAGGTTGGGTTAATTGACAATGATGACAAATTTGTGCAAGGTATCCGAGAAACATTTACCATAATGGAACTGGAGAGAGCCAAAAGTGAAGTCTGGAACACGAAGGACAAATGTTGCGTACTATTAAAGTGAAAAGACCAAAGTCACAAGAATAAAAGAAAAAGGTAAAGACAAATAACAAATGAAAGTACTCCAGATTGAAGAAATGTTTACAAATTATTTTGAAAAAATGAAATTGGCATTTCAATAAATGAGGCATATTCAATCACTCCTTAAGAACTTATCACATCGTTTTATAAATCTATCTTACTACGTAAATGTTTCTAAATCTTTGTTATTTAAGTTGAAATAGTGCCAGTCTTAGTCTCGGTAATTGGATTAGACCGATAATATGACAATTGATTTGGACCGTGACTTTCATGGGAAGAGAATCGCATTTTTTTTCCTGTTTTTTCTAGGGCAAGCAGGTGATTTGGTAGAGGGACCAAGAGATATCACGTCCGTTGATCAATTCTAATCTTGTCATTATTAAATGGTCGATAATGACACGATAACCGTTAGGGGTGAGCATAGGCCGGGTGGGTAGGTTCCGAACCTAAACCCTGAAACCGGCCCTGTTATAACCGATTCCAAATTTTTGGAACCTGAAACCTATCATGTTTCTCCTAAAATCTGTTTTGGAATTTACCCTATTTTTTCGACTGGTTCCAGGGTCTTCCCGAGAACCTGTTTTTCTTTTATTTAATTTTTTCCAGCAAAATAATATGAGTAGCAATGAAACAATCCAAAGTAAAAGATTAATAATAAAACTCACTATCCGCAAAAAACAACAATCCCTAATATGAGCAATAGAAATTACAATCCAACAAAAACAGATGAGGTGAGGCGAGCCAGACTAGGTTTTTTTTTTAACAGTAAATATAAACCAGTTCCAAAACCAGTCCGGTTCCTAGGTCCTTGGAACCGAGAACCGGCCCGGTTCCAACCGGTTCCCAAAATTTAGAACCGGTTCCCGGACCTATTTTTCGGGTGGTCCGATCCAGGTTCCGGGTATACCCAGTCCGGTTGCACACCCATAATAACCGTGAAGTTAAAATGTTTATTACTTCAAATAGCAAGGCTAGATTGTGAATAATCTTTGTCGGGATAATATGATCACTAGCTATGATAGTATCGGTGTACATAAAATATTCACATAATTACTTCGCGTAATACTAGCCGGTTTACAGACGATTGATTGGCGATGAGTTATCACGTTGGGTTTGCGACACAAATTCTTCTATTTGTTTCTTAATCGGGTTCCTTTCAATTTTGGGCCGGGTAAGTTAACAATGATGCCAAGTTTTGCAAGGCATCCGAGAAACATGTAATATTATGTCACTGGACAGCACCAAAAGTAAAGTTTGGAAACAGGAAGGCACGAATATTGCAGCACTATTAAAGAGGAAAGACAAAAGTCACAAGAATATTATAAAAGAAAAGGGTAAAGAAGAATAAAGGATGAGCGTTCTTCAGAAAGAAGAATAAAGGATAAAAGTACCTACAGAATTTAGAATATGTTTGCAAATAATTTTAGTTGAAATAGTGATGCCTTAGTTAGAGGGAGCGATTTCATGTTTCGTCTAGGTTCCAGGTGGAATCTGCCCATCGGAACTGGTTTCTTATTTTTTAGAACCTGGAACTTACCATCCATACCCTAGAACCTGAAACTTACCGTATCACAAGTTCCATGATTGGTTTCAGGGTCTATCAGGAAACCCCGGAAACAGGAAGGGACGAATATTGCAGTACTATTAAAGAGAAAAGACCAAAGTCCCAAGAATATTATAAAAGAAAAAGGTAAAGAAGAATAAAGGATGAGCGTACTTCAAAGAGAAGAATAAAGGATGAAATAGTTGAAATAGTGATGCCTTTAGAATATGTTTGCAAATAATCTTAGTTGAAATAGTGATGCCTTAGTTAGAGGTGAGCGATTCCATATTTCGTCTAGGTTCTAGGTGGAATCTGCCCATCGAAACTGGTTTCCTATTTTTGGAACCTGGAACATACCATCCATACCCTAGAACCTGAAACTTACCGTGTCACAGGTTCCATGGTAGGTTTCATGGTCTATCAGGAAACCCCGGGAACCGACTAATTTCCTTTTTTTAGTTTCACTTGTAGTTAAGCAAAATGAAAATGACGCAACAACAAAAATGAAGAGTTGCCTTTTTGTCAATAGCAACAATTCATAAAAGTTGAACGTGTAAAATCAAATAAACAATAAAAATTTCAAAACACGTAACATAAAACCTAAATTATAGAACTTCAGTCCTCAATCATCCATGGAAAATTGCTCCAAATTCTAACTACCCAAATCAAAAGAAACAAAAACAAAACATAGTTAATCACTTAATAATAGTTTTAAATTAAAATCATTACTAATTAGCTAAAATAATTATGAGAAAGCCTCATCAAATATTTTCATTCAACTTCAACTCGTAAACTCTATTTACCGACAATAATCTCATTGAAAAAATCCATATCCAGAAAAAAGAGATCAAACAAAACATTCACTCATTATATTTCCATTTTAGGATTTTGTAAGTTTCCAATTTGGTTCCCGGTTCACGGTTCTCGGTTCCCTCGAGAACCGAAAATTGAAGCACATAGCCGAACCGTGTTTCAACCTAATTCTACTCTAGAACTATGCTCATCCCTAATTTTAGTAACGAGGATTGATTAGACCAACAATATAACGAGCAGAATCTTTGAAATATGCTGAGCTTGGATTATGTCTATGACAATTGGTTTGGACCACGACTTTCATGGGAAGAGAACCACATTAATTTTATTTTTCCTTTTGTACTTTTCTAGTGCAAGTAGGTGATTTGGTTAAGGGATCAAGAGATGCCGGTGCAAAGCATTGGCGCGGTTGTGTTCTAACGAGTGGTCCATTTTCATGTTTCATTTGCCACATATAGAAGAGAATCTGAAAGTTCCTGTCTCATTCGTTGATTTCCACCATAATGTGCTCCCAAGATTCAACTTTAGCAAGTAAATAATTGTGATCATAACTCTCTATAGAAGAACTATTTTTGCCAACCAACTATAAACATCGTCTACAAATGGAAGTCAAGGAAATAATGCACGTTCGTAGGTTTGAGAACAGGATGTTCAAGGATTACCATTGCATTCGTTGAAGTGGATTTAATCCTTTCCTTGTGGGAAAATTGATCAACTCCCCGGAACTTTGCGGATAGTAATTGTTGCACAGAACCCCTAAAACTTTCATTTTATTGGGGCCGTTAACCATCCACATAACTTTTAAGGTAAAAAAAAAATGTATATTCATCTCATATTTTGCCTGAAATCTCTCATTTGCCCTTCATTATTTTAAAACTAAAAATATAGAAATTGTAGAAAAATAATTTAACTGAAAGTACGATAATATTGAAAAGCTTGTTAACATTTGAAGAATATGTCTATAGAACTAAATAAGATATTTTAAGAAGAAGAAACACAGTTAAGGAAAAAGGCAAAAGGCCTCAATAACAAATTGTCAAATTACAAAAACTGGATACGCATTATGTCTTCTTAAAAGATATAAAAATGATTTTCAATAAAAAAAAATATTTCACTAGGTTACTTTGTATTTCAGTTAATTATGTCCTTGTACAAGTTGAGGACATCATTTCTTTTCATAATTTCTGACATATTTTGTAACGAATCATTTTTTACATCTACAAAACAATTTTAAAGATAAATAATGACTAACTGGTTCGTGTTTATTCTTAATCTTGAAGTACTTTATCTAGTTCTATTGGAGTGCCTGCATTAGTATCTAACTTAATTTAGCTTACACCCGTTCCCTAAAATTATTTTATTTTTACAACAATTAAGGGTATAAGAGAGATTTCTTTAAGCAAAAAATGAGGTGAAAATACGCTTTTACCCCTTAAAAGGCATGCTCATTACACATGCCAGCGAATAAAAGTAATCGAGGGTTTAACGCGGGTAATAAAATGAAAGTTCGGGAGATATTGTGTCAAATCTACATGCTTGAAGATATAATATTAGCATTAACAGCACCCTTAAATCCCCAACTAATTTCACCCGGTTACGATTGCCCGCCCGCCTATCCCCAAGCAATCATAATGACAAACGTTGCAACTCGAGCTCGTGAAATGAAACAATGTTACAAATATCAAGAAGCATGGGTGATAGGTTCTCGGTCTGGTCCGATCCTACCCTGAAAGGAGGAACCGGATCGAAGGGATCCTTTCTTAGTTTTTAGAACCAGAAACTGGATCGGTTCCTGGGTGGTCCAATAGAACCGATCGCATGTGCTTGAAGTACATATTCACATTTTAATGTGTAGAAGTATCCCGAATAATTTAAGAGTTTAAATATTATTTTCAAAGATTTTTAAGAAATAAAATTAAAACTAAAAAAAAAGTTGTCGGTCCGATCCGGGCGGTCCAGGTGGGCGATTCCACCCTTGGAACTGGGAACCGGGAACCGGATCGATAATTATCAGTTTGGTCCGGTTTCGCCAATCCGGGAACCGGGCCAGAAATGAAAATAGAACGAATATAAAATTATTTAAAGAATATTTTACTCGGACCAAGACATAACTTTTACTTGTTCAAATAAGGTCCGGTTGATTCTTTTTGCTCACCCCTATTAAAAAGTGATTAGTTAATGAGGAATTTTATGAGGTTAATTGATGGGGCAAGGAGATTTACTTAACCATTATTGCATAGTTGACGCGTAGAGGTGGTCATGGGCTTAGCATGCCCGGCCCACCGAGCCCCATTGGCATGAAGGGATCGTGGGCTGATTTGGGAAAGCAATTTTCCATCTTCGCCGCAGCCCGTATTTAGTTAGAATAGTTTTGACAAAAAAAAAAAAAATCAATCGACAGTCTATTTTGGACAAAAAAATAAATAAAAATCAATTAAAAATTATTGTGGAGTCCATTCTTTTAAGAATTTGTAGCTCACAATTACCAAAAAACTGTTATGCTGTGTTGGCGTGAGCAATGACTTTATAAGGCTCATTAATAGTCTAAATCCTTTTATCTTGTTTATTGGTAATTTGGTACCGTAGAAATTTAGTTAAGCAACTCATTCCATGTAGAATATACTCAATTAACAATACGTCGTCTATATTGCCTTTCATTGTCCGTTGATAGGTGTATTTTTTTTTTTTTTTGGGGTCAAAAATTGATAGGTGTAGTAGTAAAATAATACCTCGCGAAAATTCTTTTTACACTACTAATAGAATATTATGCAGTGTATTTTCTCCTTTGTAAAGGCCACTAACATTCTTTTCTTCAATATGCCATTTGGAAAGTATATTTTCCTCAACGTAGGCTAATTATCTAAACTTATGATTATCCTGATTGTTGGGGTGTGGTTCATACTCCCCAACAATAGGGAGTAGCGCCCCTTGGACACCAGATGAATTTTATAGTTTGAGCCCATAATTTTTCATTAGTAGTTTGGGCTTATGCCTGTTGACACCTAAATTTTGATTTATTATTATTATTATTATTTATTTATTTTTGCTCATATTGCAATCAGCCGTGGACCCATAATATTTTCGTACAGGCTTGGCTATTTGGGAATAAATATAATACGAGCAAGGCAAGTGCTCGTGATATTGGGAGAGTTGAAAAAAAAAATTGATATCTTGGTGGATTATTATATGATTTTCTCATATTCGTATATTGACAAAAGAGGAAACTGGATATTGTTTCTTCCTTTCAAGGCCTTAGCTTCCCGGAACGTGAGAATAAGAGAGAGAGGGAAAGAAGCCGAAAGCCCTTCTTGACTGAACTGTTCTGTGGTTCAGTCTTCGCTTTGAATCCTGTACGGGTCCTGCTGTTGCTCGAGCTCTACTGCGAGGACAACCGAAGCTGTCCTGATATCCCGCTGCTATTCCCGCGAGCAAGCAGACACAAGGCCTAACTGGGCCATCATCCGAAGTCCCTAGGTAGCTGTTGCTCCGAAGTCGCCTGTCGAGTCACCACCCCAACGTGCTGCTACTGTGGTGTGCCGTCACCAAATCCACCTCAACGTGCTGCTGTTGTGAGGTGTTGTCATCAAATCCACAAGCCACCGCCAACCGGCCGTTTGCGTCGAAGTCAAGCTACTGTTTGTGCCCAAAGCTATATCTTTTGGTAGTTGAAGCTCTCTGATCCGTAGCTGCTCACTTTCGGTCGAGGCCTGCTCACCTGTGTCCTTGCCAAAGTTTGAGTCGCCGACGCACCGAGCTCATCCGTGGAGTTCCCAAATTGTTCGGTCCGAGAATTGCAAGCTTGGAGTGCAAGTTTTCGTGCAAGTTCAAACGAGGAAAGGAAATTTTGCGATCTAGGTATTTTCTAATTTGAATCTTAAAATATTTGATTGCATAATTTGGTCGATTGAAATTGCATAATCTGAAAATTGCATTGTAAGTTTAGAATGTTCAATTGCCTTTATCGGTAAAAATTGCACGTTAAATTTGGATATTGAATATTTCTATGAATCTTGCAATATATTTTGTGCCTGAATTGGAAAGATTGCGATTTAATCTGAATATTTTGGGGATCTTGTGTAAATCTCCTGATAATCTAAATTTTTTTTTAATAAACTCAAGATATCCAAAATATTTCAAAATGTGATTGATTAGGAAAATTTCCTAATCCGCAAGTGGAAATAAGTCTTTTGATAATTCTTTAAATAGAATTATTTCCATAGCGGGTATTTCAAATTTTAGGGTTGATCTTTAGATCGAAACTTAATTCGAAAGAAACAGCGGTAATTTTCTTTTCATTGGAAGATTTGCAACCTTAATTTAAATTCATCTATAAAAACCGAAAGAAAATCCATAAAAATCGAAAATACAAAATAAAAAATCCTTGGCAATTCATCTTTTAATTTCATCTCAGAAAATCTCAGAAAATTCAAAAGAAAAATCTAGCAAGATATGGTTTCTTAAAAACCACGTCTTATCATTTTTAGAAAGATATGATTTTCTAGAAATTCTATCTAATGGATTGCTTTAAAGAATAAAATCCTTTCAAATCCATCTCAATCTTTAAAAGGTGTAGACATAGAGTGGAATTAATGCAAGTGAAATCCGAAAATTATAAGTTAATCTTGAACCAATTCACCCTCATTTTTCATTAATTTTGAATTTCGAAAATTACTAAAAAATAAAAAAAAATCATAAAAAGAAAACCTAAAAAAATTTGCACCTTTGAACATCAAATCAGAATTCATCAAAATTGCTAAATTGAACATTTTTCATGAAATTGATGCTGAAATGGCATTAATTGAAGAATTAATGTAACCAAATGCCGAACTCAAAATTTTTGGTTCGTAGAAGTAATTAGTTCTCCTACTAATTTACTTAGGTTTTTAATCGACCTACAAAAAAAAACGATTAGTGGCGGCTCTAAATTTAAAATCATTAGAACATTAATATATTGAACCTAAGTTGCGATTTGGTAGAACTTGGGAGAGTTTGAACTAAGTTAATTAATCTAATTAATTAATTTGGTAATCCATTAACCTAAGCTTGAAAAATACGATTTTTAGGTTGCAACAATACCCATGAATAGCTACTACTATATACTCTTTTTCGCTTGTGATTAAGTGATGTAACGAGAGGTACGATGTGCTAATTATAGTGGAATCTTTTGCTGAACGTAGCCCTAATTTAAGGGTAAACTAGGATAAAATCTCGTGCCTCAATTTTCCTTTTCTCGCTTAAGCTTTACTTCGTGGTGATTGTACGTCGAATCCTAACATCTAGTATCAGAGCTCGAGTTACCAACACGTCTGGACTTAACAGACACACAAGAGAGATACGGGTTGTTGCACCTCCGACCCAAGGCCGAATGTGTGAGGGGGACAATGTTATCCCCGCATTGGTTGTGAAAGGGGCTGGTGGTCGATTTATAAGTGTGACATTCTGAAATTTGACCCATTTTCGGGATTTATGAATGAATGGATTTCTTGTTATTGCACTCTAGATTTATCTCACTCGGAATTGATCACTCTTGAGACGACTGATCGTAAGGGAAAGGCTAAGTAGGAATTTAAGTACGTGGACCTATCGCGGGTCGATATGCGTCTCCTAAAAGTCGCCCGTCAGTTTGAGATATTTTAAAGTCGCAATCGACTAGTGTAGACCGCAAATTATACCCCGGAATTGGATATCGAAGTATCAAGAATTTCATGACTAATGTTTTGGACGTCGCCTCGCTTGGGTTCAGAGTTCAGTAGCCAGCCAAACGGATCGCCTGTGCCAAAATTCTCGATCAGTCCCGACATTTGCAGATCATCAGTTTTCCTTCAGGCATTTATTTACAAGAGTCAATAATGGAGAGGATTTGAATTTCCTTGTCTTTAGCTCATTAAAACCCTAAAAACCCTAAAAACCCCAAAAATCCCATGAACAAGTACCACATACTCCCACTCAAGGCTTAAGGAAGGATTGGAAGTGTTCTTGCCATTCTCTCTCACCTCACTTGCTCTCCCTCACCCAAAGTCTCTCTCTCCCTCATCTCTTTCTCTCCCTTGGCCGCCGGCCTTGCGCGCTCCAAGGACCGCCACCGCACCGACGTGCCGCCACCGCCGGCCAGCCACAACCTCACCAGCATCCAGCCAAGCTTTGCCATCCTTCTCGCCGTTGTTGAGCCGCCGGACGCCGCCCGTTCAACCGTGGAATGCCAGGTGTAGCCGCGAAGAGAAAAGGGGGCTGTTTTGGGTCCATTTGGTAGTTTTTCAAGCTTAGATCAAGTAAACAAATTCCATAATCCTTGTGTAGGCTAATGTAGTACTAATGAGCATGTTTAGAAGTGAAATTAGTGAATTTTGGGGCGTCAAGTTACTGTTCATCGAAGAAAACTGGGAATGAGGAAAATGGTTTGGGTGATCTTGGAAGCTTGGAGAGTGATTTTGAGTGTTAGGGATGGTTAGTTAGGTCTATTAGAGGTTGATGTACATAGTTATGAAGTTTTGGAACACTATTCATTGAAGGAGTTCACTGTTCATCTAAAATTTGCACTGTTCATCGAAAATTTGCACTGTTCACGAGCTGATCCGAATTTGATTGAGGCTTAGGATGATCTTGGGGACTTGTCTTGTGGTTTAGAGTGGTTGGAGGATCAATTGGAAGGTTCGGGATTACTTAGACCGACTTTTGTTCGCAAATAGCTTAGTTTGAACTAGTTTGAGTAATTTTTGTGCACATGAGAAGTAGGGGCTGATTTGATGGTGATCTTGTGCCATTGATTTAAATTGATGAGTTGCAATGTGCTCGTGTGTATATGTGTTCGGCTATGTAGCCCGGATGTGCCAATTGTGGCTTGTTTGCTCGTTCTTGCTTGATAAGCATGTTGGAGATGAATTAGTTCAATTGTGGAACTTATGCCATGCTTAGCTTTCGAGTAATTAGTTGATTAGCTGGCATATTTTGAATGCATGAATTCTTACCTTGACGCGTGTTTACGCGAGGTATGTTTAGAAATGAAGATTATGTTATTCATGTCGTTAAAACCCTGATGCGTTATGACGCGGGGAGTTGAGCAAATCCTGATGCATTAAACGCGGGATATAATGTCTAATGAGACAGTTGGTTACATACCTAATGCATTAAACGCGAGTTGTAGCTCGGACCTGAGGCGTTAAACGCAGGTCGTTCTTCGTTCTGGCTATATAAGTATGAACCTATTGTTATGCATGGATGAGTGCATTGGAATTGAGCAGTAAGCTGGATTGATTGATTTGTTGGTTTGAATTACTCTAGTGGAAACACTTAACTTTGGAGTGTTTAGTGGGCATGTATTCTGCTGTCTGGTGTGGCTGAGCCGGTAGTCTAGATGGGTTTGAACTACATGTTGAGTTGGCTTGGAGGTACCGTTATCCCAAGCGAGGCTTGGGGGTTAGCTTGCTGAGATTTATTCTCATTGTTGTATTCACACATCTTTCAGAACCCCGTCCCTGAGTATGACTCCATCACCGCTTTTTGGGATACCGAGGCGTATCGATCGCATAGTGACGAAGTATGTTTTGGGCGATGGTAGGGTGTTCTATAAACATTCTAGTACTATGAGGATAGACTTAGGAAATGGAGCTTGGAAGAGTCTTGATTTTTTTGGCATGGACTAGAGGAGCTGAAGAAGGGAGGGGTGAACCTCTTGAAGTTTACAGCGTACCGTATGACGAGGACGAACATAATGATCCCATGGAGTTGGACCCTACCGAGTGTAAGCCGTGGGATGGTGAAGTTACTGACCCGGACACTGAGCCTGAGGAATCGGAGCGTGCCGTGGAGCCAATGGAGTCTAACCCTGAAGAGGAACCTATGGAGTCTGATCTTGAAGAAGAGCCGATGTCTGGTGATGACGAGGGTTGAAGACTAGGATGGTGTTCCTTGCCTTTTTGGTATATCCTAGTAGTGGATATAGGTTAGCGGGCCATAGTACCCTTTTGTAGTTGATGGCTGCTCCTGGCGTTATCCGCGTCTGTATCTTAAACCTTGGCATGTTTATATGATGGTTGTTTTCATGTCTCTCTCTTCTTTACCCTATTGTTTGAATTTTGTCTGGGTGTTTTCATTTGTTTCTGCTAGCGTTCGTTTCTAAGCGATTAAGTATCGATCTGGGTCGGCGACTGCCCTGGGATGTCGCATTGATATTTGACCGGAGCGAGGTTTTGTGGGATGTCACGTGCTCGTTTGGACGCGGGGCGTGATAATAAGTGTGAAGGAAAGCCTCATCATTTGAGCCACCTTTTGGGATGAGAGAGGTCTAAGACTACCAAACACTGATTAGTATATGGAAAGTCCAAGTATCCTAATACACGAGGAAAAAGTGTCAAAAAAGTCATAAACTAGCCCTAAACCTTTTGTATTTGTGCCAATTAAGTCCATCTGACTACTTTTGGCCGGAAATTGTTGACGTGGACGCTCGTTGTCCTACGTGACACGGCTGGCGTTGACGTGGATATTTTTTTATATATTTTTTTGTTGTTTCTTTTTTTTTCTTTTCTATACACTTTCTTTTTAATCTTCGGCACTAAGCAAGGGCGTCGCGGCCCTCGCCCAGCCTCGCAAGGGACACAACGCCCTCGTCCAGTGTCGGTGATAAAAAAAAATTGTATAGAAAAGAAAAAAAGAAAAAAAGAAAAAAAAACCATGAAAAAATATAATCAGTGTCACGTGGGACAACCAGCGTCCAAGTCAATGATTTTGGCCAAAATTGACGAAATGGACTCAATTGGCATCAACACCAATAAAAAGTTTTAGATTTGAATCGGCACTAATATAATAGATTTACGACTATTTTTGATACTTTTTCATACACAGACAAAACATTTCCTCATACGTACGACTTGAATTTCTTGGATCCTGGAAAAGTAGAAATGGACATCTATAGTCCAAACTAATTCAATTGAAGTAAAAACACATCGTTGCTCACACACACAGAGACTCCATGGCTGCAGAAGTTGCAGCTTTCCTGCTCAAGCAGAAGCTTCAAAATCTGCGAGATGACAACATAATCATCTATCCAAGGCTCAAACGCAAGATCAACTCCTCCATCTTCGTTCTGCAACAGCTCTTGAGCTCCTCCGACGACTCAGACGTCCCAGCTCTCGGGCCTTGCCCTTCATTTACAGTGCCGAAGACACCGTCGACACGCACCTCCTGTGCAGAGCACAACAGCGACGCAAAGACTTCATCAAGACATTGTTGGGAAACACGTAACATGCATAGGCAAATAAAATATATAAACGCAGCGGAAATAAAAACCCATTCATGTATCTCCAGAGGCATTGTTCGTGCGTTTCAATCAAAAATCAAATTAAACGAAGGGGGTTAAACGAATTACCTCTTGAAGCGTGCTTTAAACGAGTTGGCTCAGATGTTCTTCAATTCGAGTCCCACAAGCGTCGGACCTCTAGTTCAGACACACCACCAATCGCAATGTCGAACGGAAGAACGAACTCGCGAGAATCACCACTTGAATTGTGCTAGCAATATTATGGAATCAATTCTCGGAACTCTCAAATTTTTGGTCTACCGTAAGAACAAAAGTGAGAGAGTTTTTGTCTTACGTTCACTCTCAAAAACTGCACACTTGCACAAGAGAACTCTTTGTCTCACGTATACTCTCTTGAACGGCACCCTCAACCAAGGGCGAAGAAAAAACTATTTTTTTTTTCCAAAAATATTCTCCACGAAATGATGCTAATCGTTTTTTGCACAGCACCCACGATCAGATCGTGTATGCTTCGTGCATAACGTCCACATGGTCAACAACTGTTTGTAGACCGTGTGAGATGTGCACGTTGTGCACTTTGTGCACATAACACACGGTCAGCAAGCAGTTGCTGACCATGTGTGATATGGTTAGCAACTGCTTGCTGACCACGTCACACGTGCAACCCTTTTTTTTATAGAAATAATAATAGCAATTATTATTATAATCAAAATAAAAGGGTATACCATCAGCTTGTGCGTATTTTGGATATATCGATATATGTCCACTTAGAACGTGCGTGTGCATCATATGCACGCGTGCCCATGACCAAAAATAAAATTAAATTAAATCACATTTAATTTAATTTCAACCCGACTTAATTCGATAGCCGTTATTGCAAACATATTTGCAATATCGTCTTTCCCGTTCAATGTCGTCATGTATTGGTTATGGTGTGTGGCATCCCTAGATTCATCACTAAGCTGGCAATAAGACTTGCACTAACACATTAGTACTTCCAAGAGAATTGATTGTCCCGATCAATCTCCAGGTCCTACAAGCCATGAGTGACATCTAGCAATATGTCATGGCTACCCAAATAGTGTGAATGCTTTAAGAACAAAATGAACCTGTCAACTCTGGTTACAGTGTAATTCAATTCCTCTGTCTTACTATGTCCCGCTCGAATAAAGACCATGGAATATTTGTTAAGCCACCAATTCGATCATATGCACAAATCTAATCAACATGCATTTATACGAGACATGAACATTTCATTCTCGGTTACAACCCCAACCGAGGATTTCAATGCATTGTCATAATTAGATCGCATAGGACATCATACCTTGCATGTAATAAGGAGACAGATTCCATTTTGCGCACACGTGTGACTTCGTATGTGCATGAACTATAACCATCAAGTACAGAGACGGATCGACGAACCGCCAATATGCGCACTTGTGAACCATAGCCATCCAACACACAAGTCAACACTGTGCATCAAGTTTAAGGATTATTTACACAAGACCAAAGCATGAACAATTAGACATTGACCACGCTAAAAGCTTCCATGTTGCTAATCGTTCAATGCATGTCACGTTCAGTGAACTTGTCTGGTACAAGCACCTGTGTTCTAACTCGGGCATCGCAATACCCAATGACTTGTGACTCGTCATTCCCTTAAGTATCCAATACTTAATGGTGAAGTTAAGAACACACCGGTCTCAACAGGATCATTAATATCCACTCAATGATCCATCGACCGGGAACAGTTTAAAGATTCAGTCTAACTGTGAACCCGTCACACATATTCTCAACGTCTCAAGAATAGGTTCAGTCACAACTGATCTTCTGGAATTTATTCATATAAATAATTGGACAAATGAATAAACACGTGTTTGCCATTAATTTAATAAGAAATTGAAAATACAACAAAAATCTCTAACATGTAACTATTACATGGTAGCTTTAGGGCATACATCTAACAGACATACCCTCTGTTCCAGTACTTGGCTCCTCTATGGAGCCAAAAGGACTTGGGCAAAGGGTTGAAGAAGTTCTTGAACGACCTCAAGGCCTTGCCTTCTCACTCTTCTGAGCAGGTCAATCCAGAAAGCAGAGTTCTTGGCAAGACCCAAGAAAAGGATCGCAGTTTAGTGAAAGCAGGGCGGTTTTGTCGCTGGGATTCGATTGCTCATCTTTTGGACAAGGAATCAAACATTGTTGATCAGATATCAGACATGGGCAAGATAGTCTCTGAGTTGATGATTTCTGAGAGCCCACAAGGAGAAGAAGCTTTAAGAGTCATATCTGTTGTCGGTTCAGGAGGCTCAGGTAAGACCACGATGGTGAGGCGTGTTTATAACAGAGTGGATGTGAAGAAGCACTTCGAGTGCTGTGCTTGGGTCTGTGTATCCAGAGAATTTGTATACAGGAACGTTGTTATGAGCATAATAGAGCAGGTTAGCATAAGCAAGTTGAATGATCTGGATCACATGAATGATGACGTTCTTGGTGAGATGCTTTTCAAGGAGCTGATTCATGAGAGGTACTTGATTGTCTTGGATGATGTTTGGGATGCCGAGGCTTGGCACCAGTTGACAATTTCGTTTCCGGACTCAAACAAGTGTAGTAGAGTGATTCTCACTTCTCGCAATGATAAAGTGGTGAAATTGGCCGATCTGTGGAACCTCCCATTGCATATGTGCAGCTTGACTAATGAGGAGAGATGGGAATTGCTGTTGAAGCAGATGAAGGAACATGAAGGTGGCCTAACTGAGCACAAGCACGAGATCATGGCAAAGCTCTATCATGGTTCTCCTCTAGCTTCTAGGGGGGATTCTTTCGAACACAGAACCGAGTGAATTGTCAAGGAAAATAGACAAATTCCCATCTTCTTGCCAAGACAAATCGGCCTTGAGGAGATCTTGGCCTTGAGCTACCAAGAACTACCTCCTGAGTTGAAGGCTTGCTTTCTTTATTTGGGTATCTTTCCAGAAGCATCTGTGGTATCGGTTCGGAGGTTATTGTGGTTATGGCTTTCTGAGGGTTTCCTAGATGGGTTGCCTGGCGAAGAACAAAAGGAGCGGGAACCCGAAGATCTGGCAGAGTCGTACTTCGAAAGACTGGTTAGTAGAAACTTGATTGAGGTCACAAAGTGGAAATTAGATGGATGCCCAAAAATGTGCCGAATGCCAGGAGTGGCTCGTGAATTTTTCTTTCCAAAATCCGTGGATTCGGGTCTTTTTTATGCTCACGAGAAGTCGAGCTTTAGGCCGAGCAGACCTCCTAAAGAATATAAAATTCGGCGCCTCATGGAGCATTTAGAAATCAAGAACTCCCTGGATTTTTGCATTGATCACAGTCTCCGTTCTTATGTATCTTTCGACTCCGCATCAAGGGGCAAAGCCAATACAAACATAGGTATGGTTCTCAAGAAGGTCATTCACAAAGTAGGCTTTGGATTGATGAAGGTTCTTGACTTAGAAGGCATGTACAGGCCCGTGCCACAAGGTTTGGCTCAGAGTCCTTGTATGGTGTGCCTATTTGACTTCAGATTCTGTAGCAACCGTTGCTCTCGGCGTCCTCTCTAGCAAGCTAGGAGAGGCAAATGAGAAATCTGGCCAACTTGATGATAACAGCAAGCTAGTTGCTTTGTGGGCACCATTGCTTTTGCTTCTCCTAGGTGGGCCTGACACCATCACTGCTTATTCCTCGGAAGACAATGCACTTTGGCTCAGGCATCTTCTTGGCCTAGGTGTTCAAGCAGCAGCAACAGCTTATGTTCTGTTCATGGCATGAACACTCGGGCTGCTCGGGTCACAACAGCTTATGTTCGAAGGTGGACCCTATAGCATACATGCTATAGGGTCCACCTTCGAGAGGCACGCAACAAGACGACTCCTTTCTCATGAAATTTCATACCAAATTGGTTGATACTTAATGGGCATGGAGACAGCCTGTATAAAGTCTCTCGTTGTCCTATTTCATACCTGATTGTACTCGGCGGAGAAAACTTTAATTATTTTGCTATATCCACGACGGATGCTGAGGAAAATCCTACTTTTACTTCTTTTTTCTTCCTTTCATTTTGAGTTAAGATTAGTTGCGGTATGCCAAGCAAATTGAATCATTAGTGTTTACCAATTGATCAACCTTTCTTTAAATAAAAAATTGTATCTAGCGATAAATCAAAATATATTGGTCCAAAGTATGACCTTAAAAGGCTTTATCTGAACTCTGGGATGTAAAATTTCGGGAGTATTCCCTGCCTTAATGGGAAGAAAAATATTTGTTAGGCAATTGGGGGTGGCATGCAGGCACCAGAACGTTAAAATAAGGAATGCATCTGTGGAGCCCGCCGTCCCTGTATATAGTGGTGGCCACGTGCTGGTTTGGGCCCGGAACCGGCCCGTTGACCGGGCCCGCCGGTTCCGAATCACCTTTTTTGTGAACCGGCCCAGAACTGCCGATTCCGGGCCGGTTCCGAACTGCTCGGAGAAATCGCCGGTTCGGCCGGTTCCGAACCAGCTGTTCGGAACCGGCTTGTAGCCGTTGCCGAACCAGCAACAGTCAACATTTTGACCGTTGCCTTGCAACGGCCATTAGGGCCAATTTTTTTTTTAAATAAATCTATCCTAAATTCTATAAATATCCCTTTTCATCTTTTATTTTTTCTCACAAATTCTCTCAAATCTGTGACTCTGTCAATTTTCTGAATTCGTTTTCCGCTCAATTCTCTCAAAAAATGACAAGTGGAAGCAGAGGTAGCGGCAGAGGAAAGACCCCGATGGGGGAATCCAATCATCCTCATGATCCTCGTGATTTTGCATATTGGGGAGACGATGTTGATGATATCAATATTATTCCCAACGTCGAGTACGTCCCAACGTAAGAAAGTCTGCATCCTCCTCCTACCAGTGTCGAAGAAATGTCAACAATAAAGGAGCTAGAACGAGAGGGTACATCTGACATATGGGAACACTTCACGAAGGAACATTTAGGCGGAAACAAGTACGAGGTAAAATATAAATATTGTGGGGCAACATACAAATTTACAGGTGGAGGCGGCTATGGAACATTTAAACGGCATCTGAGCTCGAAACATCCAACGCAAGCAAGGATCAACACCAGCCAACAACAAATTTCCGGGTACGCCAATTCTAACGCTTCTCCTTTATTTCGTTACAATGAAAAATTTTATAAAGAAGAATTAGCTAGATTTGCTACCGTTGAACGTTTATCATTTAATTTTGGTGAAATTTTGATTTTAATCATTTTATACAAAATGCATGTACTCCACAAGCAAAACCCGTTTCGAGAAATACGCTTAAACTCCAACTTTTTGATATTTATAAAAGAGAAAAAAAAGATTTGACAAACTTTTTTATAAATTTCAATGGACGTGTGTATATAGGTAGTGACATTTGGAGTGATCCTTGGCAAACTCATTCTTATATGGGTATTACATGTCATTAGATAGGCGATGATTGGAACATTCAAAAAAGAGTTATTGCATTTCGAGTTTTTGATGATAGGCATACGACAATTAATATTTATAGAATAATTATGCAAGTTTTAGAAGAATATTTTTTTGTTAATAAAATTTTTTCAGTTGGTTTTGATAATGCCGCAGCAAATACCGCTTCCATTCCCGAGTTAGAAAAGATTTACAAACCCGCTTTTGGTGGATAATTTTTTCACGTTAGATGTGCTTGTCATGTTTTAAATTTATGTGTACAAGATGGTTTACAAACTCTTGATATTTTTCTCAACCCAATAAAGACAGCAATTCAATTTTTATGGAGACATCCTCAAATTATGAAAGAATGGAGAAAATTTTGTAAAGCAAATAGAAGAAGACCAAAAAGATTTCCAAGAGATGTTCCAACCCGTTGGAATTCTACGTACGAGTTGCTCAATCAATCTTTTGCATATAAAGATTTATTATGTACGTTTATTTCGAATAATATTTCTCAAATTAATTGATTCCCACAAGAGTGGGATATTTGCAAAAAAAAATTAGATCTTTTAAAAGTTTTTAATGATACAACTTATACTTTATCCGGTGTTTATTATCCTATTACGCATTTATTTTTAATAGAGTGTGTTAATATTGTTGGTATTTTTGAAGAAAATGAAAAAGATGATCAATTAGGTCTGACTATTATGGCAATGCGAACGAAATGGCTGCATTATTATAGAGAAATTCCTCTTATTTATTTGGTTGATTGTGTTTTTGATCCACGTACCAAATTAGATGGTTTAGATGATGATTTGAATACGTATTATGACTGTTTACATTTGATTGAATTTATAGATATTAGAACTATATAAACAGTAGTTAAAAACGCAATAGTTGAAATGTATAATGAATTTTCTAATAAATATAATGTAGGTAATAGTGAATCTACCCAACCTAGTGACGTACAAAGCGGGGACCTAAGTAGAATTAGTAGATGGTACAAAATGCTGATGAATAGGCAAAAAAGACAAAAGGGAGCAACATGAAATATTTTCGAAATAGAGACCTATTTAACCACTTTTTTGAGTTTAGTGAATTCGAAGGCAACACAGATTTCAAAATTCTAGAGTGGTGGAAGAGGCATTCAACCTAATTTTCAATTCTCGCTCTCATCGCAAGATGGGTTTTAGGAACCCCTTGTTCAACAGTTGCGGTTGAACAAGTATTTAGCGCTGGAGGCAACATTTTGGACGACCGATGTTCAAGATTAACTCGGGAATCGGTGGAGGCTCAAGCTTGTGTGGATGATTGGACAAAGGCTCAACATCGACAACAAGAGATGGATCGCGGCAATGAAGCCGAATTCTTCGATAATGGAGATACCACTGCCACGGGTACCGGTATCGGAACCGGCGAAATAGGTAGCGACGATTGACGATGAGGTAAGTATGGGATTATCAAAGGTAAAAGAACTACATGGGCTTTGATTCTTCGATCCCAAGAAGATATGTAGGCGCTTAATGATAATTCATTAAGTTCAAGCCCCTTCCTCTTCCATTTTTCCCCCCAAATTTGATTACAGTTTACAATTTGATTACAATTTGTATTTGATAATTTATTATTTCACAATTTCATAATTAATTATTTAAAAATTAAATTCGAAAATCGAAAACGGAACCGGGACTAGAACCGGCCGGTTCCATTTCGGTTTTGAACCGGCCCGGAACCACTGGTTCAAAATCGAAACCGGAACCGACCCTTAAGGTTCCGGTTTTGGTTCATAGTGGCCACGAACCGGAACCGGTCGGTTCCGAACCGTGGCGACCACTACCTGTATATCAAATGGACATGCGGCAGAGGCCCCTCTAGGAGAGCAATCTCCCTTTCTTGGTGACGTAACCCTTTATAACCAAACCAAGGATCCAAGGACCGCTTAAATATATGCATATGATGTCAAGTTTGTCCATACAGTCAAGGAGTTTATACATTAGAGATGCGCACGTTAGGGGTGAGAATAGTTCCAGGGTAGAACAGAGAACTTGGAACCCTGCCGATTCCAGGTTCCAAGGTATGCATGGTAGGTTCCAGGTTCCTAAAATTGGGGAACATGTTCCAATAAGCATGTTCTTGGAACCTGAAACCTGTAACAAGTTTTTGTCTTTTTCTTGGTATATGTTTTCGTGTGATCCTATGGTATTCCAAGGCGTCCGATGATGAGTGTGTAATCTAAAACTAGTAGTCTGAGCATCCATTTCTGACGATATTTATGACTGTGGCTTTTACTTTGTTACTATTTTATATTAATTCGTGTGTTTAAATATGAGTTGTGGTCAGTGAATTGTAGTAGTAAAGGGTGGTCATTAAAGATGATGATTTACTGCAATCGTTCAATTAAGAATACAGGTGGAACCTGGGTAGACCTTAGAACCGACCTTAGAACCTATGACAGGAAAAGTTCTAGGGTATCCAGAGTAGATTCCAGGTTCCAAAAAAGTGAGAAACTTGTTCCAACGAGAAAGTTTCAAGTTTCAAGTAAAACCTGTACGGAATCTCAAACTGCTCACCCCTAGCGCATTCGTGTGAGCACCATCTATTGAAACTAATTTTTTTCATGAGTAGAGGATTGAAAAGAAAAAGTCTCTATTTGGGATTTTTATTATTTTAAAGTCAGACTTTGAAAATCATACGATCGGTTGCAACATGACAATGGTTACGTTTGGTTCGGCATTTGGGAAAAATCTTTTGGGAAATGGAAAAGACTTTAGGTTTAAAGGAGGTTTTTCGAAATGAAAAGACTTTATGTTAAAGGGTATTTGGTGAAGTGTAATTGAAAAGTGCCTTGGCAATTTAGTTACATATTTTGAATAAACAAAATCTAATTGTGATGGTCGGACGTCCGCAAGCCAAATCTGGCACCGGCAGCAGTCACCTGAGGTTGTGCGACCTCAAGCGAGGGCCGTTGGTGCCAAATCTAACTCACCAGCGTTAGATTTGGCTCACTGGAGATTGGATCGAGCTCACCAGAGATGGCAAAGTGTCGTGTTGGAGGAGAGAGGGGGGAGGAGAGAGATTGGTGTGTAACGTGAGGGCAGAGTTGGAATTTAGATCATTTATGAGGGCAAGATGAGAAGAAACAAAATCATTAGATCTTATAATACTGAAAGCCTAAGGCAACAAACTTTGGAGGACTTTAGAAATGCTAGTAAACAAGCTCCTATGAGTAGTTGCCAAAAGTTTGAGCAATTTCAAAGTGGAACCAAACACAATTATTGTGAATCACGCTCCTAATAAAAGCGAACCTCAGAATTCGGTCGACCAAATAATGAAGCTCGCACGGCATTCGAATTGTAGGGATATGGGTTGGCCATGTAAGCGGTTGCTTTGCTTGTCAGGTCAACGTCAACTTCAACATTCCACGGACGGTCTTGTGAAGGGTTCTTCAGTAAAGAGAGGGAGAAAATGGATGTCTTAGGCCCACATTTTGGAACCCAGTGCTGCTTTTGTCAATTGCATCGGATGGTGGGACAAGGAATAGCAAAGAAAGTTGCTTTTCCTTTAGAGAGTTAAAATCAAGAGCAATAGCGACGGAAATTTTACTTAATTTTTTCTAATGTTATTTGGTTGAAATCAGGCATGGCTGGCATACGTAAAAAAAATCAATAGATCTTTTTAGTTTTGTTAACTAGTACAGCAAAGTATGTCTAGGTTAATAATCTATGCACAAATAAATATGTAAGTATTTACCTAATAAACTATTAGCATGGTAAGTTTCTTTTTTCTAATTAAGGTAAAGAATAGTGAGAATAAAGCTATGCCGTGACGTGATTATACAATTTCATTCTCATAAATTTGTTATACATACGTTAGATCTTATCATTCCAACATACCACTGAAGCTATAGCGTGTCTGATCTAGCCAAACCTTTCTCTACTTGCAAAAGGAAAAAATGAAATCTTTATCCGTTTTTGTACTTTATATAAAGGGTCGCATTTTTTTCACTCATTCTTTGGCTAAAACACTCCTCAACACAGTGTTCTAACCATTTTTCCCTTCATGGGTCCCACCATTCGGCATCCATCCGAGAGGTACTATGCATTAGGTTTCTTTCTTTCTTTTCTTGCGAGTCCCACTTTCCTTCCTGTTCGTCCTTCTTCCCTCTTGCAGGAAATTATCTTCCTTCCATGCTTTTTGTGAATTGTGATATCCTCGGGTAGAGTTGAGGAGGATGCAAAGGGTGGTATCGTGAGGGTTGAGGCCATAAAGAGCCTGAGCCTGAGTTGGTGAGGTTCCATGCTTGAGATCTCCTTTTGGGACTCACCAGCAGAGGCCTTCCCAGGCGGCGTCTGCTTCAACCTCTCTGGCGTGCCAGTCTGAGATTCGCCGGACCATAGTTGGCTCTGCTATGGTACCGCCTTGAGGGCGATAACGTGGCGGAGAAGAGCGCGTCTCTGGCAACGCGTTCTCTAAGGCTTGGAGCTCTACGTGGCTCACACACGCTCTAGGCTCAGGACCTCCGCTTCGCTCTGAATCTGCCATCACTGATGGCTCCAGTGGCAAGGGTCAAGTTGCAGTTGGGGTTTCGGTCAGTGCAAACGTGGCGAGGGCCCAACAATTTCGTTACATCTTGATTTGATTTTTGTTTCCCTTAAGTAATTGATACTGCCATGACAAGGAGTTAAGGCATTCTCAAGTACGAATGCAAGAGGTAGTGAACTTCAATCGTTGAATAATCATTTCATCCATAACTCTTCTTCATCCATTGATTCTTAGATATATTCTCATGTATTGTCAAAAAAATAAGTCTCGGGATCAATGAAGAAACCCTTTGCACTACCCGATCACGACGACACGGTTGATGAAGTAGGTGAGACAATGAAAATCTTAGAGAGGGCAAAAGTGAAACCTTACCGTTGATTGATGAGGAAGAAGAGGATGATGACGGAGCTATTCAAGTTTCCGTTTGTGTATTCGTGAATGGGTAGTGTTCGGTAAACACATCAGTGAACTTGTTTCGAAATCAAAGCAATCTGAGTCAACTGTATATAGTGGGCTAGAACAACTGCATTTGAGAAATTATATAGCAAAAAGAGACTCTGCAGTCATAAAACTTCCTATGTAGTACTGCATCTTCATTAGTTTCTGATACAACCTTCATTTTCTCTTTCTTGAAGGACTAAGGATGAGAAATTTTTGTATCTCGGTGTCATTCTGTTTTTCAAGGTGGTGTTTTAGCCTGGGTTGTTTTCTAGTTTTTTTTTTCTTTGAATATGGTGAAGAAGCTTGTGTAATTGAATTGGAGCTTCAAGCTGGGTGTTTCTTTCTTTTTTTTTCTTTTTTCTTTTTTTGAGGTGGTGACCCCCCCCCCCCCCCCCCCACCCACCCCCCCCCCCCCCCCCCCTCTCTCTCCTCCTCAACTCCACCCGTGGATACCGGGTTTTACAAAAAAGCATCGAATGAAGATAATTGCCTGCAAGAGACAAAAAAGAGGAGGAAGAAGATGAAGAAAAATGAGACCCTCAAGAAAAGAAAAGAAGAAACCACAAGGGCAGAAATATCAAATCTGTGGGACCCAAAAAGGGCAAAATGGTCAAAATATTGTGTTGAGGAGTGTTTTAGCCGAAGAAAGAGTGGAAAAAGCACAACCTATATAAATCTCAACTTAAAAAAAATACTTACATTTAGGAATCAAGTATGGTAATTGGACATGTGGTTGACATGTGGTGTTTGTATCATTTCATAATTACCCTTTCATAAAATACGTTTAAAAATCAGACCACCTACTGAAGCCAAATCATTAAGTGACCATCAAATTCACCGATATCTTATGGCTACGGACTACATCCATGAGTAACCATTGAATTTCTCCTAAGTTGGTTCTTTCATTTCTCTCAAGATATAATCACTTAACATGGCAGTGCGTGTCTCAATACTAGTAGATATATTGGGACAGTTATGCTATCCCAATACACAGGCTCTTCCCTCGGCCATCAAAATAGGACTGCCTTTTAGTTTTCGTACCTCATCAAAATGGTCATCTCAAGTGAAGGGAACAAATCCCAATTACAAACGCAGCGGATTACGCAAAAAAACATGCCCAAAACTATACTTGAATCACTGATTGAAGAAGTACATCACGCAACGAACGTACCTCGGTTTCCACAGATTAAAAGTTCAGCACAACGAGAGAGACTATGGTCGTATACCGATTTCACATTCGGGAGAGGAGCAGAATGTCGTCATTGTTCATTGTTCTTCTCTGTTCTTTGTTGAAAGAACGTTTGACAACAATAACAACCGAAGAAATGTAATTCTTTTATCACGTTAAGAGAAGTAACTGCATTTGAAAGTTATTTCAACTCTTGTGTGATATGGGCTGGGTTTGCTCATCTTAGGCGGCCCACGGCACATCTATAATACCCAACATCTCCCACTCGCCCATGTTGGGATAAATACAACTCTCTCTTCTCTACAAGGTTCATATCAACAAATAATCTACGCGACCAGCATACTACGAGAGCTCGTTGGCATACATCTATTAGGAATATATAGCAGCTCAAATTGGGCATAATTAATTCAGAGTAGATCCGATATGCAGTACTCTAGATCAATCAGTCACATATACATCATATCTTTCTTGATTTCTTTAAGTATTTTGTACATATTGTATTCACAATTATGATTAAACTCAAATAATCATAATCGGTCGACATGTGAATACAAAGATAGTATGTAACATCCAAACAAATTGATCTTCCTCTTCCCTTAGATCTCTCAATTTCAATTCAATTCACTTTTCTAGAAATGCCCCCACTAAATCGAATCATCCATGATCATTAGTGACATTCTAAGATAGCAATCACTGAATTAAAATTTTGAGAATAAGTAAGAGTCGTGGGGGCACTTAATTGAGGAACTCTTATCCTCAAGAGTCTCACACGACTTAAAAGTTGAAATCAAAACTTTTGTCAACTCTTATTGGTTGTTTCACGCATACGTAGTATGAAATACGTATTACGGTATTCTCTTCTTTCCCATGGAGCATAAGTCTATACACTTAATACCGTACAGATGATAGTTCAGACATTCACAATGTCTAACTTAAGTTCATAAATCTACTCTCTTTCAAAAAATCTATCAGAACTCACATGTTGCATTAATGACGGGTAAAGTGAAATATGTGGGTTATTTCACTTTCGGACTTAATAAACATTATGACCTCATCTTAACATTCTGTTAAGACGACATCTATATTTTAAGCTTGAGCTCTCAATTATCACCTAGATAATAAGCTTAAAATTATCTCATCTCCATTTATCACATAGGAAATTAAATCAATTGCCCGTGTGAGTAGGCTAATTTCTCATCTGTCCGATATACCTTCTCAATGTAATGCACAAAGCATTAATATTCATAAATGTCGAATAAAACTCATAGGCATTAGAAAATACCATTAACAAACTTTAGGGAAATACAAATATCTAGTACATCAACTTCTACACGGTCCTAGAGATTTTACATGAGCATGAAAAACATCTCTAGGAATTGCCTTCGTCATAGGATCTGCTATCATTCTATGTGTAGATACATACTAGACGTCCACATCTCTTCGTGCAACCTTGTCTTTTACAAAATTATACTTCGTATCTATATGTTTGGTCTTGCAATGAAATTTGAGATCCTTAGTGTAAGCTATTGCTACTTGGCTATCACAATTAACCAATAATGAACTTGCAGCATCCTTAGCAACACCTAAATGATCCAAAAATATCTTAAGATAAATAGCCTCTTGTACTGCTACTGATAATGCCACAAACTCAGCTTCTATTGTGGATAAGGCTATACATGTTTGCATCTTACTACTTCATGATATGGCGTCATTGTTTAGTAAGAATGCAAATCCAGAGGTAGTTTTACTTTCATCTAAATCTCCTCCCCAATCATCATCAGTATAGCTTTCAAGGCACAGATCTCTACCTTGATAACTCAGCGAATAATCGGAAGTACCCTTCAGATACCTCATGATTCTTTTAACGGTAGTCCAATGTGCTTAATCTAGATTGGATTGGTATCTACTTATCATTCCAACTTCACAACAAATATCATGTCTTGTAAAAATCATAGCGTACATTAAGCTTCCAACAACACTAGCATATGGAACACTTTCCATTCGTTCATTTTCTTGTGGAGTCTCAGGACACATTATATGGCTCAATCCTTCACCTCTTGCAATATGAGTATCTATGGATTTACAGTCTTGCATACGAAATTGTTCAAGGACTTAATTTATATACGTCTCTTGTGAAAGAGAGAACGATCTCTTGAAATTTTAACTCCAAGAATATATGCAACTTCACTCATATCTTTCATTTCAAAATTGGAAGATAACCAATTCTTGACTGTATTAACAAACTCCATATTGCTTCCGGCAATTAGTACATCATCAACATATAATGATAAGATCACAAATTGATCTTTGGATCTTTTGATATTTAAGCAATGATCTTCTTCAATCATTACAACACTATATGCCATTATGGCTTTATGAAAACGTATATACCATTGTCTTTAAAACCGCTTAAGGCCATACATCGATCTCGAAAGTCAACATACTTTATGTTCTTGGCCTTTTCTAATAAACTCAACGGGTTGTTCCATATAAATTTCTTCTACTAATTCTCAATTGAAACAAGCAGTCTTTACATCCATTTGATGTAATTCAAGATCCATACTAACCACTATTGTTAGAATAAAGCGAATTGAGGTAAATCTCACCACAGGAGAAAAAGTTTCTTCATAATCAATTTCTTCTTGTTAATTATACCCTTTTGCCACAAGGCAAGCCTTATATATTTCAATTGAGCCCTCAGTCATAATCAATTCATTCCTGTTGATTATACCATTTCGCCACAAGGCGAGCCTTATATCTTTCAATTGAGCCATCAGCCATAATCAATTCCTTCCTGTTGATTATACCTTTTCGCCACAAGGCGAGCCTTACATCTTTCAATTGAGCCATCAGCTTTAAGCTTTATTTTGAGAACCCACTTGTTCCCAATGGCTTTGCATACATTTGGATGATCAACCAATTCCCAAACTTGATTTGACTTCATCGACTCTATTTCTTCTTCCATTGCTTGTATCCATTTTTCCTTATCAGGGCAAGTCAAAACCTTATTTACATTCCTTGGCTTATCCTTTTCTTGTGGAGCGACCATGAAAGCTTCCTCCTCAGTGTCAAAACATCGACGGTGAATACTTTGACGACTTGTTTGCTGTACATGAGATTATACCCTCGGTAAATCATACTCCATTACGCTCCCACTCGAATTAGATAATGATGGCATCGTCTCATCAAGTGGCTGCAATTGAGACTGGTTCAAACTAAATTCCCCACTTCTAACATTACTCCCACTTGGATGAGATGCTCCAATAATAAAATCATCGCGATCCAAGGTTTCAAATAGAGAATAGTTTTCACCTATCTCGCCCTTTTTAGAAAATTCATTCTCTAAGAATGTGACATCTTGCGATTTAGAAGGCGCATGGTCAAGTATATAGACAACAGTCAACAAAGTATCACCCCAAAAGGTGATTGGCAAATTAGCATGTGCCATCATAGACCTAACCATTTTCATTAGGGTTCTGCTTCTTCTCTCAGCAACACTATTTTGTTGAGGAGTCGCAGGAATAGTCAACTGTCTTTCTATTCATTTTTTATCGCATAAATTTCTGAACTGTTCAGATAAATATTCTCAACCTCGATCGGAACAATGTTTTCATTGTGGGTCAAGTGATTTTTCTTATGCTCCCAGCTATGAGGCAAAGAACAGATTACTGCTTGTCCTTGCTACTTATCAGTCAAAATGTTGCCAGAATCTTTCAATTCACTACCCATGTTTGACATATGACTCATATTTTGTCCATGAGGCATCTTATAAGTGTCAAACCTTATAGTGAGATGTCTCAGTTTGGATACCGATGTCTGACCAAACTTGGCTTTTAATGCTTCCCACGTGACTTTGGTATTTTCAAAATCCTTGAACTCCCGCGTGCTATCATGTTCCATGCTACTCAGCAACGTAATGCTAGCAGTGGAGTCCTTTTTCTTCCAAGCAGCAAATGCTTCTTTATCCCTTCTAAGTTGTGCAGTATTTTCATCTTTATATTCTTCCATAACTAGATTAAGAGCTCCTAGTGCTTCATGCTCTTCTAGCACATATTGAATTTTCATATTCCAGATTTCGTAATTATCGCCGTTCAATTTCTCTTCTTTATTAAGCTATTCTACGATATTCTTAGATGCTGAAGCCATTATATTTGGATACGAAGTTATTTAGACATGTTTTCACAAATTATTAATGTCTAACATTTATGCATCTATTTTACACTAACTAATTACATTAATGAATAATTTCACATAAGATTTTAGATTCGAAAAGTCACTGTGTTCCCAATCATCATTTATGAACCCTAATTTGAAATTATCATTAATATAATTATTTATGTAAAATTGAGTTTATTAAAGTTACTAAAACTTTCTAGAACTCCACACTCAAATAAAAGATCATAAATCATACAATGATCCCCTTATCTTTAATCATAAAATGGCATAGCATGATTTGAACTAATATACAAATAATTCATACATCAAATCATAGTCAAATTGCGGAATACAGGATATAAATAGCAACGAACCATGCTCTACATAATCTTTATGTAGTTATAGACATGTAAGCTATCTTCTTTATTTTCAAAAAAAAATTAGGGAAATACAGGTAAAAATACTCCAAAAAGCCTCAAAGGATGTGTATATTAGGTTTCATACGTATTTTTATAACTGTAAAATCAAGTGACACTAGCACAATAAAGTGGGAAGATTCCTGCATACAATTAAAAATTATAAAACACACAATCGTCAATATGGCAAGATTCCTTCACTTCATGACAGGTTCATGTTGCACTGCAAGTCCTGATTAGGGTTCTCGTTTCGGTCACTGTTTTTCACGACACTTGTTATCTAGATAAGATTCTTCAAGTTTCTATCCAAAGTCCCGAGGGGTCTTGCGAAAAATCCATTGGCTCTGGTTGATTACGCTTGTACTCTTCTAGAGCCTGGTAGATTATATCTCTAGTGGCTTCATGTGCTTGGAACAAATACCAATAGGACCATTCAAATTCAACATGGAAAGCCATCACCGCCTAATAACTAAGGAGCAACGCTTCGAAATAAATCAATTATTCATATTTAATGGAGGATTTGTTTAAAACTTTAGTCTGCATGAGCCAAAACTTTGCCGGACATAATTTCTGCACCTCCTTAACTAAAAGCTGATTTAAGACACCACCTCATCCTAGCCCTTTTTTTTTTTTTTTTGGGTCAGAACATCCTAACCAATTACCAACTTGTTACCTTGCTTGATTTTGAAAAGTACCAACATTCCTTTCTACTTACAAGATTACCAACTATTTTAACAATCTACCAACATTATTCTCATGGTTAACAATGCCTTTAAAGTTACTAACTTGTATTTGAAATTACCAACCTTAATTTTGATGACATACTAAAATCATTCACATTAACATACCACCCATGTTAGTCACTAACCAACTTTTTATCTTGTTATGTTTTGAAAAGTACCAACATTTCCTAACATTTCCAAGATTCTTATTACTTTAATAAATGTTGATAATTTTTTAAGTATGAATAAGTGTTGGTACTTGTCAAAATTTGTTGGTAAATTACTAACACGTGATTGGTTTAACAAGTTTATTGTTCATTCCTTATGTTAACAACGAATTCAACATTTATTGACCCTGTCAGTGATACACGAATATGGAGGGAAAATTACCAAAAAAGTCTTAAACCTATTGCAATTGTGCCAATTCAGTCATAAACCTATTTTTTGTGGCTAATTCAGTCCTAAACCTTTTGTATTCGTGTCAATTCAGTCCTTCCGGCCAACTTTGGCCGTCCAGCACTGACATGGTAATTTTTAATAATATTTTAATATCTTTTCGAATTACTCATTTATTTATTTTATTTCGTTTCTTTTTTGGTAATTTTTCCCTAATATGGAAAGTCAAGAAACGTCCCAACGACTTGAGGTATGGTTGTAGTTCTTATTTCTAGTTTTAAGAAGAAAAAAAAAGAGGGTACAAAAGAAAAACAAACAAGACTGCAACATGACAACCTGAATCACGAACGCTTACATGATACATCAAATGTACCGTACAGCAATGCGACATGTTATCATAATCAAGTACAAAAGCTTCGTAAGTTACTGTAAAATTGATTTATGACATTATTAACAAATCGTCATAATCAAGCATAAAAACAATTGTAGAGAAAGTGGGAGTACTAAGGTATAAAAATTCCCCTTGAATCACATTCGTAATAAAACCGAACTTTGAAATTCGAATGGACCAAATTATTAAAGCCTCACAGGGCATTGGATCAAAACATACACGACTTGGCCATCCAAGTTTTGCTTTGCTTTGCTTTTGTGATGCTTAAAACGGACATGAGGCCCACGTCTTAGAATCTGAATGCTGCTTTTGTGATGCTTGTCGGACAAGGATGGCACTGAACATGATGGTCTCTCAGACAAAGTAAATTGCTTTATTCGGGAGTCGAAAGAGAGTTAGGAATCAGGTACATTGCTGCCAAACCTAGAATCAATATCCTTTTGAACCAATTTTCCTTCCATCCTGTTGGCTTCGAGAGATTCCTCTGAGAACTCAGAAAGGATGATTGATAGGGAGAGAACTTCAGAATACATCTTACATCAACCAAAGGTCTTCTTTTATAACATGAGTATTCGAGCCTTACGACTAGACCAATATCCTTGGATGTACATAAATCGCATGTTATCCTTGTGGGCTTTGAGAGCTTCCTCTTGAAACTTAGAAACGAAGATTGGTAGAAAGAGAGAGAATTCATCTTTTTGCGTAAATCAAAGGTTTTTCTATAACATGGGTTTCTAAACCTTGCAACGCGGTTGATCCCACGGAATAAATATAAACCGTCCATCCCTGTGTATCGGCTAAGGCTCCTTCTATAAAGAGCCGCACATGGCCCTAAGGTTAATATGAGTGGATGACACGCCACTCAGCCAAGGTTTCAAGCTATCATTCTCGAGATAAAAGATAAATTCGAGAAAAAAAAAGTATTAACGTGCCTCACAAGTTACAACATGAGCAACAAGAAAGTAAGCAGTTGATACCCACAAACATACGAGAGTCGAGACAACAATCCATATCGAGGCTGTTTTTTGCCGTTTTGAACATAAGAAGCGAATAGCCAAAGCCTCGCCTACCAACTTCAGTTCTTGGGTCGAAAAGCAACACCCTTGACCACGAGCCCCTGTTTCCAATTACCACTGTATTCGGATATACAAAATGTGATTTCTCCGATATTTTCGGACGACATCATGAATTCGCCCATCAAAATGTTTGTCCACTTTCCTTGGGGCATTTGCTGGAAACTCTCCATGTGTTCCCGATTTGACTTATCCGGTAAAGTAAGGTTGATGTTCACAGGAACGCGCCAACCCCGACTTGACTCAGTCATTAATGCCACCAACGAGACTTCATACGAGGTCTTTGGAGAGAGCATGATCGTTCGGAACTTCCCACTGATTTCCAGCCAGCAAACATTTCTCAGTACAGCTACCTCAACATCCACATTACTGTGAAAATTGAAGTTCAGCGTTAGGAGTTGGACTTTTGCAGCAGAAGAATCACTGATGTTTTCATTCCTCAATCAAATTAGACGATGAAATGAAAGAAAAGACAAATAGCTACACATGAGTTGCTTCAATTGATTTTCCTGGTGCAGATCAATTTGCAAATGAAGTGCATACCGGAACGAAGGGACACTTGTGTTGCAAGTGGAATAAAATAGTGAGGAATGAGATAAACAAGAAACCACGCACGAAATGAAATATTAAAGAGATCACATGAAGAATGCAGAATGGAGCTCTCATAAAAATGTCCAAGCCAGAAACTTGAACCAATAGGTAAAGGAGACTACATGTATGTAAAGCTCACTATAATCCCGTATAAAGAGATTCAAGATGTACTTTAACGATCAATTCGGTTCAACATTTCGCCAGCTATTATTTTTCATCCCATTGAAGTCGACTTCGTAAAGATGCGTGTCTTAAGATGTATGTGAAACAGAATCTCTAATGGGACAACTGATGTCATAGGAGGAACAATTATAATATCTACTTGGTTCATCGGTTCGATTGTTCGAACTTTCAAATGGAAGTGAGTTCAACTAGGAATTTTGGTAAGTCTAGACTTGGGCCTCAAATCTATTGTCTCTATGATGAGGTATATTGGTCTTAGGACGCTTCCTAACGACCTTCACAACTAACAGGGTTGTCTCCCTGCATCCAGTGCAGTACCAAACAAATATTTAAACTGAACACCAAATAGACAAACTAAAACACTAATTACTAACTGCATAACGTGAGGGACTATGCATTTATCAACTGATCTCCTTATCATTCAACAATATGCAGAATATATTAGAAACAGTTACATGCTCGAAAGGCTAGTTGGAAGGGAATAAGAGCAAGAGACCTTGTGAAAAGGTACTTGACGGTTGAAATTGTTCATATGATTCATCTCAATCACCCATCTCAACTTCGCATTTCTTTTTAACGATGTGTAGAGTCTCTTTATTACTCTGGCTCCTTGATCATCTCAAAATGGTGGATAGATTCTATTCCTGAGGGTACCTCGATCCCTCATGCTTAAATTGTCATCTTTAACAATTAAGCCTCAAGGAAACATGTGCCGAGATCCTATGTACTGCGTGGATTGGTGCTCACTAAAAGGATAGAAGATTGGTGTCCCTCTCAAAACACTCCATCACTGGTTAAAAGGCGAAAATGATAATAGCTTTTATATGATGAACAATCTGTCATAAATAGTTAACTTCACATGCCACTGAATTTTCTATTACAAGTGCATTGACCAATTACCAGAACTGAAACATCCATACTTTTCGATGTAGAGTTTGTGTACTTCATGTTTTGCAAAGGTTGCTTACATACATATGAAGATAAATTATTCAAATGAAGCAGCGACGAGCTAAAAACAAGCTACTAGCCATTGCAGCCTGTGACGCGAACGCGCACAAGAGGTGAATTTGCTTTATTTTGTCCTAGATGAAGAAAATTTGATAACAATGAGGAAATCAATTGTTTTTTATTCTCTTTTAGCAGATTTTGTCCAAGAGAAATGAGGATTTCGTTTTGATTTTTTTTTTTTTAATATTGACTCTTACCCGGACTCTTTGACGGTCGTCCATCCCCAGTACTTGTCGGTGTCGCCCCATGTAATAGCAAGCTCCCTCGCAAACACCATGAAGCAATTCTTGTTGAGATGCCTGTCGACCCAGTACTTCTGCAACCATGAAATCCCATATTCATTGTTATAATTGCAACATATATCAAAAAGCTCCCTTTTTTTTTTTCAATTTAGAATGAAGGTAAGAAAATCGTGAGAGAGGGAGAGAGAGAGAGAAGCTCACTCTCTTCCCCTGTTGCAGAACCACTCCGTCGTAGAGCTGATCGCAGAGCTTGTGGAGAGGGAAAGTATGAATGGGCACGTCGGAATCTTTCACAATGGCCACATAATTGTGGGGAGGTCTTCTTGATCTTGCCTCCACTGTTTGCTTAGGCTTCTGCTTCTGTGAGCCCATCTCTTCGGCTTCTTCATGGATCTCAACTTCAATTACCATGTCAGGAGGAGGTGGCCAATGTTGCATCTGTTAAGGGTGTAGGGAGAGAGAGAGAGAGAGAGAGAGAGAGGGAGAGGAGCTACACAGGTTTCTTTATCCCAAATCATATTGATGGAGGCCACTATTGATGAAGCCAAAGAAAAAAAAAAGTAAGAAAGAACGAATGTTTATGGTGAAAAGGGCCTTGTGACAGCCCAATGTGATCCGTATGGCCCATGTTACATGGCTCTACGATTTTCTTTTCTTTTTCAGCTTGTCCTTTTCCTGGAAAATAAACAAGCTTTGTAGAGACATTGATCGCCGAGAGAGAGGGAGGAAGATGATATACCGCAAGTGGAGTCTGCTCACTGGTCCCGCCGCCATACTCGGTGGCATCGTGGCCACTGTGGTCGTCGCCAATTACATCTTCGTCGAACACGTAAATCCAAATCTCTCTCTCTCTCTCTGTTCGATTTCTATCGATCTCTGCTTTTTTTCATTAGCTGCCTTGTGCTTTCGATTGCCTTCCTTACAAATTTCCGGTTTTTCACTTACTTGATGGATTTTTTGGCGGATTGCATGTGTAGGTTGCACCATATGCGGGTTCGTTTGTCTTTTGTTCATTGTTCCTTTGATTGGATTGTGTTCGAAATCTGGCCTCTTTAGGGCGCCCACATAACCAATCGGATTGGGATCACAACAGTTCCCCGGTCCCGTTGGTTGAGACTCGAACCAATGCCCCTCTTGTCCTTAGGGGCCTCGTGCGGCGTTACTACGTTAGCGGGGTTTGCTGTGTTGAATGTAGTAATTCGTGGACAGTGATATGGAGCTCGATTGCATTAGGCACTGGTTTAGCTGCGCGCCAAGTAGCGGCATTGATGCTGCAACAGGGCCGTCATCGGCTGTTATTCGGTCTGAATCTTCACCAATTTCCTCACTTCTAGCTGCAGGCAATAACAATGCATCCCTCTCGTTGGATCGGCTAATCGGCTCGCCACTGTAAACCCCTGATTAAGATTTAGCGCAGCCTTGCACAAGCTATAGCACCGAAATAATCCTGTTCATTATGCCGTAGTTAGGTATATTTTCCTCACCAATGGTATGATAAATATGAGGTCGAGTCAGATAACCAACTTGTTAAATCTTTATCCTTGCATAAGATGAATCCACTGGATCATGAGGAAGCCAAATGCTTCTATCATCCAGAATCTTTCTCCAAGAATGTATCCATTTGTGGGATCATCTGTTTGTGAGAGATTCTGAGCCGTACAAAATATATCTTTGAGGTCTAGGATGTTTAGAAATTGCTTTAAGACTCGAGGCTAAGGGGGTTGACCATTGGGCTCATTCTTAGCTCCCGCTTCAATAAGTTTTCCATACCGTCAAGTTAGTTTTCTTTCTTGTCACTAATTTTACTATGTTGCAAGTACCTGGCTTTTGAAACCCCGATTGTTTTCATCAACCAACATCCTCCAACTCAGTTTATGTAGCAAACACGGCCATGGTTGTAGAGCTAGGAACTGGATCTTCTCCTGAGTTATGAGGGATGTGCCACCGAAACTTTCTAACCACAGCATCTGTTATACAACAAACAGAATCTGGACGATGTAAAGTTGACATGTTGTAAATCGGTATTGCCTGAGCCACATATCTGATTAAGGTCCATCCAACTGCCGAGAGGTAGTAAGTCCATGTTATCATGAAAACTGAAACCATACAAGTGCTATCTTGTTTGTTTGAAGCTAGACTTGTCTGAGCTTCTGAAAACATATTGCACGCTTTGCATTTTCTCTCCACTTGAAGATGGTGTCTTTCATAAGAATTTCTCTCTGACTTGACATGCAGTAATGTAACATCACCCCGTCTGTGTCGATTCTTTACGGTCTGAACTACACTGTATCTTTCTGCATCCGTAGGATCCATTCCGCAAACAAGAGCAGAAGCAGACTGATGCACAACCATTGGCCAAGTAAATAGGGGGAGGTGAACTTCACTCATTTCATTTTCTTCTACTGTGTTCCAAGTTTGGTTCTGGGGAAATGTATGACTTGGGAATCTCTTACCAGATTCTGCGGGACAATCTTTAATTCGGTTTGTCAACATTCTTGAACCTTGTGTTGGAATAAAAGGCTAAAATTAAAACTCATTGGAGTACATGCGGCCATAATCGCTATTACCTGCTGGCTTTGGTTACAAGGGCAGAAGTATCAGCTAATAAACAGGGACCCCAGGGCTGCTGGAGGAGAGTAGAGGATGAGTATGGGCAAAAATGTGTTCTCAGGACTTGCACGACCACAGGAGCATCCAATTCATTAATCACTTCCAAAACGCACTTATGTCTGAACTTAATTCTTACCAGCCTTCTGGTGGTGGGGAAGAACTGTTGTTTCCCGTCATTTAAGAGGGGTATTCGTGATGATACTGACTTCACAAAGTTGATTGAAAGGTATTAGAGTCGGAAGACACAGATCAATTTCATGTCTTACATCAAAAGCACCATTAAACATTAACATCTACTGATGAACTAAGAAAAAACCAGCTTTGACTATCATAAAATATCTACTGATGCTCTGACTCAGATCTCAATTTTCTTTTTGATTATGAAACATGACCACTACTTACATAACATGGCAAACTACAAGCGATGATACAACAAGTGTATCGTCTATTTGCCTATGTGAATCATCTTCATGGATGCTGCAGCAGGAATTCAGAGCGAGGAATGAAGTCTGTCGCGGTCTGTTATCACATGGCCCCTGGTAATATCCTTTATGGTAGGACATCCAGATAGTGCCATCGTAAGCTCGAGCTCATCCTTCAGCATCTCAGTGACCCTTCTAACTCCAGTTTCCCCTTTTGCCGCCAACCCATATACTACAGGCCTTCCTATCTGTAGTAAGAAGACCACTATTAGGAGAATGTCAACAATTGCCCTAGGGCAATTGTTAGGTTGTGATTCAGGTGCTTTGGTAATGTGAAAAGATTAGTTTCTACAAATTTGGCACGATTATTACCCAAATACGTCAATGGTTTGTTCCGATACCCGTTACTAATATTGCAGCTAGTACATATCAAGAAATATCAGGAATGTGCCAAACTAATCAAAAGATTGTACCAGTACTGCTTGTGCCCCAAGGGCCAATGCCTTGAAAACATCTGTTCCTCGCCGCACTCCTCCATCAACAAAAACAGGGACTTTCCCTTTGACTGCATGAACAACCTACAAACGAAGGTTTAAAAACAGTGATGACCAAAATGCTGTTTGATATAGATGACTTGCTGCAGCACAAGCTTTCATGCATTTTGATAAATAGAGGGAAACAGAATGCCACTGTGCTTTATTTTCAGGGGCGCAAAACTGGGTGTATTTACTCTGATCCAGTGTTTACAAATGCTCCAAAATCTAGAATCTATTATTAAACCTGCCGAACAAAGGAGGTCGTAGAATAGGCACCTCTTCCAGAACTGATATAGTTGCTGGAGAATAATCTAGCTGTCGAGCTCCATGATTCGAGACAACGATCCCAGCAGCACCTGCTTCCACTGCCTTAATTGCTGCCAATGAGCGGATACAAGTTTGTTGACAAGATTGTCGTGCATGCAACAACCGATAGTAGTACTAACAGACAGAGTATACCGAGACGCAAAATAGTGAACTCCAATAGACAAATACGATGCTTTAACCCAATATCAGAGAACAGAAGGTCTTGATAGCAGCGAGGACAAAATGAAGACAGGCAGTATCCCATTACCATCAAAATTCCTAACTCATAGTATGAGTCTCATACAACTTCCCCAACAGAATAACTATTGTGTTTGAATTATCAAACCAATTGAGGCATAATATTTGCTTCCTCTTAAGATGAACTGAAGAATCTTCAAACTCTAATGCTAAAGGTTCACCTTCTACAAACTAGATATACAATTAAACCCCAAGTTATCACAAAATTCTCCTGCACTTACCGGATTTTATTCAGTTCTACGTTAAGCCTCGAAACTGCTTTTCACACTATCCTGAACTTCAGTGTCGATTAGATCCTACCTAACCGTTCCCTATGGTGTCAATGTGTTGTATAATACTGATGGGGCTATTTAGACGGTGATGAACTTGCAATGACATGGTGCTCAGAATAGAAACGGGTTCACACCTTATATACAGTAAAACAACAGCATGCACACAAATCTGCACTATTAATTAACCCTATCGAATTCCATCAAATGTAGCATTATTCAGAATGCAAAAATAGATTTTGGCACAGTTGACGAGTTCTCAAGCCGTCATTCATGACTTTCCTTTTATTTTCCTTGTAAATGCAATGATCCCTTAGCTCATGTCTGCATATGTGGTTAAAAATTTTATCCATTGGAAGAATCAATGCGAAATTAGCTCAAAGACAGATGGTCTTGTCAGTTGCTAGTTATAGCCACGCTACCTGAAAATTGGTGGACAGACTGATTTGAAGCAAATAATGAAGTTCAAGGTAATATCTTCTCGACTTTGGGATAAAATTGAAAGGATCCTAAGTACAAATTTTTCCAGGTCTTAAGTAATCTGAAAGTAAGACTTCTCGTTTAAGCTAGCGTTTTTTAAACCAAACCAGAAGGTTTTAGCCACGGTTTTTGGCTGATTTCAATCAGTTTAACCTGGTATGGGACAGCAATTCGGTTCAATCTCTGATCTGGTTTTGGAACGCTGGTTTAAGCAAAAAATATGCTAAGTAAGCTATAGTTCAAAATAGGACACAAAACGACCATTCAGACAAATCCTCAACCGCTTTTCTTTGAGAATAACTTACCATCTTCGTGTGTGAGAACTCCCTTGATCAGAATCGGCAATTTTGTAATAGATCTCAACCATCCAATGTCCTGCAGCATTGTAATTTAGTTACGTGACCGACAAATACCAAGTAAAGCAAATAGAGGCATTATAAAGACCCAGTTATCATTTGTAGGTCACGGCCACAAGTGAAAATTGAATTAAAAAAGTCATCGTCAGATGGCTATTAAAATTATTTCTACACTGGATGACACTTCCTCACGCATCTCATCCGTTCATAAAACCCAACACTTCTGATGAAACATCATCCCAGAAAAAATTTCAAGGATTAATTACAAAGTAATTTTAAATGGTATGGAGGTTCACCTTCCAACTCAAAGAAGCATCAATAGTTGAAGCAGCAAAAGCTTGTAGGTTTGAACCCTCATCCTGCAAATTGGAGCGAAGGCAAAGGAAAAGGGGAGGGCGAGTGAGAGAGATGTTATGCCTGATTTCTGCATTTACCAAACTGTAAAAATTTGACATATCTCTCTAGAGTTTATTTAGGCGGTGAAAGTGTCTTCATTGGTCAAGTATTGACAATACATTTCCCGTTGCCTGACGATATCCGAACCCTTTGTTTCTTGGCCTCAAGATACAAGGGGTAAACAATTAAGGCTACGTTTGGTCGTCCGGATTACTGATCAGGATAGGACTGGATAGGATAGGATAAGAAATCCAGGGATTTGATCATATCCTATCTCTCGTTTGGTGAACTACGGATTTAAAGTCGGATATCTTTATATCTCATTCTGTCCATTGTTTGGTAGAAGCTGGATATCAATGTAATGATTCTTGACTTGTACCATCCGGAGGCTCTTTTACGGAGTCGACGCAGCGGATCTCCGGCTGCTCGTCCGGTCGGAGCTCAAGGGGACAGCCATCCGCCTCGGGTTCTCTTACATGAACTTCAAATGATTTTGTTGACATACAAAATTGATACAATCAATTACTTTGTTGACATACAAAATTGATACAATCAATTACTTTGTTGAAGACTAGATGTCCAAGGAATGCAGTTACTCGTTCTAAAATGTTGTAATCATCTGTGCTTGATCATTTTTCTCAGGTTCCTTTTAGTTCAAGATAATATAAAATTGGTCTTCTTATTATCCTTCCTTTCTTCTTAGGTCTTGCCTAAGCTTCAAGTTTTGTCATTTCTAGTTTAATGCTGCCTGCATTTGAAGTTAAGTCTCTCTTTGATGATTAATTGTCAGCCACAGTTATGCCCTTTGTCTCTGAGGTACACTTTGTTAGTATTCTGGTAGATTAGTTGTCCTCGATTCGTTTTCAAGTTCTTTACATTTTGTTAGTTATGTCCATTATGCAAGATATATGGAACCACTAAAGAAATTGCGCCTTGTACGAAGAAGAAAATGATCAAGAATTAGTTGTCTTACTCATTTTGGAGCAGTGGCTTGATATTATTTTGCTGATCCAAAATTGAAAAATCATTTGGAGGAGCTGATAATCTTGACCACACCCCTTAAGATCAAACAAATCACGTGAAGGGAGAAAAGTGGAGTACTTGTTGAAGAAGTTGTCCGCCGCTGCCGCCGCCGGAGTGGCGACCCACCACAACCGGAGAGGCGGCTCGCCACCAGAGAGGCAGTTGGGCTTGGGGGAGAGGCGGATGGGGCGTGGCGTAGAGGCGGTGGCTTGAGCGATGGATAAGAGAAATCCTATCTAGCTCTATCCCACCCCCCTCCCTAGGATTATTTTATTCCCCTATATCCCTTTTATATCCCCCTTTATCCTGTCCTGGACAACTACCAAACACAGGATAGGATAAAACATATCCTATCCTGAGTTTTATCCGGACGACCAAACGTAGCCTTAAGTGCTTTAAGCAAATGAACCATAAAAAAACTCCTCTAGAAACAAATATAATCAAACTAAACAGTTATAGAGAAAAGAGCGTCAATGATTACAATACTCTTTGCCCCAAGGGCATGCTTTGCATTAGAGAAGCACAGAGCTCATGGACTAAATTTGCTCTAGGCTAAGCATAATACCATGATATCCACAAAAATCAACGCCATAGTGAGCATTTCTTTTTGTTATGCTACCTTGCTAATGTCAAAAGAGAGTTACAGACACCGAAAAAACAGAGCAGCATATAGCAGGGTATGAAGATAGTGACGAACACAGCCTCCATGCCATCAAAGGAGTTTGGTCGATGAGATATTAAGAACATAGATATCTCCCCATGCATGCATCCCCATTGAATAGGTAAAAGTATATTACTATTGTCAGATCCTAAAATAGAAAAGAAATCATTCACTCACAGAGACAACTGGAGTTGAGAGTAGACCTTCAAAATTCTTCAACTGAGGCGCTATCATTCTGTCATAGAGAGAGAGAGAGAGAGAGAGAGAGAGAGTTTAACTGTACCCGAACTTTGTTTTATGACCATGATATCCATCCCCCAGGGGGGCAGGGGATCGAGAGAGTAAGAGGAAAGCATTTTACTTGTTCTTTATGTCCGCCTCCCTTCTGCCAAGTCTGGGAACATCAACAGTAAGAACAATAGCTTTGTATCCACTTCTTTCAGCTCTTTGTACTAGCTGAGCTGTAACATCCCGTCTCTTGAATACCTGCATAAGGAGATGCATTGATTATTGAGATGAAATGAAACCTTAATGAAGAATGTACAAAGCCAAGAAATCTGGAGATTCTTAATCAATAGATGCTTACATATATTTGGAAGAATCGAATGGCATCGCAGCTGGACGCAACCTCTTCCACAGTACACATAGACATATATGAAAGAATCTAGAGTGCAAATGTGAAATGAGTATGTTATAGCAGAAAAATGGAGATTAAAAATATTTGGTAATCTATTACCATGATGACATTAGATGCAGCAGCTGCTCTTGCAGTAGCAACCTCTCCTGGAAGATGAACAATCCCATCACTAAAATCAAAACAAGGAAACGAGCAAAAGAGTTCCTCCAAGAATATTCAGTTTCACACCTTCAGGATGTGCTAACTTATGCATAGCAGTTGGGGCAATCATAATGGGGGCAGAAACGTTATAGCCCAATATAGTAGTCGACAAACTAATTTTGCTCACATCTATGAGGATTCTCGGCCTAAACCTGCCAGAAATACATGTGTTGAGAATTAACAAACAACATAATATGGTTGCTGTATATTTTAATCTGACCAGCATTCATTAGGAATTACGTTATTCTGCGAAATGCTTCCACGTTTCCTTTAAGTGTATGCTGGTCTTCCGCACCCCCTGCATAAAAATCATAGTACATTTTTGGAAGGGCTTGCCTAGCCAATTCTTGATACTCATTCACGTTGACAGGATCCTCAGCCATGTTTCCTGAATGAAAATTTCAAGTGTCAACAGCTTAACAATTTCTCCTACATGTGACTCCGCGAATTTTGATTGTCAACAACAAGGTGACCACAACAAGATGCAACTTATAGACAAATAACAACGTAAGTCACAAAATCATATCATGTTACTTCAAAGTATGTCACTAGTCCATTGCATACCCATACTAAGGACATGCGCAGTAATACATCACACAAATGGACCTACAAAAGATCTAAAACAATTTACCATATAACTAACAGCATATCTGCAACTTAAATGTGCCCACACGAATTCACACTAAACCTGAACAGAAGGGTGAAAAGCATGGAATGGCTATCGTAATGCACCCATATCCCTCAACGTATCTACAGCTATAACTACAGCACACAAACATATGAAAAGGCAATTAACATCAAAGCCACACGCAGCTCATAAATTTAGAACAGAATCAAAAGCATTTTTTGTATTCTGCTAATAATCAACCCAAGTCATTTTGCACATGGTACCATACTTAATCAACATGCTTTCCGTTCCTCTGACGCTCGCCTAACTCTTAAAGTCACACATAGCTGAACTCGAACTTACCAGCACACTACGACGATCTCCAAACAAGTTTAGCCCAACCAATTCACAATCTTGCGCTAGCCTAACCGCCCACATAAACCTTTATCCCAAACTCCTACACCACGGTCAATAAATTTTCGGTAGTTACGACTGCATGCGCACAAAAAATGCGATCTTTCTGCATCGCGGACGCTCAGCGATATGGATGCTCAAAAAAGTGCAGAGCAGAGGAGTTACCATACGCACTCGAATCAAAGAATGCCACAATGTTTCGCAAAAATAGCAAAATCGCCTTGGGTTTCACACGATCGGAGCAAAATCTCTGGTTGAAGGACGAAACTCGATTTAGGACAGTGATGAGCGATGCGACGTAGTAGACTGGTTACTGTTGGGGATAGTGATTACCAAGTGATGGCGTCCAATGAAATGCTGCCACGTCATTGTTGTCTTTTTCCAATTTTTCAATTTTGGTATTCTCTAGGCAGAGTAAGAAAACTTAGCAAAAATTCCAAATAAAGGCCCTAAATCCCCTTATTTCCTCAAATAAGGGCTGGAAGTGGTTATTATTTTATATAAGGGCCCCAAGTGTGCTCTTTGTCTCAAACAAGGGCTGAAGTGGCCATGCCTGTTTCAAATAAGGGCTTGACCTCACCGGCCGGCAAAATATTCTGGCCGATTAAGGGCATTTTCATCAAAACACAATTTAACTTAATTTTTAGTTAAATTATATTAAAATTTTAAAAATAAAAATAAAAAAGAGATACAGGCACCCCTCCCGCCTGTGATCGCTACCCCACCGGGGAGTCCCCTCCAGCCTGTGTCTCTCTCTTTTTTTTTACTTTTAATTTTTTAAAAAAAAATTTGAAAAACTGAAAAAGGAAAAAATAAATAAAAATAATGACAAAATATGAAATGACCAAAATACCCCTACTAACTAGTGAGTTAGGCTCTTATTTGAAACTGATAAGGTCACTTTAGGCTCTTATTTGAAATAATGTCCACTTCAGGCCCTTATTTGAGACAAAGAAAACACTTCAGGCCCTCATGTGAAACAATGTCAACTTCAGCCCCTTATTTGAGAAAATGAATGCACTTCGAGCCATTTTTTGAAATTTTCCCCAAAACTTATGATTTTTTTTAGGGAAAATTTAAAAAAAAAGGCCCGAAGTTGTCTTAGTTTTTCAAATAAGGGCCCTAAATGAACCTTGTTTCAAATAAGGGCCTAAAGTGCTCTCATTTTCTCAAACAATGGTATGAAGTGAACGTTGTTTCAAATAAGGGCCTGAAGTGGCCATAAAATCTCAAAAAAGGCCTGATTTCAAGAGCATTTTCGTCTTTTTCCTTATTTGATTTTTTTTCTTTTTTATTAGACTTTTCTTTTTTCTTTTTTTTTTAAATTAAAAATTACAAAAAAAAAAAAAAAAAGAAAGCTACACGCAAGTGGGAGGGCTACCCCTCCTGCCGGTGTGTGTGGCTGTTTTTTATTTTTTATTTTTTTATTTTTAAAAAACAAAAAAAAGGAAAATAAATAAATAAATAATCAAAATGAGAAATGACGAAAACGCTCTTTACGCTAGGCCCTTTTTTGAAACTCTATGGCCACTTTAGGCCCTTATTTGAAATAAAATTCACTTTGGTGCTTTATTTGAGAAAATGAGAGAATTTCGGGCCTTTATTTGAAATTTTCCCCTTTTTATTGTCTTAAGTAAAACTAATTTTGATGGTGTCAATATACAGTTATGGATATGCAATGGATCAGTTACATAAGGTAAAAGTGTATTTTTCTATTAATTTATGACTCAATCGATTATGGACACCATTCGTCATGGAGTGGATCCATCGTGATCTTACATGATATTTAGCGATGGTAGTTCTCACATGAATCTTCCATAATCTTAGTGTTTATACGATATTATTTTCTGTAAAGACTCGATTCAAAGAGTGTTCGAACTTGAAGCAAAAAAACGTGATAATAATGCACTATCCGCGGCGTTCAAATTCTCCTCGCCAACATGACCTATCGATCCAGGACATTCGATTTTTTTGCCAACGTGAGTCATACCCACTAGCTGTTATGGAATTTTGGAATTCAAGATTGCATAGAGGTCTTAACTCGACTCCAATCAAGATATGTTTACGTTGCTATAGTTGTTGAAGACTACTTGCTAGCTCCATCACAGAGAAGTTCCATCACCATAATCCCTCACGAGGTGCTGGAGATCGTAAATCTCACTCATCGAAGTGAAAGGTACTAGGACCATTATCTGAAACGAGTTTAAAAATCCCGACATTATAAGAATATCGACTTTCATCATAAATCCATCGCCATTTGTGGCTGATGCGGCGTTGTGTTAGATAATTTTTTAGTGACTAAAATTACTAAATCAATTTATTATTGGATTTCGGTGGTTGATCAATTGCTAAGATTTGACATTGGCGAATAAACGTTATATAATTGTACTTATAGCATAGTAGTCCAACCCTTAATTCTAAACGTCCCTAAGGTTAAAAGTATAAATGAATTGAAGTGCAATTCATGAGGTTTTTATAGGTGAAGCCATCATCCACAATAGTTCGTAATCTTTTTCCAATAGAAAGTAGAGATGTGCACAAAAAAGGTGGTTATGAACTTGGTGGTGGGATTTTTATGTCCTTATATGCCATACTTAGAATTTTCTTTTTAAAACTTAAAAATAAAAGTAAAGTGTAAATATATATAATTTTGTGTTCAGCAAAAAAAAGTCAGTATTACGAAATTCCCCAAACTAATATACATGCGACGAATTAATTTTTTTACCACAAAAAAAAAATCAAATTGGTACACTAATGATAAATTTACCTTAAACTAATCTTTGTCATAAAAAATTCCAAAATAGTATACTTGTGATAAATTTACCTTATATTTAGTTCCCGTTAAATTGGATTAATATAACGAAAAACTCCAAGCCGATACACACTTGACAAACGAAGAGTAAAAATCTCAAATTAGTACATTCGTCAATTATCACGTGTCATTTCACTCAACAATTTGACGATAAAATTTAACAAAAATTAATGGAGGTAAATTTATCATAGATGTATTAATTTAGAGTTTTTAATGATCAAAAAATTAAACTTTAGATAAGTATATTATAAATATATCAGTCCATATTTTTCATGCTATTAGATAGAGGTGAGCATAATTTCGGGATAAAACCGGATCATCGATTCTCGGTTCAGTTCTAGGTCCTAATGGGCCAAGATTCGGCTCTCGATCCTATTTTTCTAAGAACTGCATGTTTCGGTTCCGGTTCCGGTTCCAACCGAAAACGCCTACATGACAATCCCTAACAAAACATAACGGATTTGGAGAGTACAGTGAGTGACACAGTGTTGCGGCTCGTTCACGATTCGTGAATCACTTCACGACCTCCCGTCCACCGGCGGCCGTCAATCTAGCGCGCGACCTCCCTTCCACCGGTTCCATCACCGGCGACTCTCCCTCTCGGGCAAAGCTGTCTCCTTTTCCAGTTTTCACCTTTCCTCCCCGAGATCGCCAGTTTTCACTTTCGCCAGTCGCACGACCTCTCGTCCACCGGCGACCGTCCATCACAGCTTTGTCAACTTCTATAAATCAGGTAATGTCTTTTTGATTGCAGTTGGAACAGAAGTTCAGCCTTCCCTGTTCAAGCTTGTATCGGTCCATAATCTGTTCGACAAAATGCCCCATCCAACTTTCTTTTAGATCTCTGTCCCATAATCTGTCGAACATGATAGCTTTGTTTTAGATCTCTGTTGTTGGATTGGCTCACTTCTATTGCTGTCCGCCTGTTTGAATGTCCATTTTTCGGTTTTCAATTTATATTAGGTGATGGAAATGCAATGGGAAATATTACTCCTCATCACATCTTGGAAGGATCGTTAGTTCGTGGAGGATAAATAAGATCCACGGTCGGCCACCTATAAAGCTTAAAATTGAACCCTGAAGATGGTAACCTCAGGGCAAAAATGCACATTCAATTTTAAAAAGATAGAAACACGACGCAAAAGCCGGGGTAGAGTTGGACGATGACAATACAAAATAATCAAAACCTCGGGTTCAGCAGTTTTAGGTTCCTCAACTTTGATGCAATCTTCACCTGCATAGAGTATATAAGTGAGAAGCTGATTTCTCAAAAGGACACCAGTGACATCCATGCCATTTCTTTTCCAATTGTTTACAGTTGCCCCCAAAAGAAAGTGTAATTTAAGTGACGAATCCTGTCTCAAGTTACTAACTGGTAGGAGATGCAAGGGTCACTCCCTTGTCCACCCAATTATTGCAAATCTCGTGACATGTTTCTGCTGTTTATTATTCAACTTGTGACAAGTCTGCACTGGGGCTATGGTCTTCTCTGTTTTTTGTTCTCATGTGAATGCCAAGTCAGAACTTTGGACCGTGCATTGTTCAATCCATGACAAGTTGGTTCTTGGTTCTCAAGCTCATTCCTTTTTTGAGATTAGAGATAGATATGAAGTTGGAGATGAGATATTTTCATTTTTGTTGTTGCGCTCACTCTCATTTTGCTTAACTAAATATAAAAAAAAAAAAAACACTGAACAAATTGAAATTGGCAGGTTCTCAGGTACCTTGGAACCTGTGACAGGGTAGGTTTCATGTTCCAGGGTATGGAGGGTAGGTTCTAGATTCTAAAAAATGAGGAACCTATTCTAGTGGCTAGTTGGAACCTAAAACCTGTGAGGAACCTGAAACCGCTCACCCATATAATTAAATGAGGAATTTTACAAGTACGTAGACTCAGCGGTCTGCATAGGTGAAAGAATCGAGCGAAACCACAAAACCAGTTCATCTTTCAGAGGTAGAGCCTCAGACAAAGTGCCATTCCTAGAGCGCGCCCATCTCTCTCTCTCCCCGTTCGTCTCACGCAGGAACAACCCCTTTCAATACAGTTCAATCTTGCATGCCGCATCTTCGCTTTCAATTGAGCCGATTTCGGATACAATCTCTCAGTTTTATCTGCGTTGGAGCTCGAAAATCTGCAAACTCCTTCACATTCTTAAACCTCGAAGAAACCCATCCGAGGTACCATCTCTCGTATCACTTCCAAGTTCGTATTTTTTTTTTCAGTATCAATCAAGTCGCAATGTTTATGCTCGCCCATATTCTCAAATATGGCTAATTCACACACAACGGAGTTGACTAGTCAGCTGCGCGGTGTTCCTGATTTTTATATTTCGCTTCCTGAGTTATCGTAATTCTGTTTTACTTTGGTTTCCATTGATTATTGTTTCATTTATTCATAACCCAAACTCGCAGTGTTGTCGAATCTCCCATTTGTCTTGGTATTGTTGTTCCTTTTCTGTTACTTTGATTTTGGAAGGGTGAACTCTTCCGAGGATTAGATGGAGTGTGTCTCCCGTGAGGTTTGCCGGGTGTTGAGATTTTTAATGTCGTGAATTAGGTGTATCGTGGTCTTGCCTGTACTTGGTGGCGTGGATGAGAAGGCAAGTCGAGTTAGTCATGAGAGGCGATGTCGAATTGATATGATGAGCAACTGAATTGTTACAATTTTTTGTGAGCTTGGGAATTGCTGTTACTAGTATGTGAAATGTTACTGAATTGGACCCTCGGATTTGGTGCGATTTCAATGTTATGAAAGATTTTCTGTCCATGAAAACTACTGTTCCTTTTCCGTTATAATGACTTGGAAAAAACACTTTAAAACTTTTGTCGAAAAATTTAAACTAGTGATGAAGGGTGTTATTCATGGCGACTTTAGGTGTAACATATGAAAAATATCATCTTGTTAAAAATGGGGGGGAAGGTCTAATTTGTAATTCAAGTAAGAAAATCCCTTAAACCTAGATGCGCAGATATAGTGTCAATACAGGGTTAAAAAAAGAGATTTGGCTGGGGCTGGCTGCACCAGCTAATTGATCGAGAACATATTCGTGCGGAAGTTAACTTATTACTTTCCTCTTCTTTCGGATTCCATGAGTGTTGGACAAAGACAAAACCACTTACACAAAAGGCATTCCTTGGTATCAGTGTTGGTTTAGGGAAGAATAGTTAGTCAGATTGTTTATAATCAGCAGTTTTTTTAAACAAAAAAGCATTTTTTTCTGTGAAAATATCTTACTGAATATACTAATGAGGTTTTTAATAAGCCATCATTTTGGGTTATACTTTTCCCTATTAATCTGAGTGTTTGATATGCAAGACCGAATTAGCTAAATGTGCAGGAACTTTTTGTGACCCTCACTACAGTTGACTCCTACTTCATGGGAAATTTTCATTGAAATTTTCTTCTCCTACTCCAGGAAGTCCATATTCACGACTCTTTTACCTTTTACATTTAAGAAACTAAATGTCTGAGAGACAAACCCTCGATCAGCAGCACCAAGTTGATCCCCAGCTGCAATCTCCGCAGCCTCCAAAGGAAGATATGCTGGCTTGTGTTACTGCACTGGAGGAAGCTTTGCTGCCATGCCTGCCAGCAAGAGAGCTTCAGGCTATAGACCGCTCTCAACATCCTTCACATCAAAGTTAGTATTGCTTAATCTCTTATCCAATCTTTCCCCTAGGGTGGGAAATGCTTGTTGTGCTATAATCTTCTTTTTGCTACTTGAGATTGCTCCATATGCATTACCAAACCTGGACTATTCTTTTCATTGACGACCTTGCTTAACCAACAATTATTAATTTTTAACTATCTTGTTGTCATTGCTTGATGACAAATGACGTTGTTAGTTTATATTTTTATGTTGTTGTTCCCTCCTTTTGAAGACTTCCATCGGTCACTTTATTACTAGGTCATAAGTGCTGTTATACTTGGTTCTTGTGAAAATTTTATTGTGATTACATATCTAGTTCTGACTTGCTGAGTAGGATAAGGGTTAGCTTGTTATTGATAAAGATTCTTGTTGATGGTTCTCCAAAAGTGCATCTCAGTTAGGCCTAAGAGGAATGTCTGCATATAGTAGTTCAAGTGATGAAAACTAGGTATAATCAGATAAAGAAGCCATAATCATAAATGTTTGAGAATCCCATGTGTCAGTCAAGTAAGCAGCACGATACACATGTCCACAGCTATGTATCCATCTGTACTGGGGGTTGGGGGCAGGCAGAAGGGGACATGGTAGTTTCTCTCCCTCCATGATACACATCAATAGCCCTAAGAGGAGACAACGAGAGATCATTTATCAATCATACCAGACAAGGACTGGAACATGCGATGTTCTGTAAACCTCTGAAGTTTTATTTAGACATGTCATGATAGGGCTGGTTATCTGGATTCTAAACCAGAAGAGCATATGCTGTAGGCTTTCTCTTGCAATTGAGCTCAAAAGCAGTTTTAATGAGTTGCCTTTCTAGTCTTTCTAAACTATAAAATCATATGCTTTATAAGCTGCGAGTTTCCTGTAGTTGCATAGTTTGAGACAATCTGTTGGAGGAATTTGACCCCTCATTAAGGACACTTGGGTTTTTGCAAGCTCAAGTGGAATGTATGGGTGATATTAGTTGGTATGTAGAAAGTGTTCTTCTTTGAGTCTTGCATGGGGGAAGCTTGAGGAGTGAAAGATCCTTGACGTCTGGTTGCACGACTGCATTCTCGTGCTGGTTTTTCATTGGATGCAAAAGGTACAGTGTGCTCAACTTGTAACAGAGTGTTTGTTTGGTGCCCCTACGAGACCAAAAATTATCATGGAATCTCTAGACTTTCTGGGATTGCATAAGCTTTTTTGTGTTTTTTTCAACATTTTAAATCTAAGTTATGTCTGAGTTGTTGCTCGTCCAATATCATTCTCATTGGATATGCCTTAGTGTGCTAAATGTGCTAATATACTCTAAGTTCAGTCGTTTCATTCGTACTTGCCCCACATGTATAATTTTGCGAGATGTTTCTGTTTGTGTAATTCTAACTGTACGGATTTCATCTCAGTAAAGCACCGTTTGTTATGAAAAAGAGAAGAAAATATGTGTAAGCATTTTTTATTTATCTCTCATTCATCACTCATGCTTCAGCAAACAAAAAGCCCTGCTAAACAAAGGTGTTCTGCTAGCTATTTTGGAAAGAAATTGGTAATCTGGTTGCCTATCCCTGGGCGCAATTGCTGCTCCCCAACTTCCTCCTCAACCACCCCCCCCCCCCCCCCTCAAAAAAAAAAGTAAATAGTAATAATAATAATACAACACTCTTTGCTGGTTAGGTGTTGTGAATGCCTGGTTACTGAGAAAGTGCTTCTACTGTTTTAGTTGATGTTGAGAGGCATGCTAGAGATTTTATGGACGCTGCCAAAAAACTTCAAGTTTACTTTATCAGTCTTCAGCGTGAGGATCAGCCAACCGAGGCTGAAAAGCTTATGAAGGTAATGCTAATGAAATAGCTGGGACAATAGTAAATGGTTTGCTTTTTATGTTTGGAGTTATTTGATGGCATTTGGAAACTTAATTCCCCTACGGAAGCAGGAGATAGCTATGATGGAGGAAGAACTAAAAACAAAGACCGAGCTCGTCAAGAAACAGGAGAGACTGATCCAAGGGTGGAGGAAAGACTTGAAGGACCAATTGGACAAAATGAACTGTGAACTTGAGAAGGTGTAGACAATTTCCGGTGGACTTGGTCTATTCTCAACTTGTAGGTGCACAAAAGATGGATTGCTTTTTCTGCTACTGGTTATCTTAACATGAAAAAAAATTTGTTCTTTGCCTCATGAGTGCGCAATTTTTTCCAACCGCTATTCTTTTCTTCTATTCAGTGGGTCTTGTATAATTATAGGCTCTTGCATCAAAATACTGCAAAAGGGGAAAAATCGCCCTTTGCAGAGCAATCTGTAGGTCAACCAAGATCCTTGATGCCTCATTTTAGCATTTGTCAGCTTTAAATATTTTTTCGCCTCTTTAACCGTGTATTGCTTTCGAATTAATGTCTTGAAGAAGTCGCTATTTGCAACTCATTAATAGGATCAGAGCCTCCTTTTCTTCCTGGGGGTTTGGGTGTGGCAAGTTGTCACGATAAGGAAATTTCATATAAATGAAAAGATAAAAATGAAGAACATCACCCACCCATGGGTGGCTCAGTTGGTTAGGGCGCATTTGGGATTGTGTGGTTAGGCGCACGGGTCCTAGGTTCGATTCTCCAGCTGATCACTTGTGATTTAAGTGGGGGGCCATGGCGGTGGGTTGCTGTGCTAGTCTCCCCCGAGGAATAGTTGAGGTGTGCGCAAGCTGGCCCGGACATCTCGGTTACCAAAAAAAAATAAAAATGAAGAACATCATGCACCATAAGGTCTATAAGATCCAAGCTTGATCAAACTCGATAACTTCTCGACAATTAGCACCGTTGAAAAGAATCTCAGAGATAAGCTTGGTTATGCCACATGATTCATGCAGAACCTGATTAGGCATGTTATGGTCTTTTGAAGAAAAATCCTGAGACGATGGGTCCACATCTTTCCCTTAAGCTGGGAAATGATTCCCACTGGGACAATTTTAGATGTGAGGGCGTGTTTGTTAATCCGGATAAGGTTTCGCATATGATAAAAAGTATCCTGTCCGACATTTGGAGTCGCATATTGGACTGAATAGGTTCCGGTAAGGCACGTTGTGATACTATTTTGAACAAGAATTTCATAAGTTAGGCAATGGTCTTAAGCTAGGCCAGATTTGCCACTCCCACTATTCGCAGTTTGCTTACCAGGATTTAGGATAAAGATAATTTTAGTAGATAGACCTGTTAAAAAAGGAGAACAAATTTCAAGTCAATCTCAAACCCCGATTTGCTGCAGAGAATGTGCCTGGAAAGTAAACCGATTTCCAAAAACCGAATTGCTCTACATTTTCCAAGTTGGCTTGGAAACCAAAAAATAATTCTTTTCCCCTAAAACCTTTGCCCATGTTCTCCATGCTCATGCAAAAACTTGCACTTGTCCCCAAAATAGCATCTTCCTTGCTCAAAGTAGCGGCAACGCTGTGGCTTCCTGAGGCCTTTCTCGGCTCCTCCCATGAAGTTCCTTGGATGCTGATTCATAATTGCCAATGGCTGCCTCTCACGTACCCAGTGTGGTAACATGGATGCAGTCAAACCTTCGTGAGCAGAATTTGGCCCCACACAGAAGCTACTCTCTCCACAACTACTTCCCGGGCGTTGCATTGCTCTATTTGTATTTGAAAAATTACGATTAGGTCTCTGATTGCCCAAATAAGCATCATTTCCAGAATGCCAAAACTCATGCTTAGTTCTGTTCATAGAGCTCAAACTTTTCCCCCGGTTCTGTGAGTCCCCACGTTTCTCTTGAAACTGGTCACTGCTACGATGGTTTTCTGTTGAACTCATCTGTATAGGCCGAACTGTTGGCCGCCCAATACCGGCAATAGATGATCCTCTTAATTGCTCCGCTTCATTACCTGTTTTTGAGGTTGAGCTTGACATAGGCGGAGCCCGGTTCTTCTTAATGTTCTGTTTTCTGGACGTCCTGGGGCAGCATAAAAGGAAAAGACTTTTGAGATCCAACATAATATCCTTTTCGAGCAACAGTGCAGCAAAATTAGTCTACTGATTTTTCTTGACCATACTCAACCTGAGAATCATTTACTATGGTGTTACCGTGATAGTATCCAGGAATTACCCTGGATTATCTGGCCATATTCTAGAGAAAAATATCCGTACCTGCTTTCCTGCAAAAGCTTCCTCCTTTCCTTCTCTTGGAGTCGTGCTTCTCTATCAGACCTTGCTAATGAGCCCCTTGAGTGCTTTTCCATCAATGCTTTGGCCCTCTCTCCTTCATCTTCCCATCTCTGAAACTGACACCAGTGTTATTATGCCTGAATAGTTTCATTATCAGCATGCAATCAGAGAAATCCCATATGGTTTGGACCTGTCTCGTAGTGTTATAACGGTAAAGGTTTCGGCCCTTGATAAGCAGGGGATGAAGGGGAGGGAGTGGTTTCTCTCCTTTGCTCCAGAGAACCTCTATCTGATCAATGAGTCCAAAAGCTTTTACACAATACAAAAAGGAAATGAACAAGAAAGAAGTAATCTATTACTTTGACATATAAGTAACTAATGGAAAAATAAAAAAAACTTTCAACAAAAGCCTACAGTCCGGGAGATGATTTAGTAAATAGATGAAATAAAAGACAAATTAATGCAAGAAATACGCAGGCAATGATTTCACATTAAAGAATAATTCTGCAGACAAAACGAAATGCTCAGTTGAGACAAATAGATTCATTATATAAACCAATAGTCCATATTGATTCTGTAGTGAGAATAGAACATTCTAACGCCCTTTGATCTATTGACGTGTTAAGCAAGTCCACAACTTTCTGCTTCAACTCTGGTGGTGTTATGGAGTTAACCTAATGGCAAAATCCCTTAGCAGTGGAATCAAATAATCATAACATACTGGGTAGTCAATTTCCTTTTCACTAGTCTACAATGATACGATTAATCTTAATCAAAAGTCAAGTGGAAAAGCTTGAGTTCGCTGAAATTATATATCGCGTCTCGCATGCAGAAACTCACAGTGAAAGTATGCTGTTGCTTAGCAGCACCATAGCTCTCTTTGACAATACGGCCTGCTACAATTCTCTTTCCACATGGAGGACCACAGGCACTCCGAGATGCTATGTTAAATCTGAATAATAAGCCAATAACTGATGAGGCAATACAAAATAGAGGATACAAACCATTCAAGTATTTCCACTGAAGTAAGGCTGGAACATAAAATAGACAAATTGGGCAGATCATGTTTTCTATTCACCAAAACAGAACCAACTGTTCAATTTTGTAAGATTATTCAACTTGAGCCAAAGATAGGTTGAGGTAGACTTTAACCAATAGAATATGTGCACACATATATCGTTTTAAGTTCTCACTAGGCAGTCATAATCACAAAAGCAGACAAGATGCCATAGCAAGAAGTTACACAGTCCTTTTTGTCTGATACGCAGCAAATGTAAGGTTCAAGTGACCAACAATGGGATGGTTGGATCACAAAATTTAGGAATATATCCATATTTGCTATTAAAGCTAAATACGTCCATACTTGCTATCAAACCGACTTCGCTGATCTCAACATAACACTAGGGGAAACCCAAAGGGCAAATTACAATGACCAGGAATCATTACTATCCACAAACATGGAACTCATTCTTACAGGTATTTTTATCCAGACAAGTTTTTTTAGATGAGGAATGTTATTATTTTGGTTAAAACATCGGTTAAGATAGAATAACTTATCTGGGTACATGTACAAAAACAGGTCCTTCAATGACTTTGAAACATTTTAGATACATGAATTACTAACATTATGAACCGAATTAAAAACAAAAGCAAAAAGAATTGGACAATCCTAATGAACACTTCGGTATGAGTTGTTAGGACAGAGAGCTTACAGTTCATAGACATTCTGTTCAAACATGACAACATCGCCTGTGCATGCATCGCCTGCATAAACCCCCTTTATCAGTCCGGATGACACAGAAATACAAAGGAAGCTATTTTGTAGCATCATTGGACTGCCACCCACACACCGGTAAGCTGCTACTTTTTAAATTTAACTATCCAAAGAAGTAAAATAAGTGGTGATGAGCAGCAACATTTCTTGATATTCATACTCTCGCAGATTCACAAGAAATGTGAATGATGGGATCGGAAAGGCAGTTTTCTGTTGGTGCTATGTATAGGGCATAAGCTATGAACCATGCCAAGATTAGGTGTAATTTAACAATATATAAGATCATGCTGTTTTTACCCAGCAATTTCTAATACAGGTACAATGGCTTAAAGAGAGAGCTTCACCTTTGCACTTCAATACAAAACTAGAGACTGGATACTTCTCCTCCCCCTTACCGGAAACTATCCTGCAAAATCATTATGCGTTTATCACTAAAAGAAACTCATTAAGTTCTACATGCAACAACATATTTCTTAACTAAGAGGGTGAAATTACTCTATATGTTCATTGATCCGTTGAATGAGTGTCTCCTTGTTGCCTGTCAACCTCAAACCATTCTTCCTCAGATAAGCTTTACACTGCCCCACTTTCAGTTTCTCTAGTTGCCCCGCTGCAAGAAAAAGAAAAATAGAACAATTCATAATCCAGCTTAAAATCCAAGACAACAACATGCTTCACACATTTTTCATGCCTAAGATCGTTCGAATCAAAAAAGTCAATTTTGCAAATGATGTATTGTCCAGAATCCAATCCAAAGCGGAGAACTTGAAAATGAAGTAGAAACGTGCAACTATTCAGCTCACCAAATATGAGCGACAGAACCTTCTTTGAGTTATCATCCTCTTCCTCATCAATCTCCATAAAGCTCGCCTCGTGCTGAGGCTGGTCAGCATCATCATTCCAATCAACATCTTTTCGAACTCTGCAATTCCCAATCCGCGACAAGGAAAGTCACTGCAATCCATTCAAAATCTCAACCCAGAGTACAAATGAAACACTAACCGAGATTTCGCAGTTTTCTTGATGGAGAGCTCCGAGAACTTAGAGTGGGCGTCTTCCAGAATACCGCCGTTCCGTTCGTCGTCGTCCGAATCGTCAGGGTCATAGTCTGAGTCGGAATCGCTATAACACTTGTCTTCTTCTTCGTCTGTATCGTAGATTTGGTATTCCATGTGTCTCTCTGAGATCGCCATGAATGAGTTTTGCATTTTCTCTCCGGTGCTTTTGCCCAATTTCAGAATTTATAGCGTAATTTTCTCAATTTCTTCCTTTTGTCTTTCTAAACGGTCGGATTGTTTGAAATGAAATCCCAATCTCTTCTTCCTAGGGGTGCAATGACGAATTTGCTCCCTCTCCTTTGATTCACAAACGGTGGCCGAGTTTTAACCCAATCGTATAATATTATCCCTAAATTTTTAGTTTATTCAATATAATTCATTGACTTTTGGTATATGTTCAATTTATTTCATGGGTTATATACAATTTTTAAAAGTTTAGAAACGAATAAATTACCAAAAAATCCTAAAACTATTGCTATTGTATCAATTCAGTTCTAAAACTTTTGAATTTATGTTAATTCAGTCCTTCCGACCGGCGGCACTGACGTGACTAATTTTTAATAATATTTTCAAATTTTCAAATTTTTTTATTTTGTATTTTTTTTTCTTCCTATTTTTTTCTTCTCTTCTTCTTCCTCCTCTGGCCGATCGCCACCGAAGCTGGACGAGAGGGCCGGTGAAGCTTGCCCCCATTAGCCACGGACCAGGACTATCCTCGCTCGCCCTTGGCAAAGTCGGCCTCACTCAAATCAGGTGAGGCGTGAATTTGCCAGGCCACGGCGAGCTCAGCTGCCGACTGGAGGAGGAGGAAGAAGAGAAAAAAAAAAAAGGGAATATCTATATATCACAAAATTAGTAAAATATTGTAAAAAATAGCCACTTAGTGCCGGCCGCGCCACGTCAGTAATTTTAGATTAAAATTGGCCGGAAGGACTGAATTGACATAAATACAAAAGGTTAAGACGGAATTGCCCCCACCGGCCACCGACAAGGGCTATCCTCGCCCGCCCTTGGCGAAGTCGGCCTCACTCAGATCTAGCGAGGCGCGACCTTGCCAAGCCACAGCGGGCTCAGCTGCCGGCTGGAGGAGGAGGAGGAGGAGAAAAAGAAAGAAAAAAATATCTAAAAAATCACAAAATTAGTAAAATATTATAAATAAATAAAAAAAGCCAAATTAGCGCCGGCCGCACCACGTCAGTAATTTCCGATTAAAATTGGCCGAAAGGATTGAATTGACATAAATACAAAGGTGTAAGACTGAATTGGTAAAAAAAAAGTTTAGGATTGAATTGGTAAAAAAAAAGTTTAAAACTGAATTGGCACAATTACAATAGATTTAGGACTTTTTTGATAATTTTTCCGTTCAGAAACCAAATTAAATAAATTTAAAGTTCAGACATCACATTGTACATTATGCGAATGTTCAGGAACAATTTGCGTCATCATCCTGATCTGAATTCCTTCATCTTCGCCCACGAAATGCTATTTGTGTCTGAGAGTAGATTTCAGTTATTATCACGTAAGCTTTATATGGTCAGCAGAAAAAAGAGTAATACGATAACTCGACCGAGTTAAATCTTTCAGATTCGATTGGTGAGTAATTTTGGCCGATTGAGACAGACGTAAAACCGTAAAACCGGAACGAAGTTTGAATACGAGGTAAATTGGCATGATCCACGCGTTTAAGAGGAAAATTTGAGCCCCCTTGCTGTATTACTGTCTCTACCTTACACTTCTTTATGCAGGTGGTACTACAATCAGTTCCCCTTTGCTACTACTACAGCAACGCATTTTCTAGCATGAGCCTCAACTTGTCTCGATGCGAAGCACGGAGAACGTCGAGCTCCACAAATTAGTACATCAAACCCGACTTCATAAGAGTACTCGAGTGAAGCAAGGTAAACAAATTTTCTACGGAAAAGATACCGTTATGACGCACAATCAACGCATAATCTAAGTGTGTTGATCGTGCTAGGATGATATACTAATCCTTCCGATCAATGGGATTCTCATCAATCACAGCATCAAAATACACTTGCAAACCATATTTTGACAGGATGAGGGAGGAAGCATTTGATGCACAAGGCAAAGGAGACAACTCAGAGTAATAGAATAGTTTCCACGGTGCAAAGGGAATAAGATATTCGCTCCTCTTTCATCATTTCCACAAACAAAATCAATGAAGAAGAACTACTGCGGTAAAGGCGCATTGAAGTAGGGAAAATTCTTGGAGAGTCATTATGGTGAACGACAAAAAATGCAGTCATTCAAGTGAACTTGATTGCAAACCAACCTCAAACTGCCTGCTTACGCCTTCTGATCCATATGCAAATAACAACATGAAAGTGACTAATGGGAAACAATGATATGTAAATGGAACTTCACTCTTCATCTTAGCCAAAAGAAGACGATATGCATACCTCAGTACTATTCACGAAACAAAACAATCTAAAAGATGCATTTTCTTAAAAATGAGGCTCACAACATAATCCAATAGATTAGCAATAAGAGAGAAGACAATTTAAATTCATCAACAGGAACTCTAACCAGTGCTGCACAAAAACATCTTTTTCATGGCATATCTCACGTAGATGTGAGAAAAAAAGAATGTACATACCAAACAAAGAGTGTGGGAATGAAAGAGAGATATGAAGACTAATATAATCATCGTCATATGATAAAGCTGTAGCCAAAAGTACTATAAGAGATGATAATAGGTGTAGATGAACAAAAGTTATATGCGGCCTCCTGCACGGAAAACACTCTACTAGTTGTCAACAGTAAGATTTGATCTTGCTCCGGTCTTAAGGGAGGGTTCTCTATTCACTACTTAACATGGTAAATCTATTGCCGCGACTGCGTAAGGAATGAAGCGTCCAATACAAAATGCAATTAAAAAAACTACACTAACTTTTGAACACATACGATTCTCTGTAAAAGTCCCGTGCCCCCTTTAAAATCGTTGAGAATGAACATCTCAGCAACACAGCAACCCATTGCAGTAGAGCAAAAGTACAGGCAAGGCAATTGCATCACCATATCTTTGATTTGACCCAGAAGAGAAGGAAGACCACTCCCAGAACAATGGCAACTGGGGCCCATTTCCGAATTAACGCCTGCAGTAAGTGGTAGATTTCAGCAATAGATCTGTCATTAGTCATCTAAACAATTGAAATAATAGCAATGGGCACAAAGCAACGGAATACCAACTGTCAGAGGAATGTACCAAAAAAATCCTAAATAAGAGAACAAGAATGAAAATATTTGGTCCAAAAAATGCAAACCATCCATTGATATGTCGACTGAAAAGAGAACCACCACTTGCTTTTTGTTAAGTCACTCAGCTTAACTAACATCACATCTTCATATGCAAGTGCTCACAGCAATTCAAATAAATATCAACCTTGATTGTAATCCAACCAACTGCAAGTAATCTTGTAGGTTGTAACAAAACCAGTCAAATGCATCAACATAAATAGAAAATTCCAATATCAACAAATAAGATTACCTGTCGATTCAAGTCTCTGGCCTTGTCGGCATATATGCGAGATTCTGATGTTAACCGACTAGACATTTCACTCACCTCTGCAAAAATTTTGGAAACAACTGTTACATGTATATACATGAGAATCTCCAGACGTGCAATAATGAAATGCATTCATGGGTTTTCCCAAGTGTGGAACTACATGTGAAGTAGTCAGAAAAGTCAATCAGGAGACGAAAAGTGTTGCAGAAAGAGAGGCACTTGCACTGCCTACAACGCAGCAGCCGCAAAGCATACTGCTGAAGCGGGAGAGCATGGAAACCAAAAGGCAAGTTTCTAGGGACCTCTGACCTAAGCTGCTCTTTTTCACAACCAACTTCCAGTTAAGGCCCCTCAACTAGGCATGCAAGGTCATTCTTGGCATTTGCCTCTTTCAATGAAGATTCAGCAAGATCACATGTTACCCTCACGGAATAGAGAGAAAGAGAGAACTAAAATCCGCTTCCAGATGTGTCCCCGGTTTATCAGCTGGAAAACGAGTACTTACGTGCTAGAACGCGAGGCATCAATTCAAAATTCAACCTTTTGAAACCAAAAACACGCATTAACGAATGATGGAGAAAACTTTATGATGGAAACTTACGGTCCAATTTCTCGCCGACACCAAGTACCTCTTGGACATTGCGTGTCATGATCTGGTGGACCTCATAGAGTTCATCATTCAACTTTGAAATGTTCCTCTGGGTACGAGTGTCCTGATACAGTTTCTTTGTTCTCTGTATAAACGTATCTTTTAACAGCAAAAGAGAAAATCAAAGCACAGTATGACGAGGCATAAGCAATGCATGACAAGGAATCACGCCTGCGATTTCAATTTCACCAACATAAAAAGAAAACAAGAGGATTACCAAATTTGATGAATGCATAAGGCCTAGCCGCGGTTTCAATCTGAGCTCCATTTACGCGCTCGAATTCATTCTTGAGATCCTCCAGGTACTGGAATGCGAGCTTCTTGGGGTAAGCACGATCGCACATGGTCAAGTAACAGACACGCCCTTCAATGATGTAACTGAGACAACTTGGGTTAAGGCGAATTGCGAAAACCCCCACTTGGAACTCAGAGATCAATGCCCAAAACACTCGCAATTCATACTTCACGCCCACGCCCACGCCCACCCCCACACACAAACACAAAAGAACACAAATTAAACATAGGATACTGGAAGTAGTAAGGGCCTGTCTCGATCGACATTCTCGAGGGCTCATTTTGGCCTTTGGAGAGATTCTTGAAGAGGGCCTTGACTTGCTGCTTGTAGAACTCGGCGTCCTTCAAGTCGCGGCCATCGTCGAGTCCCTCCGCGAGAGGAAGACCATCGGTGACACGGGCGATCATCGTGAGCTTCACCATTTTTCCTTGTACGCCCTCGAAATCGATCCCAGTAACCGCCGGCAAAATGAGCAAAATTACCCCCCAGATCCAATCACGCAGACCCCGGGCCAAATCCTGATCGCGGTGGCGATGTCGCCGATTCGCAATCTATCAATCAATCTCTGCAAGCTTCGACCAAATCGATCAAGAATCGCGACTCAGATCGGAGATGAGCGGCTCTCGTTGATGAATTCTGTTGTCTCCGTCTCTCTCTTCTCTCTCTCTCTCTCTCTCTCTCTCTCTCTCTCTCTCTAGGTTTTCAAAGAGGAGAGGAAACTCACGAAGCACCAAAGCGAATTGGCTAATTAATGAAAAATGCTTCCCACAAACATGCCATGCCGTTCTCTAAATTGGAAACAAAAGAAAGAGAAAACGGAGAGAAACAAGCATTTGCAAATTCCCTCTGAAATAAGATTTTCTTTCAAATACATCTTAAATGATACCTTCTTATCATAGTCAATCACAATATCTAATATAGATAGCAACTTTGAAATTGTATAGCTTTTTGCCGTCTTTGTTAAAAAGACTATTCTAATGCAAAAAAAAAAAATTGTATACGTCTTGTTGTTGCTATTAATCGTCTCGCCATTGGCACAAGCTGATGACCAGGGAAAGATGGTACGATAATTTTCGCGCGAGTCTCACTTTCATGTCGCCGCTTATGAAAAACATTCACCCGAGTGATGTCGGCGATTTCCCTTGCCCGCAATTCCGAAGTTTAAAAATTTATAGCACTTGTTATTAATGTTTTTTTTTTTTTACATATTATGGCATTCAAGTGATCTTTTAAATAATTAAGGCAACAAAGTGAGCGTCGTACTAAAATTATGACACTGGTGGTGTCATTTTCTTTGATAATTTAATTATGAATCTATATATATTTTGTAGGTTCAATGCTATTAGCAATTTATAACAGAAGAATAAATTGAGTGACTCACTAATGTTTATCCAATTAAGTTACCACCAATGTTACATTAATAGCTCTGAATTCAACACTTACCAATTATTATGGAAAATTCCAAATAATGGCATGAAGTGCTCTCATTTTCTCAAATAAAGTCATGAAGTGAATCTTGTTTCAAAGAAGGGCCTCAAGTACTCTCATTGTTTCAAAGAAGGACCGAAGGATATTTTCGTCATTTACTTTTTTGAATTTTTCTTTTTCTTTTCTGTTTTTTTTCTTTTACTTTTTTGTCTTTTTCATTTTTGTTTTTACCCTTCCCCTCCCCCCGGTCATCGCCTGGCCACCGGCAGAGGCCACCGGCGTCGCCAACCCGGGCGAGCATGAGGGTCGCCCTCACCCGATGCGGGCCTGAGCGTAAGAGTCGCCCTCACCCGACGCCGGCCAGGGCGAGGGTCGCCTGGCCTTGCCTGGGCCAGCGTTGGGCGAGGGCAACCCTCGCCCTCGCGTGGCCTCGCCCGACACCGGTGGCCCGGCGATGCAGTACAACAGGCCTGGTTCTTATTTACATCATCCGCACCCTTTTTGATCTAGTAACTGAACAACCAAAAAACCAAAAGAAGTTAAAAAGACACCCATGTAAAATTCGCCTTCTTCTTGTCGAGAATCGATTGGGCGTCGGAATAAAGATATCCTCTTCGAAATGGGGTGAAACAGACCTGCCATTGAAGTGGGCTCGAGCTCTTCTCTGATCATGTGAAATCTGCTACATGGTCAAGGATGATTTGGGGGGTTTGAGCCGATTTCTGGCTCAGGGGTCGGGCGAGGGTAGCCAACGCCGGCGAGCTCCACAGGTGGCTCGGCATGGCTGGGGGAGGGGAGAGGGAAAAAAGAAAAAAGAAAAAAGAAAAGACAAGAGAAAAGAAAAAAGAACAAACAGAAAAAGATGAAGAAAAAAGAAACATATTAACAAAAATAAATGACGGAAATGCCATTCGGCCATACCCTTCTTTGAAATAATAAGGGCATTTCGGTCCCTTATTTGAAACAATGTCCACTTCATGTCCTTATTTAAAAAAATGATGGCACTTTGGGCCTTATTTGGAATTTTTCCCAATTATTATTTAATTGTTTTGAAATTATCAACTTTTTAAATGTTTACTAGTTTTTATTTGTGTGGCTTCCTACCATATTACTGTTGTCAACTCTTGCTTGAATAGCTTACCAACATTTACTTGATTGTTAAATTTGAAAAAACCGTAATTTTTATTTGCGTAAATTATCAACTCTATTTGCTTATTCTACTTATAATTTTCAAGCTATCAGCTTTTATATTAAACTAACAACCTCAATTTTTGTGACTTATTAGCATTCATCCAATTAATTTATGAACTGGTATTAGGTTATCGATTTTTTAATTGAATAGCTTTCAACTTCTTATTTGAGAGTTCTCAAACTAACAACTTTTGTCAAAATGTACCATTCATTTAGCGTATAATTTACCAATGTTTATTTCCATAGCTCTGAAGCAGGAAAAATACAAGAGAGAGAGAGAGTCATAAACTTATTATAATTGCGTCAATTCAATTCTAAACTTTTTTTTTTTGCCAATTCAGTCCTAAACCTTTTGCATTTGTGCCAATTCAGTCATTACGGTCAATTTTGACCAGAAGTCGTTGACGTGACAAATTTTAATAATACTTTAATATTTTTCGAACTTTTTTTTTCTCTATCTTTTTTCTTCTTCTTCCTCCAACAAGCCACTGAGCTCGACGATCAGCCAGAGGCGCGACCCCGTCGGCCACCGACAAGGATGAGCCTCGCCTTTGGCCAGTCGCTAGGCTTGGCGGCCAACCGGAGGAAGAAGAAAAAAAGAGAGAAAGAAAATAAAAAATTCAAAAAATACTAAAATATTATTAAAAATTGGTTAGGTCAACGCCGACCGTGCCACGTTAGCGATTTTTGGCCAAAATTGGTCGAAAGGCTGAATTGGAACAATTGCAATAGGTTTAGGACTTTTTTGGTAATTTTTCCACTCTTAAGCTGACTAAGTATTTACCTGATTGTTTCTAGATTACCACTTTCTTATTACTTCATAATTTTCATAGTTGAAAATAAAGTGGATGCATTGGTGTACCCATGAATTGTCTCCTGCCCGCTCGAAATGAGACTCAAAACTGTCAGCTCCTCTTTTGCCACTTCATTCTATTGCTCGATTCCGATTGGATCCTCGACTCGCCAATATCGGGATTGAACGTGTCAAACTCGCACAAGATCCTTCATATGTCATCGTGGCGCAAGCCAATCGTCGCATGAGAAGCATCATCTCTTTGAAAGAAGAAATAAAAAGTCACGAAACTTGAAACATAGCGATTGAAGTGGATAAAAACGGCTTCAAAAAGTATCTAAAAATTTCTAGAGTACCCTCATTAGTCATTGTACCCAACGTCGGGTAGCTCAGCATACCAATGGCTTTATGCTTTTTTCCATGGACAACGTGATCAGGATCATGACCTCAATCCATAAACGAAGGCACACAGATCAACCGCTCACCCACCCACAGAACTATTTTTGCAGAGTTTTCACTGTGGATTCCATGTCAGCTTATCAGCTCTAAGCTGTAATCACCTGCAGACACCTAAGTAACATTGTCAACTAATGGATTTGTACTACATCTATTCACATGTATCCCACATTACCTTAAAGAAACTAAAAGAACACGAAAATCAGAACTTTGTTCTTCTTTTTTCTTCACTGTTGAGCTATAAAGTGTACTTGGTATAGCTGGTTTAGTTACTTTCTGCTGGTATTTAAAGGTCAAAACTTGGGAGCATAAGAGTATGTCCTTGATCTGCAAAAATGAGAAAGGCAAAATGAGGAGAGGTTATTGCCATGCTGGAGAAGCAGGGCACATGCTGAAATTGATCATATCTTTGAATTGATGATCTGAACATAAAACCATGCATGTGCCCTGGCTCTCCAGCCTGGCTTCTTTTCCTATCTTGACTCCAACAAAATGATGATAACATTGAGCAAATGCTGGAAATTTATCAGGTAAGTAACATTTCTTTTGAGCAAGGTGTTGCATTTTAGGATGTTATGAGTTTGTAATACATGACATGAGAATACATCCAGCCAACTTTTCTTGTGCTCATATGAGAGAGCAACCAGGAAAATGTCCGCTAGAATATCTGACCCTTCAAACATACACATTCAACAATTGGAAAATAATTTTATGAACATCAGATGGAGTCAGCAGAATCACCAATGATATTGGTTGGACTCTCGGAGTATCAAGCAATGCCACATTGGATGTCATAACTTATCCATAAACAGAAGAAGGCAAACAAGCTACGAAAACATCATCCGGTTTGCCTGATTTCAACCACGATCAGATCGGGTCTCTAGAGCTGTCGCAGCCGACTCGACATGTAAGAGCAGAGAAGAGTACAACTTCTGCTTTAGTCTATCAACAGTCTCCAATTGGAGTCCTCTGTTTTGAGAATGTAATTTGCCTCTGAATCTATCCAACCATTCGCTTGCTTGCTTCAGCTGTGATAACGTGACAGCGATATGGTTATTGTTCGGCTCAGTCCGTCGTCCCAAAGCATCCTTGCCTTTTTTTTCAGGGGCACTGGCACGAAATCCAGTGTCCAACGCTAGTTCCAGGAATTTTAAGAACCAACATTCTGTTTCCTGTAAGAGGGTATGTCTCATCTCTTTAATCTCTCTAGCTCCATCCCCTTTAGCCCATTCCAGTTTCTCAGTCACAGTTATCGCAAGATTAGGCTTAGAGGACTTTAATATACCTCTTCCGGGAGTTGTGACTCCACTGTTGTTAGGTTTCTCGATGTTTGTAGTGGGAGAATGAGAAGATAACGGAAGCACCGTATTTCTTAGCAGTGTCGATTGGTTTAATTGGTCGATTAGCTGATAGAGTGTGAAAAACTTGCTAAGCGAACCGTGGGGGTCCTCTGCGGCAGTAGACGAAGAGAGATCTGTAAACATGCTGGGCACACACAAAAAGGGTCTTTACGACTTTAATAATGAACATGCAGCAACTTACAGAAAGTATTTTCCATGATGACAACAATTACCTGAGGCACTTAATCAAAGTGCCAGCTGCTGATGCCTCTTTTTGAGCTTCAGCTGCTACTAAAGAAGCAACATTTCTTCTTTTAAGTATTCCCTAGTGAAAATGAGAATGAACTATCAGCAAAAATAATGCAAGTTCGCAGATACTTTGCGTTTCACCAATTTTCAAAAAACTCATAACAAAAGCATGCTTCTGTTGGTAAGTGCTCTACTTGGAATTGATACTTATGCAGGAGGTGAACAGTTTCTTTTAAGCGCGTCAACACAGACAAAAGCCACGATGAGTTCAATTGTCAGACGTCCCTGGACTGGATAATCACATTGGTGAAAATTGCTCAAAACAATAGTGAAATCCAGCATGTGGAGGAGGAAAAAGGAATACCTTTCCAGATTTCAAAAGGATGGGAGGGAGAGAGGCCCACGTCATTGACTCGGAGGAGTTAATCCTTTCTTTATTGACAGGAGGCAGATTTGCGTGCATGTTCTCTTGCTTACTTATAGCACGTTTAGGCATGCTCTTCAGAGGTGCAGCGGCATCCCTCGTGTTGGGTATAGGAGCATCAGGCTTCAATCCAAGGACCTCAGGACGACTTCTAGGAGGAGTAGGTGTACGTATCTGCAATGCTAGCGTCATTAAACAGTTCATTTTCTCAGTTTTCAAAATAATGGCATCAGAAAAGAGTTAGAAGGAATAGTGACTCCGATAAAGGAACTACAGCTTCGCCAGATGGCGGATTCAGTTGTGTGTCACCCAAGCTCTCATGTTACCCTGTCTGATACAAACTCCTAGAGTACTTCCTAGTACGCCTATGTGGATACCTAGAAGCTAAACTTTCAGAAAGGGAACAATTTATAACTTCTGTTGCATCCATTTTCAGGCCAAATGAGACTAATTCCAAATCCCCTAAACAGGACATACTTATGATGTGAGTTCATCAAGGGCGTTCCATTAGTTTTGTGAGAACACACCTTTGTTTACCAGAAGCATATTAAGATCTCTGAAGGTCATCTTGAACCATGGCATATGCCTTCGAAATTGTATAGGACCGATAGATTGGACTCATTAGATTCCATATACAAACCTGATCTTTAAGCTCTTGCTGTTTATATCTTGCTAAGCCAGCCCTTTTGCCACATCCACCGTTCTCACTTTCACTTGCCTTCCCTCCATTTGAATCGGATTCACCAACTTTGTGGGACACTAAGACACCCTGCATATACCTTGATGCAACGACTGCCTTCTCTTCTTTGATAACAAACTTCTGTTTCAAGCTTTCATCTTTCTCTTTTGTTTCCGTTTGCTCATTCAATTTGGTGCTACTAATGGCTTCACCTTGCGCTGTACTAGGCCCTTCGGATGGCTCTAATATTTGCATCAAGTCTTTGGGATTTCCCACGAAGGGATTCCTCCCAGGAACCGGTCTTACCCCGACTAGGATAGGCACAGGCATGCCTGCTTCGACTCGATCAACATAAAAGAACTGGCCTAGTTGTAACTTATTGTTCAGAATGAGTTCATTGTCTTCCTTTGATAGCGACACATACGTGGAGTGAGAGGAATCAGATACTTTCACAAAGAACCCTTGGTTAGGCCACAGTTCTGATCCGCTTAAGGCCGGCACGATGCTGATGACTTGTAAGAGGACGGATCGATATTCTCCACAAACTTTGACCTTGGAGTTTATGCTCTGAAGGAGCTTTAGAAGCACTCCTGGTGTAAGGGATGCCATTTTATCTTACTTATCTGTTGTTCCCCAGAAATAAAGTAGATCTCCTGCAGAGGTAAGTTGGGTCAAGATCAGAACAAGTCTAGCTTTGCATAGCTCACTAGCTAATACACACCAGCACATGCAGACAGCAAAGGGGACACTTTAACAAGCACATTAGCAATCTTTTGGTTTTTATTAGCAAGAAAACAACCAAAATTTGAGCTTAAAGATGGTTATGTTTCTGTAGAAATCCTTCAAGGTAATTCATTTAAGATCGAACTTAGTGAAACTTTATCCAGAGTCCAATTATAACTGAAAGATTACTAACCATTTGGACTCTGATAACTGCTCAAAAGAACATGACCACAAAGAACGCATGCGCTTGCACACGTAATACACCAACATATTCGTATGTCAAAACAGGACACCATGCACCACATTTGACATGGAAATACCATAGGAGCATGAAGCTTATGTATATAATAATCGATAATGCTAAAAACAGAGGCGTCGAATTTTCAGGAGACCCACCAGCCACATCAGCCCAAATCGGCACATACAAAAAGGTCACATAATTTTCTGTTCTTTGAAAAAAATGCAGTAAGTACCAGAAGGCTGAACATTGGAAGTGAATATAGCCTAAAAGAGTACGGGCAAAGAACCTGAGTGTGATGCAGGAGACAAGTTCAAGAGGAACCCAGAAGGTAAGTCCACACAGAGAGGAAGAAACAGAGGAGGTCTCCCTGGTCGTGGTGGCCATTGATGACCCGAGAATCCCTCTAACTTTGCATGCCAGGCACGTAATGCACCAACCACTCTTGGCTTAGAAGCCAAGAGAAAATAATGCTGCTTTAAAAAAATAATAAAGAAAGGAAAGGGGGGAAAAAAAAAAAGAAATTTATTAGTTTGAAAGGATCTTTATTTTAGCCCCAAATGTCAACCATTCTCCTCTCATTTAAGCTAAGTTTTTTGCCACTTACGCCCTACATATGAAGGACAATTTGGCCTGGTTGGTGTTGTGGTAACATATCTCTTTTAAGAAAGGTGAGGACATTCCAACTTCCTTTTCTCACAGTCCACGGTCCATAGACGAAATGAAAAGGTAAGGCAATTCTCAGATTATAAAGATGAGTTTGTGTTGCTATGTCCCTTCATTCTACTCATTCTTCTTTTCCTTTCTCGCCGAAATCCCTTCATTGGAACCGTCAAAAGTTTAGTTGGCTAAAAGGGAAATTATTGACAGGTCTCCTTTTCAAATTCTGATGGTTTACATATCACTCAAAGTTTAAATCACTAAAAAGGGTTTGATTTTCTCACTTACGGTTGTAGAAGGCACACTATTTACTGTGGCCAAAAACATGGGTTCTGCTCTATAGGAAACATAAAATTTGGTATAACTTTAAATAAAAAGTTGTGATGGTTTTCTTATATAATCCGGGAATTGGTCAAATTATTTGACTTTCTTTTGACCATCAACCACTCGACTATTAAAGGATGTCACGTATCACACTAAATTAAACATAGATATCAAGAGCATAATATGACAAAGAACTATATCAATTAGGTACACCATCTAAAGAAGAGAAACTGTAGTGATTGGTTGTCTCCGCTAGTCAACCACTAATTATTGAGCGGTTCTGATTAAGGTCACTAAAACCATTCCATAGAACTCAACGACCACCTAGTAGTTGGAAAAACTACCCTTTAACCACTTCTTCACAATCATCTATAAACGTAGATATCATGTCGCGTCGCCTTTTCAAAGTTTGTCAAAACTATGCTAACCAACTCCGAACAGAATCATATCCGTACTATCAGAGAATCGAGCAGGAGACCGAAAGAAAGAACGAAACCAAATGATGCAGAGAGGACAAGGTAGAAAGGAGAAGTCGAAAAAAGAGAAACAATCCTCATCTTTTATAAGCTGTTGCTCCGCGGAACCATCTATCTCAGTACAATGTCGACGACTTTGAGAGTCCCATCTGATGTACATCACACAAAGCTACGAATATAAGGGGCAAAAGGAAAGCCCCTGGACTACCAAAATCATGAAGAAGTTGCGCCAAAAGGCGAAATTGTGTCCGAGACAAATATACAACGTATTTCAACATGTGATGTGACTACCTAAACAACTGACTAAATCTCGAGTGTCCTTGCACATTCACAAAGATGTACATGACTCAAATTGTAACGAATCTTACACAGTAGACTATATCATGCCAATATCAAGCATCTGTATCTGAGGCTGACAGCAGCCTCTCCAGCGGACCCCTCGACGATTTCTACCATGCCCTCGGGCTACAAACTAAAGATGATCACCTAGGTTTCGTGTCACTTCCCTTGCTCCGGAATGTTGAAAGAGAGAAAAATGATCTGGGGGCTGCAAATTTCCCAACTCATATGTCAACACACTATGGAAATAAAAGCAGTGGGGCTATTGATACATGAAAATTGGGGGCACAATTGAGGATTCTCATAAATCTGTTGAGAATAATGACTCGAAAATTGAGGAGCACCACTTGACCAAAAAAAAAATAAAAAAATTGAGGAGCACTTGAGCTAATCTAATTGTACAAGAGTAAGTCCCCTTAGGCTCCTCCATCACAGTTCATTGACAGACTCTTTCCAACAAAGTGGGATCATCCCACACAACAAGGGGTCAAAACAACTTCGACAGGACAAAGATATCTTAGGACAGGCAAATATTATACAAAGGCTGTGAATATAATCTTAAGTGAAAGAAAAGGAAAGTCTCGCTATCAGTGGAAAAAGTCACCTTTCAAAGAGCTTCCTGAGATATGATCATCCCTCAGTTTAAAGTTTGCAGGAGGAGCTGGTATAGAGCTACGTAAGGCTTCAACTGCAAGAAAAGAGAGATATTCCATCAACTTGAGAACCCGTATGAAGCTTGCTCCGTTTCTGAAGCACTAAAGCAAGTTCTTATGTAGATGAAATTGACAACCCACAGCAGTCAGGAATGATAAAACAATCCTGGTAACTTTGCTTTGGGATGACATAATAAAGGGTAAATCAGGATATCAAAACTCTTCTTGGGATAATTACGAGGTCATTTGACAAAAAATTTGATATATTTGGTAAGATAATCAACAAAAGCACAGAATATCATTCACCTCCTCTCCTCACAGATCTATCCATGATGCAAATGAGTGGACAAGTCAATCAAACATTCAGCAGCAACATCACAGATGCCAAATGGAATACAAATTTGGACGATTAGACTTCATAACAAGCTAAAAGTTTATGAGCTCTCCCCCCCCCCCCCCCCCAAGGTAACAAAAGCTTTGCATCAAAATAACATAGAAAAAACAACTAACCAGAAATTTAACCTAGTAGCAATTCAAAACTAGAGACCTCACAAGGAGTAATTCTCTACCATCAGGTGGCAAGTTATGTCACACTCCATGAAAACTTACCCTGTTCATTTAACTCGCTCTCATTAAAGCTGTCATCGGATGGATGACCCTGGGGAAATCCCATTCTTGACTTCCTCAAATCTTCTGATGACTTATTAGCAGGATCTCTTCCATCTTCAGTATCATCATCTCCCTCTGAGGTCGTGGCAGATATCCAATCCACCAAACTATCAGTCCCCCGATTTTTTCTGCCAAACTTCAACAGCCGTTTGAAGCCTTTCGTCACATCTTTGCGAGACTGAGTATAGGAAGAATTAGCAACAAAAAAAGGTTTCTGCGCACTCCCCCATTTCTTTCTCATTCTTGCAGCATCAACCTCTGCTTGGCCCAGAGAGTGGGAGTTCCATGATGCAGGGCTTCCAATTGGAGAATCCATGGAAGCATCAATATCTGAAGTCTCGTGTGGATAGGAAAACAAACTTTGAACGCGTGAATTCCATGAGACCGGGCTTTCACAGGGTGAATCCTTTAGAGAACCTGCCGGATGGAATTTTGATGGTACAGAGGTAGCAAATTCACTAATAGAAGCAGGGTGGTCAACTTGGGAAATAGATCTCAATGAATCATCATTTTCAGACCCAGATTTCACCGAATCATCCGAGTCCTGGCTCAACCTCGAATTTCCATTGGCAAAATCTTGGACTGCTACAATGTCAGGATCATCATCTTCCTCTTTTGGCATGTCTACCAAATCATCAGCCACAAAATCTGAGTCATCAAAATCGTGATCATTCATCAAGTTTTCAGATATCATTGGAGCTTTCCTTGCACTGCTAGATCCTACACCAGGACCAACTCCATCACCCTTTCCATGGAAAAAGTTTGAATTACCATTCTTTGAGAATTTGTCTTGAACACTATGATCCATCTGTCCTTGATCAAATTCCAGTGAAGCCAAATTAGCCACATCACCATGCGAAGCAGACGTGTCCTTAAACTCTACAGGACCAGCGGAGCTTTTCCTTAAAAACTCAGATCGCTGAGTTTTCTCTTCCTTGACAAGAGGTAAATCCTCGCCATTACTCTTGCTTCGAGCATAGCTTCTCACTTGTGAACGATTTGGAGCTTTGCTGATGCCGGAGGAGGGCTTAGTGTTTTCTTTCCTGAAATCAGAGAAGTTGGGGACGGACTGCGCAAGAGGGTTTTCTAACGGTGCCCTCCGTCTCCCGGAAAAAGAGTTGGAAGCTCTGGCCGAAGATCTTGAACCTGGTGCTACTGAATTGCGAGGAGTCGACGAAGACAAGTTACGGTTAGGAAAAGGCTTCTTCATCTGGTTGCTTCTAGAAACACCATCATCTGGATATGCCTCAAATTCCTCCTCTTCACTTTGACCAAGATCAGTTTGCTGACATCAGAAATAAAACTTCACTGAAGTTAGTTCCTCAAAATTTATTTACTGCCAAATTTTTTGGTTTCAAGTTTAATAGAGCAGAATCCGTAACACTTTACCTACCAATAATTTTTGGGGTTTTTCAAAAACTCATTCACATAAGTACCTGCTCCTTCACATTTGACCGCATATTGAATGATCTCTGCTTCTCAGTACGTTGACGAGTACTGGAGAGTGATTGACGTCTCTCTGCTGAACCAGAAAACTTAGCGTTCATTTCAGCTCTACTTCGCTCAAGGCTATCATGCATGGCTTTCAGTTTTGCCTCCTTCTCTGCCCTCTTAGATCCCCACTCTTCCCTCAACTTTGCATCTCTTTTCTGCATGTACTTTTCATAGAACTTTCCTCTAGAATCATCAGAGAAAGTAAGGTCAGAAAAGTTCCTCTTGAGAGTATCGGCATCCTGATTATCCAACATCTTCATAGACGGAGGAGTATGGAAGTCGGTCAACTTATCTGAATTCCCACTTAAGTCAATCGCTAAGTTCTTCTCTGGCAGTTTAACAGGAGCTACGTCTTGGACTGCCGATTTCTTATGCTGCAACGCCACTGGTTCTATCTGGGAATCGGCAGGTTTACACCTTCGAGCGGAGCTGGACTGATCTATGGGAAGGCGAAGCTTGTGTTCTGCATAGAGCTTTTCCAACTCATTAGCCTTCATCTTAAGCTCGTCATTGAGCTCCTGGTTTCCCTTAGATTGCCGTACCCTCTGAACTTGCTCCATTGGGTTTGACGAAGGCATAGCCGACGTCTCTTGACTGTCAAGAGCCTTTGTACTGGGGAAAGGTAATTTACTATTCATATATGAGGAACCGCCCTCATCCTTCTTTCCTTGAGTCCTCTTAATTTGTTCAGAAACAGCTGTAACTGGCTTTTGAAACTTCAGTTTTGGGATATGAGATTCTTCCGCCATGGTTTGCAGCTTCACAGGGGCCACCAAGTCGGTAGCTGCTTCTTCATATTCCCCAGTAAGGGATCTCCACTTTGGTTGTGTTGCTAATTGATCCCCACTGATTCCTTTTTCTTGCATTTCTCTAGCTTTAAGTCCTATACCGCCTTCAATTTGCCCAGAAAAAGATCGAGAATGTCCATGGAAACCCCTAGGACGGGATTTAACCTGTGGTGGATCTTTTATGGCAGGATCCTTGGTACCATTCCCACTTCTACTTTTGGATGTCGCATCCCCAACCCTGCTTAGGGAACCTCCAGTTTTAGTCTTGGGAGCAGCCAGATTTTTCATCCCAGCTCCTTCCTTTTTATATGCAGAGCCCATCAGTTGCACCTCAGCATCCACCAATTCTATGTTTCTACCACCTTCACCTCCTGATAAGGAGTTATCCTTTTCTTCTGCACCCTCCTGACTGCTTACCCCTACCTGCTGTACCCTACCAGTAAAGGGCCTAGTTTGGATCACTGAACTTGCTAGATCCTTCCGACTGGTGCTTCCACCATCTGTCTCATCTTCTTTCCCCGATAAGGAGACATGGCCATGCAGTTCAGCATGCTCTTTCTGTCCAGCATCGCCAAATTTACCCAAGTCACTCTTACTATCACTTTGACAAGAACCAGTGCTATCAGTCAAAACCTTTTGGTCTATATCCTCAGACAAAGCAGAAAAAACAGTATGTTTTTCCTGAGAAATAGAAGTTGAGGAGGGCGTAAACAAAGGGCTTTCGCCATTGTTCTCTCTCTTGTCAGCACTCAAGTCAATACTCATATCACTTGCACCACTCCATCTCCTCAACACGGCCTTCTCAACTGCTGCAGGTGCCAACGAAACATCAGAGGAGAGCCTTCTCAGCTCGATAGACTTGCCCACAGAAGGTTTGCTACCACTGCCACCGCTGTTAGAATTCTCCTTCTGTTTGCTTTCAAAGAGATTTATGCGGTCCTGAACGCTGAGCCGCCTACCTGGTTGACTTATCTGGATTGTTGGTGATTCTTCATCTTTTTTCTCTTTCGCTTCTGCGTCCTTCTCATTCGGATTATCATTTCGCGTAGGAAATGTAGTGAAGGCCTTGGTTTGTTGACTAGTGGAGGCTTTTGATTGGTCTGACTGCCTTCCCACAGTTTGGGCAGCACATAGCTCTTGGTCACTCGAGTGTCTGTTTGAATGCACTAACAGGGGCCGAGAGGGTGCAGTTTGATCTTCTGTGGGATCATCAAGGGACATGTCAGATTCACATGAAGATCTAATTCCTCTCTCAGCAGCGCCTGACTTCCACAAGGGGAGCAGGTCTGGTCTTCTTTGGCACAGCGACAGGAATTTGGAGCAAGCTTCACTACACAAGTCAAACATAGTTCATAATCAAAACACTTGAAAGGAATCAGAACTACGAACATACTAGTGGAAGTATGCTGTCTAACAAATTATAACAGAAAAGTTACTAAGTGCAAAAAAGAGTGAAGTTAAGGGCTGTTCTTGTAAAAGTAAACATTCAATCACTTTACAAGTCCTGCCATAAAATGTGGTACCCTGACTTCTAAGATTAGTATAACCCCCACATTATATCAGCGATCACATCTGGGTGTCTGCTTGTGATTCTAAACTAGGATGACAGTAGTTCTTTCTGCCCTGGACTTCTGTTCCTATAAAAAATCAAGCAAGTATAAACTTTGGAGACAACAGGACAAATTAGAGATTTTGTATCGGTCAACCAAATTGAGTAATATGCGATTTGCAGGAAGTGGATGAACATGACAGTGAGAAACGTGTCCATTGATTAAGTGCACATGTATACTGACCCAGCAGACACCAGCATCAGAGGACAGCCATCCAAGGCCTCTATACACACTTGGAGAAAGGTTTTCAGAAGGACAATTGAACACATCGGAGTCTCGAAATCTCTGCCTTGGCAAAGATGAAAGGTGCTTTCTTTCCTCAGAAATAAATAAACAAACACAGCTGAAGAGATGAGCTCATGACCCCATCAAGTGGGAATTCCCACTCCATCAAACAGAGAATCCTTCAAGTTTTCGATATCAGAAACCCTTGACGTAATGGGAGCCACAGATAACTTCCACTCCTTACATGATACTTCAGCTTAATCTTTATTATGCATTTGCAGATAGAATCTGGGAGGCCACTGAATGTGAATCTATTGTGTAGGGGCATGAGTATCAACACCTCATTTTTGGATGATAGCTCTCTGCTAAAGTTCTAAACCCAGCAATTAAACACTGTATTTCTTCCAGCAAATGCTTCTCATCATTAACAAAAAATTTAGCAGAAGTATACAAAGCCTCAAGCTTGCAAAGTTGTCATTAATAAATAAAGCAGAGCCTTCAACACCATAAAGCTTCAGTGCACTTTTAGTAGAAAATAGACATGAAAAGGGAGAAAAAGATCGTCAAAGGAAACATAAAAATTGTGAGCTGTTCAAAAAGCTAAGAAAAGAAACAGCCGTATCTATACCAAAAATTTAGGGGCCAGAAAGAGACCAGAGTATTCTCAACTAAATGTTTAGATCCTTCCATCGGCTTCTACAAGAAGCATTTCAAACAGAGAAACTTCACACATGATAACACTATTGACAAATACAACATTAGAAACAACACGAGCAAGTGAAAGGGGTCTGACTGTGGGGCATCAAGGGTCCTGAGTCTCGAGACTGGCCTAGATCAATAAAAGTAGGCCAGAAGGATCAATCAAATAGAAGTAGTTTCTTACTTCAGTCGATTAGCGCCAAAGGAATCTGCAAAGAGTTGGAGGTCAGAGACACTATCAGGGTTAAAACCAGCAGCAGAAGCTTGAGTACATGCAGTGGTTAAGTCCTGCCTAACTGCGGCAAGCCGTACGTCAATAGCCCTTAGAAGTTCCTTCCTGAATAAGTAGAGCAATTAGAATAAGGAAATGAAAATATTATGAGGTTCGAAAAAAGTGCAACTAGCTTTCTCATGCGACCAAAACATGCATGCACAAGACAGAATAGCATGTGCGCTGCTGAGTGGACAGATGGACAGATACATGCGTTCGATAGTAGCTCTATACCTTAGCAAGAGACTTTATGGGATTTCAGAGTGATAACAGCAAAATAAAGACCATAGGCTAAGATGATCACTACCATCCATGCTTGGTGTGACTATCAATCTCTTCCAAGGAGAACTCTCAGTAAAACAAATGAACCAGAACTGCATCACAAAATGCGAACCTATTCTTGTTTCCATGTTCCTTGGAGACCAATCACTTGTAGCACACATGTTAAAGCTCAAGTCGTGTAAAACCAAGTCATTGGGTAAACTTAAACCATTTCACAAAAAGAAGAAGGAACAGATAATTATGTCTGAAACATCTGGAAGAGAAATTTTTCCTAAATACCCCCTTTTCTTTTATGGCTGACATCAACAGCAGATTACAGGGGGGCTTACAATGAGTAACATTCTTACTATGAATCCACTCCTACTTTGGTAGAATTAAAATCCCTTTTGATAACTAATTAAATCACCGCTTCCAACAAACAAACAGATATTCAAAAATTATTCATTGAGGTGTGTCATCTGTAATTGTAAAATTCTCAAGGAGCAAACTTTCGAGTATAATTAGTAATACTTGTGGAAAATAGCAATTGATTTGAATGTGTTTTTCAATTGTGATATAAGCACGCGTAACTTTTCCCCCCGCAACACCTCCGAAACAAAAGCTACTATAGATCCAGCCTGGCAGCCATGTACAGAAAGAATATAAAAGATACCGATGGAAATTTTAATTGAGCAACGAAATTAGATGGTGAGCGAGGTGTTTATTATCTATACTCATGTAATCTCTCTCCACCTAATAATTTAAGCTTTGGGGCTGAAATGTTAACAGAATTGATTTTTCCTTCGTAAATTAATAATCAAGAATAACTTTAACACTCCTTAACACGTACAAATCAAATCAAACCATATAAGAATGCACATGGAGTTGAAGAATGGCGATTAAGATATATAAAGAAAGAACCACAAACAAAATGAAACATTAAGTGGGGTATGAAGAACTGAAACTTGTTTTTGAAATTATGCTAAAATTTCTAGCCCAATGATGCAAGCTATTATATGGAGGGATATGACACAAATACAAGATCGTTATAAACCCCTAACCAAACGACATGGGAAACTTCAACAAGTTCAATACAGACCAACTTTACAGGCAAAGCTACACCAATTTTTGGTACAGATTCGGTGAGATTTTCTGAAGAAGTATAGAAAAATAACTTCAGTCAGATGGCTTTTTGATAAAATGAGGAAGAGATAATTACTTTGTTGCATCAGCTGCTGCGATTCCTGCTTCATCGCCACCTGGAAGAAAGAATGTATCATAATTTAAGTTCAAATATAAAGCAGTTGTTTTCCCATCAGATCCTAGTTTTATCAGTTGTAGCATTGAGAATCCAACTCACTTCAAGCATTCTCAAATTGATGAGACCCCAAGTTCCTAAAACCCTTCTACAGTGTGCATCTTGACAATGCCTGTATCAATTATATGTATTACAAGATGAATGATGGAGATTGTATCCCATGCTGATTGTTTCCAAGTATGAATCATTTAGCATCCTGTGAATCATTTGTTGCACAATCTCTGCTATCATGTGTTGCTAGGCAAAATTCACTTCCCTTTTGGATGTGGGAAATCAACGTTACCTATATTTGAAAACAACGGAGATGCTTGATGAGATTGACATGGGAAAGAGTGTATTTTTGGTTTATAATATTTCGCACAAGTTTCATGAAGCGTCCCTGTTCCCTTGCTCAGCACAATATTCCTAATTCCTGATCCAAACTCTTCTGTCCTTATATTACACTACATTATGCGATTCAAAAACACATTATAGAGTTCAGGGACATCCAAAGAAAGCTGCATTTAAGTGAATGCGTATATCACACCACTCAATTACATGAACATTCTCCAAAGAAAGCTGGATTTATATAAATATCCAAGGATGGTGCCCAGAGATTCACAAAAAGGGAAATATAGATCCATATACAAGGAAACAAACTAATCTATTTCAGTATTTGTGCTCAGAAATTCAAAAGTAATAAGAATAATCAAGCCACGCCTGATTAGGTTGGACAACATACCTGAGGCATCAGAATTTTGATCCCCAGACCCCTGATATAGTAAGTTTTGGAAGTCAGCTAGATAAATAATATTGGCTTTCCAATTTAATCATGAAAACTCTACACCAAGATGACAGGTAGATTACCATAGAATAGATTCTTCGAGCTGCTTCCAATTGAGACATTTCTGCATCAAATGTATTCACCAGTTCCAAAACCTCGGGAGTACTAACAAAGCGAACAAACCTGAAACCAGACAGTGCACACGGAATTAAAGACACCAACAGCTTTATGAAAGTGTACAGCACCACAGACATCCTTGCAGGCTGATAAACACGGAGATGGGCATTACCGCTCAAGAGTTCCCTTTGTGAACCATGTTTCCCCACTATTATGCTTTCTTGTCTCGAGTTTTATTGCCTGCGCCGCCCGGGCAAATTGCTCTTCAGCAACCTTTAGATGGGCTACAAATGGCTTTATTAAACCTGATGCCAGCTTCTCAGAATTCCCATTGCTAGAAACAATCAATTCACACCTACCAAAAAAGGAAATATTTGTATAGCAAGAGTATAAAAACACCAACAACTGAAAAATAGATTAAGTAAAACCATCTCACCGTGAACGCTTTGGTGATAGCTGGAACACGGCATGATCAAGAGGCATCTCCGATTTCATTGTCCCGGGCTTTTATCTGCTCAATTTATCCTCCACCTTTTCATTTAGCAGGACACGCATCCCCACCCATAGATCCCTGCAGCCGTCAGCATAATCAGAAAAACAAAAAAGCACCTGAAAGGCACAATGTAGCATAGTCGAAGATGATACAGAACACAGAAAAGATTAATCAAATCAGGCAACTGTAATTGGATACAAAATATACGATGCGGGAAGACAAACAAATGCTTCACTAAGTCCACTGTCCACCTGTACGAATAGAAACGCAATTGCTAAAGTTGGCCAACGAAAAACAGTTCTTGACGCGACAGATCTCCATCAAAATCTATCAACAAGCAAAATGCAGCAAAATTTCAGCTCGCTGACCTAAATAGACACCCACAGCATACCAACCGACATCGCAAAAAATCCAGATCTGATTCCACGAAAACCAAAACGAATGCAACTCAAATTCATCAACAGGACGCAGACGGCAACCAATGACACGTGCGAATAAGCAGAACCAGAACGCAGGACGCGAAATGCAAGCTCCGAAACCCCCTCCGCGAACTGGGAAAACGAATCAGAGCTGAAACCCGCCTGAGCCGACAATCGAGTGAGATCTTCCGATTGCTCAATCGCTAAATTTCGTGCATCGGACTCACCTGTTCGGGCACTGCTCTCCGTATCTAATCTCTCCGACGAATCGCCTTTCGTTGGGGGTGATTTTTGAACTCTGTGAGTAGCAGTAATCTTTTTTTTAAGGAACTAACCTAACAGTGACTGCATTATTTTGCTTTACTCATTCTCAAATGTACCTCCCTCTCTCTACACCTTGAAGATACAGTAGAGAGAGAAAGTGGTGGTGGAAAGAGAGAGAAACCAAAAACGCAAGTGTCCTTTTTGCGCTTCAGACAGACGCTCTGTTTTGTGCGAATTCGGGACTCTCTCTCTCTGTCTCTGTGCCAAAAATTTGAAAGATAATAAGGAGAGGACTCTGGTCAGATTCCGAAATGACCAACATGCCCCGAACTTCAGTCCTTTCTTCTTCTTTCAACATTTTCTTAAAATATCCAGTAAACCATCCAACACCATCACCTTGAATTCAATTCTGCTTGCGTCAAGGAGGAAAAGCCGTTGCTTTTCATTGTTTTGACAAAGAAATGAGGGTGTGTATTCAAAATTTGAATCTCTCTTGATTTCCTCTAGCATGATTTTTTCCTATTTACTTAAAACAAAAGTTTCCCAAACATCGGGAAAATTCAAAAATATCCGTACGTCCGATCTCATGTTCCAAACATGCGTGTCTTTGACTAATCATTTAAAGCACATGTTGCAATCGCCTCTACTTGACATTCAACACGGTCTCTAATCACATTTAGGATAACTCGAAAAAAAACCATACATTACCAATTAAATAATCGTATTCGGACCATATAAAGAGTTCAATCACAACGTTCACAAGTTTTGAGCAGATACGTGATTTAAGGTCGTCAATCGATGGAGCGTTTAATTTATTTTGCTAAATGGGGATACTGTGCATAAACTTAGAAAATGGAAGTAGCTCTGTTTTTTTTTTTTTAAAGATGTGATTTTTCTTTCACTCACAAGTTACACAAGCCATTATACTTTCATGTATGGCATTCTCATTCTCATTCTCATACCCTATCAAACCCCTCATTGAAGAAAGAATGTCTGCACAAGGAATCTCATTAATTGCGTCCATTCAATTAATGAAACCGATTTACCTAAATTCTTCAACCCCTTGACCCCACGAATTACATCAAGAAATCACAGACCCAAAAGAAACAGAAATTAGATCAAGAAACCCACGTGCATTTGGTGCAATTTTAGCCCACTTTAATGGGCGCTACCAAACGACGATCCATCTTGAGGGGCAAAAAAAAAAAACAAACCAAACAATCTCAACTCGCATGTACGGTCGAATGAGGTGGGACCATACGATGCAATGGTGAATGTGATCCGCGCTCACGTAATCCGGATGAACCCAAAATTTGCTTCTAATTCGGGATTCAATTGCGATACGAAACATCGACTATCTCTGTCGGCAATAACTATCGCATCAGCAACCACCTAATTTGCTAAATTTGCGGCGAACAACGTTCGCGATTTCGCCATCTCAGAAACGAACCCACTTTTCCCCCCCTCTCAAGGACGTCGCCGTCAACCTTCTTACCCCATACCGCAAACGCAATCACGGTCACCACCACACAAGGGCTTCCGACCCTTCCAATGGACCACCATCGTTTTATGCCGAGGGCAATTTCGTCAATCCGGTGGCGCGATCAAGGGGGAATAGTCTGCTATTCCCATTCCTTTGCCGTAAGCAATCGATCAAAGCATTTAACGGTTTTCTTTGGAATTAAAAGCAAGGAGGGGAGATGACGGGGAGAGGGAGAGGGAGAGGTGGAGTCGTGAAAGTGAAGCAGCGAGTCATGGGCAATGGTTGGGTCTTCTTTCCTCTTATTGTACGAAGAAAGATTTCATTTTCTTCTTTATTTATTGTTGGACAATTATTTGACAGATTATTTAATTTAGTTGTGTTGCTTTCGTGCGCGCGTTTTTACCATAGTACCCTCCCGCCAACCACAACAACCTGCCGTCACGCACTGCATACCCCCATTAAGGGCGCGCATGGCAACACTTCTGCTTCAAAAATCAACTTCTGATCCGAAGTTGATTTTTTTATTGCTACTCAAAAGCAGAAGTTGATTTTTCTACTTCTACTTCAGAAGTTGATTTCTGATCAGAGAAATTCGTTTGGTAACGGTTGAAAATTTCTACTTCTGAAACATTATTAACACAAAATTATCTATGAAAAATTATTGTCAGAGATCGAAAAATTTCTACTTCATTTTTCAAAATATTAAATTTCTTTTAAAAATAATTTTTATTATTAAAAATATTGTTTACTTTTTAAAAATAAGAAATTATTATTTATTTTTTACTCCTGCGATTGGAGACAGCAACTTGGCGGTGGGTGGTGGTCGCGGGCGGCGATGGGCGCGACCGGCGGAGGTCAGCAGTAGGCGATGGTTGGCAGCGGGGGGCGGTCGACGGGTGGCGGCGGCGGGCGGCAGCCGGCAGAGGTTTTGCGGTGGGCAGCGGCGAGCGATGGTCAGCTGTTGGCGGTGGTCGCGGGCAGCGACGGGGGGCGGCGACTGGCAAAGGTTTCGGCGGTGGGCAGCAGCCGGCGATGGTCGGCAATGGTCGGCAGTTGGCAGCGAGGGCGGTGGGTGACGATGGTTGCGGGCAACGGTGGGTGGCAGGGGTGGTCGAAAAGAGGGTGATGGTGTAATAAAAGAGGGTGAAAGGAGAAGTACTTCTTGAGTTGAGAAGTAATTTTTTTAACTTCTTAAATTAGGGGAAAAACAACTTCAAAAGTGAAAATTCACTTTAGAAGTATAAATTTATTTAGGAAGTAAAAAATTTTACCAAACGAATTTCTATTTCAGAAGTTAAATTACCAAATAGATTTCTGCTCCAGAAGCACTTCTAGAGTAGAAATCTACTTCCAAAAGTGTTACCATGCGCACCCTAAAAATTCAGTAGAATTTGTGGTTGAATTTCGACCTCGAGGATTTACATAATTTTCTTTTTGAACAATTCAGAAAGTCTTCCCTCCTTGTCATTTGATTGCAGCCTGTGTTTCCTTCTTCTTCTTTTTTGTATTTTAACTTTTGGTTTTTTAATTAAAAATTAAATTAAAATTGTATTTTGATGAAAATGACCTCGGCTGGTCGAGCCCTTATTTGAAATAGTCGTGACTATTTCAAGCTTTTATTTGAAACAATGAATGCACTTTAGGCCCTTATTTGAAATAATGACCACTTTAGATCCTTATTTGTGAAAAAGATGGCATTTCGGCCCCTTATTTGAAATTTTCCTATAAATCAATCAAAACATCGCCGACACACTTAAGTTAAGCATATCTAAGGTCACATTTGAATTATGAGATGCTTGTGCACCAACTTTGTAACCACACTCCACTATGTGCACTTTTCTAAAATGAGTACGAGATGTCCGCTTTTTGTTTATCTAAAACGGCGAATCAGTCGAGAGACGCGCGCAAACTTGTTTAACCTGTACGGCCGACGCCAACCTCCTTACTTGTGACCAGAGAGAATCCAAATCTCTAAGCAATGGCCGGATAACGAAAAAAGAAATCACTTGGGGAGGGTTGTATTCCCACATTTTTTTGGGGTTTCCTTCAATTAAACGTGAACAAAATCATCAATGAACACCTACTTACCAAAAAAAAATAAAAATTCATCAATGAACACCTTAGAATTGTTCAACATCACTAGTTTGCAACCCACTTTAGCAACAAGGTTCCAATACATACGCCACGTGTCACTCCCAGGAGCTTTTGGATTTTCCGTTTGTAAAATCGGCGCGGGAGATTTCCCGACCATCGCTTTCATCGGAACGTGCCAATTTGTGGATGAAAGAAAAGCCTTTTCCTTTTTCTTTTTTTTTGGGTGGCCGAAATATGATGACATTTTTGGTCCAGCTTGAGTTGACAATCCCTTTGTTTTTCTGAAACATCAAAATTCCCTCTCCAGCCAATGATAGCTCGACAGCTGTCCCCGGCTCATCACGCTCGCACCCTACTAAACCATTTCCCGGCAAACTGCTTATGCAAAAGAAAGAAATGAGAAATGCCCCACATGCATTAGCAAAACGAAATAAATTGAGTTCAAATCTCATCATTTCACTTAAATCGTTATCCTTGGATTTCTCATTCAACTTCTTTTAACCCACGGGGCGATTGAGTTTCTAATTTGTACGATTTGCGCAATTCAGCCCTCTAGTTACCTGCCACAGCATTGTTGATTTTGTATTATGACATGCTATCGTTACAGTTTTTATTACCCCAATAATAAGGAGAGATCGATTTTTAAGAGTAGTTATCAGTCTTTTTTCCTATTTTTTACAAGAGATCGCTCAATTTCGGGTTCCATCATCGCTCGTATCATGTTCGGCAGTCGGCCATTCCGACGTATCGTGATTCAATCCTCATTTGAGAAATTGCTACATGAAAAGGCAAAATGGAAGGACTACAAATGTTCGACAAAAGAAATAAAAGGACTACATATGGAACTTAATCTGGACAAAAAGCAAGAAGGGAGTGCAGTCGCCTTCTTCCTAGACAAGTCAATTATACCTCTACATCAGGTTAAGTTAATGTTGCATGGGCGTGAAGCGACTCCTCCTTCACCCTCTCGCCTAATTGTCACGCCCTACCCTTTCGAATCACTGCATCACCAACAAAGATAAATAGCAATGTGTATGGACCGCACACTACGTCTTGGCTTGTACGTCACCAAAAACGTGAGACTAACAGGGAAATGCCTCTGAATCCATTCATTTTTCGTATAACAGACGAAAGCTTTGCTAAGTTAACACTATTTATTAAAAACCGCCATCGTGAATTTTGTTGTATTCATCTTCCTACGAACCAACTCTCTACATCGACTATGTTTCATGCGTTCGGGATTCACTTGTCCAAACCTAAAAAGCTCGTGGACTTTTCTTGAACAAAACGGACAAAAGGGGTGGCTGTGGTTTCATGGCAGCATGTCCATCTTTTCATCTTCAAGATTTATCATTGCCAAAGACCCATGTGGGGTAATTGCCCTCTTTGTCATCACATGGGATGTCATCCCACCCTGTTGGGATCGGGTAAGATTTTGCACCCAAGGAAGGCCGGCCCCCGTTCCTTTCCACTCTTTCACGAAAAGAGACAATTATGGTTTCGGGCCATGATTGATTGATTGGCGATCCATTGGATGAGAACGGGTTTTGGAAACGGGATGTCGCTTTTATGTAAAGACGATTTCGAGGTTAAATCGACTCGAACCGAAGGTAATATTATCTTTATATGAAGGTGGTGATGGTAAGCTAAAAAGAAAAAATTGGAGGTTGTGTGAATGTGATCCACATGAAAGTGGGGTCAAAATCGCACCAAAGTCCCACCCGCACAAGGCAGCCTCACCCGATGTTGTTGGGTTAATGGGCCCATTAGTCATCGACTTTCTATCCCTAAGCTTTTTCTCCCTCTTCCCACCACCCAACGACAACCCAACTCAGATTTCAAAAATTGGGGTTTGTGTCACCGGCCACTTCAGCAGTCGGTGGTCCTATTTTTTTAATTTTTTAATTTTTTAATTTTTTAATTTTTCTGACTATTAAAGTCACCACTGCAATCAATTTTGACCTTGAGCATGAAGGTGCACATGATTTTCAAATGCTTCCCATGACGATGACGAGTTCATTTTACTTGCCACGCGTCTCCAGCTATTGATCCATGGCATGCTTGTGCAAAAAAGTGATTTTCTTTTTTTTTGGTGGGTGTTGGTGTTTTTCCTTTTTTTTTTTTTTTTTCCAACAGTACATATCAGCAAGGTTATGTCCGAAGAGCTTGTTAATCTCGCGAGCTATATGCGGGTCGTTTTCCGATTCCGGTGCTCATCCTTTGTCGCCGCGCGCCAGATAATTGCTAAAGCTATGGAGTCGAAGCGACTACAAGGTCAAGGATAACGGGGAATTGGAGAGACACAAGTTAGAATGATATCACAGGATGATCCGCTGGAAAATGAGAGGCAAAACATGAACAGACTGAATTTACTTCCATTACTAACAAGAACCGATGGAAAGAGCAGCTTGGGGGAAAATTATCAAAAAAGTCATAAACTTATTGCAATTGTGCCAATTCAGTCCTAAACCCTTTTTTTTTTTGCCAGTTGAGTCCTAAACGTTTTGCAATTGTGCCAATTCAGCCCACTTTACCGGCCGGGGCCGACGTGGCTTCGCCGGCGCCGACGTGGATAATTTTTAATAATTTTTTAATAATTTTTATTTTTATTTTTAAATTTCTAATTTTTTTTCCTTATTCCCCCCCCCCCCCCCCCCAAAACTGCTACTGTGGCCGGCCACAGTAACAGTAGGTTAGTAGGTAGGAAAGAAAAGGAAAGGAGAAAAAATAAGGAAAGAAGTTTAAAATTAAAAATATTAAAATATTATTAAAAATTGTCCACGTCAGCTGGTGATGTCATGTCAGCGCCAACCGGCAAAGTGGACTAAATTGGTACAATTACAAAAGGTTTAGAACTCAACTGGCAAAAAAAAAAAAGGTTTACGACTGAATTGACACAATTGCAGTAGGTTTATGACTTTTTTGGTAATTTTTCCAAGCAGCTTGCTCTGAATTTCTTCTTTTGGGGGCCACATATACATTTGCAAGAATCAGAAATAGAGAATTCAAGTAACAGTTGCTAAACACTTGCTATGGGATGGACCAACAATCTTTATCAGCCACGTGCTCGAACACTCTACTCACTTGTACGTTAGGCCTCGCAGAAACACATTGACGTGACAGGGAGTAACGGAACCGAATAATCAGTTAAAGGAAGTTTCGAAATTCGATTGCTTCACATTCGAGCTTCTTCGATGTTAGATCGAGAGAAACCTCATGAGATCTCAAAGTTAATTGACAGATGATCTCTCTGCTAGAGCAATACATCATAATCAATTCCCACCAACTCAAATGCAAGAGCAATACATCATAATCAATTCCCACCAACTCAAATCCTTAACTACGAGACAATGGCAAAGACACTTCGAAAGAATTTGTTATGTTTGCATGTTTTCAATGCTGGGAGGTGGGACCACTTTATATGAGCAAAACCCTAGTTTTTTTTTTTTTTTTCCTTTTTTAAAATCTCCACCATGTATACACATGCGTTCTTCAATTTCACCACACAAAGATGATCACAAAGTTAGGATTAGTAGTCAAGGACTCAAGGCAAGTGGAAGTTTAACCATTTCTGAACGGTGGTCACTTCTTCTCGTCATAAGCCACGATTATGGGGCTCCTTCCTTAATCTCCTCGCTTGGTTTCGCAATATTTAATGCCTTAAGATCAAAACTAGTGATTACAAAAAGCTTATAGAGACCGCGGACGTGGACAAATTCCTAGGATGACCAACGTAAGACCCATATGAAACGGGTCGCACATTAATTTTGATGCAATGTACGAGAGCTCGAAACCTCGAAATATTGCAAACCAATAAGCCACAACACGAAAACTTTAGTTAATGCATTTGTTTTGCTCAAGAAGCCAAACATAATATTCGCAACATGTTCTTGTGGGTGCTCCTCCTAAACCCCATAATTGGAACTGCCACCCCTTTTAGTGGAGGTCAACTTTCGTGGTTGAGATTGGCCAATAGAGAAACATACATAAATGAGAAATTCGATTCCAAAAAGAGGTACCAACTTTTAGCAAAGACGAACTATAGATGAACATCAAATTGAAAACCATGAGAAAGCTGTCGATTCTCTAGTTGTGGAACATGAGTCATACCGTCGGAGCCGCCAAATACAGAGTGGACGTATCCGTACGTAGTTTATAGTACCATGGGCCAGTTCGAAAATTATTTATTCATCATTCTGAAAAAGATAAGAAAAACGATTAAGGAATTAGATTGAGAAAGGAGCGACATATGGAGTTGGAAGATATTACTTAAAAACTTAGATAGACAAATCAAGATGCTTATAAGTTAAAGAGTTAATATCACGAAAAGCCCCAAACTGGTACACCTGTGACAAATTTACCAAAAACTATTTTTTCGATCACCAAAAATCTCAAACTGGTACACTTGTGACAAATTTACCCCAAACTATTTTTTCGACCACAAAAAACCCCCAAACTGGTATATTTGTGATAAATTTACCCAAAACTAATCATTTTGACCATAAAAAATCCTGAACTGGTACACATGTGACAAATTTACCTTTCGTTAATTTTCGTTAAATTGAATTAATACCACGTGAAGGGAAAATCATCTAATTGCTAATCCATATCTATAAACGCAGCGGAAAAATTATAGATCTACATACCCTTAAAGTGTGGATTATAGCAAAATAACAATCTTGATCATCATGTACGTACATATACGCACGGATTGCACTGGATCAACATGCCCTAGAATCAACTTGTATTACTGATCGAAAGGCATATCACGATTAACAAACATACCTCAGTTTCCACAGATTAAAAGCCCCAAATTGCAGATGAGAAAACGATCCGGATCCGCTCATCGATCGTTCTTCGAGAGAGTTTTCCAGAGAGGGTTTTTGAGAGAGTTCTGTGTGGAATAATAGAACGACGTACGTTCTGTATAGAGAAGATATCATATCTCTCTCTCCATGTATTCAATAGGAAATAAAATCTACCCTTAATTATCGCAATCAATTATCGCAATAAAGGCAGGTATATATTTTACCCTTAATGGGCGCAATTTCTCAACATCTCCCACTCACCCATAAAGGGCTAAACATCTCTATTTCTCCTCTCACTGCAAAGTTCATATGGGGAAATAATCCGTGCAACCAGTATGCTCTGAGAGCTCGTTGCCATACATCTGTTAGGAATATATAGCAGCTCACATTGGGCATTCTAATTTAGAGTAAATCCAGTATGCGGTACCCTAGATCAATCAGTCACATTTCTATCTCTTATGATCTCTTCAAAGGTTTCTACATTTATTGTATTCACAATTACGATTACACTCATATAATCATAATGGGTCGACCTGTGAATACAAAATCATAATGTGACATCAACTATGAATTGATCTTCCTCTTTCATTAAAATCTCTCAATTTCAACTCAATTCGCTTTTCCAGAAATGTCCCGCTAGATCGAATCATTCATGATTATTGGCAACACTCTAAAATAGCAAACACTGAATCAAAATTTCAAGAATATGTTAGAGTCGTGAGGGCACTAAACTGAGGAACTCATATCCTCAAGAGTCTCACACTGCTATGGAGTTGAGATCAATACTCTTGCCAACTCGTCTTGGTCGTCTCATGCATACGTAATATGAAGTACGTATTACGGTATTCTCTCCTTTCCCATTGAGCATATATCTCTACATTCAATACCGTACAGATGATAGTTCAAATATTCCAAATGTCTAACTTGAGTTCACAAATCTACTCTCTTCAAAGAATCCATTAGAACTCACATCTGGCATCGAAGACAGATAAAGTGAAATACGTAGTTACTTCACTTTCGAGCATAACTTATTATGACCTCATCTTAACACTCGTGTTAAGGCGACATAAAAAATTTCAAGCTTGAGCTCTCAATTATCACATAGATAACAAGCTTGAAATCGTCTCATTTCTATTTATCACACGGCAAATAGAGGCGATTACCCGTGTGAGTGAGCTAATCTCTTATCTGTCCGACACACTTTCTCAATATAATGCACTAAGCATTAATATGCATAAATGTCATATAAACTCATAGGCTTAAATAATGATAACGAATATCATTAACTGTGAACTTTGAAAAATATAAATATATCCAATACTCCAACTTCTACGCACTTCTAGAGATTTCAATGTAGGAAACTAATTCCTTTGTCAACACATGCCCAAGGAAAAAACATCTCTTGGAATTGACTTCGTCGTAGTATCTGTTATCATTCTATGCGTAGATATGTACTATATGTTCACATCTTTTTGTACAACCATGTCTTTCACAAAATTATACTTCGTGTTTATATGTTTGGTCTTGCAATGGATCCTTAGTGTAAGCTATTGCTGCTTGGCTATCATAATTAACTAATAATTGAACCTGCGGTATCCTTAGCAACACCTCATTAATCCAAATATCTCTTAAGCCAAAAACATCCTCTTGTACTACTACTGATAACACCACGAGATCAGTTTCCATCGTGGATAAGGCTATACACGTTTGCTTCTTACTACTTCAAGATATTGCGCCACTACACAGTAAGAATACAAACCCAGAGGTAGATTTCCTCTCATCTAAACCTCTTCATCAGTCAATATCAGTATAGCCTTCAAGGCGCAGATCTCTACTTGATAACTCAGCAAAAAATCAACAGTGCTCTTCAGATACCTCAAGATTCTCTTGACGGCAATCCAATATTCTTGATCTGGATTGGATTGGTACCTACTTACCATTCCAACTGCATAATAAATATCAGGTCTTGTACACATCAGAGCGTACATTAAGCTTCCCACAACACTAGCATATGGAACACTTTCCATTTGTTCATTTGCTTGTGGCGTCTTAGGACACATTTTGCGGTTCAGACCTTCACCTCTTGCAATAAGAGTATCTTTAGGTTTACAGTCTTGCATACAAAATTATTCAAGGACTTTATCTATATAAGTCTTTTGTGAAAGAGATCACAATCTCTTTGAAAAATATCTTGAAATCTTACCTCCAAAAATTTATGCAGATTCACCCATATCTTTTATCTCAAAATTGAAACATAACCAATTCTTGACTGTATTAACAAACTACATATTGCTCCTAGCAATTAGTATATCATCAATATATAATGATAGGATCACAAATTGATTTTTTTTTTGTGGATCTTTTGATATATACGCAATGATCTTTATCAATCATTACAAAATCATATGCCACTATGGCATTATGAAAAAGTATATGCCATTGTCTCGAAGATTGCTTAAGGCCATATATGGATCTCAAAAGTCGACATACTTTTTGTGCTTGGCCATTTGTAACAAACCCAACGGAATGTTTCATATGAATTTCTTCTTTTAATTCTCCATTGAGAACTGCAGTCTTTACATCAATTTGATGTAATTCAAGATTCATGCTAATCACTATTGCTAGAACAAGGCGAATTGAAGTAAATCTCACCATAGGAGAAAAATCTCTTCATAATCAATTCATTCTTGTTGATTATACCCTTTCACCACAAGGCGAGCCTTATATCTCTCAATCGAGCTATCGGATTTACGCTTTATTTTGAGAACTCACTTGTTCCGAATGGGTTTGCGTCCGATCGGAAGATCAACCAGTTCTCAAACCTGATTTGATCTCATTGAGTCAATCTCTTCTTCCATTGCTTGTATCCACTTTTCCTTATGAGGGCAAGTGAGAGCCTCATTTACATTCCTTGGCTCATCCTCTTCTTGTGGAGTGACCATGAAAGCTTTACCTTCAATGTCTAAATGTCGGCAAGTCGACGGAGAACGCTTTTGCTACTTGTTCGCCAAATTGGAGATTGTGCACTTAGTACATCATACTCCATTATGCTCCCACTCGGCGACTTGTTCGCTGAATTGGAGATCGTACACCACAGGAGAAAAACCTCTTCATCAATTCCTTCTTGTTGATTATACCATTTCACCACAAAGGCGAGCCTTATATCTCTTAATCGAGTCATCAGTTTTACGCTTTATTTTGAGAACCCACTTGTCCCCAATGGCTTTGTGTTCGTTCGGAAGATCAACTAGTTCCCAAACCTGTTTTGATCTCATTGACTCAATCTCTTCTTCTATTGCTTGTATCCACTTTTCCTAATCAGGGCAAGTCAGAACATCGTTTACATTCCTTGGCTCATCCTCTTTGTGTGGAGCGACCATGAAAGCTTTACCTTTAATGTTTAAATGTCGAAGAGTCGACGGAGAACGTTTTTGGACTTGTTCACCAAATTGGAGATTGTACACTTAGTACATCATACTCCATTACGTTCCCACTCGGCGACTTGCTCGCCGTATTGGAGATCATACACTTGGTACATCATTCTCCATTACGCTCCCATTCGGATTAGATAACGACGGCATCTTCTCTTCAAGTGGTTGCAATTGACTAGTTCGAAATAAATTCCCCACTTCTCACATTGCTCCCACTTGGATGAGTTGTCCCAATAAAATCATTATCACTATCCAAGGTTTCAAATAGAGAATAGTCTTTATCTATCTCGCCCTTTTTTCGAAAATTCATTCACTAAGAATGTGACATCTCGTGATTCGAATTCAGTTACACTCCCACATTCCTGCTCACCTATAAAAACATATCGTTTTGAGTTTTTCGAGTATCTTATAAAGATGCTCTTCTTGCCTCTATGACCCAATTTTTCATACTTGTGCGACGATTCATGAGTATAGGCCATATAACCCCAAGGTTTCAGGAAACTCAAATCGGTTTTCAACCCGTCCATAATTCATATGGAGTGGAGGTAACTGATTTAGAAGGCACACGATTAAGTATCTAGACAGCATTCAACATCTCTTCATCCCAAAAGGTGATAAGCAAATTAGCCCGTGCCATCATAGACCTAACCATTTCCATTGAAACATGTTTCTTCTCTCTACAACTCCATTCTGTTGAGGAATCGCTGGAATAGTCAATTGTCTTTCTATTCCTTTTTCATCACATAAACATCTGAACTGATCAGATAGATTTTCTTGACCTCGATCGAATCTTATTTTTTTTTTAAATTGATTTTCTAAAAGCTCAAAACTTTCTCAAGGCAACTCATGCCTCAGATTTATGAGAAAACAAAACAACATGTCCGAATCGAGTGTAATGATCTATAAATGTAATGAAATAAATAGCCCCATGCCTTACTCTCATATTCATTGAACCATATATGTCCGAATGGATCAACTGTAAAGGAAACTCAGCTCGTGTTCCTTTTTTCAAATGGTTTCCTCGTTATTTTTCCGGCCAAGTAATGCTCACAAATAGGCAAATCGACTTTTTCAATATTGCCCAATAAGCCCTCTTTGGCTTATCTAAATATTCGCTATTGGCCAATATGATCCAGCTTAGCATGCCATATATTCACATCATTGCAGAAAATATAAATAGGGAATAACTACCATTCACATTATTGTACTCAACAATCAGTACAATAAAAACATCAAGAAAATATCTAGAACTATAATAACTTGTTCCCAACGACAAGTCATCACCATCGTTATGAAAGTTCAAACTGAAGTCAAGTTTAACGAATCCTAACACGAAAACTAAATTCCGTCGAGTTTTTGGAGCATATAACACATCATGTAGGAACATGATGCGACCACCGCGCACATTCAATTGGCAGGTGTCAATCCCTTTAACTTCCACTTAGGAATTATTTTCCACATTTATAAACTTTACTCCATGTGGAACTCGTTGAAATTCCACGAAGGTATTTCTGTCATTCGCTACATGATCTGTGGCCCTTGAGTCTATAGTCCACAAAGGATGTGGTTCAATTACGAAAACTGAACTAGAGACAAAAGTAACACTCTTAAGTATACAAAAAGTTTCTAACTTCTTTGGCTCACCACAATCATGAGTAAAGTGACCCTCCTCGCCGCAGTTAAAACATTTCACCTTTGAGGTATTTTTCTTGAAAGAACGCTTTCCTTTTCTATGTCGGTTAAACTTCGATTTCTATCCTGAAGAATCTGTTCCCTTGTCCTTCCACTTCTTGAAACCACCTTGACGCTTACGCTTGGAGCACGAAGCCCCATTTGAGCTAGAACCAGCATAACAAATGTTGATTTCTAGTTTAGCCCCCAGAAGGCGGTTCACCTCTAGTTCAAGACGGCGCATAGCATCCTCAAAAGTCTTTACTTTTTATTGTGGATCAAGTGGATTTTCATATGTACACAGTTATGAGGTAAAGAACAGATTACTGCTTGCACTTGCTGCTCATCAATCAAAATGTAGCCTGCATCTTACAGTTCACTTATCATGATTGACACACGCCACAAAAGTTATTTCATATTCTGCCCATGAGGCATCATATAATTGTCAAACCTTATAGTGATCTGTCTCGACTTGGGGACCGACGTCTAACCAAACTTAGTTTTTAATGCTTTCCACTTGACTTTTGCATTTTCATAAATGCCTGAACTCACGCATAAAATCATTTTTCATGCTACTCGGCAACATAATGTGAGCAATAGAGTTCATCGTTTTCCATGTAGCAAATGCCTATTTTTTTCTTCTATATTGTGCAGTTTTCCCATCTTCAGGTTCTACCATAATTAGGTTAAGAGCTTTTAGTGCTTCTTACTTTTCTAGCACATTCTGGATTCTCATATTCCAACTTTCATAATCATTACCATCCAAAATCTCTCCTTTGTTAAGCCCAGCTACGATATTCTAAATTGCTGTAGACATTGTATCTGAACACGAAGTTCTGTGGATATGTATTCATGAACTATTAATGCCTAACATTTATGCATCTATTTTATACTAACTAATTACATTAATGAATAAATTTACATAAGGTCTCAGATTCGAAAGTTCACTATGTTCTCAATCATCGTCTAAGAATCATCGTTTGAAATTACCATTAATATAATCATTTCTGTAAAATTGAGTTCACTAAAATTACTAAAACTTTCTAGAACTCCCCACTCAAATAAAGGATCATAAATAATACAAAGATCCCCTTGTCTTATAATCACTACATGGCCTAACATGATATGAACTAACATGTAAATAATTCATGCTTCAAATCATAGCCAAATTACGGAATACAAGATACAAATAGCAAGTACGTCAAACTATATATATGCTATCAACAAAACATGCTCTACACAATCTCTATGTAGATATCCACATTTAAGGTATACTCCATATTTTTCAAAAAATAGAGAAATACAGATAAAATTCCTCGAAAACACCCCAAAATACGTGTATCATGGGTTTTATACCTATTTTCATAACCTTAAATACATCAAACATGTACAATATCTATACCAAAGTATAGATAATTCAAAAACAAACACAACGGTACCTTTCACGCCCCCAACGGAGCTCATACGCGCTCTCACAAGTCGGTCAAAGTTTCTGCATTGACTAGTCAACGGTCGATCAACGTTGGTCAAAATGCAATTTCTCGAAAATTCGAGGACCAAATCGCAATCTTCAAAAAATTCAGGGACTAAATTGCAATTTTTAAAATTTAAGGGACCAAATTGCAATTTCCAGAAAGCTCGGGGACCTAATTGTAATTTTTGAAAAGTTAGGGGACCTAATTGCAATTTTTAGAAAGTTAGGGGACCAAATTGCAATTTCGAAAAGTTTGGGGAGAAAATTACAGTTTTCAGAAAATTCAGGGACTAAATTGTAATTTTTAGAAAATTCAGGGATTAATCGGGTCGGAATAGCACTGAATCGGGTTTGGGATAGGGTGAAACTGGTTTTGGGCTACGGCAAAATCGGGTCTGGGTACTCTGCACGTGCCGCTCACGTTGGAGTTTGAATCTCACGCGCATCGGACCTCTCCGGCGCGTGCGGCTCCGTCCGACCACATCCGGCGACGAGCCACTGCCTCAAAATGATTGTATCCACGATACGAACCCGACAGTATATTCAAAACCAATTTTTGTTGAACAAAATTTCACGAAAAGGCGACGTTTCGCCGCGGCCTCGGGGAACTCGATCTCGTTGTTTCTCGTGGTGCGTGTACGGCATCTTTCGACGTCGCCTCGCCACAGGAGACCACTGAAATTTCTCGTCTCGATGAGCCCGTTCTAAATATGTGTCCAAAAAATATTTTTGTGGCACAGAAAGTCACGAACGAACAGTGAACAGTACCGACGAAAATTTTCGCGCTCGAATTAACGATAAAACACAATACGATCAGGAAACAAGAACGACTAGGCTCTGATACCAATGAAGGAAACGCATCACAATACATATACTTACATATATGCAGCGGATTAAACTAAATTACATGCCCTAGATCAAACTTGAATCACTGATCAGAGAAGTATATAATGTAGAACGAACATAGCTCGATAGCCACAAATTAAGAGCCCCAACCGCAGGTGAGAAAACAATCCCGATCCGCCGATCGATCGTTCTTCGAGAGAGTTTTTATCGAGAGAGTCTTTGAGAGAGTTTCTGTTGGATAGAAAGAACGACATACGTTCTGTGGAAGAGGAGACACTATCTCCTCTCTCTCTTTTATTGAAAAGGAAATAAAATTCTCTTAATTGCAATCAATTATCTCGATAAAGGCATGGATTGATTTTGCCCTTAATGGGTGCAATTTCCCAACACCACGAAAAATTCCAAATTGATACACATGTGACAAATAGAGGGTAAAAACTGCAAACGTTTACATTCGGCAATTGCCACGTATCATCCAACTTAGCAATTTGACGATAAAATTTAACGGAAACTAAAAGAGGGTAAATTTGTCACAGGTGTACCAGTTTGGGGTAAATTTATAAAAGGTGTACTAGTTTAAGGTTTTTGGTGGCCAAAAATATAGTTTGGGGTAAATTTGTCACATGTGTACCAGTTTAGAGTTTTTGGTGGTATTAACCCTAAGTTAAACCATGAATGCATGTCGTCTGACAAAAGGTGATAGCATAGCATCTCATGAAAATCACATCGTATTATTAATTTGCACAAAAATGTGATGTGCGTGTAGCATGGGCTTGACACACCCCAAAAGGTAATATGATTTTAATGTCGATTCTTATATACCGTGGTATAAAACCATCAACAAGAATTATTTAAATCCTCATATCAGCTATGCGAAGTATAATTACATTACAATAGAATATGTCCCAAACACAAGAGGTAAGTACACTACGAGTGCCATAACTTTTGTACGGCGCTTACTTGAGTGCTATAACTTTTGTTTCGCTCACTTGAGTGCCACATCGGAGAAAATCGTTCACTTGAGTGCCACTTCCGGTAAACCGTCCTACGTGGACTTATTATTATTATTATTTAGCGACATGTGGATTTTTTTTAATTTTTTAAATATTTTCTGGAATTTTTTTTTTTTGTTTTGATAAATTTTTCTTTTTATTTTATTTTTGTTGCTTTTTTCGCTTTGGCCGGCGAGGGTCATCGGCGACCCTCCCCGGTCACGACCGGCTGGCCTAGGGGCGGAGGGCAGCCTCACCCTGGGCCTGCGGGGCCGCGACGGCTGTCGCGGTTGAGGGCGAGGGCGCGAAGGCCCTCGCCAGGACCTAGCGAGGGCCGTCGGAGCCGCGAGGGCCTTCGAGGCCTTGCCTGCGGCCGCGACTGCCGTTGCCCAGGGCCGTCACGGCCCCGCCGGCCCAGGGTGAAGCGGCCCTAGCCCCTGGGGTCGCCGGTGACCGTGCCGGCCAAGGGAGCAAAAACCAAGAAAAAAGAAAAAGAAAAAGAAAAATTGCAAAATAAAAAAAAATTATGAAAAAAATCCATATGTACATTAAAATATTCAAAAAATTGTTTCGCCGATGCCACGTCAGCTTTTTCGACGTCCACGTAATCGATAGCACTTAAGTGATCGATTTTTCAAAGTTATGGCACTCAAGTGAGCGAAAAAAAAGTTATGACACTCAAGTGAGCGCCGTACAAAAGTTATGGCACTCGTAGTGTACTTACCTCCCAACACAATGTATGATCTATGAAGGCTTGACTGATCTGAAAGGGCCTCCCCATAAATATAGGAAACATAATGTCCTTAAGGGTGTCGGGGAGAAGAAGTCTAATGAATTGATTATACCATATCATGGAATGTAAGGTTTATTTATCGAATGTATCTTTTAGCAAGTAGGAAGAACACTTGGATTGAAATCACTGGACATGGTCGTTTGTCTATTATACCTTAGGCAATAGCCTAGATTTTGTTTAGGGCTTTACTATATTTTATCAGCTAAACCCACCATATTTTGCATTATGTAAAAAAAATCTTATTGTTGGGCTAAGTCCACTCACATGTAGAGGAAACCCAATGAAATACAAGTCTAAAGGTTTGAGTCCATACGATAATCTTTGGGGGGCGGGATTTAATGTGATGCTATATTTGGCATGAGTGGGGTTTCTCCCTAATTAAGTGGTAGCAACAAAGAATGATCCATGAGAGGAAGTAGCAAGAGAGAAAGATAGAGCAGAAAATCTGGGAAAGAGGGTGTTATAGGGTTTTTATTAAGCTAACTATCGGAGGTCGATTCGTGGTCCGATTGAGCTGAAATTTTGTCAGCATGCTCGCGACACATCGTTCTCAAATTTGATCGATTTGATTTTCATTTAGAGCTCCCTTCATCAGGTTTTTCGTGGGTTGAACCGAATTTGTGTTTTTGCGTTTCAGTGAGATTTATCCCTAATATTTTGTGAAACTCATGCATATTTTCAAGAATGGTGTTCTCGATGATGTTGTTACCATGTACCTCTAATATTAGCTGGAGAAGAATTTTTTACATCCAATTTTGTTGCTAGTGATGATTTTGGGTGGACTCCGATCCCGTGGTTTCTAATCTCCTCACACCGAGGAGGTTTTCCACGTAAAATTGCATGTATTTGCGGGTGCTTGGTAGTTATATGTTAGTAGATATATTGCTCTATTGCATTGCTTCCTGTTAGGTTTGCACAAGAGTGAAGATTGTTTTGTTCTGGTGCGATAATCCGATATTATTTGGATTGTCATTGATCTCCCAATATTCATTAGCCACATATGTTACGTACATGTCCATCCTTCTTCTTTTTTTGGAGGGGGGGGGGGGGCGGATACATACATGTCCATCTTTCACAAATGGATTTTCTAAGTTTTATAAGAAAAAGGTATTCTGGGCATTACAAAATTATCTTTTAGCAGATTAATAAAGTGGCAATATGCATCCGCTCACCACCATAAAAGTAGACATGAATGATATAATGTTCTCGTTAAATATGAAATATCTCTGGATAAAAAGGATACAATTATGAGTTATTTATCGATTTATTTATGTTCTGTAATTTTTTTTTCTTCTTTCTAAATAATCACACTAATATCATTCGGACAAAACTTGCAACTCAAGAAAATATGATATTCGAAAATACTTTCGAAATGGAAAGCCAATGATGATAATCCGACGGCTTGACTTAAGCTTAGATGGGCCAATCAAGTAATTGGGTTGACCTTGTGAAACCGACCGGTAGAGATCGACCATCTTTCCATCATTCTCTTACCAAACCTCGTTAATTTCAGCTTCATGTTCAGCTCCATTTCAAGTCGATCACTCAGTCGATCGGTCTTAAAATGTGGGGATTAAAGCGAATCATCATGTTCTGGCAGAACCAACACGTAAACACTCTGTTCGATCCCAAATTCTATCTGGTGGGGCTCGACTTGTTTGTGATTGGGAAAAACGAAAAAGTTGAGGCGGCCGTTCAAATGGTGCCAAATTCAATCCGACGAAAGTGTTTTCTCTGGCCAAAGAATGATCTAGATCGTGACGTTGATTAACATGATAAAATTGATTGCACGAGCATTGAAAGAACTGAATCAATCGCACAAATCAAAGGATATTCCATTTTAGCAGCACAGAAACTTTATGCTCCACTCTGGCCTCATCAGCAAAGAGATCCCCCGCATAAAAGCAACATGGCAAGTTGTCAACACTAACAAAAGAAGGAGCACCACACCAGTGGGGCATAACAAGGCAACCCGTTATTACTAAACGAAGAACTCTAAATCTCGATTTCACGATCGTCCCCCCCAATCAGTTGGTGAAATTAGCAATCGCGGCGTGCGGCTCACAGGCCTTGGCGGTGGGGCTAGGCTCGACGCTGGGGCTGGGCTCGACCGGCTTCCCTAGGAGCTCGGCGGGCAAGTCCTTGATGCCCTTGAGGTAGAAGGTGTAGAAGAGCTTGAAAGGGAAGACGAGCTGCTGGAGCTTGACCTGCCCGGTCGCGCCCTCGAAGATGCCGGACCCACCGGTCACGGCCAGGTACGTGTCCTCGTAGGTCAGGTAAGGGCCTTGGACCGCGATGTGGCCGTAGTCCCCGAAGTAGAAGCTGAAGATGGCCTCGTATCGGTCGCCTTTCTTCTCCGGCTTGTTCTGGATCAGAATGCATATGCCCGCGGTTATGCCCACTCTCTTTTGCAGGTCCCCACTGTACAACTGCATTGTGAATTCATGAAAGGGAAAACAAGTTAATCAAGTGTTGTTGTGGGGTAGTATGGAATTTGGTCCTTGGACTAATTCCTGATAGCTCCATTCTTATACATTGTCGATTGAAAAAAAGTTTTAATTTTTATCTTACTAAAGTTATAGTGTTTCAATCCTTTATCAAATACAGACGCCAGTCATTTTTTCCCTCAAATGATGAAGAAGAACCCGATCTTCACAAGAAGCTTCGGGGCACAAATCAATGAACTCTATTATTGCCCAGTAAGAGAGATTGTAGACCAGTAAGATCCCGACAGAATCAAGCGCAAGAAGTTCAAAATAAGCAGTTTATGCCCAAGTAAAAAGAAGTAAATGGGACCCTTCAAGGCCAAGAAATGATTATCATGGTGAGACCCAGTACTGACCCCCAAACGAAAAAGGTGTGCAAATATCCAGTTGAGTGAGCAACATGATCCAGGAAAACGAAAGATGTGTCAACTAATGCAGAGATGAAACAAAGTGAGGAGCTAGGAACTGACTTTGTTGCTGAAAGGGACGAGATCGCCAAGGGAATTGACGGGCTTCTGGCTCAATTTGAGGATAGCCGGGCTTCCTCGATCTCTCTCGTTGATCTCGTACACGTGCAGTTCTTGCACTTTCCCTGTACAGACCCATACAATAAGTTCTTCATCAGTAATCTTAAGAAAGTTAAGGTTAAGGGGTCGAATCGATCGCACTGATAGGGAAAAAAAACAGGCATCGGGACACGGATCTTCCCTGAGGTCACTGCGTTCTCGTCATTTCTCGAAAAGAGATCGACTTGATCCAGCAAAATGAGTTCAGACAGAGACCCTTCTTTTTCTCTGGGAGGTTTTGACCGCAAAAAAAAAAAAAAAAAAGTGGGTAAGGAACTCTACCAGGGGTCGAGTCACCAGCAGGATAGGCCTGGCTCTTGCAAGAGAAGGATCTTGTGGGCAAGGCAGAGAGGCTCTGGCTCGAGCTCGAGGGAGACGACGCGGCGAGCTTGGGCAGAAACGGGGTCGAGAGGTTGAAGGGCACGAGCGTCTTGGGAGGCGAACCGCTTGCAGATCCGGAGCTCCTGGCGAGCTTCGCGGAGGATGAAGAGATGGTTCTGAGAGCAGAGCTGGAACAAGCCATCGCTGTTCGACAGAAACTAGCAAGATCGGTTGATGAAAGGGTTTTTGGTTTGGGGTCAGAACAAGTAGAGGGTGGAAGAGAAAGTGAGTGTTATTATATAGGTGGATAGATGGATGGATGGATGGGTGGAGAGATTAGGTGCGTCTAAAAGTGAATTTCAGCATGTGAATGAAGTGGGAATTCAGACTGGACGGTGGTGGAATCTGGGAGGAGGAGGAGGAAAGAGTGGACTGTTGAATGATGACTGGGTTGATTCCTTGGAATAGTCAATGCCCGTCTCGATGGCAAAATTAATTCGATTTATGGGGCACTCCTAGAACCACATCAAGAAGTAAAGTTTGTGCAGCCGAGCCTGAATAAATTACTTATTTTAGACTATTCAACCCATTACAATTTTTTGATCAATTGATCGATAGCAGGGGCAGATTTGGGGCAGGTAGCGTTCGAAAAGTACAAAATTGATTGTTGAACATTTGAGTAATAGATTTGGTTGTTAGCATTCTTCAAAGAATGCATTGATTTGTGGTGGGTGTCAGAAGAAGAATGAAAAAGAATCCGTGAAACATGATTCATGATAGGCGCACGAAGAATATTGAAGATCAAAAAGCTACTTGCATTTAATGGACGAGAGCTACCAAAGCACATTTAATGCTAACAAAGTCATGGAAGATTCGATGGATTGAACTTAATGGATTTTCTTGTTGCTTCGTTAACTGCTACGTTTGTCTTGGAGCAGATAGTCATAGAGGGTAATAGTTTCTTGAATAGTAATACTTTAGCTATAAATAACACTTGTGAAGCATTGCAAGCAAGCCACAAAAGCGGAGTGAGTTTCAGAAATTGAGAGTTGTGGCACGAGCATTTGCATTTCAATAAAATTGCAATAGAGAGTTAGAATTTTTTCAACTGTAGACTTGATTGACCCAAGAAAATTGCAATCTCATGCCACGACAAACACATAGCCAACCCAAGTCCACTAACCAACCCCACATCGTGCCCACATCGTGCTTCATAATTTTTAAAGATACCGTCACGTTCTCCACATTGCACCACTTGGGTTGGAAATATCAACCTTTTTCTAGGGTTCGAGAGTGGTGGGACATTAGATATATTAAGGACTTGTCTAGGTACACTTTTAATTTATTGCTTTTGCTTTATCCAATTCGTGCAACGAATGCATTTCGATTTTTTCTTAAACTCGTAACACCCGAAAATTTTCGCAATGTACAAATTTCGACAAATAGAGTCACAAACAATTCTTTTGATAATGTTCTAAAAAAATTCAAATTTTGATGGGATGACGACCTGTGGATAAACATTTCGTACAACGTGGCAACCTATACAAAAAAATTAACTTTGCCGAAGTACAAACAAATATGCCCTAAAAGAAATGGAAAAGCATGGTTAGGCTTAGATGGCTTTCCTCGTGAAATCTTCTAATGTGAGAAAACTTGAAATAGTAGACTAGGCTCCATTTATTTCGCGAAAAATATATGATTTGGAAAATATTTTCCTAAAAAATCGATTGTATCACTTGAAATAATTAGTTACTGAAGAAAATTCATTATTGACAATAATTTTTGTTTAAATATCTTATGAATGAGGAAAATATATTTTGTTCATTCATTTTTATATGCGATACAAGAGATCATTTTTAGTAAAATATTTTTCAAAATATTCATTTTTTCGCGAAACTATTGGAGCCTTTCATTTTGCGAAAAAATGAGTTGTTTCCGAAAAATATTTTCCAAGAAATTATTTTCTAGGAAAATAACAATATTTTTCGGCATTTGGCTGAAACTTGAAAATGACATGGAAAATTTTTTCTGTTATGTGAAAATTGGATTTGATTTTCCTCCATGCACTCCTTTTAATAAAATTTATTTTCTTTTTTTATTTTCTTTTTTAAAATTCTAATTTTTTTTTATTTTTCTCATTTCTTTTTTTCCCCCCTCTTCTTCAGCCTGACGACAACCACGGCGGCCGGCCCTAGGCCAGCTCAAGCTTGCCGGCCGTGGCCGGCAACTGGCCTAAGAAAATGGAAAAGAAAGAAAAATTTTAAAAATAAAAAGAAAAGATAAAAAAATTAAAATTTTGACTTTTTAAAAAAAATAAATAAATAAAAAGAAAAGAAATGTGAAAGAGTGGATGAAGAAAAGACGAGGAAAGAAAATTGTTTTCCTCTTCTCAAAAAGAGAAAATCATTTTTCCCACTTTTGAAGGTGTTTTTTTTTTTTTTTTCATAAAAGGAAAACATTTTCCTTGACTCGTTTATTTCCCGTGAAACGAATGCCAAAAAATGCAAAAAATATTTTTATGGAAGTTGTTTTCCACAACATGAACGGAGCTTAAATGTGTTTATCATTAGCAAATTGATACACAGAAACAACCACGGATCTTCGGAGAGCAGCTTCTTGATACATCTCATGCTCGAACTTTGTTTTGGTACCAACCGAAGCAACTTTCTTTTTCCATCTCTTTTCATTACAGATGAATTATTTCGAACATCCTTTAAACATCTAGCAACCAACTCCCTAATATTTGTGAAAGCGCTTATTCCAAATACTTCGATATCATTGATCCGCAACACACGAGACTACCTTTTTCGTCCCCCCTATAAGAGTTGTTGCGATGATCGACCACCACCAGACCACCATTTGCGGTGGTCACCGGAGTGGCCGCCTCTCAATGATTGAGAGATAACTCGATTTGGCTTTCGCGGCCTTGTGTCGCGGTGGTTGCCCGCAATTACTCTCCTTGCCCCTTTTGCTTTCATTACCCATTTTCAGTGTCATTGGGGTAATCAACCACCTTGATGATTCGATCATGCCCCCGTCGCGGTGGTCTTTGGTTTTGACCATCGCAGGGGTCAGCCACTTGCAGTTTCGCTCTCCCATTTTATATTCTTTATTTCTATCGACCTTTTTCGGGAATTTTCAACTTTTTATATTGTTATAACTGTATCCGCCATGATGTCCAGTGTTTTACCTGATAAAAACTAATACTTAACAGATCTTCCCATACTTCTTATCCGATCTTATCCTGTAAAATGCCTTAACCGATATCCCGCCAATCAAATGCAGCCTCGGTATCCTTGCAAACTAGGGATCAGCAGGACGGACTAATCTGAGAACCGCCCGGACAGGACCGGACCGGTTCTTGGGGGCGCCGGTCCGGTTTTCGGTTCCATCAAATTGGAACTGGTTATTTTCATGGGGAACCAGACAACCTGGACTGGGCCGTTTTTTTTTTAGTTTTCCTTAAATGTAAACCTAATAATCCTTCCGTTATTTTTTTATTTTTTAAATGTAAACCTAATTTTAATTAATATATTAAAATTAAAATCCGTATTGCTCACCTATGCATTACAAATCTCAACTTCTTTGGCTGCCCCCACAATGCCAATAGCCAAGATAACTTTGCAAGAAGAACAAATTGCCGGCCTCCCTCAAACAGACTAAACGAGTTTCCACTGACTCGTGCACTCATTGCTACTCAATTCACTCAAGAAAAATGTCTTTTCCCCCTTTTTCCATTCATTCGTGCAGAAAACAAACAGAAACCCAGGCATACGAAAAGGAAAGAACACAGCCCAGTTCACCTCAAAGACGGGGTACTCCAACGGTTCCATACTCGTTCCAGGACCATCCGATCCGATTCCCGGTTCTTAGGTGGGACCGGACCGGACCTGATCGGAAACTGATCGCCTTGAGCGCACATGAAAAACTTTTCCCGACATTATCAGGCTTCAGCTCAGGCTAAACGTCAGGCCTCTGTATTCGAAGCCCACCAGTCAACAAAAGAGAAATCTGAAAGTCTACAGAATCAGAAGGTTGGGCCTAGCCTGGTCACTGGTCAGGCCTGGCCGATAAATGAGTCCCGTCATCAAGGCCGTCCGTACACAAATTCTTCCAAAACTGGTCAAGTTCAGGCTTTGTTAGGTGAAATTGGAAAAGGAAAAATAAAAAAAAAACTTTTAGGAATTAAATGAAGTGAAGATGAGGGCACTTCAGGCCCTTCTTTGAAATAAGGTCCACTTTAGGTCCTTATTTGAGACAATAAAGACACTTGAGGTCCTTATTTGAAATTTTCCCAATTAAATTGAAAGAGGAAAAATAAAAAACTTTTAGAAATTAAATGAAGTGAAGACGGGGCCCAGCCCAGCACAGCATCACCTCACCCCCACCCCCCCAGATCATCATTATCATCGAAACAACAAGGCGTACAGATCAGACAAAACTGACGGCCCTGATGAGCTTTACCGAGTGGGAGTGGGACCCCTTGATTCTTCCTGGTGGTACAATCTTGAATTGTCAGAAGAGAAGAGAAAACGACGACAACCTCCTCCTCATCATCGACTCACGTACGCAGGAACACCAAGACGAGACGATCGATGGACCGTTGTTGTATGAAATCCCGCTGCCATGCATCCCATCCACCACTCCTTTTCCTCTTCGTCCAGCCCATCCTGACAACAACCCCTCCTTCTCCCTCTCTTGCATGTGTCTATTCTTCTCCCATCTTTACACGGTTAAATGGTCTCCAGTTTCACCAAGTTTTACGCGAATCTTCGAGCTAAAACCGAACCAGAGTCACCAGTCGTTCCAACTTCACGTCCATCTTCTGCGTGCTTCTTCCCGTAGAAATCGAACAACAAAGCAACAACAGATGCAGAGGCTTTTTTACAGTCGGAAAAGGGGGGAATTGAGACACTGAATTTTCTGTTAACCGGCGCCATTTGTCTAGTGAAGTCCCCTCGTTGTTCCCGACCTACTTATACTAATGTAGCCATTTTTTTGAGAGTATAAACAATCGAATTACATCGAAACTCTAGAAATTCATATTTAACAACCAAAAACCTTTAAAAGACGTAGGAGAGAGCCGAGGAAACATACTCCTACACTTGCATATCTTTGATTACCATGACCCTTTGATGGCACGGTCACCACTTGTCCATGGTGACCGTCGTTTGACCCTTACAATGTGGCACCGGGATGGTGCCTTGTCAGATTCTGTATACCTGGCAATCATAACTAGCGGGAGAAGTGTCAAAAAAGTCATAAACCTATTGTATTGGTGCCAATTCAGTCATAAACCTTTTTTTTTTATGCCAATTCAGTCCTAAACCTTTTGTATTAGTGCTAATTCAGTCCTAAACCTTTTATGGGTGCCAATTTAGTCCTAAACCTTTTGCATTAGTGCCAATTCAGTCCTAAATCTTTTACATTTGTGCTAAATTCAATTGGCCGGTTTAAGATTGAATTGGCACTAATGCAAAAGGTTTAGGATTAAATTGGCATAAATGCAAAAGATTTAGGATTGAATTGGCACCAAAAAAATGTTTAGGACTAAATTGGCATCAATACAATAGGTTTAGGACTTTTTGACACTTTTCCCCATAACTAGCTGTCGTCGTTCTCCACATATCCCTCTTCTTGACTTATTCTAGGTTTTCAATTTGTGCTCCATAAGTAGACTTTCTTATGACTTAATGAATGGTATATTGGTTGGAAAACTTAGGCCACAGTCATTATTTGTAGGTAAATCAAAGTCCAACTGATTGAATGGATGAAAAGCTCGATTTCATCATTTCAAATTTTTCAAAGGACATACTTGTGGCAGCTCAAATCTTCCAAGAAATACTCTACCTTATATTCTCCTTCATATTCAAGAAAGTGCCAATAAATCTATTTAACCAATTTAAGCGAATATGAAATGACTCAATTTTGAAATTTTACCCAACTAAAGTAGCCAAAGAGAGAATCCACCAGGAATTTGTCAATATCCTTCCCTACACCAAAAAGTATTATTACTCAAAAACTGCTCCACAATCATTCAGCAAAAAGTGGCGCCCACTGAAAAATAAACTAATAGTTATTTGAAAAACTCAACCCCTCCCCTCCATATCTGAACTAAAACGAAGCAGAAAACCCAGAACTTGGAAAGTTGAGAAATTTGAGAAATTTGAGAGACAGAGAGAGAGCTGACCATGGAAAACCAATCTCCAAACTATATTCCCAGGCCAAGAGACCATCATCAGGAACCATCATCGGACTTCAACTTGAACGATTGGGATCTGAAAGCCAGCAGGATCAGCAGACACAACACCAGCTCACGAAGGTTCTCCGCTTCCAACATCAGGAGCTTCCGAGAGGACAACCGATCTTTCCGTTCCAACTTCACCATCTCCAGCACTGCTTCTTCCCCTGGCTACCCTTTTTCTAGAGGTTTCCTATTCTTACTCTCTCTCTCTCTGTCTCCCTAGAATAGAATCTATTCTCGCTAAAGCTCGAGAAAATTCTTGTCTGAACTCGATTCGAACAGTCCACGTTCGAGTCGAGGACTCACCTGGTAATGTGTTATCTCTCGATCTTATCCCGACGTGACCGTGCTTTTTCGCAAACCAACGGCTTCCAAAGCTCGTGGCCTTTCGGTTTGTCATCCAGTTTTCCTGAAATTTTTCTCTTCTGAACTTCTTTATGCGCAGATGAGATTGATCCTTCAACATACTCCTTCACCACTGCTCTCAAAGGTAACAACAAACCACGTTACAGTCTTCCTGGTCCTAACGAAGCTAGTTTTTCCGTACTTTTGTCTTACGTTCAGAAAGTTCACGAATTGTACTGTGTGTGAAATGCAGCATTACAGGCGAGGTCAGGGTATGTGTGGGACTGCTTCTCGCCAGAAGGATTCGCTCTGAATTCAAAGTGGAGCGATGCAGAGAAGTACATAAGCAACCCGCTCTCCGGCCAAGTGCCAATGGAGTGCTTGTCTGCAAAAACTCTCAGCGCCAGATCTTTCCGTAACATGATGACCAACCGGATCACCATGTCTGCACCTCTCATCTATTCTGCTTCTTCACATCATTCATACTTCTCTGTACAAACCAATAGTATGCTTGCCTCTTCCAACCCACAAGAAAATGTGGTCCAAATCCCAATTCAAGGTTCATTTCAACTACCCTTTTGTATTTTCAATCAGTGTCCAATCTTAACTAAGTTCGGTTGTTCTTTACTCAAGAGCTAATTAGGTCTTCTGTTTATTGGATTTCCCAGAAAAGAAAGTGGTGGGAGCGACTAGGGATATCGGAGTTCAGAGCACGCTGGCCGATCTGAAGTCGAGCAGCCCAAGCCCGGCTTCGACACCATCGATTGGAGAGAGGATGACGAAACGGTGCAGTGCCGAAAACGGGGAGTCGCCACATTCAAATTCAAAAATGAAGTCCGAGGATGAGGTACGTGTGTCTTGTGTTGAAGTACAAATTCTCGTGGCTTTGACTTCTTGGTTATAGTAAGCCTTATATCCTATATTCATATAATCTCCGTTCGCCATTAGTCTAAATTTGAAAATGAACTATTTGCACATTATCAAGACCCTGCTTGCGGTTCCTTGTTCTTCAATTCGTGCTTTCTTCAATACTTTTGCAGTCTATTAGTCTTGATAATGACAGATTAACAGTCAAGTCACGTAAGCATTCTCTTCAAATTTTATATCCCATCTCCCCATCTTTAGAAATATCTTCACCAAGTTCGATAATTTGTCCGTTTGCATTCAAATTTCAAGCACCATTTATCCTCAAAGAACAGAGCGACAACTACAACCGAGCATCCCATGAGATGTTCCCGCCCAACATCGAGAGAGATGGAAATTGGTCCCTCCTGCTCCGAGCGCTACGTGGCCCCACGATTCCTTATCCCCGATCACGAGCCTGCATTTTTCCCTTTTGTTCTCTTTCCCCTTGCTTATCCCAAAGTTAATCTTTCTCCACCAATAGAGCCAAAATTGTCTTTAACCCTTTTCCAGATCTATGTTTCAAATCTTTTGCAATTTGAATTTGCGGGTACGATAGCTCGTTCCGTGCTTGATTTTGATCCTGTTGTTTGGTTCTTCTCAACATCTGAGATGCTTTAATAATGATGAATTTCAAAAGTGGTTCTTTTCTCCAAGGACTTCTTTGTTGGCTTGCGTCGATTATCATCATTTCATAAATTTTTCTTTTTGGGGTTTCTTTATCGACTCTCTCAATGAAATGGCAACATCCACTACTTTGGTCGGCACATGCTTTTCAGGGTCGAAACGTACATCTTCTTCTTCGGTGAATGAATAGTTCGTCCTACAATTCCCGATTTGGTCTCATCTGTGCGCTGCACTTTCCTCTACTACGTGAAACCGCTCAGATATTTTTAGGGTTTATAACCTTTTTGATGCAGCCGTACGGTAAAGTTCATGCATATGGTATCCAAGAAATTGTCCAAAAAGTCTTACATATATTGCATTTTTGTCAATTCAGTTCTAAACTTTTAAATTGTGCCAATTGAGTCCGTCCGGCCAATTTTGGCAGGAAATCGCTGACGTGGATGTCAGCCGTCCCATGTGGTACTGCTGAAGCTGATGTGAATAATTTCTTATAATATTTTAATATATTTTATCGATATATTTTTTTCTTTTCTTTTTCTTCTCTTGTTCCTCTAGGGGGTGAGGCCAACCTCGCTGGCCTCTAGTGAAGCTCGCGCAGCCACTGGCGAGGCCGACCTCGCCTAGCGACGGCGAGCCTCGCCGGTCATCGGCCATCGTCGAGGCTTGGCCTGATGACCGGCTATCGGCTAGAGGAAGAAGGGACGAAAAAAAAGAAAGAAAAGAAAACTACAAAAAGAAAAGTAAATAAAATTTTAAAAAATATTAAATATTATTAAGTATTGTCAGCGCCAGCCGCGCCACATAGGACGACCGGTATTCACGTCAGCGATTTTCGATCAAATTGGGCAGACAGACTCAATTGACAAAACGTGAAAATGTATAGGACTCAATTGACACAATTAAAAGGTTTATGACTAAATTGACAAAAGTGTAATAGATTTATGACTTTTTAAACAATTTTCCGTATAGCACGCATGATATGTAACGTGAGATGAAATCGTAGCATACGATCACCACGTGTGGTGTCGGTATCTAGGATCATGGCATTGCGATAGGATCCGACATTTCGGCGATGAAAACACTTGACATGTGCGTTCAACCATGTGGACTATAATTACAGAAGCGTAGTGGAAGACGGACACTGTCTACTTAACCCCTAAACTACGAATATGGACAAAGTACAACTTCGGTTTGTTAGGTTTTGTTCTCTTGTTACATTTCTATGAAATTAAGTTACTCTATCTAACGTCCTAGCTAGAGTAATAATCAGGTCGATAGAAGTTAGTTTTCTCGATCAAATTTAGGCTAACCTCAATCCTTTGCTATCTTTTGAGGAGTAGCATTCACTCCTCGGCTTAAACAAGATCTGTTATTCGAATCGAATGCTAAAGTTTTCCGAGTTCAAACTCTTCTTCGAATCATAACTGGCGACCAACATACACGGGTTCCGCAGGCCGGAGCGAAAGAAGAAACGGGAGACGAAGAAGAAGAGGAAGGCAGCTCGTCGACGAGAGACAGCAAGGAGGGAGAGAAGGAAGATGAGCGAAGAAGTTGCAGATGCAGGCAAGTCGGGTGCCTTTCATGGATGAGCAAGAGGAAGCAGAGGGAGAACCACAGGAGGCGACCCGCCCAGAAGATCAAAGTGCTTCTGTCGCAGATGGGAGCGTGCTAAGACGAGATGGACTGTACTTTGTTGTTGGGGAGTGAAAAGTTTGTGAATTGTTGTTGTCACGAAGGGATAGCATGGCAGCTTTTTTCTTGGAGATCACATGCTCGTTTTGATTCTATCCTTATCCTGGCTCGAAATATGTTGTTGCAGGGTCGAGCTTTGTGGACCGCAAATGGTAGGAGGAGGAGAAGGCAAATAATTTTGTGGAAAACTATGATTCTATGTCCATATAATCATTTACTTTCGTGAGATGTCTTAGCTTTATATGCGATCTGATCATTATAATATCCCTCTTTCCATTCTAAAACAATGCTCGTTTAGGATTTCAGCTTCAAATTGCCGGAAACTCTTATTAACATTCAAGCCTTAGATTTTTAAAAATGTTGCCGAGGATGAAAAACTTATTGGTAGTTCGTAAACGATCCAGACTTTTTAGTCATTCGTTGGTTACTTACCAGACAACTTTTGTTTGTCTTTCTTACAAACGCCTTACATTTATTAACTCTTATATGGATTCCAAAATATATTTGTTTGAATTGTCGGTTTTTCTCCCACTTGAGGTGCTTAGCAACGCTTATTTGTTTTTTCTTTTTTACAATTTACTAATGATTCTATTTTTATTTTATGTTTGGTCAAAAGAAAACCAATGATTCTATTCAGTTGCCATTTCTTTATTTGCTTTGCTTACCAACTTTGTTAAATTTGGAAGCATTGTCCACTTTAATTCAATTAAGCCTCCAAATTTTGTAATCATAAGACTCTATTTGTTTCCCATAAAATGAATGATTTGAAAAATATTTTTTCTAAAAATGATCACTTGAAATAATTAGTCGATGAATTTTTTTTTCATTATCAACAACAATTTATGTCTAGACATTTTCATAGACGATAAAACAATGAAAGAAAAATTATAAAAACTATCCACGACAGTGTCGGTCGTATTGTGTCACATAGGACAGACACGACCGGTGTCCACGTCTGCAAATTCCAGCTAAAATTAGCTGGAAGGACTGCATTGACAAATCTTCATAAGGTTTAGATTCAATTGGCAAAATTGAAAGGTTTAGAACTGCATTAGCATATGTATAATAGGTTTATGAATTTTTTTTGGTAATTTTTTTTCGAAATAACAATTCTTTTAATAACATCTTTTTGGTGCTTACCAACGCTTATTGAAACTTATCCACATAGAAAAAACCCACAATATTTGAGCACGAAACAATAAAATTTCACAATGGAATAGATTAGCTTGAATTATATCGGTGAGCTTATTTCCTGAATTTGCTTTTGATAGGGTTTTCGATAGAACTTAGGCCAGTGATCCATGTTCCGTCTTGAAGGTAATGCTTAAGGTGATACTTATCATTTCATATTTATTGAGAATGCCGACTTCACCGACGTCAACAGAGTCGTGGAATCCGTCGACATCGGGACATCAACTAGTTCCGAGTTGACTAATAAAAGCCAAATTGATGATATCTGACTTGGAGTCAAAGGTAGGGTTGTGTTGGTGACTGTGTTTCCAGGCCTATCGCCGACTACTCGAGCCGCCGCGGGATCTCGAGCCGTTGTTGCCGAATTTGTGCACGAGCTGCCGTCCATGGCCAACTACTCGAGCCACCGTTGGGACACCACTGAGGATGAAGGTACCGTCGTGTTCGAGGTCACTGCCGTGGACGAGCAGCCGACCATTACTGTCCGAACCTGATGGCCGACCAGCGACCACTTCCGTCTAGATACCATTGCTGTCTGAATGTGGCGACCGACCACCTCCGTCTAGATCTGGTCTAAAACTAAACTCAGACAATAGTTTTGAATTCCACATCAAATTCTTTTTTATTGAACTCTAGATATGTATCAAATTTTAAGTGGGTGTTTAATGGGAAAATGCGTGTCACATCAGCTGCTGGTGTGGCGCATTGAAACCACGGAGTATATTTTTTTTCCAAAGGTAAGTTAGGGTTGTGTTGCCAATGGGCCTCGTGGCCCGGTAAGCCCGATAGGGTGGTCCATCAGGGTAAGTCCAAACGGCAATGTTAGGCCCGTTGGTTTTGGATGGTCCGGCCCGTGTAAGCGCTAACTAAGAGAAAAGGAGTGATCAAATGGATGCATCCTATGGCGACACGTAAGCGCTAACTTTTTGGCGGTTAAGAGCGAGCCGTGATTTTCATTGTGCCAATCTTTAACTGTAACTGTATCTCTTCTCCTTCTTCCCTCCTTCTTCGCTCACACCTCACGTACGGACTGAGAAAATGCCTGTGAATGCTGGACTACCTGCTTCGGCGAGAGCAGGAGCTTCCGTCGCCTGCGCTCACGACCGCCGGTTCGGCATCTGTAGCCGCCGTCACGCTCTCTCTCTCCTCCACCCTCGCCAATCCTCTGCTCGAGCCATCAGCGCTCTATCACGGCCGCCCATTTCGGTCGGCGATAAGCAACTCGCTATCTCTCGCAAGCTCGCATTCGTCGTGAGAGCAGCCGATTCCACTCAGCCTGCGTCCGCTGGCAAGGCGATTATCCCCGACGATGAGTTCTCTCTAGCCAAGGTCGCTCTTTCCTCTTTTTTTGTGTGTGTGTGTGTGTGTTTTCCTTTGGGGCTTCGATTTTTTGACTAATTTTCGAGCCAGATATGATTTGAGCCTTGTGAATTGCAGGTTTCATTCGGTGTTATTGGATTGGGAGTTGGAGTTTCGCTCCTGTTGTGAGTCCCTATCTTATGTGCTTTGCGTTTGTTTAACTGGGATTTTGACTAAGTGGCTGAGGACTTGTCATAAGTGCACGTTTGGTTCCTTTCTTGAACAATTGGCGTTTTTCGTGCTAAATATGCAGTTATGGATTTGGTGCATATTTCAATATCCTCCCTGGTTCTGAATGGTCTGCTTTGATGCTGACTTATGGTTTCCCTCTGGCAATTATTGGTATGGCTTTGAAGGTGAGCTCATCTTCCTCGTGTAACCTACTGGTATAGATACCTGAGCATTCAGTAAATCTTGCTTTTTAAGTGATATGACATTGGCGGTACGTGGTGATGATATTCATTGGTGGCTTGAACTTCGGGGGTCGAAACCTGGTTCACCCGTGAAAGCTTGTCGTGTCGCTTGGTGAATGACTCTTATTTGTGCGTCCCAATAGAAGTAGCATTTCTCCACGATATCAGGAGTAGCTTTTGTAGCCCGAATCAAATTTAACGGCATCTAGGATCTGAGACAGCTTCAAATACCTGTGGAACTACAAACAATGTTCTTGTCTGGAAAATGTAATTCCAATAAGCTTGTGCGTGTTCGACCTTCTCTTGGTTTATTGTGCCCTTGCCTTTTAACATCAATTGGGACATCCATGTGAAAAGATAACTTGATTTGAAATTTGCAGCTGCAATAAGCTTGTTAGTTATGCTGCAAATCAGAATTAGGGTTAAAACCACGAGTTGCATCTGACTCTGGGATTTGAAATTTTTCTTGTGTTGTTAGATATGGCAACTTAAAGAAAGTTCCGTATGGGATACTTATCTTTTCTTGTTAAATGTAGTATGCAGAGCTCAAACCGGTACCATGCTTGACATATTCAGATGCTCAAATATTGAGGGAGAACTGTGCCACCCCAATCTTAAAGCAGGTATTATTGTCAAATAAACTTGGCTTTTCCTTGTTTTGCAAGTAAGGGTTCTTTAAGTTCATTTGTTCAGTCTGCAAATGTATAAGCTTTAAATGCTTCAAAGCATCGCAAATCCTGGTCATAAATAAATTTGAGTATTTCTTTCCTTGGAAGCTGTTGGGAAGGAAGTAAGCTAACATGGAGTAATGTCCTTCAAGTAGAGTCAAAGGACATAATCTTGGTCATAAATTTGACTGGGGTATCCGAGGCATGGAATTTTCAATTCCATTTTGTTATCTACTTTCATTTTGATTTAATGCATTTGCATGCTTTCTTCTTAACTTCAGAGAAGGTCAATATGCAGTTTTCTCATGGAAAAGGATAAAAATTTCATCTAGTTTGGTTTAATTAGTGCAGTAACAGTCTGAGTTTCTCATAACTTGGCCGTAACATATACTCAAAAGTTTCTTTTCTCTTATCCACATATAAACGGGGTATGCATGTGTGTTTGTATTACATTGACTGTCCCGGATGACTGATTTAAATATCATTAGGTTAGAAGTGATGTCATTAGATATCGATATGGGGACGAGCAGCATTTGGATGAGGCATTGAAACGAATCTTCCAGTATGGCCAGGTATGGTTCTGACAATTTTGGCTTATTCTTATGTTTACTGGTAGAAATAAAGATTGGGGTATTCTCATGTAATATCGAATGTATGCTGGCATCTAGTGCGGAGTTACTATGGTGCGTGCTTACTGCTTATGCAATGTACCACCTTTATGAATAAATCGACTGATATCAGCATTTTATGTTGTGTGTTCTCTAGGGTGGTGGAATCCCACGAAGGAGTGCACCTGTACTACAGATGATCCGTGAAGAAGTATACTTCTCTCGCTACCCATTGGATATCAAACAGATGACATTTCTGAATGCGTCTACTTATATGAGCATAGTTTAGCACACTGTCATAGTGGTTACATATTGGCTATGCCCCTTAGATTCTATTCGGTGGTTCTCTATTTTTTTTTCTCTTCTGATGATTGAAGGGATTGCCTTAGGTCACCGACGAAGGAAAATACTGCTTGGTTTTGGTATTCGAGGCAAAAGCATTGCAGCTATCTGATTTTGAGCAAAGACAGGTAAGGGTAGTCGAGATTTTTAATTGGTCTCGGGTAGTATGTTATTCTTGGTTTGTCCCGTGTAAGGAGTTGTATAGAATGTTAGGATATTCAATTATTTGGCTTCATGAAACATGAAAAGCTCACACACTCTCTTCCTGGCCTCTTGTTCATTTTTTTATTCAAAAAGTTGGTCGTGGTACTATTTATCGTCTATCATGGATTGAGGATCTTTTTTTCCCTTCTTGCAGGCAAAGTTTGCTTCATTTTTTGGACCTGGCATTTCAGCTGAAGTGGGTGAGTTGCATGTTATATGTCAGTGATGTTATACCAGCATAAGTGTTAGAATAGGTAACAATTTCACGTTGGCTTAAGAGAACAAGCATGTGGTTGGTGATGATGGCGAACCTTCAATTGCAGTGAAGGGAGAGCAGGATCTCTATGAAGTGAGACTCATCTCCAACACAACCCTGAATGCACCGTCTTGATGGAGGAAGGGCGCTAACACATTCTTGTTCTCTCTCCCGGTACTTCGGCGCAACGTCACAGAAAAAGCTACTTAAAGAGAGATAATTCTCTGTAGTGTTTTTTCTTTGCCGATGGCACTGTTAATGGATAAGAGGGTGCGCGACTCAAAAGGTATATATGATGCGACCGATCTACAAAATGTACGGTTTCACGTTCTATTTTGTTGATACTTCCATAGCGTTGTGCTCATTGTCAACAGTCCCACTATCTAGGAACTAGTAAAAATTGAGCTTCTCCGGCTTCCTCCAGAAGTCAGCAGTGCAGTGCAACACTTATTCGACACAACTTCAATAGGTACCAAGCCTCCTTGAGCTGTCTTCAGCACAAACCGACAACAAACCTCCGCTCGAAATGCTAGAAAGTATATCCACACGGTCATTCTTGGGTTTATACCCGCTGTTGTGATGTACATCTTCCCTCTTTTCTGTTAGGGGTACGATGCAAATCTCTCGAGCGGTTGAAGCATAAATTAGGTTCATCAATCGAAATTGAAGTGTATCGATGATAAGACCGACATCACAACCTAGGAAGCATGAGAGAATAGTTTCAAAATTCACTATTGAAGCAACTTAGGCTTGATCATCATTACGAAAGACTTATGGATGAGATGATGAGCCAGTCATTTCTGGTCACTCAAGCGCATCTGAATCATTTTGAGTTTTGCATCCATTTACTTCTCTGTTAATTTGTGTTTATTTTTTTTTCCCACGCCTAACTCCAAGTGGTTGGAAGGGTTTTTGGCTATAGGCATTAGCCACTGCCAGTCATTTCTGGTCAAGCAAGGGAGCCAGGTTTCCCCAATAACCAAATGAGTTTTTTCTTCTGTTAACTGTTCAACCTGATAAAATTGACGACTCTGTGTGAAGACAGCTTACCAAAACAAGGACCCCAAGGACCAAGAACTAGAAGAAGAAAAAGAAGAGAAATGACCAAAAGTGCCTAGATGGAAAATATACATTTATTTTTTAAAAGTCATGGGTATCGCACATGATTAGGGGTGTGCAAACCGAACCGGACCAGGACCGGCCCGGACCGGCCGGGTTGGTCCGGTCCTTGAGAGGGGCAGTCCGGTCCCCGGTTCCATGGTGGATGGGACCGGACTGGACCGCCCAAAAATAAAATAAAATAAAATAATATATATTGTAATCTTGATGTTTTTCGGCACTTCAAAAATGTCACAGTAATTTCCTAAATTGCAGTTTAATTGTCTATTGGCTACTTATTTTGAATTTCATCTATTGCTAATTACTGCAGACTGTTTCAGTGAAGAACGTTAATTTGGTGATGCTCTAGTTGCATGTACTTGAAGAGTTGCAGCTAGCTTTTATTTTTCCCTTTCATTTTTCTCTTCATTGCATTCCTTGACGATTGCGAGTTGGGAATGTCGTCTCGCCATTGCATTCATGCAAAGCTATATATGTGTGCGCGCGCGAGTGAGCAATTAGAAATTTTTTTTCGTTTTTTGAAGAACTAGTGTTAGCGGTCCCATTAGGACCGGACCGGGACCAGACCGGACCGCCGGTCCCGGGCCAGTCCGGTCCCTGGTCCCGAAAATTTGGGGACCGAGACTATCAGTCCGGTCCCCGGTTCCATACCGGGACCGGATCGGCCCGGACCATGCACACCCCTACATATGATAACAGAAAGCTAACAATTACTTCAAAATTAAATTTCGGGTTTACTATATGACAGCTGAAAGTTCGAGGGCAAACGTGTATTTTTTTTTTTGGTCGAAAGGGCAAACGTGTAGTTCATGGAGGACTTTTGTGCAATTTTACTTTTAATTAAGTAGAGGCTATAATTTAGTTAAAAAAAGAAGAAGTAGAGACTATAATTTAACTAGAGATTTTTAATCTCACTGCTCTCTGTATTACTCTCACCTTCAACTATCCAACTATTTTTCGAGCATCGAGAACGATTTATTTTAGGGTTTAGGGGTTCTTTTTGAGTCTTTGGTAATGTTGGGATCATTTAGGTTGATTATTAAGGGGCTATTTTCACGTTAGGGGTACTTTGAGGCTTAGTTGGGCTATTGCGGACTTCATCTTCTTCTATTGGGCCTATTCAGCTTCTCGTTGAGGCAATTAATCTTCTTTCTTTTAGGTCATTGACAACTCAACTCTAGACAAAACTATTTAAACCAAAAAAGAGAAAACCCCCGTTTGACGGGCTTCAGAGAAATTGACCTTGAATTCGTCAATGACTTCGCAGGCTAGGTGTCCCTTTAGCTCAAAGTGGTATCAAAGGATTAGTTTAATCGCTCAAAGTATCATATTAAGGCTGAAGTGTTTCCCTTGTTTGTGCTTTTTCCGATTCTACTTTCAAATTCAGAGAAACCATGAAATTAAAGATGGGCAATCATGAGCCAAATCATGTTTTACGAAAGCTTCGTCATGGTTGGACTCTATTATGCGTTTCTGATTTTCTTTATTTTAATTTTGAATTAGGAGTGCTCTTTTAATTTGGATATCAGAAAGATTATTATATATAACACAAAATTTCTCCCCTGGGCTTGGTTCAAGAGCATGTCTTCAGGCAATACTATTTCGACCTCTATGAAGTAATGTGAACCAAAAGTGTAAGCTCTCCCTGTGTCAATGTGCTCGACCTCTTCATGGTGGTTGTGGAGTTGTTCTTCCATTAAACGACCATAAATTCTCAATCACCGATCTGGCCCACATGCTTATGGTATGTATTGCTATCCGCAGAGTACGTAATAATTTGGCAGAGAAAAGCTGTGCGGTAATAAAAAAAACTGTGGATAGGATGGAAGGGGCAGTAAATTTATAACACACAAAAAAAGCACACTATGAAAAAACTAAGTTGGACCACTCGAGACGGGGAAAATTATCTAAAAAGTCCTAAACCTATTGCACTTTTACCAATTCAATTCATAAACCTTTGAATTTTGCTGATTGAGTCTTAAACTTTTCACATTTTGCCAATTTTGGCCGAAAATTGCTGACGTAGATGACGGCCGTCCTACGTGACACTGCCGGTGCTAACGTGGACAATTTTTAATAATATTCTAGTATTTTTTCTTCTGTTTTCCTCCTTTACTTTTTTCTTTTTCCTTTTTCCCTTTGCTGGCCATTGTCGGGCCTCATTGATGGCCGGCAGAGGTCGTCCATCTCGGGCTAGGGACGCCGAGCCTGGGCTAAATTGTGCATCTAAGAGAAACAAAATGTTGGAGTCAATTGGAAGACATGATAGTTAGTTAACCCTGGAATAAGATAAAGGGTTAATACCACCAAAAACCCCAAACTGATACAGATGTGATAAATTTATCCCAAATTATTTTTTTTTACCACAAAAAATCCCAAATTGGTGCACATGTGACAAATTTACCCCCAAACTATTTTTTTGACCGCGTAAAACCTCAAACTGGTAGACCTGTGACAAATTTACCCAAAACTATTTTTTTGATCACCAAAAACCCTAAACTGGCACACCTGTGACAAATTTACCCCAAACTGGTATACTTGTAACAAATTTACCATATGTTAGTTTCCGTTAAATTGAGTTAATACCACGAAATATGCCAAATTGATACACTTGTGACAAACAAAAAGTTAAAACCTCAAATGGGTACACTCGTCAACTGCCACGTATCATTTAACTTAGCAATTTGAGGGGTAAAATTTGACGAAATCTAAAGGAGGGTAAAATTGTCACAAGTGTACCAGTTTGGGGAAAATTTGTCACAGGTGTAACAATTTAGGATTTTTGGTAGTCAAAAAAATAGTTTGGGGTGAATTTGTCGTAAGTGTATCAGTTTGAAGTTTTTCGTGATATTAACCCTTTCATCTATGATCCACATAAGTTTGTTTCCAAATTTGCAAAGGATACCAATTCACCTTAATTTATTTGAATTTCATGACCAACCGTATGAGTGCTCTTCCGACTTAATTTAATCTAATTTGATTTTCTCTTGTTTATCATTTTCAGGTCATGTTTTTTTTACGTCGATTGGCAGGGCTAAATTTACGTAGGCAACAAAAGGTATACATTAAGAAGGGGGAATTTGAGAAATCGCCTGCACAACCTTAAGAATTTGCATGGGCATGTGGTGTCTTATTCATAATATTGGAACGAAGAAATTGAACAAGAAAATCTCTAAGTACAAGTTTTTTAACTGTTTTTGTCTGGCTTAAAGGCTTTGTACATTGTATTGTTCTACGAGGTTAAAGTTTGTAATTCCATCATTCTCTCTCATGGCATTAGCCTTGGATTGAACTTAAATTGTACCGGAGACACGGGAACTTCATATTAAACCCACATAAGAGCATGAACTTATACAAATAATAGGATTGGGAGAGTGACTTATATACATGGAAAATCCGTCACAAGAATGAGCAGAAATTTTAGTTGTACGATAGCTCAGAAAAATATGCGTAACTTTCTCGATACAGATCGGAATGATCTGATTCCAAAGCCAAAAGTACAAAGACTCTTCGATCTATAACTTTTATGTTTTGACTTATTGTTGTAATATTAACGCGGAATAACAGGATCTTGCAAATTAAGTCAATGCGAAAAGCCCAGAAAAATAACAAGGAACGATAAAGGACACCAGAGATTACGTGGTTCGGTCCGAATATCGGTACCTACATCCACGGGGAGAGCCAGCAAGAATAATCCATTATAATTGGAGAATCGTAGTACAACAGCTCAATATGCTCGTGTTTCCCGCACCTAAATTATACTAAAAAACCCAAAGTATTCACAAGTAAAACAACTCTTCAATCGGATATAATAAAAAAAAAACTCACGGGCACAAATCAATCGTGTTCAAACACGATCGCACGGCCAACAGAAACGTGAAGCCGAGACGTCCTCTTCCTTCTCGTGTTCGTGTGACTGAAAAACAGAACGTCTGCACGTCTCTTCTTCGTGTGACTCTTGCCCTTCATTGTGCGGCTACAAGAAGTCTGACTTCTACTCTGTACGGTTACTGCAGGCTAAAAGAATAAAAGCAAACCCTTGCTTTGCTTTTGTTTCTTTTTCTTGGACAAAGACTTTTCTACCCCCAATATAATATATTTATAAGTGAGTCCTTTATTTCTTCTTGTAGTACCAATATCAATTCTGCCGGTAGAAGTCGTCCCACTGCACGCCAATTAAAGAACCCACTTCTTGATTGGTCAAATCTTGCATATTTAACAAATCGATTTATATCCGTAAACGGTTCAAACTCGAGACATAATTTAATAATTCTCCACCTTGGCTCGATGTTTGAACCCAAGTCAATAGTGCTCATCATCCATGCTAACTCTCCCATCGCCCCAAAGGGCGCTGACTGTCTACAGACGCCAATAGTGCTCAAGCAGAGCTTGAGCTTCACCAAAGGAATAGGCTTAGTCATCATGTTCGCCGAGTTCTCTGCTGTAGCAATCTTTTTCACAACAACCCTACCCTTTGCTAAGATATCTCGGATGAAATGGTAACTAATGTTGATATGCTTCGTTCGCTCGTGATAAACCGGATTATATGCCAGATAAATCGTACATTAGTTATCACAGTGTATATCAACACTTTTCTGTTCTAACCCAAAGTCCAAGAGCAAATCCTGTAACCATATCGCTTCCTTCGCTATAAAGGTAAGTGCCATGTACTCTATCTCAGTCGACGACAAGACCACGTGGTCCTGTAAGGACGCCTTCCAACTAACTGCACCACCTGCAAGCGTAAACACGTACCCTGTTAAAGACTTGCATTCATCCAAGTCACCTCCATGATCAGAATCCACATAACCAGTGGTTTCACTGCCATTACTGTCCCTCTGGTACACTATACCAACATCTGATGTCCCCTTCAAATATCTGAGAATCCATTTCACAGCTCCCCAATGAGCTTTAAATGGACGCTTCATATAACGACTAACTACGCTCACAGCCTGTGAAATATCAGGCCTAGTGCATACCATAGCATACATAATACTACCCACTGCACTAGAATAAGGAACTCAAGACATTTGCTCCTCCTCCTCCTCAGTCTGCGATGATAACTTATCTGAAAGTTTAAAGTGCTTCGCTAATGGAGTACTCATAGACTTCGCTGACTGCATATTAAAACGTGCCACAATCTTCTCAATGTATTTCTTTTGAGAGAGACGTAATATTCCTGCAGTCCTATCACGCAAAATTTCCATACTCAAAATTTTCTTTGCAGCGCCTAAATCTTTCATCTCAAATTCAGCACTCAACTGCCTCATCAGCACATCAATATCAGACATATTTTTCGCTGCTATCAACATATCATCAACGTATAATAACAGATATATCAAAGGCCCATCATCCAATCTCCTAAAGTAGACACAACTATCCATCTGACTTTTCGAATAGTCCTGACTAGCCATGAAAGCATCAAAACGCTTATACCACTACCTAGGAGATTGTTTCAACCTATATAATGATTCTTTAGTAAACAAACATGGTCTTCCTTACCCGGAATAGCAAATCCCTCTGGCTGCCTCATGTAAATCTGTTCCTCCAAAGAAACGCCGTTTTCACATCAAGCTGCTCCAACTCGAGATCCTGTGCAGCAACTAAGGCAAGTAAAACACGACTAGAAGTATGTCTTACCACGTGAGAAAACACCTCATTGTCGTCAATGCCTTCCCTCTGTGTATACCCCTTCGCAACAAGTCTCGCCTTATACCTCGCTGCCTCGACACCAGGAATGCCCTCTTTTCGTTTGTAGACCCATTTACTTTCGACAATCTTCTGGCTCTTGGGTACTTTAACTAGCTCCCATGTCTGATTTCGATGGAGTGATTCCATCTCTTCACTCATAGCCCCTGACGACTCACTACTAGCCATCGTCTCAGAGTAAGACGAAGACTCATTTGTCTCCACCTCATCACCTACAGTCAAAGCATAAGCAATATCTATATAAGCATAACGTACCGGTGGTTTAATTTGCCTTCTCTATTTATTTGCGGCTATACTATGCAGCGGCTGTGCTGGTTGTTCAATATCACCGACTTCAGGAACCGCAGCCTCATCTGCAGTCTCAACCTCTGTTACCTCCGAGGTCTCCGGAGTCTCCACCTGAAGCTTCACCTTACTATTGACACCATGATCTGTCTGCTCTGCTGGTAGTGTCTCAAGACTCCTATGTCGAAGCATTGCAGTCTCATCGAAGATCACGTCCCTACTGATTAGAAAACCGGGTGATCTGGGATCGGTGCACCACAGCCGGTAGCCTTTCACCCCATGTGTATAACCCAGAAATATGCACTTCTTCGACCTCGGCTCAAGCTTACCATCACTCGCATGAGCATATGCAGGACATCCGAATACTCGTAATCCAAAGTAATCAATAGGTTTCCCCGACCATACTTCCTCTGGAGTCTTCCACTCTATAGCAAATGATAGAGATCGATTAATTAGGTAACATGCCATATTCACTGCTTCGGCCCAAAATTCCTTACCTATTCCAGCATGCGAAAGCATGCTCCGAGCCCGCTCAAGTAAAGTTCTGTTCTTCCGTTCTGTTACGCTATTCTACTGTGGTGTCCCAAGTACTGTACGATATCTCACAATCTCTTCTCTCTCGCAGAACTCGGTAAAATCTTTACCACAAAACTCCATGCCATTATCGGTTCTCAAGCACTTAATCTGTTTATCTGACTGTTTCTCAATCAATGCCTTAAATTTCTTGAACCGATCGAACACATCAGATTTGTGCTTCAGAAAGTATACCCATACCTTCCTGGAATAATCATCGATAAATGTCAGCATATATCGGGCACCTCCTTTCGAAGGAACCGGAGACAGGCCCCAAACGTTTGAATGAATGTATTCAACCGGTTGCTTGGTCGAATGAATACCTATAGTAAACTTAATCCGTCGCTGCTTCCCAAAGATGCAGTGCTCACATAAGTCTAACTTACATGTCTTTTGACCCTTCAACAACTCCTTATTACTCAGCATCGTCATACCTGCCTCACTCATGTGTCCTAAACGCATATGCCATAACTGAGTTAAATCAAAATCTGACTCACCTGATGAAACTACAACAGCTCCTGTCACGGTCTCTCCTAGTAGATGATAGAGAGAACTCACTTTCTTCCCTTTCATCACTGTCATGGCACATCGAGAGATCTTTAGTACTCCCCCTTCAGCGGTGTACTTACACCCGATATCATCGAGTGTCCCTAGAGAAATACGGTTCTTCTTGAGCTCCGGTACATGCCTCACGTCTGTCAAAGTGCGCACCACACCTTTGTGCATCTGAATCTGAACTGTCCCTATCCCCACAACCTTGCAAGCTGCGTTATTCCCCATCAGAACTCTACCACCATCTGCAGTCTAGTAAGTAGTAAACCAGTTCCTATGAGGCGTCATTTGATAAGAACACCTCGAATCTAGCACCCATTCGTCTCCTGACGAACTTGTAGTCACACACAAAATAGCCTCTGCATCACTAGTGCTCTCTTCAACAATGTTTGCCACACTGCTTATGACTTTCTGCTTATCACATCTATTTCTCAACTTAGGACAATCTCTCCTGTTGTGGCCCTCCTCGTGACATTCAAAGCACTTCACGCACCCCTTGGACTTTCTATGGCGTGATTTAGACCTGCTTTTACCTCTGCTGCTACTGGACCCCCGATATTGCTCTCTACCTCGAATCATCAGTCCCCGCGCTACATCTTGCGCCAGACTGTCATCTCGCAACTTTCTCTGCCATTCTTTAGAAAACAAGGCGGACTTTACCTCATCCGAAGTAATCGTAGTACGCCCCTGCAGCAATGAATCAGTAAAGTGCTCCCATGACTCTGGTAAAGAAGCTAACAACATCATGTCCTGTTCTTCGTCATCAAGTGTCTTACCGACGTTCTTCAAATCCACAATGAGTTTATTAAATTCATCTAGGTGGGATCTGATAGACGTACCTTCAGTATATGTAAACTGAAACATCCTCTTCAGCATGTACAAGCGATTGTTCAAACTTTTCGTTACATAGAGGGCTTGAAGTTTTGCCCACAACGATGCGGCATCTTTCTCCTCGACCACCTCTATTAACACCTCATCCGATAAATTCAATAGTATTATACTCTTTGCTTTCTCCAATAACTCTACCTTATCAGCCTCTTTCATCGAAATTGGCAACTCATCTTCGCCATCCAATGCCTTGGCTAAACCTTGAGTTGTCAATAGTGCACGCATCTTAACACTCCACAACCCAAAGTTGTTCATCTCGTTAAACTTCTCAATTTCTGCTTTAACTCCAGACATAATTGCAATAAACAGAATATCCAGATAATAATCAGACAAGCAAAAGCCCCAAATCACAATCCAAAAATCCGATCCCAAGCTCTGATACCAATTGTTGTAATATTAACGCGGAATAACAGGATCTTGCAAATTAAGTCAATGCGAAAAGCCCAGAAAAATAACAAGGAACGATAAAGGACACCAGAGATTACGTGGTTCGGTCCGAATATCGGTACCTACATCCACGTGGAGAGCCAGCAAGAATAATCCACTATAAATCGGAGAATCGTAGTACAATAGCTCAATACGCTCGTGTTTCTCCCACCTAAATTATACTCAAAAATCCAAAGTGTTTACAAGTAAAACAACTATTCAATCGGATATAATAATAAAAAACTCACGGGCACAAATCAATCGTGTTCAAACACGATCGCACGGCCAACAGAAACGTGAAGCCGAGACGTCCTCTTCCTTCTCGTGTTCGTGTGACTAAAAAACAGAACGTCTGCACGTCTCTTCTTCGTGTGACTCTTGCCCTTCATTGTGCGGCTACAAGAAGTCTGACTTCTACTCTATACAGTTACTGTAGGCTAAAAGAATAAAAGCAAACCCTTGCTTTGCTTTTGTTTCTTTTTCTTGGACAAAGACTTTTCTACCCCCAATATAATATATTTATAAGTGAGTCCTTTATTTTGTCTTGTAGTGCCAATATCAATTCTACCGGTAGAAGTCGTCCCATTGCACGCCAATAAAAGAACCCACTTCTTGATTGGTCAAATCTTGCATATTTAACAAACCGATTTATATCCGTAAACGGTTTAAACTCGAGACCTAATTTAACATTTCTCATATGAGAACTTTAGGAAGGTCGTAATTGGGGTGGAAGGGGACGGACGTGAATGGATAGAACAAGGAAAAGATAGAAACTTCAATGGTTGCTCTTCGGGGTGAGCAAATCGGACCTCCTGAATCAGGAACTGCCCGGACGGGTGGTCCGGTTCCCAATTCCAAAGGGTGACGGTCCCGTTCCCGGTCCTTAAAATTGGAATCGATGGCTGAGCAGTTCAGTTCCCGGTCCTTAAAAGAAGTATGGCCTTAATAGGGTTCGTCTACCTGCACCTGTTACAGACAAGTGCACTCATAATACATAACAAGAAATCCTGATTTTTCTTATATATAAATATACATCATAAATTTTCCGTTATTTACAAAACAACCTCAACAGATAACTGGGAGGATCAAAAGGCAAGGTGACTACTCCCGGACTACTGCCACCATAACATGTCCGCTACTCTTCACTACCATCCTTTCTTGCTAGCTAAATCTGAAAAGATTAACAACCAACTAGGGTGAGCTAAAAGCTCACCAAGTACAAGTCTAATGCATCAACTGTTGAAATCATCAATCGCTAGATATACATGCTATATACACACTCAGCATCTCCATTTACGAACTATTCAGACAATCCAAAACAACCAGCTTCTCGTCATTCACAACAATCACCAAAGGTAAAGAGCCCAATAACAAATAACCGTCATGCAACTTGAAATACGGGTCACATAGAGTACCATCGTTGCTAAACCTCATCAAACAACTCGTATTCACCTCTAGGACCTTCGGCCTCCATACCAACTTCGCTCAATCCAAGAATCAACGTCGGTCTCGCTACACTTAACCATTGAACTGCTCAATTCAGAACTAATAAGAGACCATTCAAGCATTAACAATGACATGCAAGCCATTTAAAGGTTCGTTGTGCACTAACACTACCAAAACCGAACCCCTCACATGCGGCCAAGCTCAATCCGCAGCCAAATTCAACGATTCGTCCACCAATTCCACAAATCCAACCCTCACAGATATCAATCGTGCTAATAGGGACAACATGCAAGTCAATCAAAGTCCATCGCTCGTTAACGTCGCCAAGACCGAGCCCTATCTCACTCGGCCAACCTCATTTCACCGCCCAAATCGACGATCCGTCCACCGATTCCACAAATCCTATCCTCAAGGACGTCATTCACAACGAAAGGAACGACATGCAAGACGTCCGAACACGCCTCAGTCCAAAATCGAAACGTCTCTCATTCGGCCACCACAAATCGCCGCTCAATCTCGACGATCCATCCACCAAATCCACTCACCCGAACCTCAAGGAAGACTATCACGCTAGATTTCAAGACTTGCAATCAGAAATGGACATTCTAAAAGTTAATGGCTTAGAATTCTACTGGCCTCTAGTCCCACGCGCACGACCACTGAAAGACGTACCGCCGCTCATGAGCCTCCTTCCTCCTTCACACGGCAAGAACGAGAGACGAAAGAGAGTGGGCAAGAGATAGATCAAATCGGCGAGAGGGAGAGAATGCCACGGCCAAGATAGAAAAGAGAGAGATCTTTGAGAGTTTCTTGCACCAAAAATGAGAGACGAGAGAGAAATTCGGCCTTTTATAGTGGGGTGTGGGTTGTTTGCATGCTTGCCAAGTGTCCTTCATGCGTGGTTCCACTTGTTATTCGGCCCACCAAGTGGCAATCCCACTAATTTCTCCAATTCTCACATAATTAAGCTCTATTGGGACCAAAAGTAAATACAATACATCCCTGTTCTTCTGATAATGACTGTCCGCGTCATTAATTAAGGTCCTAACAATATAATTTCTCAACAATCGCCGCCAAAAATAATCCAATTATGTCCATTAGTCAGGTTGGCGGAATTCAGGTCATCACAGTAGCAATCTTTGAACTAGAGAAAGCAAGAACATGCCGGGGCTTCGACACAGAATCTGCTGAGCTTCGCTCTTAGCCATATGCATTTTTTTTTTGTGGCTCTCAGAGCTTTGATTTTGTTTGCATATCAGAAAGTTACAAATAAAATACTTCAAATATGGCATTTTTTTAATTTTTTAAATTCACACAATTTACGTCTAGGGTTATAGGACCAGACCGGTCGATTTTAATTTCTTGTCATTCTATCTTTTCTCATTTGTATTGTTGGGACTGGAACTTACGTCTAGCCTTTCAATGTTCCTTGCATGAAACAGTGCACTTCTTGAATGTTGCAAATTTACCGGTTCCCGGTTCTTGGGACCGTTGGTCCGGTCCCCGGTTTCGAAAATACGAAATTAGGACCGGGTGGTCCCGGTTCCCAGTTCTTGAGCAGAACCGGACCGGACCGGGAATCGCTCACCCCTAGTTGCTCTTCTAGGCCTCCAAGGAAGCCGAAAGGACATCAATTCTTCTAGATTGGTGGCTGCAACTCTTCAAGGATGCAGACTTTTGAAAAGTTCCGACTCTTTAAGGATGGAATGAAAACTCTTCTAGGTTTTCAAGGAGTATGAACTCTTCGAGGTTCAAGGGAATTGCACTAGGCAAGTTTCATTAATCAAATTCGTTTGCTTTTTACAGAAACTTGATGGTCTTTTAAAGCAAACAAGAGAAGAGCAAAAGATTAAAGTCAAATCTAGAAACTAGAAATCATTAAAGCATATAGAAACTAGAAATGCTTAGAAACTAAGAACTATTAAAGAACATTAATGTTTGTGACAGTCCAATGCATGGGAGATGACAAAATCTTTATGACGAAGTTTATTGATGAGACTTTTGGACTTGTCGATGTTAGGCTTCTCGATGTTGAGCTTGAATACGGGGACTTATCGATGAGATGAATGCGGACTGATCTTCTTGGCCAAGCGTGTTGGTCTCGAATACAGGCAATGACAGAGGTGCCACGTAAGATGGCAGGCGTCCACGTCAGCGATTTCTTATCAATAGGACTGAATTGACAAAAGGTGAAAAGGTTTACGATTGAATCGGCAAACTTAAAATGTTTTGAACTGAATTGACAAAAGTGCAATAAATTTTTGACTTAACAATATTCCCTATAACAAGCTGTGCTACATTGCTGAATAAAGCTGATTTTTATGGTGAACGCTTTGACACCACATCCCAACAAAATCGCCTCGGGATTGTAGCATCGAAGTCGAACTGAACTTTTACAATTGCAGATTTATGCAATTCATGTTTTCTTGCTTTAATTTGACTGCTCTTGTACTGGCTAAGAGTTGAGTCTTTCCATGGACGTGCTGCAGCCGAGAAGGGCGACTCTCACTCTGATTCTTGTGGCGTTGCTCATTGTTGCGCAATCATCAGTGGATTCGGCACTTTACTGCATGTTGAGCCGGTTTCTAGGGCAATCTCCGAAACCAATCCACAAGCTTCATTTACTCTTACTTCTAATCTTTTCTTCGGAACTGTCTAGGGGAATGGTCAAAGACTTGTATATAACTTTAGAAGTAACAAGTCGACGAGTAAGGCATTTTATTTTAATTTTTCTTTCAATTTCATTTACCATTTTGATAGGAATGCAATGGGTCCGTCCAACTTAACATAGGCAGAACGAAAGCGCAAACAACTTGAGATAGTAATACTCATTAGAACACTCTAAAAACTCAAACTATATATCGTTTAATAGGTAAACCAACCCGATTCTTATCAAGGAACACTAGAGAAACACCTTATAGCACTCCAGTTCATAAATAATCTCACTGTGACAAGCCACATGGCATCTACCACGGTGCAAAACATCATTAAAGTACTGACAATCATCCTATTAACTGAGCAAATCATTGTTGCCCCTCCCCAGACTCCGCTTTTGAAGCTTCCTTGATGTCATCCCCAGCTTCATCCTGACATCACAAACACATTGAATCAGACCATCAACACCTAGCGAGTGCAAAAATATCAATCACTCTAGGAAAATTTGGTTGAATTACAATATAAACCTCCCGTACGAAATCAAGCAGGTGAAATAGTGTTGCAGTTTAGTCCCTTCGTTACTAAGACTCTCGTCGATATATAAAAGCCATGGAAGATATGGACAAGTGCATGCTGGTACCGACAACGAATATGAACACTTGACCCTCCCACAAACACATGATCAGAGAGAGAGAGAGAGAGAGAGAGACCGCGAGATCAGAAGTCCATAGTGTCAAGTTGTCTCGAAGAAGTTGCATGATCAACGTACTGTCCTTGTATGATTCCTCACCCAACGTATCCAACTCAGAGATGGCCTCATCAAATGCCTACAAGAAACGAGTTGCTGCTAGTCAGGAAATGAAATTTACCAAGAGATGAAACAGAAAGCAGATTAAGCAGTAGATCCACCTAAAACGGAAAACTAAAATACAGATATAACTCCAATTTCATTCACAGCGCAATAGTCTTGGACATGGTTAAAAGACGCATTCCAAACTCTCAATTACATCAGAGCAGCTGCTTAGTTGTCGTCCCATATTTTATGTACAAATGAATATCCCCAAAAGGAGGCGAATAGGCACATTAGAAAGTCCATAATGAAAAAAAAATCCGTTCCCTTCAAGGTAAAAAGTAGAGGATAATGCTTTAAGTTAAACTGTGTAGCCCATTATCTGTTGTCTCACGTAAAATTGATGTATAGTACTAAGTCTGCAGCTTTGCATGCAATAGTAGGCATTTATTAGTATAAGCACACCTGCTTTGCAAGAGCGCAAGCCCGATCAGGCGAGTTAAGGATTTCATAGTAGAACACAGAGAAGTTCAGCGCAAGTCCCAGCCTAATTGGGTGAGTAGAAGCCAGTTCAGCCACAGCAATATCCTAATCAACAAGAGATACAACAGTCAGATTATAAGGCATTAATGAAGAAGAAAAGCATCAAGGCAGAGGTTTAAGGAAATCAAATGAGCCTTCTTCAAAGCAAATGAGTTGAACTGGGAACGCACCTGAGCAGATTTGTAGGCCAATAAGGTGCTCTCGGCAGCTTCCTTCCTTTCAGTACCAGTCTTAAACTCTGCCAGATACCTGTGGTAATCACCTTTCATCTTAAGGTAAAACACCTTGGACTCAGCAGACGAGGCTGAAGGAACGAGATGCGACTCAAGAAGGCTGAGAATGCCCTCACAGATCTTGCTGAGCTCAGACTCAATCTTTCCCCTGTAATCCTTAATGATCACGACATGATCGGTGTTACCCCTACTCTCTTCCTTCTGCTCAATGGAAGAAATAATCCTCCACGATGCCCTCCTGGCCCCAATCACATTCTTGTACGCCACAGACAAAAGATTGCGTTCCTCAACAGTCAGCTCCTCGACGTCCACGGTCTTGGCAACTTTCTCCATGAACTCCACCATTTCCTCGTACCGCTCAGCCTGTTCGGCTAACTTGGCCATGTACACATATTCCTCCCGTGAAGAATCAGAGGGCGACATCTTTGCTGTATTGTTACGAAGCCTGACTCTGCAACACAAGGCCCATTAGTCTGAATCATCAGAACAAAACTCTGCAAAATCAGAAACTGTAAGCAAATCATTTCTCGCTACAACAACGAATTATTTTGGTTGTTTCACTCACGGAATGGGAGCAATGTCCTACCAGCCCAAAACAGACCCCCCCCCCCTCCCCCCCAATTCATAGCACAACTTTTATGCAAATCATCGCCGCAGATTATATCAATGGAGCTCGTGCCGTATGAGATCTAACAAACTTCAGCATTGCTACATCGTCAACGGTATCAACTAGGACACTGATATGATGTGCTAGGGTTAGGGCAAAAAGGAATGTGAATCAGGTTCCCTTGCATTCAGCCACACACACACAGAATGAGATGATAACAACTCCATCAATCACAATACCTGGACAACAAGAGAGGATACCTACAGCCTACTCCACCTTTAGTCGAATCATACCCGTTCCCTCGGTTACATAAAACAGTCAAACTGAAAATCACCACTGCTAAAGCATGGTGCTTCCCTTTTGATAATTCCATTCATCTTTTACGATTTTTCACGAGCAAAATAAAAAAATTAACGCGGTCAACAAGCATTTTCACTTCCTGACGGATTAAAGTCCCAATAGATCCAATCATGCACACATAAGATCAGAATCAGATCATACCAAACAGTTACGGACAAAGAACCATGAACCGAAATTCAGATCTCAACGCGGAAATCACTGAACACGCAGCGCTCTAAAATATAAATCTCGATCTGAATAAACAACGAATCTGAATCGCAGGACAAAGGATACTTACGCGGAATCGAAGATCACAACAACAAAAAGGGCGGAAGAGGAAAAAAATCGAAATGGAGAGAGAAGAGGAGTGAGGGTTTACCTTGACTAGGGATTACGGAAAAGCAAGAATTGCGAGAGACAAGCAGGACGAAGTGAGTGCCGTGCGGGGGTTTGTGGGAAGGACACGAGACGTGAGTGCGTAAGAGGGAATTTATACGGAGGAGAATCGGAGACTTTGAATGAGGTGGCGAAAGACGCGTATTGCTGGAAGCGACGTGGAAAAAAAGGAAAATCCAAAACAAAAAAAAAACAAAAAAAGAAGCTTCTCCGAGCGTGGAGTTTCTTTGTTAAGAAAAAGGACCCACAGAAAAGAGGGCATTTTCAATTTAGCCATTCAATTTGTGGGATATTGAGAATTGCACTCAAGACGGAAAAGGGCGGCGTTTCGCCTCTTGATCTTTCAAGACACTAGAATTTTTCCTTTTCTTACTAGACCAGCCAGCCCTTTCGGTTCGGTCTGGTCAAGATTTATAAACAAGCAATCTGGATTGGAAATAGGAGAATTAAGGGGTAATTATTTCGTTATGGCTCCAAGAGCCTCACGCTTCTTGAGACTCAAAATCTCGTTGATTTTATGACTCAGATCAATTCCTTTGTTACACTTTGCATTTCGAGTACACTTTTTGTGAACTTCAAATCATAACAATGTCGTTCTTAAATTTCGAAATAGCGATGCTCAACCACTCCCTTTTCTCTTTCATTTCGAGTTCAATTTTTGCCACTTGCATGTACCCCCTGGTGAAGTATAAGGTGCAATATGCAAAACATCGAAAGTTTAGGGGGTAAAAAATTACGGCTTCTTGAAATTTAGGGTCCAAAGTGAACGACCGCAAAGTACAATGGGTAAAAGAGCAATTACTGGAAATCGCATAATCCACAGAGATGAGACTGAGACGGCCACATTGGGCTTACCAAAAAGAAAGAAGACCACACTGACATCGACCATCGGCATGGACCCCGTCATGATTGTTCCTTTGTGAAGGAAAGCTTTAGGCCATGGACGGTCATCCATTTACTACAGTGAGAGTAAAGGACGATCGATCACTCTATTTTTCTCCATTGATAATAAATTTTTCCAGGCCCCTTGATGCGTTTCACGTTCAAGTCAATTCGAGGCCACTTTGTCAAAAACCACAACCCAGAAGTACCCTGTAAAAATTCAAACTTGTACCGCAAACTATTTTTTTCGCTGAAAGTGACTCTAAAATCCTTGAAAAATATGCTACAAAGGATGGTTTCCAGAAAATTGAGTTGAGCTCACGTGAAAATTGAGACGGTAAAATCTCTATCGGCACACCCACTATGAAACCGTAAGTGTTGCGAATTGATACGCCCAGTTCTCGAAAAGGAAAGTTGAAGATGATACTTCTTATGCGAGATGGTGGCCTTGGTACCATATCTATAATTGGCTCTGATAGGAGAGCATTCCGTCAATCTTTTTGCACCTATTTGAACGTGGCAGCTGCTCTTCAGGCAAAAGCTACACAATTGAAACTTTTGTATTATAGTAAATAACCTGTTTCCGCATATAATTCCACTAACCAAACTACATGGGATGAAAAGAATGTCACACCGAATGAGGATTTGCGGAGCATCACGTACATCCTATCCTCATGGGAATAAAAAGGATAGACATGTCCTGGCCCCTAGCCCCTAACCAAACTATAAGACAATTTTCCCACGCAACACGCATATTCTCTCTTGTTTTAGGGGCATTTTCTGTAAAACTAGAAAGATAATGTGAATAAAGGAGGTTAGCACTGGGTATTAGCTTCGACAGTTAGATCCACCACAGTAACCCAGATCATCAATACCCGTATTGAATAAGTACGGTCTCTCAATCCGTATGTCCAGCGACAATAAAACCCCATAAAACTAATTGCTGCAGAAGAAATTAATTCAGACACCAAAATAAGGCATTACAAGAACAAAACGAGGACAAAGGCACACCCCGGAAGGCAAAACGCCCATAATGCGAATCAAATAGCTCTAGTAAGGGTGCCAATCACTGCCTGTTGGCCCCATTCCAGGATTTTAATCTCATCCGGGGCCTCCTTTACTTCAGGCCTAAGGACTCCACACAGTAAATTTCTCAAGCCTCAGAAAGTATTCACCAAAAAAACACGGTCACGACATCCACTAAGAAGGTTTCCGCATGTTACGGCCCGCGCGGATCACTTCATCCACCAATAGCAACTGGGATGCGATGACAGGCCTGAAAAGACAATTTCCCACGTAATTAGCATAAAAGGAAAATCACTGAGCGGCCACTTCCCCACAGTAGAACCACAGCATATATGAACACACAGCATAAATTAATTTTCGCTTGCATTTCTTATCGTTCGCATTAAAGCCGGGTGTGGAACCAAGACAATCCCAGAGCTAGTTTCCTCACATGAAGGTTGCCAGTTACTCAAAATTCTATTTGGCTGTTCGTTCAACTGATTCAATACTAGAAAACACATTTCTATGGGAAAGATGTTAAGCAAAATGCTTTTATTAGGACAAATGTCAATGTACCCTGAGTTTACAATCTGGCGCTTCACAGAGTAATTGTCGAAGATACCCTCCATCTGGGGATCAATAGGTTCCCCTGTGTGCTGATTTAGGCCAACAATATTCCCCCCGTCATGCTCGTCCTAAAGAACCATCAAAGAAGAACACAAAGCTAACTATTTAGATCATTCCATATTCCCTATGCTGTGAACTAATAATTTCCACAGAAAGCAGCATACCGTCAGAGAAATGATCACGTCCTGAGTATCAAGCCCAGAATTCTCGGCAAGGGTCTTTGGCACCACCAGAAGGGCATTAGCAAATGCTTCAACACCAAGCTGGGCACGCTGTTCAATTCATAAACAGCAAATACTTATACAAAAAGATGACGACAAACTTCAAACTGAACTAGACAGTGATGTGGTTTTCAATTTTTTTTTCCATTCCACATGCACAAATGTTAACACAGAGTCTATGTGAATTTGGATGGCAACAATTTTATACCCCTTGGACAGTTTTCTTCACTTCATTCATCAAGAATTGTCTGGCTGCCACCTCAAAAGCTCCAGCCCCCTGTACCCAAAATATTTAAATCAGCAATCCATGTTGTCAATAAAACCCCTTATTGACAAAGGCAGTTCCAAAATGAGCTCAATCAGGATAAAAGTAAGCAGCTTTAGAAAAGAGTCTTCAAGTCTTCCCATCGGAATTACCCAACAATTGCATGTCATTTATTTTTATTGAGAATGCACAATTATAAAATAAACCAGATCTGTTACATGGCTATAGAACTAGAAGCAACCAATAGCTCCCACAAATTTCACACTTGAGATGCTCTCCAACACTTGACAATCCATGTTGTCAATAAAATCCCTTGTTGACAAAGGCAGTTCCAAAATGAGCTCAATCAGGATAAAAGTAAGCAGCTTTAGAAAAGAGTCTTCATGTCTTCCCATCGGAATTACCCAACAATTGCATGTCATTTATTTTTATTGAGAATGCGCTCCGGATCTGTTACTAGAAGCAACCAATAGATCCCACAAATTTCACACTTGAGATGCTCTCCAACACTTGACAATGCACAACCCAGTATTGTCAAACACCTTGATTAATCGGAATTACGCCAACAAAAGTGCCATTTCCTCTTCTTCTACTTTTATATTTTCTTTCAGAGAATGAAAAAGTCATCCATCAAACAGAGGAGGATGATGTTTCCCCTTGATAACTACAGACCCTTGCCAGAGACAGGTGATTGGAAAAGGCACTTACCAGTACCACAGCTTCATCTTCGATAGTATTTTTGACAGCTCTCAGACCATCGCGAACAGCATCCTTAATTTGAGCAATTGTGTGGTCATTAGGTCCTGGAATATGAACAAATAGATGAGTTCTAATGGATACTCTTAAAACCCTGAATGCACAAATCAGACAAACAATAAGAGGCGAGACGCAAAATAAATAGTCCCAAAGTTACCAAAGTTTATAAGCTTCCTCTAGTACCTTTAATCAAAATTGTGCAAGAATGTGGATTCTTCACATTTTCCACAAAAGTGTACTTCTCTTCTCCAAGGATATGCTCATAGACAAGTCCAGCCCAACCAAGGCAATCAGGAGTAATATCATCAACAGAGTTGACAGCCTCACCACCACAAGCTAAGACCAAGCGTTCCATATTTCTCCTCTTCGCTCTCCGAAGAGCAATAATCTACACAACTACAAATGGTCAAAATGGTGGCACATGGTACAAAAGCACTATTAACCAGATTAGACTGAGCATCTCGATTTCAACAATATCAACGATGAAGATTACCAAGTACAATAATTCAAAATGGTCTTTTAGGGTGATTCTCATTGAAAATGAATGCCCCATCAATGCAGCAAAATAATCACTCAATTATAATTCCTTTTTCCAAACTAACCCAACAATTAGAACACCATTCCTGAAAATACTGCTCTGGGAGACGGAATCTCTACCCTAGCCATTTCACACTGCACAAAATTGAAAACCTGGACATTGCTTAATCTCAATGAAAATGTTGCTAAACATGCACTTATCCAGGGGGCATAAAACAATTTGCTAACATGCACATAAGGTAACTGGAGATATGAAGAACAGAACAATACAAAAAGTACCACTTGTCAAACAAGATAGAAGTAGCAAGTTGTCACGTCTTTTCAACAGCAACAAATGCGGAACATGGCCAAGACAGGCGTTTGCAATAATTTTGTGCAAGCTACTCTTTTTTACAGACTTGAAATTTGAGCATATGCCCACTTTGGCCTGTTAGTCGCCCCAGTCTTGCATAAGTTACCAATGAAAGTACTCAAATCACTGGACAATCGCATCCGAATATTATTACAAACTAACCAAGTAAGGCAGGATGTCAGTTTGGCGTCTTATTAACAGAACTACCCAGTTTTATTTTTCCAAGTATGTTGATCATCTATAGAATAGAGCGGACTAGAAGCTTAAAGCCATGCACTTCAAAACATTGATCAAAAGAAAGCACATTACTGTTGATAAAAATTGTATATATGTCAGAGGAGAAAAACTACAGATTCGTCCATGACCTACCCCTGCTCTTGCAAGAAGATCGAGCGATGGTGGGTCTATACCCTTTTGATTGATGACAACAAAATTATTGTCATTGCCCGAGCAAACCTGAAAAGGGACAGAAATAGGAACATTGCTATAAGACTGGACAAATGTCGAAGTATATGACACTTGTTTACACTAAATGAAGTATGTGCCAATTAGATTGTCACTGAGGCAGATTATTCAATCTCAACCTTGTTCTTAAGTTCAATAATCTTTTGAACTCTCTCATCAACTTGACGCCTTTCCGCAGCAACCATTGCCTCTCTCTGCTCAGCATTTGAGTAGAAAAACCCTGCATTTATTTCACTGAAAGAATATATGATTAGTCTACTGTTTCCCCAGAAAGAACCTACAAGATGCTACTTTATGCTCCAAAGAGACTGCAGAGCAAGCCGCTCCTTGGGAACCACTATATCACACTTTCAGAAGTATATTTTGCAAATTTGGCCAAAAAATCTTAGACAATGTGTTTTCAGCACTCTATTTTCAGGTAAAACCTTAGCCAAAATCTTTTTACAATAAACAAGTCACTGCACAACATATCTACTTCTTTATTCAAAATATTTACAGCTATTGCTTTTTACCAACCAACATGACCATCTTCCACATAGAGCCATAGACCTATTTTAAAATGTAGAAACCAGGAAGAAAAAGCAAATACATGATAGACATACTTCATGTTTTTAGTAGCTCTTATTCATGCCATGGCATTGCCACCAATCAGTTTATAAGCACACATATAGTCCAGCAAACAACCATACAAAATCATTTAGACAGTTAAAAAGTCACGTTTGGCATGTGAGAGTGGAGGCAAAGGGGAAACATACATTTTAGAGCACCAATGAATCATGCTTATCTCTACAGAACAACAGTATCTGTACCTTTTCTCATACTCCAAGGACACATTGCATGTCAAGATATAACAGTTCTCTGCTCGTCTCTTCATATCAGGATGTCTCGAACCATGATCAAGGACTAGACCCTCAACCTGGATGACAAGGATCAGTATAGTCAGCACACATTAAATTTATATATCGTTAAGGAAAAATGGACATTGGCAAAGCCGCAGATACTGGACCAATTCTCTTTCTTTTTGTGGCTTTATCTAAGGAATGTAAAAGACACTATACCCAAAAAGGAAACAAACGTCATAAAATTTTTCTTCACCAAGATAATGCAATACTTCCTTTCAAATTCGTACGTAAGTGAAATGCTTAGTAAATTGGAAGGGACAGCAATCAATATGAGGACAACAAAGGGACCTATTACATTCTGGATAATCTTTCTATTGAATTGCTTCTAATGATTGAAGAAATAAAGGAGTCAAAGCTTTTCCTTTCACTACCTGCATGAGGGGTATCCCTTCCTATCTCATTCATGATCATGGCTCAACAAAACACGCCACAATCATAAAGTCAAAACTTCAAACTTCATGCCATCAAAAGAAAGAAAATAATCAAGCTGTAGTACAGTAAGTGAAAGGCAAAGCGAGGTACAATTCTCAACGGCTTTGTAATTGTATCATATCATTTCCTCAATGTAAATATCTAGAAGACAACTCCCAGCCATTTTTCTCTTTAGCGCTATTAATACCAAACGCTTTGTGTTTGGACTGTTTTCCAGGAGTACCTATTTTCCAACTTTCTACTTTTCAATGGTACCCCGCCGGATGTTACCTGAATCAGTCAAGCATTTGCACAATTCAGCACAAAACCACAACCTCTCAGGACAGGAAAAGAGAAAACGGATGCCAGTGATTCCAAAACTTCAACGAAAAAATGGGAGGCAATGACAGGGCATGTATTTTTATCCACTTGATAAGAGGTAGATTTTTTAAAGTGGCCAGTATAATCACGGAGAGACATATATTCACAGCCACAATTATGAAAGACCATCATACCAAGCGTGTATCGACATCAAACTTGTGGCGCATATGCATAATCTCCACCATAAAAAGGTCAATGGCTTCCTCAGGTTTTCTGATGCAGAGCACCTGTCATGTTGTAACCAATTATTAATCACCATATGTAAAACAGAACTTCTAAGCAGGTTATGGCAAGGGCCTAGAAAATTATGCTCGTGAATTAGCACATCTGCCACCTCAGTAGTAGCGCTCACCGCATTAACAACTATATCTGTCAATTGATCAGCCAGTGCCTCGTATAGCTGTCCAAGAAAACATGTCAGTAAGTACATTATGAACTCGTTCACAGAATAGTAGCGGATATGAAAAGTACCTTTGTTCTTAGAGTTGTTCTGGCAACCATCTTGAGAATTTCTTTGTCAGGTTCTTCGCCCATTACAACAGGAGTCTTGAACTTCTCAAGAAATTGGAGGGTTGCTCTTTTTGCAATCTCCAAACCATCAACCAGAACACGTGGATGCATGCCTAAAACAAATAAAAGCTGAGAATGAAGGTGCTCCTGAAGCACAAATGGAGGCCAATTTCCAAAAGTTCTAGTTTTTCTTCAGTGACACAACTTTTAACTCAAAAGGTGACTGAATCAAATTGAGAGGCAAACAATGTCTTTACTATGCAAGTGAAGAGAAATGAATCTAGGTATTTCCCAGTAAAATTATTGGCTTCTAGTTACTCTGCTGCCAACATTATACAAATTTCAATTCAAATATATGATGAAGACTCCTCATCTTAGGGCACAAAGTCTCCATATAGGGCAACCATGGAGTAGCACTCATTCTTCCAATGCATCACAGACTTCAAATCATGGGCTTATTCAAATAGTACAACAAAAGTAGGTTGGAGCAAATGAGGCTATTATAGCCTCCCTTAGCGTAATATAATATGCAGCATGACTTTTGGGACACAATAGTGAGGAAGGAACCCACCGGTGCCACCAGAATGGGAATCTATCTTTTGAGGCTTAGAAAGGCACAATATGTTTATAAATGCAAGGTCAAAATGTCATAGGGGAAACAGAGGATTGTTAAGGATATGAGACTTCAGCATGCAATAGAAACGAGAGACTTTGCTACTCAGTTAGGTAAATTGACAACATACCTTCATCAATGTAGCGCTCAGATTGTTTCATGAGCTCGCCAATGAAGAGGACAGTAGATGTTGTTCCATCACCGCTTATGTCGTCTTGCGCAACTGCAGTCCTTGCAATCATAATTGCAGTTGGGTTTTGAATTTGCTGCAGCAATTGGTAAAATATAAACTAGTGCTAAATCAAAAGGCGTTCCAAATACAAACTTTCACATGCTTTACTGTCGTAAAATGATCAGCATAATGTGCCATCTCTGAAGATATAGCTTTCTAATCTATCAAACAAAACTATAGCAAAAAGCTGTGGAAAAGCTAATCCAACAACCGACAGTAGTCTACCTTCAAAAGCAAAAATTACCACCCACTAGTTATGAAACATCTAGAATGACAAGTTTACTTTGCAGGCATTTTTCATTGCCAAACAGCAAGAAGTTTTGAATGAAAGACAATCCAACCACCCAGGAAGTGCAGGCAAAACTTTTCTTTAATTGCTGAAACTCAATCTGATCAATGAATCACAAAAAGTCTAACACATTGCATTTCCTATCAAGATGTTGTCTTCCTTGTGTATCGTACGTACCTAGAGCTGCACCAAATTCATGAGAAAGCTAAGAGACCCGACACTAGAGTCTCAGACTCCTCTGATATTTGCGAAACATAGAACTACAAATTGACCATCCATTTTACATAAGCAACTCCGAGTCCACGGGCAACAATAGCAGAAGTCGAACATAAGGGCAGATTTAGTATTCCGAAGAACTGAACTGAAAACTGCCATGATTCACTTCCAATTAGATCATCGTAGTTTCACAATGCTAAACGGTGCCCAGCCGAACTAGAGCACCAAAACAAACGACATAGTAGTAATAAGCAAACAAAACACGGTCAGTCCATCACAGAGCACAAGAAACGCCTACCATTTCCTTCAGGAGAGTGTTCCCATCCTTAGTGAGCTTAATGTCCCCAGCTCCACCAACAAGCCTGAAGTTAACGCGACCAAATCAGCAACAAGATGCACCAAAACGCAACCGAACAAGACAAACAGCAATGAAAAGGTCGCGATCCGAAACACTCACATTTTGATGGTGCCTTTAGGTCCGAGGTTGGTCTTGAGGACGTCCTGCAGGCCCTTCGCGGCGTTGATGTTCATGTGGAGCGCCGCGGACTTGTTGAGGACCTCCGCATTCGGATTCAGCACCCGCAGAGACATCTTTCGAAGCCTGGGAGAGAGGAAAACGTCGATGAATCTAGGGAGCGTACCGCGTAGAGCAGGTTAGAGAGAGAGAGAGAGAGAGAGTGAAGAAGCTCTTTGAGGAACTAGAAAGGAGCAGGCGTTAGGGCTTTCTGGAGAAAGATCTCTGGGAGTTTAAGCGCGAGACCGAACGACGTCGTTGAGATGGCCAGGAGGCAGGATCCTCTGCCCGGTCGGGCCGGAAAATGAAGCGGGCTTTCAGCATGCGTTTTCCATGCTACAGTTTATTATTTTGCTCCAAATATGTATATCAGTATTATTAGTAATCAAGATATACATGAGATCTATCAAAAAGAAAGAAAGACATAACAAGTTGATGCGAAGAAACACTTCAATTGATTACTGCTGGTATACATTGCTAAGGACTTATCGCACATCAAATCGGTTAGGTCGTTGCAAATTATATCTAATTTGCAACGTTTGAGAAGACTAAGCTCGTTATCTAATTTGTGGCTTTGGCCGGCTTCTAATAGTGAAGGATTCAAAATGAACGTAATTATACATCAAACATGGGAAAAGTATCGCTCCACAATATGAGCCAACATCAACAATAAAATCAAGTGAAAATTACCAAAAAGTCCTAAATCTATTGTAATTGTGCTAATTCAGTCATAAATCCCCTTTTTTTTAGCCAATTCAATCCTAAACATTTCGCATTGTGCCAATTTAGTCCTTCACGCCAATTTTAGCCGGAAATTGCTGACATGGCACAACCAACGCTGACGTTCCACGACCGATACTGACGTGCCACGATCGATACTGACGTGCCACGACCGATACTATGAAATGAGGAGCGTAAGTCTTGGCGGAAGAGAATGGACCGAGCTCGAGTTTCTTGTCAAGAGGGAGGCTAAAGACTTGCTTGCAGAGACCATAGAGTTTGTCGTAGAGATCTTTAGCGATCCTGTGGTTGGCGATGAGGAAAAAACCCCTCTCTTTACAGGCATCAGCTATTGGAGACAGAGAGGATGGCTGGATCGGCAAAGAAATGTCTAGGACTGGAAGCTCCAAGGAAGTCTGTGAATCAGACATCTTTTCCAGATCTGGGCGAGGCTCGACCTTGCCTGGCGACGGTGAGGCCGGCCTTGCCATGGCCGGCCACCGGCGAGGGCAACCTTAGTCGGGCCTCTCGCCTTTGGCCGGTTGCCTGGCTCAACAACTGACTGGAGGAGGAGGAAGAAGAGGGAAAAAAAAACAAAGTAAAAAATATAAAAATATATAAAAATATTATTTAAAATTGGCCTATCAGCGCCGGTCATACCACGTCAGCAATTGCCGGCAAAAATGGACCGAATGGACTAAATTGACACAAATACAAAAGGTCTAGGACTAAATTGGAAAAAAAAAAGGTTTAAGACTGAATTGACCCAATTGCAATATATTTAGGGTTAATAATACCACGAAAAATCCAAAACTGGTACACTTGTGATAATTTTACCCCAAACTATTTTTTAACCACAAATAACCCCAAACTGGTACATCTGTGACAATTTTACCCTAAACTATTTTTTTGACCACCAAAAATCATAAACTGGTACACCTGTAACAAATTTACCACAAACTGGTACACTTGTGACAAATTTACCCTGCGTTACTTTTCGTTAAATTTTACTGTCAAATTACTGAGTTAGATGACACGTGACAGTTGATAAGTGTACCCATTTGGGATTTTTACTCTTTGTTTCTCATAGGTGTATCAATTTGGGGGTTTTTCGGGGTATTGAATTAGTTTGACGAAAACTAACTGAGGATAAATTTGTCACAAATGTACCAATTTGGGGTAAATTTGTCACAGGTGTACCAGTTTAGGATTTTTGGTGGTCAAAAAAATAATTTGGGGTAAATTTCTCACAGATGTACCAGTTTAGGGTTTTACATGGTCAAAAAAATAGTTTGGGGTAAATTTATCACAAGTATACCAGTTTGGGGTTTTCAGTGGTAAAAAAAAATAGTTTGTGGTAAATTTGTCACAGGTATACCAATTTGGGATTTTTCGTGAAATTATCTCATATATTTTAAGACTTTTTGGTAATTTTCCCATTAAATCGGTGTATAAGTGAGAGAATTTGTAATGTCCAGAGTCTCATATTGAAAAGAGTAGGATTTATGAAATGATCATTAAGCAGAAACTCATTCATGGTCATAATTCATTTTACTGTACATAATCACTAATCAATACTTGAGCACTATCTTTGGGCTTTGGGCGACGTATCTGGTTAAAAATAAAAGTTCTCACGATCCTATTTGTGACTCTTGTATCATATCACACTAACGATGACTTGACATACACTATGTGAGCTACATTCAAGCTGCGTCCACACCAGTTTCTTTCTAAAGAGGTTTGATAACTAGGAAATACTAGTAATTAGCAACATATTCATACTGAAATCAAGTGTCAATAAAAAAAAGGGTAAATACCACGAAAAACCCCAAACTGGTACACTTGTGACAAATTTATCCCAAACTATTTTTTTGAAAACGTAAAACCCCCAAACTGGTACATCTGTGACAAATTTACCTTAAACTATTTTTTTGACCACCAAAAATCCTAAACTGGTACACTCGTGACAAATTTACCATAAACTGGCACATTTCTGACAAATTTATTCTCCGTTAATTTCTGTTAAATTAATTTAATAACCCGAAAAACCCCATATTGATACACATGTGAGAAACAAAGGGTAAAAACCCCAAATAGGTACACTCATTAACTGCCACATTTCATCTAACTCAACAATTTGACAGTAAAATTTAATAAAAACTAACGGAGGGTAAATTTGCCACAAATGTATCAGTTTGGGGTAAATTTGTCATAGGTGTACTGGTTTAGGATTTTTTGTGGTCAAAAAAATAGTTTGGGGTAAATTTATCACAGATGTACCAGTTTAGGATTTTTTATGGTTAAAAAAATAGTTTGGGGTAAATTTGTCACAGGTGTTCTAGTTTGGGGTTTTCCGTGATATTAACTCATAAAAAAACATAGAAAATAATTATCTTAAATATGATATTATTGTTGACAAACAAAGAATTCTGGAAGGACCTTTTTGATTTCTTGTATATTCATGTATCTTTACAATGTTATGCGTGTGTGTGTGCATATATATATATCCAGAAAAGAGAGCCAACCTAATTAACCTGCTAATCAAGAGATAAACATAAAAAGAGACTAAAACAAGAATAACTCTTTCTATTTTGACTCTAATTGACAGCTCACGTTAACACTCCCCATCAAGTGGGTGAGAAGATATCTTTGATACTCAACTTGACGAGTAAGCTGTGAAAAGCTTGGCTCGACACGACCTTTGTAAGAATATCCACCAACTGATCTTTAGACCCGACGAATGGAAACCTCACTACCTTAGCATCCAAATTCTGCTTGACAAAATGCATATCCACCGCAACAGGCTTAGTACGGTCATGTTGAACTGGATTGTGAGAAATTTCAATTGCAGCTTTATTATCACAAAATAGCTTCATCTTAGATTCAGTGGGAAACCGAGTTCTGTCATCAACTTCTTGAGCCATAGTAGCTCGCACAACCCTGTAGCCACCCTTCGGAATTCTGCTTCAGCACTTAACAAGGCTATCACATTTTGTTTCTTGCTCCTCCATGTCACCAAGTTTCCTCCCACAAATGTGAAGTAGCCCGACGTAAACCTCATATCCATGATACTACCTGCCCAGTCTGCATTTGTAAATCCCTCCACCTCGAGATGACCATTCTTCGCAAAGAACAATCCTTTTCCTAGAGCTGACTTCAAGTAGTGCAAAATACGAACCACAGCATTCATATGTTCTTCACTTGGAGCATGCATAAATTGACTCACAACCCTTACAGCGTATGCAATATCAGGACGAGTACCTGACAAATAAATCAGTCTCCCTACTAACCTTTAGTACTGTCTTTATTGGTAGGCACCTGATCAGGAAACTCTCCAAGTCTATGATTTTGGACTATAGGGGTGTCCGCAGGTTTACACTCCAACATTCCAATCTCAACTAATAAATCTAACACATACTTCCGCCGGGACAAGAAAATACCTTTCTTCGACATGGCCACTTCAATTCCCAAGAAATATTTCAAGCCTCCCAGATTTTTCATCTCAAACTCATTTGCTAGCCTACCCTGAAGATCCGCAATTTCTTCAAAATCATTCCCTATGATGATCATATCATCCACGTATATGATCAACGCTGTTATTTTGTCTTATCGTCATTTTAGGAATAGTGTATGGTCTGAATTACTTTGAGTGTACCCATACCTCTTCATTGCTGAGCTAAAACGACCAAACCATACACGGGGTGATTGCTTTAACCCATACAAGGATCGCTCAAGTTTGCATACTACATTCGATTGATTCGCATACGCATACCCAAGTGGAATTTTTATGTAAATTTCTTCCTTTAGATCTCCAAGAAGAAACGCGTTCTTCGCATCAAAGGCCAATCTAGGTTTGCTGCAAGTGACATCAATACCCGTACAGTATCCAGCTTTGCAACCGGAGAGAATGTTTCTTGATAGTCCACACCATAGGTCTGGGTGTATCCCTTTACTATTAGCCGTGCCTTGTACCTCTCAACAGATCCATCTGCTTTGTATTTGATGGTGAAGACCCACTTACACCCTACTGCCCTCTTCCCCTTCGGCAACTCTACTAGTTTCCAAGTCTTATTTTTCTGCAAAGCTTCCATCTCCTCTTTCATCACCTGAGCCCACTCGGGATCCCTTAGAGCCTCTTGTACTCCACCAGGAATTTGAATTGCAGAGATATTGGACACGACAATCTTCCTGTCGAAATATAATTTGTAATTGGATACTTTAACCTTCGTTCCTCCACATCTGGTGAGTGCCTATTAAGAGCCTTACCTCGATTGTGCCTTTCGGGCAATTTATAACCAACAACTATATCAGTATCAACAATGGAATCATATGTGGTAGGAGATCTTACCTCATGAGAATGGTCGGGTACTGAAGAGGGAACAATTTGAGGAAGAGAGGGCTGTTCTTGTGTCTTTTATAGCAAAACACTCTGCCGATCATTAGGAAACTGCTGCCCGTTTCCCTATACACCACCCTGATCTGTAGCCAAATCTGCTGCCCGTCCCACCAAACTACCTTCCGCCAGCGCTGCTTAACCCTATTACCGTGAGTCCAATGCAGCCCTAGCCCCCGCCATCATACCACATTCCCACCAATTTATTCTTTTACCATGTATCTTCCCTTGAAATGTATAATTGGTGGCAGGAAAGAAGAGGTCAGACTCAACAAAGGTGACGTCCATTGTAACATGAGTTTTCTTCATGTTTGAATTGTAACATCGGTATCCCTTCTGGTAGGTTCCATTGCCAAGAAAAACACACCTGACAGCACACGGATCCAGCTTTGTTATTTGATTCTTATGCAGGTGAACGTAAGCTACATACCCGAATACCTTGGGAGGTAAAGTCAAGACGGAGGGAAGTGAAACATACTGTGAAAGGGCCTAGAACGGCGTCCGGAATGCCAACACATGTGAAGGCATTTGATTCATCAGATGCACGGTAGTAACAACAGTTGTATCCCAAAAACGATTAGGAACCTGTCCACCCACCAGGAGTGCCCTCGCTACCTCGAGAATATGACCATTCTTCCGTTCGGCGACACCGTTTTCATGGGGTGTCTGAGGGCAGGAGGTCTCGTGAATTAAACCATGGTCCTGAAAAATAAGCCTTGAGTTGTTGGTTAATGTATTCACCGCCATTGTCATTGCGAAGAACACGGATTTGAGCCCCAAATTGAGTTTTGGCCATGCGGTGAAACACACGAAAAATTGGCCCCACTTCATCTTTGTGCTTCATTAAATATAACCAAGACATCCTGGTACAATCATCCACACACGTTACAAACCAACGAATGCCTGACTTAGTAGTAATCGGTAAAGCACCCCACACATCAGAATGTACCAATGAAAAAAATGTCGTGCTTTTATTGAAACTCAACGGACAAGAAACACGATGGCTCTTCGCCAAGATGCAGGTCTCACATTTAAATACAGAATCTGATAAGTTATTGAACAAGTTTAGAAATAAATACTTCAAATAGCCAAAGGAAGGATGTCCTAAGCGACAGTGGCATAACCAAATTTCTGTCTCTTTATTAGTAGATTGACTGCGGGTGTGGTGTACTCTGCTTGCATTGAAGTCATCAACAAAGTACAACCCCTCTCTCTTAGTACCACGTCCAATAATCTCATTCGTGAGGATATCTTGAAATAAACAAAAAGATGGATACATAAGTGCGCTGCAATTCAACTCATTAGTTATTTGCCCAACAGATAACAATCGGTTAGATAAGGAGGGCACTAGAAAAGTATGAGACAATGAAAGAGATGGGGAAAGATCAACATTGCCAGCCCCCGTCACCGGATAGCTACTGCCATTCGCATTATATATATGTTGTTTCCTCGGAGTGGTGTGGCTCACGAGGTCGTCAGGATTGGGTGTCATGTGATCAGTAGCGCATGAATCAACAATCCACCAATCGTTACGTCCACACTGATAAGTATTGACAAACACACACCCATTGTTACCTGCAGGTGCCGAATTAGGGGCAGTGGTGGAGTCTACCTTTTGCACCAAAGAGAAGGACAAGTCACTTGTGGCCAATGATGCTTGCCCCCTACCCGTCACATTCTCAGTCTTCTTTTTAGCCTGCAATTCTTTTCACCAATCGGGGTAGCCATGTAACTTGAAACAAGTCTCCTTGGTATGCTTAGAATTCCCACAGTGGGTACATCCCCCTGCTGCTTGCAATTTAGCTCTCGGACCGGTGCCGAATCTACTTTCTCCAGCCGTAGCACTACTAGGAACCATATGTAAAACACCGTGTTCGGTGCTACCCTCTAGAAACCGCGAACCTATCTTCTCGCCACGCGACACCATTGCAGCAGCGGTGGGAGTATCTATGTGCTCCAGCATAACAGTTTGTCGCACGTTTTCCGTGCGTAGGCTTGTTCCACTGTAGGAAACGATTGCATCTGTAACACATTAGTCCGGACCTTGTCAAGACAATCATCAAGGCCATCCAAGAATAAATAAACACGATCTTCTTGAACCAAGGTATTGTATCTCTCGATATCGTGAGGGCACGTCATGGGATTAGGACGGCAAAAGTCAATCTCCCCCCACAGTCTTTGGAGATCATTATAATATTTTTCAATGGGTCATCCTGCCTGCTTCAAACGGGTCAGGCGCCTTTTCAAATCATACACTTGGGGAACGTCGGTGCCATCAAAGAATGTGGTAGCCATCGCATCCCAAACTGCTTTGGCGGTGGGGTATCGGATGAAATTGATCAATGCCGAATCCATGGAATTGATGAGCCAGCCTGTCACGCCCCGACTCTCGGGCACGCAACAACCCTGCCAAATCGCCTCAGGTCATAAAGGTTAACGTCCCAGGCACGCTAACGACCTATCGAATTATAATAAGCATGCGGAAACGTGCTAAACTCCCGGACAAAAACATAACCAGGGATAGCAAAGCAGGAAAAATACCAGCGATCAATCAGCCAAAGAACATTTCCATTAAAACACCAAAAGTAGATGATCGCTAACCCTACAGAGCTATACAGAGGTAAATACAACCCCATTCTTCGGGGCGGCTCTCTAAGACCAAACAAAAGGGTATATGGGTCAGGAAGGGTTAACTTCTCATCTACTCCAAAAGAGGGGCTACACCACCCTCGTCCACATCTTCACCTTGGACCTGAAAAAGGGTTAACCACGACGGGGTGAGAAATAAATCTCAGTGAGCTAACGCCTAAGCCCGGCTAGGGCGTTGACTCGCTCAGGCGACCTACATACAGTACAACACAATAGTATAACGCCAATCACATGCAAGCTTACCACGCCTTGGATCACACATATGCAAGACTCGACTTGACATGACAGTCAATTAACCAAGCCAAACAATCAGAATACCATGACAGCTTGCAAGCACAATGCAACACGCGTGTTCCGATTATTAGTGGCCACTCGGCCCCGCACACTAGACAGTTGGTGCTCAGCACACTAGACAGTTGGTGCTCTACCGGCATGACCGGGCTTCGTCCCTTACTTCCGGCGACGGCAACCGATAGACCGTGTGGTTCCGATCGACACGGCACGGAACTACCAGGAATCCCTGTAGATGCTTCGGTCCATCACAAGCTGCGACCGGCATCCGACCAGCCTGGCGACACAGACTGTCGCGCATCCGATAAGTCGTGTTATTCCGATCGACACGGCACGAACATATCAGGCATTCCATTATATGACCACACAATGCACATCAAGCAACCAGCTAGTTTATATTTTTGCATTTAGTTCGATGCTCACACGGTCGTGCTTAAGACTTGGCCCAAGGCCATTTTCATGCTCAAATATGCAATTTAACTCCACACGTGGTCATGTGATGTACGAATTATCCATCAGACTTTGCATCTAAGTACGGGTGATCAATTCTCATACAGTCAACCACAAACCAATCGGAGCATTCCATAGTCAGGCATTGATCACCACATCAAACAATCGACAACAAATTAACATATCGCACTCAAACATTAACACTGACCACATGCGACTAATCTGCCTACCAACCAACCAGTCAATCAATTCATCGTTCACTCGGCTCTGGCTAATCGCTCGCTCGCGGTCAAACAATTGCAGTCAATCAATCAATCTAGTCTAATCACCAATTAGCCACAGACAACCTAGCTAATCAGTCTAATTTAATTGTGGCCATTTAACCTAAACCCAGTCTCTAACTAAACCGACCACAATTAATCTACTTGAACGCCTAATTAGACTAATTAATCTAGATCCGAACGCAGTTAGCGACTTAGCCGAGAGTTAGGGGCTAACTCACTACTAAACAGCCCGGCTACGACGACGACGACGGGACAACGACGACAACGACGAAGGCGGCGAACGGCGAGCTCCGGCGGACGGCAGCCGGCGGCGAGCGGCGGCGGACGGCGAGCGGCGGCGGCCTCCGGCGAGCTCCGACGACAGCTCGGGTGACGCTCGAGCGGCTGGATGGTGGCTGAGCAGCGCGACGGCAGCGAGATCAGCGACGAGTGAGGCGGCGGCGCGGGAACGGCTCGCGGTCGCGTGCTGGTCGTGGGTCCTCGGGCTGCTCGGGGGTCACGGGTTGAACGGCGGTAGCTCGGGTGGAAGGGCTGCCGGTCGTGGGTCCACGGCGGCTGGGGGCGGCGAAGACAACAGCTCGGGCGGCGAGGTGGCTGAGCTGGGGGCCGGCGACGACGAGTGGAGGCGGCAGCGACGGGTGGCGACGGGGCTGCTCGAGGGGGGGGGTTCGGAGTCGCGGGCGGCTGCTGCAGCGGCAGGCGGCCCCGGCGTGGCTGCAGGCGGCTGGCGACGGGCTGGCGGCGGCGGAGGAAGGCGGTGGCTGGTGGCGTCGGGCGGCAGACGCGGAGAGGAGGAGGAAGAGGAGGTCGGGTGCAGGGGGTGGGGGAGGTCCACGGAAGAACAGGGAAAGAGAAGAGGGGAGGAGAGAGAAGAGAAAAAGAGAGAGAAGAGAAAGATGGAGGTGACGTGAGTGGGTGGGGGCAGATGCGGAGGGGGCACGGCAGCCAAGGGGGGGAAGAGAGAGAGAGAGAGAGAGAGGGGGTGGGGGTGAGGTGACAAGGGGGGTCCCACGGGTCAACGTCAGATTTGAATTTTCTTTGACTTTGAGCACAAAGGGTTTCAGGCGCGAAAGGAGGGTTTCGGGTGCGAAGGGTCTCTGATCGGCGCTTCGGGATTTATTAAATCTATCTTCAGATCAAAATAAATCGCGTCCAATAATTGTCCCTCAGACCACAAAAATCCTAATTTTATTTATTTTATGGACCTTAAAATTTCGGGACGTCACACAGCCCTTCACAATTGAGTCGTCGGTCTTCCACTTCCAGAAGCCAGGGTCAATCTGAGGTAGTTGGGGAAGAACTCCATTAATATATCCCAACTTGTCTTTGCTGGAGATGTACATCTCGACAACTTGGGACCAAAGGCCATAGTTGTGGCCATCTAACTTGACAGCAATCGGTGGAGCTGGTGTCTCAATGTAAGACAGTGAGAGATGATGTTGGGTCAGGATTTGGGTCAATTTTTCCAGAAGAGCATCAGTGGTCAAAGCTTCCACTTGTGCTTGGTGAGGAACGATGTCTCCTTGTGGGTTTTTGTCTACCATAATGTTGTGTAATAGCAAGATGCAAACGTTGGTGAGAATTTCAAGTGGTCACACCGGCGCAGCAACTGTATGGTGTCATCGCGTAGCTACGCCTATCTACAGTTGTGTGGATAGAGTCGGTCGGCGCGGCACCCATGCTATTCTAGCACGGTTGCGGTGATCGTCAATCGTCAAGAAGTTTAGTCGGAGCGGCGAATCATTCTGGGCGATCAGGTCGAGTATAGAATCCCTAGATCATGGGCTCTGATACCATGTTGACAAACAAAGAATTATGGAAGGAACTTTTTGATTTCTTGTATATTCATGTATCTTTACAAGGCTATATACATACAGAAAAGAGAGCCAATCTAATTGACCTAATTGACCTACTAATCAGGAGATAAACATAGAAAGAGACTAAAACAAGAATAACTCTTCCTATTTTGACTTTAATTGACGGCTCACGTTAACAAATATGTCACTCGACCTTTTTTTCGAAAATCAAAACCGTTCCTTTACTCTTTTTACCCTGTATTTTTTAAAAAGTTACACTGTTTATCCTTCTTTCTTCCTTTTTTCTCAGAAAAAAAATGAAAATCTCTTCAGTTTTTTCTCCTATTTATTGCTATCGACATGGACTATTGGATAACTGAATTGATGACTAGAAAAGGTAATGTGGGTTAGATTGAGTAGAAAAAGAAGAAGCAAAATTCAAAACAAACTAAAAGCGCATTAAATAATACGCAAAACTGAAAAATAAAAATAAAAGATAGCCCAGCGACACCATGCCATCTTGAAATGCTGCTATGGACATTGAAAAATGATCATTTTTTTATTATTATTGACAAGTAATAGATTTAGTCGATGAGAGCATCGCTTGGTGAAGACAAAAGCAATCGATAAACTAAATAGTGGACAACTTGAAGAACGTTGACAATTCGCCAAAAAAGTCATTGACAACATCAAAAAGTTATCAACAAGAGCCTTCATTAAAACTTGAGAAGTTGATCGACAAAAGGGGGGTTTACATACAACTGAGGCAAAGTGATTTATGATTGAATCTAGAGGCATTCTTATCATTTGGTAGATCCATCGATAACAAGCAATCAATACAAAACGTAATTAATAGGTGCTTATGCTGATAGCCACCACTTTAGGATTTTTGTAACTTAACATGGATAAGTGTTGTTGAAATAATAGGAGATCGTGTAGATTCTTATAACAAACCGATCTTTACTAAATTTAGTAAACATGTAACCATCTTATATAATTGTTGGCACAAGATATAAACACCCTCAATGTCGTGTTTAATCGTTTGGATTTCTAGTCAAGATAGAACTGGATAGAGTATTATATGAAATTCAGAGATTTTGTTATATGATGTTTGGTGAATTACAGTAATAAAATTGGATATATTGGCATAATAAATTGTCCATTATTTGTATGAACGCCGTATTAATGAATCTTTTTCTTTTCTTTTGATTTCTTTTTAAATCCCTTCCATCATTTTTGGGAAAATTCCAAATAAAGGCCTGAAAATGCCTTCATTTTTTCAAATAAGGGCTCGAAGTGGATCTTATTTCAAATAAGGGCTTGAAATGGCCTGACCAAGAGTATTTTAGCCGTCAAGGACTGTAGCCAAGGGTAGCCCTCGCAAGATCGGGTGCAGCCTATGGCCAAAGAAGCCGCCCAGCCCTCGCTTGTGGCTAAGGGAAAAAAGAAAAAAAAAGAAAAAATATTCAGAAAACGTAATAGACTGAAATACCCTTATTTATGCCCTTCTTCGAAACAAAGAGAGCACTTTAGGGTCTTATTTGAAATAAGATCCATTACGGACCATTCTTTGAGAAAATGAGCACACTTCATGCCATTATTTGGAATTTTTCCTTGCTTAATAAAATTTTATCAATAATAAACTATATTTTATACCTAAAATATGTAATAAATATAGATCCTAAATACACATATAGAATGAATAGTATATGATAGAAAGAAATTCAACTATATAACTAAAAAGGTGGAATAAAAAATGAAAATTGTTGTTATTTTTTGTTAATTTTCAGTTTATTATATTACAATTCAAATATTTTATATTTTATTATATATATTTTATATTAATTTAAGAAGTTTGTCATTCTAAAAAATAGCCTTTATACCATAAATATAGGAAATCTTGTCTACCTTTATCCCACTTCCACAATGTGATATTTTTATCTGGGCAATATTCATCTTATATTCGACTTCATCCTATATTGTGTAGTAATCAAATACAAAATTTGATACATTTTATCCTATCCTGAATTTTATCATGGCTACCAAACGTAACCCAAGTATAATATTTGCAAAGCATACCTCAATCAATCCGTTCTTTTACAATTTTATCTTTATTGTTACTTTCCTGCAATTTACATGGCCGACCACGATTGTCTCCAATCTCAGTACCTTCAAATTTCTTGTCATTTACTTTCATGTCCAAAATTATCAAATGATCTCTCACAACCTTTATCGATAATTTTTCTAGGATGTTTCATCAATTTTTTTGTTTGTGAAACAGCTACCATGAGCCCAAGCTCCCATGACCGCAAGGCTTGGAGCTCACCCCGCCAACACTAACTCAATGGCTAGCGGCGAGGGCGGCTATGAGTATAGAGCTCAAGGTCAAGTACCCATGGCGACCCAAGCTCAAAGCTCAAGCACCTATGGTGTTTGCGAGGAAAGAGAAAGAGAGTCCGTGTCAAAAATTATTTGACACGATCAAGTTTACTTTAGCAAAATCTATCTTTCCAATGGCACGAGGATGAACGGTTTTGAACTTCGACAAAAAATAGAGGGATTACAGGTGGCAATAACAAGTAAAAGTGGACCGGATTAAGGATGTGCTTGGTTCGGTTTTAGGAAGAGGCTCCAAACTCCGGGAACATATAGGGTTTTTTACGAATTTTTTTTTTTGGGAAAATATCTGTTTTTAAGCCTACGGAAAAAACAGAAGAAAAGGAAAAACAAAAAACTCCCCGTCCCGACCGAGAGCAGGAAACATATCCCCGGCGATTTCACGTCTCTCCATCCCCGTGCCATCTTTTGCAGAATGGTCAATCTCTGCATTTCCCGTTCAATTATCTCTCTCTGCTAAGCGAACTTGAGGGTAACAATGGTGAAGAATTACGTGAGAGAGAACGTGCCTCTCTCTCGCTTCGGAGTGCTGGTGGCGCAGCTGGAGTCCATAGTCGCATCCGCTTCCCAGCAACCGCCGGACCCGCTCCTCTGCTTCGATCTCCTCTCCGATCTCATTTCCGCCATCGACGAGGAGCCTCAGGTCTTCCACTCGCTTCTTTAAATCCGTTGAAAGTTGATGTTTAGCTTAAAGTCAGTCACTAGCGCGGTCCCTATGTTGTCCGTGCTGGATCGGGTAGTCGGATCCCGGAGCTGGTCACGAATTCTGAACCGTAGATCCTAATCTAAAGTAGACATTTAGCTCAGTTTCAGTTATGCTCTCGCTATTGGAAGAGTTTCTTCATTTGAAACTCTCTACACGACATTATGCTTTTAGGTAGTGCGTGTATGGGAGGATGTGGTAGGGATGAGTGTGGAAGCTCTTAGTATGATTGAATTATTTGTGCAATCTGTACTGTCATTTTGCCGAGTTTTGCAGTGTGACTCAGAGATTTCTTTCATTCAGGAATCGATATTGCTATGGCAAAGGAAATGCGAGGATGCGTTGTATTCTTTGCTTACTTTAGGTGCCCGAAGGCCAGTGCGTCACTTAGCATCTGTGGCAATGGCGAGGATCATTTCCAAGGGAGATGGTATTTCAATATACTCTCGAGCGAGCAGCCTCCAAGGATTTCTTTCTGATGGCAAAAGGAGCGAGCCACAGAGAGTTGCGGGTTTGTCAAGGACGCCTGTTTTTGCTTAAGTGAAATGTTAACATAAATTTTGTTATCCTAATTACAGAATTTGTAGTTCCTTAATATTCTTTTCGTGTAAGATCTTCCTGATTGCGCCGTAAGTCTCAAATGTAAATTAGGGCGAGTGAACTAGTTAATTGTTTAGGTCCTCTTTTCAGCGAGCTTTTTTCCCATGTTATCCTTGTAAATGTCCACAAAATCTCCTCAATATGTGGAAAAGAGGAGGAATCCTATTGATCACCATCCTCATTACCTGCTAAAATAGATGATTAGTGTGCAGGGCCTAAATTGTTCATTGCAGTTATTGTTGATTATATTAAAATATTTTATGAGATTATTACGCAATGTTTATGTGTTTAGCTCTACAAAGTATATGTCTCATTCACTACTTTACTCTTTGTTATGCAACTGTTCTCTAAAAGCATAGTTAGGCATAGCAGTCTGGAAATTTGCTGCTTGGAAAGGCTATCCAGCTATAAAAGTTCTTAGTTCTTAAGTGGTTTGAATCTTGCTAGTTCTCTACCAGTACAGTGAAGAAAAGAAGAAATCCATGCTGGAAATTCCTATCCTCATGACCATCAATATCATCCTTTGAAATCTTTATAATCTCAAAAGAGCACACTTGTTTAGTGTAGGACCACTCTTATAACCTATCCAGCCTTATCTTCTTGATACATTTTGGAGACCTTGCGCTTTTCCATATTTGTTCGTTTCACCTGATCATCTTTATGGTTCTTAACAAACAACTATGAGCTTATTAGATTGTGAAAAGGATTGAATTGTAAATGTATTGTGACCTGATTGGATAATTTTTTTCACTGTTGACTCACACCTTGAAGTTGAATTGTTTTGTATATGACTCAAATCAAATCGTGCTGGTTCAAATTGTTAGTTATATGAATATAAGTACACTTGTAGGACTCTCGAATTATCTTGCTTCCACAATGGTCATTTGATAATGACAAGATTTAATAAAATTTAAACCTGAGGCCAACACTTTACTCGAGAACTTTATTGTATTGTATTGCCATTGAGATGTTCCATTATGGATAAAATTGCTCCCTGTAAGTAATTTGATGCATTCTGTAGCTTCCACATACTTCATTTTTCCCTTGTACTCTAGGTTTGTGTTTCCCTCCATTAACTAATACTCTAATGCTTTTCTGTAGGGGCTGCACAGTGTTTGGGTGAACTATATCGGCATTTCGGGAGACGAATCACTTCAGGTTTACTTGAAACGACCATCATTGTAACTAAACTTATGAAGTTTCATGAGGTACATTTCATCTCTTGCATCTCTAGAGTATTTATTCATGCAAGGCAGCTGGATTAAAAGAGGGCTTTTGTTTCTTTATGGTTCAATATCACCTACTTATCATCTATCTTTAATGATGCCTCTCCCCCAACAAAGTACAGAAGAATTGGTAGTAATGCGTTTCTAGTGTGGAGTTTTGAAGTTAAAGAAGATGACGCCAACTGAGAAATTATTTGGTGATAAGGAGGCTGTATGTCCAAGCATCCACTTGGACATTTTTTGTTGTTGCTTTTTATGGGTTTGCATCCCCTTGGTGCCCTATAATATTTTTCTTTCAACATCAACATCAACATCAACATCACCTTTATCCCAAACTAGTTGGGGTCGGCAGCCTTATAATAATAATAATAATAATAATAATAATAATATTAATAAAATAATAAAATAAATAATAATAATAATATAATAATATTATTTTTATTTTTATAGACGAAAGAAAAATATTATCAAAAGGGTTCATCATAAAAATGAGCCCTTTTGATAATATTTTTCTTTCGTCTATAAAACAAATGTTCAATGTAAGGTTGACTTCCAAATTTGTACCAAGTTATGTTTTCTTGAACTTTCATAGCTTGAGCAGAATACACAACCTATTTGTTTTTCCATTTTTTCTTTGAAGAGTTCACTATATTCTTTTTGTTACAATGTGATTTTCTTGTACTCAACTGGAATTCACATAACCATGGAAAGCTCTTTTAGATGATTCCTGCTGGAAGATAACATGGTTATGGACATGATTGACTGAGAAAATGGCTAGCATAATGCAATTACAGTTTTCAATTGTTGTCACTAAAATTTTCTTCTGTTCTCTTGTTTTTTACTTCAGAGGAGTACTGGTTGTTCGTTATTTGATCCTAATGTCATCTTGCTGGGATTTGCAGGATTTTGTTAGAAAGGAAGCTCTCCATATGCTCCAGAATGCCTTAGAAGGCTCCGGGGGCTGTGCTGCCTTTTCGGCATATACCGAGGCTTTTCGTCTTATTACACGATTTGCTGTGGGAGATAAATCATTTGTAGTCAGATTAGCTGCTGCAAGGTGTCTCAAGGCATTTGCAAATATTGGAGGACCAGGTTTAGGAGTTGGAGAACTCGACTCTTCAGCTTCTTATTGTGTTAAGGTGTGGTGATGATGTATTTTACTTTCTCATAGTCATAACCAATTTGTTTTCATGACTAACCGATTTTTTAACAGGCCCTTGAAGATCCCATTTCTTCTGTTCGGGATGCTTTTGCTGAAGCATTAGGATCGGTGCTTGCTCTTGGAATGAATCCCGAGGCACAAGTATATATCTAATTATTATTGGATTTCATGGATGATGTTTCTTTTACTCTACAGTTGCATTCTTGTCTTATTCCTAGGTTCAACCTAGGGGAAAAGGACCTATTCTCGTGGGGAAGAAACTAGAGGGTGGTTTGCAGAGACATTTAACATTGCCTTTCACAAAAGGTATTACCTATTTAGATAAAAAGAAACTGCTCATCCTATGTCCGCAACTCTTCTGCTTTTTGGTTGAATGAATGTATTTTAATGTAGTGTTTGGTTATGAAATGGAAATACGACAGGAAAAAAATAGTTATTCCTTGGGAATAAAATAGAGCAGGAATGGCAATCTAATAGCTATTCGGTCTGCAAAATGGTTTTTTTTTTTTGTGAGAATTATGTATTTGTTTGGTTAATCAAAATTACTAGGCGAATAAGCTAAAGATTAGAAGATTAAAATACCTTCTTGCCGACTTTAGTCAATATGATGATCAGAGTCAATTTTGTTCTGTACTTACAAAAAGAATAGGAACAGTTTGTAAGAAAGGTACCAAGGTGGTACCATTGCTAGACAAAAGCTATAGAGAAAGAGAGTAGTACAAAGTCTGACAAGCTGCTTGCTGAAATATAATTTTCGCAGTTACCCCAAAACTTAAAACCTGTAACCACCTTTCTATACTTCAAAAGAATCAAGCTTGACATAACCTAGTCAAAACTATATTTTTAGGATAGTATGTTTATATGCCTGGTGCCTGTGGTTCTTCTTTTAAGTCATTGATATGTGTTGCATGTGCTTCATGGTTTTAGTTTTTACTACACTTGTACATTTTCATATGTGTACACTTGAGGTCCTTCACCCGTCCTCGGACTTAGTATGTTCTTCACGGTGTCCAAACTACTATTAGCTAATATTTTAAATTGCAGCAAGTGGAGCTCGTTCCAAGGACCTTAGAATTGGTATAACTCTGTCATGGGTCTCCTTTTTACAGGTAGGCAGTCAGCTATGTAAGTTTATTTCTTCAGTACTTTTGTTCACTGTGATAATTTCAATCTTTCTCTTAAGAGGAGGATCCAAAATGTCGAAGCTTACGAATTTCTATAGCATCCGTGTCTTTATTTGTCTTTTTTCTGATCATCATTGGCTTTTTTTTTGCCCGAACATCTATTCGACACATTTTTCTCATTTCCTGGTACTTCTCGCTCGGAAAAAAAAAGGGTTAGATGTGGAGTGTTTTTTGTTGCCCCTCATATTCTTTTATTCCCCTTATTGGGATCGCAATGTTCTTTTCTGTTAACGTAGTACATTTCATAGGCCTTTCGTTTGAGATATCTTCGTCCAGATAGTGAGCTCCAAAACTTCACTCCACTGGTTATGGACATGCTTTGTGCAGACAATTCTACTGATGCCCATGCGCTGGTACGTTCTTTTAACTTATCCTCTTTTACCTTTGTTTTTTGGGCCCAGAATCCTCATTTTTCTTTGTCAAATAACAAATGTTCATAATTAAAATTTGTTTGGCAAAGAAGAAGTACCATAAGCAATGGAAAGGGAAAATGGAGATTCTATCGTGTATCTATTCAGTTGCCTTACTTTTTAGCTGCTTGAGTTTTCTCCAGTATCCCATCATTAGTTTATGCCGATCCTCAATCATTACTTAGTAGTGGATGAGCATTTTGAGGGTGTATTAGTATGAACTATGAGCTTGATTTTAAGTTTGTAGAAAACAGAAGTAATGAAAATATCCAGGTCCGGATGAACAGAGAGGAAAATCCTGTCATGTTATTGGAAGATGGTGGCACTATCTTGTAGAATTCTAGCAGTGATACTGATGGCAGGAAACTGCAGTTTCTTTCTTCCTATGTGATCTTCTAGTTAGTGTTGTATATCCAGGCCTTAGCGGTAATGCTTATAATAGATGTCTTTTGTTCCTGATCTCACTGGAAGCATTGCTGTCTCGTTGAAGATGCTGTAGGGTTTTAGTGACAGTTTGACAATCATTATTCTTCTTGAGAACATGCTATTCAAAGTTTTCAATTGTATGATCATCCTCATTCAAGCCTACTGATGCATTTAATGATTTTGGAAGGCATGTGTTCTGTACATTCTTCGAGTGGGTATCACTGATCAAATGATGGAACCTACTCAAAGGAGCTTTTTGGTTTTCCTGGGACAGCAGGTTTGTGATTGTCATTTGCTGTAGATCTTTACATTCTTGATTAACAAATTTGATTGCTGGGGTCCTGTAAATTGTTTTATATATCAACTTATGACCAAAGTATCTTTCTTTGTGTAATTTGCAGCTTCAGTCTCCTGATTTTGTTCCGGCAATGAAAGTTGCCGCTTTACGTACCTTGTCATATACTCTCAAATCGGTAGGAGAGGTAAGCTCTAAAAAATTTCCACTTAATGACTTTCTCTCTGTGAACAAGTATAAATGGGGATTCTGCACTTACACTGGTTGGATTTTGCTATACCTGATCATACAAAACTGGCGGAGCTATCCACTATGAAACTTGTCTAATTCTGCTTGTGCTTAGATACCCAGCTAGTGTCCACGTATGATAAATAGTTCTCTGGTATTGTGACTTCTTGGCCTCTCTAGAGCATCTGCTGGTTGCAGTAATTCACGACATATCATTTGGTACCGATACATTATGATAAGTGGAAGACTATATGACTTGATATGACATTGGACGGTGCATGTTTCTTTTTATGCAGGTTCCATTTGAATTCAGGGAAGTTCTCGATCACACAGTGGTTGCTGCAGTTTCAGACTCTTCTGAACTTGTAAGACGTTAGCTTCATCTCTTCAATGAGATGAAGGTGGATAGTATTGGTTGAATATTTGCCTTTTGAATGAATAACTTCTGATATTCGTGCATCTTATCCTGGATTGTGCTTTATTCCTGTGCTGTTTGGCATGCATGCTTTTCTTGGTGTGTGTTTTGCATGAGCCATTGTTGCGTTAAGGCAATGGCTGCTGAAATAACCCAATGATGGGAAAGTTTGCTAGTAACTTGATTTGCTGTTATTAGTCATATCTTAGCTATTTAGCTACATGCAAGGTAGTCAAACTCGGTTTTTTACCTTAGATTGGTGAGGCTCCCATAAAATGGTATAGTAAGGTCGAATCAGACAACCACATTATTATTGTACTAAGTAGAACATAAAGTGTCTTGAGTTGAGTCTCCTATAAATTAGTGATAGCTCCAAATATTAAATTTAGCAATAAGACCAAGTTAAAAAAGTAACATTCTCATACGCCATTTGATAATAGCAGCACCCACGCTTTCAGATTTCGTAGATATATATATATATATATATATCAATGTGACTCTAGATATGTTAGTAATTTACTAAATAATTGCGAAATTTAACTTAATTATTTATTTGGAACTACTAGTGCTAATCTTTATAGCAGTACAATTTCAAATGTTGTGAAATGAATTCGCCGAAAGAAAGTATGAAACAAAATCATGTGAAGCAATGTTACACCCCCACAAAGAAAAAAACTTCTGGAGCTCGGCCAGCCATTGAGATGTCATGGGTCATCAAGAATGAATCACTTATATCTGGTGGGAGAGCCAGAAGTGAAGAGAAGAGATAGCTACTTATTCTTGGTGCCCTAATCTGATCTGATCGTGAAAATCTGAACAGTTTTTGTTTTTGTAACATTTTTACACCTAAGCATTGGTGAAGCACATCGTTTCACTAAGCGTCAATGCATATGTGGGATTGTTTCATTTTATAAGCTTTTGCGCATTATTGAGTCCAAAACTTTAATAGAATTTCATGTGGGCACGACTGAAAGACAATTGCCAATCTGGAACGAGTTGACTTGCAATTTTAGCGAGTTCACTGAGTCAACTCGCGATATCAACTAGAACACGATTCCCCATGATTTTCCATTCGAAATTGCAATTTTAACTACCATGGTTGCATGATATAGGATGTAGCAAGAGTGAATACATTCTAGATGAACTAGCTTATTTTGGAAGAAGATGTTGGTGTACTACGGTATTTCATAATTTATTTTTCTGAAAATAGCTTCATACTTCTGCCATTTCTATTATGTAAAAATGTGTGATTTTGTCTTGACCGCCTAGGTTCATTCGTCTTGCGTTCTCATTGTTGATTTTGCTTACCCTGGTGCCAATAGTTATTCCTAAATCTCTTGGCTAGGTACGTATTGAGGCAGCTCTGACATTACGTATGTTGGCTGAGGTTGATCCAACATGTGTTGGAGGTTTGACATCTTTTGCAGTCACCACGCTAAATGCTTTGAGGGAAACCGTTTCTTTTGAGAAGGTACTGTTCTCATGGGAAAGAAGCTTGTTTGTCATTCACAATGCTTTTAATTCATAATAGGAAAGACTCATTAGTTTGTTTCTTCTGTGTTTTTTCTGTGGTTTTTATCTTGCATGTTGTTTTGTTTAGTTGTTTATTGAGTTCGGAGATATTCCTTGATAAGCTTTTCTCCTTGAATATTATTCTGTATTATCTGGAAGTTGGATCCAAATTGTTTTTTGTTGTCTGTAATTGATACAGAATTTGTCTGCATTACTTTTACTACCAATTGGCATATCGTTATGGGTAAGAAACCAAGGTGATTGGTTTTAGGTTATGTATTTGCAATATGATTGCTCTCATTCTCATACGGGATTGAAAATCTTTCTTTTGTGAACATTTTACGCTGTGTTGAACAGTTGTTTTTCCCAAAAGCTTAAGCTTTTAGGAAACGTGCCCACGATGTATACCAAGACTTTCCCTTTTAGTGGGACTTTACGAGTGAAACGTAGGATGGTGTAACCACATTAGGCAACAATGGGAAGACAAATAAGAGTGACAAACATAACGACAACAAGGATTGCAAGGATTCGAACTTTTGACCTGAAGCTTTTTTACCATGTTGAATAACCATTTCCCCTTAAGTTTAAGCTTTCAGGAAACATGCCCACAATGTATATCAGGTATATATCCTAACAGGAGGATCTTCTTTGGATTGACTAATTGAAGGGTCTTGGTTCTTCAATTTTTTCTAGCTCCACATGCTAGATGAATGGGTTAAAGATCCTATTCCATGCAAAATGGAAATACCTCTGCGGAATGGGCGCATATGCGGTGATTGGCAGTGAGGCTGAAAGTAAATGTTGCTATATGTCAGAAAATCTGACGAATTGGAGTTTTGGGAACACTAAAATCAGCAGTTTGGCTTGCCTCCAAAGTGGAGGCAGGCTAGTCCCCAAAAATGCCCTTCCTTTGGAGTTGGGGTTCCAAATCTTTTCAATTTGATTCTTGATATAGTGAAATTAGGGCTTTAGCTTTATACAGATTCCAAATTAAATGTAGCCTTCACACAAAGGTGAGGCCCGCCCCAGCAGGGGGGAAGAGGAGCGGTGATGCAGGATCTTCCACCAGCCTACTTTACTGACTCTAGTACATTCATAATACAGTACGGGAACTGGTTTCACAAAAGGTGTCTTGAACTCAGAAGGGAAGGAGGTTGCTCCCACACTTACTTGAGCAGTGCGGGAGACCGGCGAACAGAAAGGAACATGAGATCGTACTTTAGCAACTGTGTTTGGATCTCTCTCTCTCTCTCTCATGTCACCTTTTAATTGGAAATTATTGCATACCTCTTCTTCTTTATCGCATTTTGAAACCCAATGATCATAATGGCCTTGGGCAATGTCCACGGAATATCTACTTTGGAGTACTTCTGATTTCTTTTGTATGGTACATCATGTTTGACCATTTGATGTGACATTCTGGTTTCTACATTCTTTCAAAGTTAATCTTCCGGGTTATAACAATCTTTGAAGCCTTTAATTGACACAGTAATCAAGTCTTTGTTGCTCATGAAGTGGTATTTGTGACTTGAATCAGAATAAGTAATGATTATGGGGTCATATTTAGTGGAAGCATGTTAGTTCATGTGCTTTTTGATAGCTAATGGGAACTTCATTGTTTGCAGGGAAGCAATTTAAAGCTTGAACTTGACTCATTGCATGGCCAGGCAATGGTTTTAGCTGCTCTTGTATCCATTTCGCCCAAATTACCACTTGGCTATCCATCTAGGTATGCATGCTTCTTGTGTCTTTAATTCTCCATTTTTTGGGTCTTGGTCATGCTCTTATACAATCTTACTCGGCAACTTTAGCGGGTCTGCCATTTGGTATGTCCACTTTGTTGGGGTGGGTAGAGGAGTGAAAGTAGATTTTTGTTCTTAAATTTGCCTTGGGTGTAGAAGGGAGGTCGAACTTACATGAATCGAAATGGATAGTTATAATGGTGGCTGCAATTGCAAAAATTAGTGTGGTGCGATGCAGCTCTTGAACTTTTATCTCTTGGGAGTGTAAAAATGACACTGGAAGTGGCTGATCCTTTTCCTTTTCTTCAGTGATCCAATTTCTTCGATAACAATGCACATGTCAAATGACCATCTTGCATCATCTGAACAAAAAATTAGAGCTACTAACTTAGTTCCCCTATATCAAGCACAATAATAGGAAGTTTATCTGTTGTCATCTTTATGAAATCCAGATCTTCCTCTGTCGTAATGATGTATCACCAAATAGCCAGTATGGGATGACAATATAAGGTCCTGTGTGGTTGTATAGTTGTACTTATGTGAGTTGCATGCATGTGCATCCAGTGTTTGAAATGTTCCCAAAATGCTGATGGCATACTTATTTCATTCCTTTATCAGGCTACTGCAGTCAGTGCTTGACGTTTTGAAGAAAATGCTGTTACAATCCAGCCCAAATCCCGTTGCTCATACAGTTGAAAAACAAGCTGGGTGGTCACTTTTATCATCACTATTAGTTTCTATGCCAAAAGAGGTAAAATATATTCGTTTTGTTTTCGATAGCCTGCTGGCTGCTTCCATTATTGATTTTTGATGCATGCAGGAACTTGAAGACCAGGTTTTTGATATCCTTTCATTGTGGGCTCCAACATTTAGTGGAAATCAAGATCGTGAATTTACACAACATGCAAATCTCATAGCTCTTATGAGGTATGCTGATATACCTATTGATGTCCATCATTATTATATCGCGATGCATCATCATCTGTTATTGGTCCTTGCAAAATTGCTTTCCGTTTGCTATGCTGGAACACTTAGTTGGCCTTTTTCGCATACGTTATCAATTTTGGCTGAAACTTTGTCATCGGAATTGGGAAGTTATTAATTCTGATAGAATTCTGATTTGTGGTCAGCAAGTACTAAAATTTGAGTTACCATTCTGAAGTTGTTGAGAATTTATACAAGCTCATAAATGCATTGGTGGATCTGGTTGACAATAAGTCTAGTTGATTGCTCTGGGTTGGTTAGCATGTACTCACATTTCTCATCATGTGATGGCTGATGACGATTCTGAAATTTTGAAGTAAACAGGAAATGAGCTGTGACCACCTCTGTGTATTCAGACCAACTTCTCCTCTTGATCTAATTTAACCTTCCACCTTCAGCTAAAGCATAAGAAATCCACTTGCAACTTCCCATCTCTAATAACTGTGGATGATGTCCAGAGGTTGTTCTTGGTTAGAGGTGTTACTCCAATCTTTATGAAAAGAATCTGTCTGCTTGTAAAAGAAGGTGATTTTCACAAACTTGATTAGGTGAAGTTGCCTCCTACTAATGGTAGATCAAGGAGCTCATTTTTGAAATCATAATAGAGAAGCTCTCTTGTGCCCAGGTTTTCTGGTGCAAACCCCATTTCTATAATGTGCATACGAATTGGGGTTTACATTCATCAGCTTCTGTGCCTGGCTGCCTGGTTGATGTCATCCAATTTTTACATCATGACGCTTTAAAATCCCTGAGTGTGATCTGTCAGTACTTTAGGGTGATGCACAAAGGAACTGACTATTTGTGAGTTATTGTCCTTAGCAATTTTTAATCCATCAAGAGTTTTTGCAATGCTTTGTACGACGTGCAGTACAGATTCAAGGAGTAGTTCTTGACACTTCTATACTGTTAAAAACTTAATCAAGTGTATGCCCAATCTGGCAAGACAAATTCTTAGTGACTTCCATAGATCTGAGTATACTGACTTTGAACTCCACGAATCACCGTGAAATATGGTTTGACTTTTAGTTTCTACTGCATTAGTTGAATTGAATCAATCTCTCTTTGTTGGAGATCTTTACCTTCCGTATTCTCATTTGACTTTTTGTAGCGTGTGGGAGGCTGCAATCGACGCTCTTACAGCTTTTGTCAAATGCTTTGCTTCTCCCAATGCTGTAAACAATGGGATTTTGCTTCAACCTGTGCTGGTATACTTGAGTAGGTGTGGTTGCTTTCATGGAGTTTCCTTTCATTTTCCTGTTGCTCTTAATATTTCAATCTAGAACATCTTTTTATGCAGACCATCAATAGCTCAGGTTTCATGTGTAGTCACGCTAGAATTTGATTGTTGGCAGGGCTTTGTCGTACGTCTCATTGGTTAAATCCGGAGAGTCTCCAAATTTGAAGCCTTCAATGGATAAGTTTGTCATCAAAATATTAGTAGCTTATCAGTCGCTTCCTGATCCAGTGGCATATAAAAGCGATCACCCTCAGATTATTCAATTGTGTACAACCCCGTTCAGGTAATTAGTAATTGTATTTGTTGATATCGCACGAGTTTGTTTCGTTTTTGCTTCTAGTATACTTGTAGGCATTATTTTGACGGTTGTCATGTGTTGAACTGAACATATAATAGGGATGCTCCTGGGTGTGAGGAAAGCTCATGCTTGAGGCTAATACTGGACAAGAGAGATGCGTGGTTGGGTCCCTGGATTCCTGGAAGGTATCTGGTCTATGTAATGTGATGGATTCCTGTGTATAATTGGCTGAGAAACTCTCTCTCTCTCTCTCTCTCTCTCTCTCTCACACACACACACACACACACACACACACACACACACACACACACAGAGGAGAGCATGCAAATGTATGCTGGCAAAGAAGGGGTGGGGTGGGGGGGGGGGGAGGGAGAGAGGAGGGACAGAGAGATCACTTTTGCATGTATATAAAATCAGATGAATAATCTACTTTGAGAGCGTAGTCTCTTATGGGCTATTCTTTTTTTGTTATTTTTTTACAGTCATTTGTTTATCTTATGCTATTCCTTGTTTGTAGATCTTGCTGAAACTCAGAAGGTTCTGGACTTACTTCTTGGAATATCTGCCTCACTATAAGAATAAAAACTATGCCTTTCCTTGTTTATGGTGTCAGCTATTTAGATCGATTTGCCTCACTGTATTCTATCCAGTGCTATTTCCTCCAGAAGAATAACGTGTTTTAGGGGTCCTCAAGTTTCAAGCTTCTACTTAATGTTTTAGATCAACAAAAAAGCTTGGATCTTTTTGTTTGATTTACCTTGAAGTTGCTGATTTTTCATGTCCACTTCTATAAAAAAAAACTTCATCTTATATTGGATAAGGGAACAACTTTCTTCAAAATATATTAGCCTTATTATGTAATCGTGTTGTGCATGATGCACCAGCTATAGCGCAGTTGTCAAATGACACTGGTTTTGTGCTCATTTTGAATGTGACAATCGCAGAACTGAATTAGCAAATGGCTTTGGTAATTTTCCTTCAAAAAAATGACAGAAGAGAAGAAACAGGCAATTTAAACAGTTGATAAAATAAAAATATGTGAAAGTGTTGTTTTTGGACATTAAGTACCTCTTGTGTAAAAATGCTAACACTGTATACATTGTCTAGTGTAGTAAGTGCTTTGCAGTATGTAACTTTGGACTTTTTGTTGATGAGCTATGAGAATTCTGAACTTGCTATGCTGCATCAGCAAACTTTCCTTCACCTGTTCCAACTTCCAAGTACTGTTACCGTCAAGCTTAATTGTGTGGCATGCACATGTTCACTGGTATTTATAAAACCATTTTTTCTTATTGTGTATACAGGGACTGGTTTGAAGATGAGCTTCGTGCTTTCCAAGGTGGAAAAGATGGGCTTATGCCTTGTGTTTGGGAGAGTGGACATTCTAGTTTTCCTCAGGTAAAAGTTGGTTTGCCTGCATTGGGATTCCTCCGTTACATATTAGGGCTTTTCTTCATCTGTAAATATTTTGGGGGTTAAAATTTTAGGCATTTTACATCAATACTATTGGGTGAGCTACACTTTGCTGCCTGTTTATTGAAAATTGAACTCTTAATCCTCGTGTTCACACCATTCGATTTTGAAAGTTGCAGCTCAAATCATTCGATTTTGAAAGTTGCAGTTCAAATCCTCATGTAACAGCATTCGGTTTTCCATCCATATGAGTGTGCAATCACCACTATCACCTTCCTTGATACATGGTGAAGTTTCAGAAATATGAAAGATTAGGTGTGAGTGCATTCACCACCATAATCTTGCTTTGTACATGATGAAGTCTCATCCCTAGTGGATTATAAATCTTCACTATGCCCCAAAACACTATTAAGAATAAGTGCAATCACAGTAAGCAATAGTATCGACAAAAGCGAGAATTGCACAAGGGAAAACGTTGAAGCACAACCTGGGGCTTTTCCCACTATATTCTGTACAGTATCTGGATTGTCCATCTCAAGCTGAAATGTATGCCTCTTGCTGCAGAGAGGTCAGACTTTTGCTCAATTGTGCGATAACAGTAACCACAGTACGCCATAGTATATGGCATTCGATGATTTCAGCCTATTAATTCCCAACTTATGTCTCTTGTTTGTTGCTGAGTGGTTGAGGAACCATGTGAAAATTCTCAGCTACCTAGATGAGAACATATAGATCGTGTTCCAGTTCATGGGACAAGGTCACTACAGAGGCTTGTTTGTTTGGGGAAATTCTTTTCATTTTCTTAGCATCTCCAAATGAAATTCTTTATTCTTCTCATGATCATGGACTTACTGCTTTTATGTAATTTGACATGTAGCCGGAGACTATAAGCAAGAGAGTGGTGAACCAGAAGCTCCTGTGCTTTGGAATCATGTTTGCTTTTCAAGTAGGCAGACAAATTAAACTTCTAGATATTTAGTGGTCCATAGTTGGGCATTGTGATGTTCTCAGCTCAATCGATGTTCTTATCCAGGATAATAGTGGAATGCAATCACTTCTTGGAACTATCGAGCAGTGTTTGAAAGCTGGAAAGAAGCAACAATGGCATGCTGTCAGTGTTACCAACATCTGTGTGGGCTTGCTTGCTGGATTGAAGGTATTAAACTTCTTACATAATCAACAAAATTATGTAGAATTGCTGTTTTCAGTGAGCGAGGTTGCAATGCTAAGCAGCTCAGTTTTAAGAGACCGAAAAAGAATTGTGGCTCAGTCTTTTCTGTCTTTAATTTGTACAGGCATTGCTTGCATTACGTCCGCGCATATTGGGGCAAGAATTGTTGAGCACATTACAGACTATTTTCCAGGTGAGACCTCAATGATAGCAATTGCTTTCTGTAGTTAATTATCGTTTTATACAATACTTGCACCATGTCCACAGAGTATTCTAGCAGAGGGAGATATTTGTGCTTCACAACATCGAGCATCAGCAGAAGGCCTTGGTCTGTTGGCTCGTGTCGGAAATGACATTTTCACGGCAAGATTGGTTGGTTCTCTCTCATGATCTGTATGCAGTGTTTCTATTCTCAAATAATTCGATGAAACTTGGGATGCATCTTTTCATAGTTAAAAGTCCTTTTGAATTTTTGCTTTTCTGATAGTACTCTCTCTCTCTCTCAATTGTTGTTTGTGTTTAACAGACTAGATCGCTTCTTGGCGAGTTAACTGCTGCAACAGATACTAATTATGCTGGTTCAATTGCTTTTGCACTGGGATGCATCCATCGCTGGTAAACCATCATTAGTCCCTTTCTATAATTTCTTTTTGTGCAGTTTTTCTTACTACGACTTCGTTGTTTTGTGGAAGAATATGTTTGTTACTCTTTAAATGGAATACGTTTTCTTGGTCAGACGAAAACGTGACATTAGATTGAGACACGTGTAACTCTTTTCACAGTGTATCTCATTTTATTGGACTTACTATAACTAATGATTTCGACTGCACCACTGCCATCTGCCAAACTACGACCACAGCCATCCATTGGCTGCACCTCCTGCCACCACCAGTTCCCTCCTTCACCATCGACCGACGACTTACTGCTGCCTCCTGCCAGTTGGCATCACCAGCAACAGGCTGCTGTCTCGGCCGCAAGCTGGTGTAGCTGCCATGGGCCAATGGTTATTCAAGTCCATGCTGTTCTCTCCTTGCTATCCTTGGCTGCCTAACCACCTCATGCGCCACTGACAGCACTACCACCTGTAGCTTTCTGTGTATTTGTGCCCCTCAATGATTTCCATATTTGTACCCCTCAATGCCGATGACTTTCTGCATGTCCCATTTTTCTTTGATTTCTTAAGTAGGGGTCATATTAGTGCTATTGTTGAGGATTCTGAATTCTCTTTTGGACCACTTTGTGCAAAGGAGTTTAGAGAAGAACGAATGGAATATAAATAACAAGAAAATGAGATGCAGGCTGTTCTCTTGGCACATGTCTGTTTTTTCCTTGGACTGAGGTTCGTGTTACATGCTGCAAATAATTTGTTTTGACAAATGTCAATGCTGCAATAAGTTGCCCATACTTCTAGGTTTCTTCTATGTAAGGAATTTTAGAGTAGAAGCAAATTTCTCTCTTTGAAATCGTCCAGTAAAGTTAATATGGTATCACCATGAACAGTATGAAAATCTGCGAGAAGAAAAATGCACAACTTTTAAGTTAATTGATAAGATGTAAACCATGATAGCTTTTCATGGAGAAACGAAACACAGGTCATTGTTTCATGTATACCCTTTGGTATACAGTGTCTTGGTTATAGTATATGACTTGGTAACTGATTAATTTCTGCATGAATGGCAAAGCTTCCCAGTTGGAGTATATCGATGTTGTCGATTATTTAAGCATCCGGTTGTAATGGAACCTGTCACTTTCCATGACACTCCCGTTTGTTTACATAATCATATTTATCTAACGTGCAGTGCAGGAGGAATGGCATTGTCAAGTTTAGTGCCTTCAACTGTGAGCTCAATCTCCTTGCTCACGAAAAGTTCAGTACCAAATCTACAAATATGGTCTTTGCATGGACTTCTTTTGACCATTGAAGCTGCTGGTTTGTCATATGTATCTCATGTTCAGGTAATCCAATTTTAGGGTGCTTATCAAGAATTAGTCGTATTAACTTGTTATGCTCCTGCATTCACCTAAAAAGGGCATTTGAAACTCTCATATTGCTTCTGCTGGTAAAGCAGCAAATGATTTTTTGCTCTTCTAGCGGACGGTATTTCATTGACCTGTTATGGTCCAGCATTATGTCCTACAGGGCAGTTGAAACTCTGATATTGCTCCTTCCACTAAAGCTGCCCATTATGTCGGTTTAGACTCAGACACCACGTGACGAGTTTGATTTCTTTGTCCACATGCACAGGCTACACTTGGCCTAGCAATGGAAATTCTTTTGTCTGAGGAAAATGGATGGGTTGACCTTCAGCAAGGTATTGGCCGCCTTGTAAATGCTATTGTTGCTGTTCTTGGTCCAGAACTGGCCCCCGGGAGCATTTTCTTTTCGCGTTCTAAGGTACTTTGTGAATTAGTGCTGGAGAGAGTCTAAAAGTAAGCAGTTAGAATATTAGCCTTTTCTCATAGCTTTATCTGGTTTTAGCATATAGTCATTAGTTCTCTCCGTTAATACTGACCAATTGGGCATTCAGTCTGTTATTGCAGAGATAAGCTCCTGGCAAGAAACGGCCACACTCCTTGAGTATGCTACGTTTCCTTTCGGTCTTTCTAATTTTATACTTTTGTATTGTATATTTCCTTTAAAATCAAGAGATAGACCTTCTCTTTACAGTTGAGGGGGCTTACCTATAGTCCATCTGTGGATCAGCTTTTATCAGGATGTAGTAATCTAGTTTATTGGTGCACCAGGAGTGTCCGCTTCTCGCAGCAACTTGTTCTTTTTGCACCACAAGCTGTTCCTGTGCACTCCCATGTGCAAAGTCTTCTCCCTACTCTCTCCTCAAGACAGGTTCTCTTCCTGGATTTCTATTTATTTAATTATCCTCAACCGTTTAGGTGCTTAGCCAAAAAAAAAACGTATGTGGCAAAGAGCACTCACGGTGTAGAATTAACAATCCCCCTGCCCCCAAGAAAAAAAAGTCTTAAGTGGCTGGCTTACATAACAGGGGGCAGGGCTGCTTCCCCAGACCTCATCCCCCTACCCTCTATGGATAATTATGGTTTCTAAAGAAGTTCCTTCATTTTAAAACAGCCCATCTTAAGGCATCTTGCGATTTCTACCCTGCGACACCTCATTGAAAAGGACCCAGTAAGTATAAAATTTTGTTTTTGGAAATTTCTTTCCTCTTGCTCTATGCATCAGAGCCTTGTCTTGATGAGTTGGATGCTGCGCCAATAATTTCCTTTGTCAGGAGTCAATAAAGGAGGAGCAGATTGAAGAGAATTTATTTCATATGCTGGATGAAGAAACTGATTCCGAGTGCGTAACCGTTGATGTTTGTCATTTGTTTTGAATGTTAGCTTGGTATTTTGGTTGCATTGATCCTTTCCTAAGAAATGGATGTGCTGTGGGCCAAGTTTTTACACAGTGACATGAGTTTCTTATATTGTTGTTGTTGCAGCATTGTGTGTTATGATTTATAGTCTGGGCAATTATTTTGCATGGGAAGGCCTGTTAACAGCATTTTTATTTTTATTTTTGGCATTGAGTAGATAAGTGAGAATGCCTTATTTTTTCTGGGAAAGGCAATTGAAGTGAAATGATATCTAGTGAAAGTTCTTTGCACGAATTCATGGGTTGTTTCCTTCAGATTGAGTTTAAGGCTTTGAGGCCTCTTTTGTTGTATTTTCTACGAATTTAGTTGATTCAGCACCCTCTTTTTAAAGATACAATTTAATGTGGAAGCACCAAAAATTGCAACTTAGGTTACTTCTATACCATGGTACACAAGTATTCGAAAAGTATACTAACCGCCGTTTGTGATCTAGTGTAGAGATATAAGCAATATCATATAACTCTCTATTTGTTTGTTTTCATAAAAACTAAATTAAAGACGATTTCCATATGGATGATACAATTACGTTTGTCTTCTTTTTTTCCTCATCCTTTTCATTTTTCTTATAGTTTAGATGCTATCATTTGAAGTCAGCAGGACTAAGAGGCAACTAGTCACTAAAACTGTTCTTTGATTTGGTTTTGGTTGTAAAATCGAACAACGTGAGAGGGAGTGTAGCTGTCAATCAAATGTATTCAAGTCTCCTGGAAAACTGTCTCCTGCACTGCGTGTGAGATATCCTGGATGTGGTCACATGTATTCGACCAGTCATTCCTAGTTGCTTTAAATTCAGAACTCGAATCTATCTGACTTGATTCTCATCTCAAACTATTTAGTCCAGATTCCTGACTCAAGCCTGGTCAAAGTACTTTGGTTCAAATATGTATATATATATAGTGTGGTAGCATTGATCTATCACATACTGTCGGTGCCACTTGGACGCCATGTCCTCATCTATGTTAGAGTTTTTGTCTGTGAGCATTTGATGGTTAGGTTGTCAACTGTGAAAATTGAAAAGATAAGTGCTGAGATATATAACATATACTACAGTCTGCGGTGTTGGCTTTGCGATTATGCCCTCTTACTATCACTGTGTTAACATCACATGACAAGAAATCAGGATTCACGTCAGCTAGGGCTGTTTGAATTTTCATTATTTTCAGGATGATGTCTGCATCAAATGATAGTCAAGGGTGTTGGTTTTAGCGTGTACCATAGTTGCAGTGGATGAAATCACTAATTACCGCCGCGACAGATTATTTTAGTATTGATACTCTATACTCTGAAACCTAACTTATGGCTTAATTTGGACAATATAACCCTTGCTTTTGGCAGCTACATCTACTGGGGAACTGTTTTATTGCCACAAGATGTTAGTACATGATCCAGACGTGTGTATTGAAAGTATATTGAGGTTGGAATAGCCAACTGGGAATAATCCTCACTAATGACACGATTGACTGCTGCAGCTTGCCTATTCCCTATTGCATAGAGTACCTTGCATTTGTACCTCGAAAAGGATTTGCAGAATTATATCTATATCTTGCCCATGCATTACTATGCTTTACCTGTCAATGTGCTTTGTCCGGTTCATCTTTCAGATTGCAATTTAGTTTCATGTTCGATGTTTGGAGATTTGATGGAATTGTTTGGTTTGAATCCATTTGCCTTCATAGGATTGGAAACTTAGCCCAATCTACAATCATGCGACTCCTCTATGCAACATGCCCTTCTTGTCCATCTCATTGGATTTCAGTTTGTCGTAACATGGTAAGATATTTTCTCAGAGAATGTTGTGTATTACTCCTAGTGCTGTCGTATAATTGGCTGATGGTTGCCGGGGAAGGAGGTGACGTATTGTCCTTCTATCTTGCATGTTTTTCCCCTTGACACTAATGTGGTTTTTATTGCTTCCAGTGGACGTGTATTTAGTAGTTTATTTAATTTGGAGTAGTATCTGTGTCAAATTTAGGTGTAAAAATACTAAATTCACTGTGTGGTGCATTTAAAAAAAAAAAAAAAACGCCACGATACAAATGACCGCATCCTTTCCTGCAACTTCGATTAGATCTTGTTCCATGACTACCAAGGCAACTCCAGCAGCTATCGGTCGCTCAGAAGGTTATTGCTCTCACCATGCACCTTTGACATGAGTCAGGATGTTGATGTGCTCCATACATTATTTATGCAGTTATCATTATGCTATTGTGTATTTAATTTCTTGAGTGCATAGGTTAAGTATAATAATGTTGGTTATGCATGTTCCTGGTCTTTCTCTGCAATTGTGGAGAATGGAAAATCCAGTAATAACAACTATTCCCAGATGAATTGCAAATTGGAAATATTTGTACAAGTTAGACCTTTTGTCAGCACTTCTGTAAATTGGGGAAGGACACCGTTTCTCTGTTTCCAATTATGCACGTGTTTTAGTAGCAACAAAGGTCTTCCTGGAACAGAGTACATTTTGTGTTTGTGCAATGTCAATCAACATTAAAAATATCTACAGGTTCTTTCAACGTCAAGAAGAAAGACCGAAACCGAGAGAACTGCAGAGAATGATATGTCAATTGGGACAGATGGTGAAACAAGCTTGGCTGTTGGTGGAGATGACGAAACCATGGTTGCTCATTCTAGAAGCATGTCCATGCAAGATTACCCCTACGAAGGATATAGTGTTTATCCTAAACGTGATAAGCATCTTAGATATCGAACGAGAGTTTTTGCTGCTGAGTATGTTCTTTTTCTTCTTTTGAACCTTTTGTACACATTCCTCCTCTATGCTGATGCAATGATATGCTAGAGCTGATTTAATATGAAGACAAATATGCTTGATAAGTTTTATCTTTGTTTCTAACTGTACTTCTAAGTTGCTTCAATATGAGCTCAAGGGCTTGCATGAACATGCAAATATATGTACACGAAACATATTTAAAAATAAGGTTTCCTACTATTTATCTGAAAACCTAAGTAAGAATCAATTTGAGGACCTTATTGGACATGTAAGTTCCCATTATATATTCACACCTTAAGTTAATTATCCAGGTGCTTGCGACATCTACCTGCAGCTGTAGGAAACGACCCTTCTCATTTTGATCTCTCATTGGCTAGATCCCAGTCCTCCAGAGGTCATGCTTTGGGGGATTGGCTAGTCATCCATGTACAAGAGCTAATATCACTAGCTTATCAGGTACTTGGAATATACTATCACAGTTACCTGACAAAACTGCATGAAACATTCCGCAAGCTGAGATTGACACTTAATGCTCACCTATGTACAACAGATAAGCACGATCCAGTTTGAAAGAATGCAGCCAATTGGTGTAGAACTCTTAAGTATTATCATAGAAAAGGTATCCCTTTTGGATTAGTTGGTTCTGCTTATTCTTTATAGATGGGACTTATAATTGATTTTCTATCTTGTAACTTTGGACTGCAGTACCAAACAATCCCTGACCCTGAGCTTCCTGGGCATCTTCTACTGGAACAGTATCAGGTCTTTTCATTCCTTTTCCAGTATTTTTATCATCAAAAGTGAAAAGCTGCTAACCTAAAAGATGTTGATAACTGTGTCAAGGCCACCCAAACCAACTCTGTCGTAGATAGTTGTTGTGCTGATGTGCTAAGTCACTAGAAGATATCTTCGTGACTTTTCTTTTAGCCAGTGATATCTTCTTGACTGATTCATCTGTTTGTAGGCCCAATTAGTATCTGCTGTCCGTACTGCTTTGGACACGTCCTCAGGCCCCATTCTTCTGGAAGCAGGGTTGCAGCTGGCTACAAAGGTTCTTTTCTTTTAGCATATGGCCCTCCTCCCCAAAGTAATTGTAAATCTTGTTAACCCTGTGCTGGAATGGGATTGAAAGATTGAGATACTGACATTCAATATTTTTCAGATTCTAACAAGCGGAATAATAACTAGTGATCAAGCTGCTATTAGACGAATATATTCATTGATTTCTCGCCCACTGGATGATTTCAACAACCTCTATTATCCTTCATTTGCAGAATGGGTTTCCTGCAAGGTGTGTTTAGGTGGTCTGACTATTCTTTGACATTGTTTAATAGAAAAGAGCCAGGGATCTGTAGGATCCCTTCTTCTTGTGTTAATTTTCAACCACTAATTATTCTGACATAAGTTTACCTTCCTGTCAACTGCATGTATGACACATATTAGATCAAGGTCAGACTCCTGGCTGCTCATGCATCTCTCAAATGTTACACGTATGCATTCTTGAGGCGGCACAATAGTGAAATTCCTGAAGATTATGCAGCATTTCTTCCATTATTTGCAAAGGGTTCAAGGGTTCTTGGAAATTTCTGGATAAGGATTTTGAAAGACTATAGCTATATCTTCCTGCGGTTGCATCTCAGAAAGAAAGTAAGACTGATTAATTTAACTGATACGTGTTTATCGTCTCTCAGACTTTACAGCATGTGTTGAAAAAGTCATGTGTTTTATTCATGACCTTTCTTATTATGGTGGTTTGCTGACAGTGGAGTCCTTTTCTTGATGGGATGCAATCCCCATTGGTTGCTTCAAAGTTACAACCTTGTTTAGAGGAAGCGTGGCCAGTAATTCTGCAGGCGCTAGCTCTTGATGCAGTTCCTGCTAGTTCGAGTGGAGATGGCGAAAATGTTCAACTCACATCAAAGGATAACTTAATATCCGGATATGGCATGGTTGAACTGAGTTCTGAGGAATATCGATTCCTTTGGGGGTTTTCACTTCTTGTTCTTTTCTGTGGGCAAGATACAATGCCTGAAAGAAGAATAACTTTGTGGGCTCCTGCTCGAGGTTGTCCGCCTGAAGATTTAACAATTAAAGATACAAATCCTCCAGGCTTCAATTTGTACGAGGTGGTGTTGCCAGTATTCCAATTTTTGTCCAGTGAGAGATTTTTTAGTGCTGGCTATGTGACAGTGGAAATCTGCCAAGAACTACTGCAGGTCTTGACCTCATCCTACTTCTTTTATTCTATTTTTTATTGGAGCATGGATTTTAGTGTTTTGGTTAGTGTTTTAGCTTTGTATGCACATCACTTCTTTATATGTTGGATCTTGAGGACTGACTGTTGAGCACTCTCTACATATCTAATTGACATGTATAATGAAGTTACTTTACCTTGATATATGTCTTTCCCAGCTAAACTCAAGGCTGGACCCACTGTCTAGGCTTGTTTGCGTGTTGTTACCTGCTTTCATGATGTTATTATGCGACTCCTTAAAATACTAATCATGAAAGGTCTTGTTAACGAGTGCCTCCATGGCACTAGGTAACCATACCTTGTAAGAAAAAATTCATTTTCAACACAATGATTGTGCATGACACGAAGAAAAAAACAACGCTTTGGAAATGGCAGACTGGTCAACATAATCCATTAAAGAAAACACTCTTGTCTGTTGTTCGTCAAAATAATCTCAACTTCCTTTCTTGTTACTCTCTTAGTTCGGAAAGAGTTCCTTTCCTCTTGCAATGATTTCACACAATAATTGTCTTATCTTTGGTATGGTTGTCCAGCTCCAACAAAAGGTTCTCTTCTTTGTGTCTGGGTCTAATTAACATCAATGTTGTCTTGCACTAGTAAACAATGATAACTTATGTGTTGAGTGAACGTTCTGTTATGGTGTGCTTGTCCTTCATTTTTCTTTGAATCCCAATTAACTCAAACTTTATAACAAACGGTGTTTGATGTAGTTTCAGGTCTCCTGTTGTGGTTTTAAATCTCGACTAACTTTAGGTCATGTGTCTTTTGTTCCAGTGTTTTCAAGCTCTTGCTCTTCGATTAGTTTCACCTAGTTGCGTTTGCATTCTATATATCATGTTTATATCCCTGCTTACACAGGAAAGGGAATGTCGACGTAACATGCTTGCTTTGCATCATGCATCCATTTTCTTGACACTTGTACTTGTGGGACAACTGATTGCCGAACATCTTATAGTCCAGTAGTTTTCTCTAATCGTTCTAGAATTGTCATGTTTGCTTCCTTCACCTGCCTTTTCCTTTGTCTACTACTTAGCACCGGATGATGTTCTTTCTTGTAGTCATCATTGTCCAACTGTTGCTACTTTTTTATGCCTTTTCAGTCTTTTTATTTGCTTATGTGATCCTTCATATTGTATTTCCATTTTCTCATCATTATGTGTTGTAATGGGCTACTGAGCAACTTGATTGTGCCATAACATATTTGCAGTGAACATAAGATGCTTTATTATCGATGCTACTTTGTTATGCTGTTTAGGTCACTAGATGCCACTTATTGCAACCATTTCCCAAACCTCGAGTGTGCTACAGTAAAGATATTGCTGTGATCCTTCCCACTGCTACGATAATTACTAAATCACTCGGTCACAAGTGTCATCCTGTTTTCTCAGAAGTTTTGCTAGTTGTTTATATATGTGGTTTGCAGGATTTCTCCTTTTAAATTGCTGAACATGAGACAATTTGACGTGTTGCAGGTTTTCACATTCTCTGTATACATGGGCAATTCATGGAACAGTCTCGTTATATCTGTTCTGTCCCAGGTAAGTGTCGGCTAATTTCTGGAAATTAGCCAAGTCTTGTCTAAGTTAGACGATTTTTGACTGTTGATAAATTATGCTTGGCCTTTCTGATATTGGACTAGCACATTTATTGTTATGCTTGGCCTTTCAGATTTCGAAATATACACATATATATATTCCAGACATATAAGCTACTACTCTCACCTAGTGAAAATAGCTTTTCAGGTTTAATAGTGTAGCAGCTTGGGGATGATTCTCGATGAAAAGAGAGTCTGCTAAATCTGCTTCTTCCTCTACACAGGAACACACAATTGTTCAAACAACAGCATTTCTCCACTCAGTCTTGAATGGAACACTGTTAAAATAATAGTACCCAGAAGTAGGTGCATATGTGCATAGAAACTGAATAATCAATTATTTGAAGATTTGTCATATATAATGTTGCTGCTGTAGAAAGATATTTGCTGTGAGCATTCATGAATTTTACCCCAAAAAAATGTGATACTTCTTAGCTTCACCACAGTCAAAACAAGAAAAAGAAAAGAGAGAACGAATAGCGAGGCTTTCTTGTTCAAGTCTATTAACTTGTATGAATTTGATTTTGTGTTCATGCAGATTGTGAAAAATTGCCCAGAAGATTTTCTAGAAGACGAGAATTTTACTTATGCTACTGTTGAACTTTGTTTGGCTTACCTTTTCACTATCTTTCAGTGGTAATGGACCCTTTTCATCCTTGAAATGTCATTTGGTCATTTGCACACTCAATATCAGCTAATATGTGTACTTTTGTTTAGTGCAAATGCAGTTTCAACCGATCTCAGCTGGGAGGACTTAGTATCTCCAATATTGGTTATGGCAAAGACTCTTGTGAGACGTTTTGTGCATAAGGTTGGCTTTTCATAAGTAATAGACAATATGGAGTTCCCGGATGTTTCCATTTCTGTTTGTATGCTGATTACCTCCATTTTTTCAATTGATTGCAGAAGCAACTAAAATCAGTGGCACTGGCCATACTGCTGATTAGTTACCACTGTGTTAGAGCATCTCCCACTGAGTTATGCTTTTTAAATGTAAATGATTACGTCAAGAGCGCAAGTTCCATATTGAAAAATCTCCCTAGTGGTAAGAGTATGATAACAGACTTAGTCAGCACTTATTTTGATGTAAGATGTTGCAATTAGTGCTATCTCATTCTCATTCTCACCTTATCCACTCTGGTTATATCAGGCAGAATCTTAATTGTGTTCTCTTTGACGAAATTTGTTCATCAATACTTTTTACTGCTTCAGGTGGTAAGGGTAGTGCTTTTAAAAAGTGAATGATTATGTCCAGAGTGCAAATTCCATATTGGTCACAGTCATTTTAATGTTAAATGTTGCATTTAGTGCTATCTCATTCTAATTCTCACCTTCTTATCCACTCTTGTAAAATCATTTAGAATCTTAATTCTACTCCACTAATGAATTTGTTCGTGAATAATTTTCACTGCATCAAACAATAATTATCACTGTTCAAGTATCTTGATAGGACTTAAGGTTTCTCGGAATCCCATACAAAAGACTTATCAAGAAAGCCTTTCGGCTTCTATTTCACTGGTTCACTAAATGCTGGCTGCCCAGTATCCCCCTTTTACTTAGTTTCAACTGTGAGAGTGAGGTCTATCGTGTATAGCATGTCAAGTTTCAAATGAGATTGTTTGGAAGTGTGTAAGTCGTGTGGGGTATACACTAGGTCTTTATGAGAGTTTCATAAGTTGGTTCACGTGTATCAGGGGTTTAAGTTTCAAGAAACTGAGTAAAACAACTCTTTTATTGAGTATTCTTTTGCTCCATAAGCTTAGCTGGCCTGGTGTGTAAGACCTCATCGTCCATCACAAGATCCAGATGCCTATAATGGTCTATGCTGTCATTGCACGAGAGGATGAAGGGAAAGAAAATAATGGGGACTAAATTAACAAAAGTTAGACGCCGTTGCTTATGAAACTTTTAACATTTAGTTTTTCATTGTTATTATTTTTTTAAAGATTTTTCATGATTTATCTTTTATTATAAATTCGAGTAACGAGATGACAGACACAAATCTTCTTGATATCAACTTGCAGACAAACACGTATCTGGTGAAGATGCAATCCCCTGTTTCCCAGGATTTTTGGAAACCAGCTTGAACGTGATTATTGGTTTGACTAAAGACTGCATAAAGGGCATTCATCTACTTGACATTAAGAAATCTGATTCACGAAAACTGATTCAGACAAAGCTTGCTTTTTCTTTTGAACAAACTATACTTCTGGCAAAGCTGACTCATCAATGTCTAGCACAAAGAACAGATGGCGATCCGCTGCACTTCACTCTTCTCAAACATTGCGCAGAATCCATTAGGAATGTTCTTGGGGATACTAATATGCAGGTGATTATATATTTACTAGAGCAAGGCCAAGTTCCCTGTTCTCTCCATTCATTGTGCGAAAAAATTGTTATTGTTCCGACTGTTTCACATTTTATTTTACAGGTTCAAGCAATTGGCTTACAAGTGCTGAAAGGCATGTTACAGAAAGAAACCAATGCAGAGGACATTAGTTTCCTGACATTCTTTACTGGGGAGGTCATTGAGGACATCTTTTCCATGGCCCTGAATATGTTGAAGGTTCGAAAAATAATTCTAAATTTCCTTCATCATGCTTGATTGGTGCCCATTTATTAAAAGGAGTGCGATGTTACTTCTGATGCAGAGAGATGTAACCAAGGAATCTGCAGTTATCGTCACCGAATGCTTGAGAATCCTCGTACTTTTGCAAACCCTGTCAAAATCCTCTGACTGTCAAAAGGGTTATATGATCCTGCTTGTGGAAGTCATCCTCAGGGTTTTCTCTGCTGGCTGCGGTCATTCTGAGGTAGGATCTTTGTTGGCCTTAGGATTAAAGTAGAGAATTGTTTGTTTGGTCCTCCGTACTCCTGATGACTGATTTCCTCATCTTGCTGCTAATGAACAGGGTGTCGGCGATATAAGAAGCATTTCCATAAAGCTTGTCTCTCATCTTGTTCAGATTTCTTCCTCAGCTGTTCACTTTAAGGATGTCCTGTTATCAATGCCTGCATCGCAAAGGCAGCAGCTTCAGGACATTGTCCGTGCATCGGTGGCTCAAGATCACAATGCAATGCAGAAAAAATCAGCGACTCTATCTCTGGAGATTAAATTACCAGCTTCAGCAGAAGGAATTAAGGAAAAAGATTCCCCTGCATCAGCCACTGAAAGTCACTCCCTTGATAGTACGGTGGAAGAGAATGATGATGAAGAAGATGATTGGGACACTTTCCAATCTTTTCCTGCTTCTAACAGTGCCACCGCCACTGATCCCCAAATTGGAAGTACTCCAGAGGAAGGTGACATAATTGAGAACTCCGAATTTGAGAAGTATACTGGAGATGGTGAAGATATAAAGTTAGCCACTGGTGACATGGAAGCAGTAAGCAACATGGTGCATAAAGAGGAGGTTGCTGAAGTGGTTTCTGATGTGGCAGGTGAAAAAAACATGATGGAAGAATCTCTTGATCTGTCAAGGGAAGACAATGTGGATGAACCATTTGATCTTCATCACGGGACAGACGAGGTAGTACCAAGTGAAGAGAAGGAGTTGACCAAAGTTCAATTATCTGAATGTTCGGAAGCATCTGATGAGAGCAACTTTGTGGAAGATCAGAGACTAAGAAATGATAGCACTAGTGATAGAGCTGATCTTGAAGTATCTCCAGCTGCTGCACCTCTGGAACTCTTGGATACTGGAAAACATTATGACGGAGGGGGCTTGAAGGATACAGATCCAGTTGTTAATGTAAATGAAGATACTGAAAAGGAAACTCTGGGCGAGAAGAGGAGAAATAATCAGCAAGATGCTGGTCTGGATTCATTCCTCGTGAAAGATCATATTACTTCTCATTCAAGTGAAGAGGAGGTGCCTCAACTTCAACTGTCTGAACATTCAGAGGAGTCAAATGAGAGCAACATTGGGGAAGGTCACAGACTGAGTGAGGATGGTGCTAGTCCAATTGGTCTTGAAGTTTCTTCAGTTACCACATCGTCTAATCTCCTCAATATCGGACCCCACAATGATGTTGGTGGCGTGACAACAGACAATCTAGATGTGCCTGTCGATGGAGATTCTGTCAACCAAATTCCAGACGGGGAGAGTAGGAATGAGAAGCACCAAGATGTTGGCCACGGTTCATCAACTGGATGATGCTCCAGACTTAGAATCTCCCGCCAAGATTTGACAGACCATTGTGTAGATAATGTAGTACTACAAAAGTAGATATCTGCTTTCCTTTTTCCCATCTTCTAGCAGGCGAAACCAGCCCGTGAAAACTGTGCTTCCTCAAACTTTTCATTCAAGCGAAGCACAAATGGTATATGATGAAAAATATTTTCCGAGCTCACATCTCCCTTTTCCACCTACTGGATGCAAGTACCAATGTTAGCGCTGCAGGTCTTTTGATTGTTCTCTTGCATGCTTAGGACCTGTTTGGTAACGTTTCTCTTCCAAAAAAATGATTTTGATTAGAATCAATTTTTTTTATTCTATTCCCTGGATGAGTTTTAGAGAATCGGAACGCGTTTGGTAACTGCATAAAATTTTTGTTCTCGGAACAGAAACGTGTTTGGTAACTGCACCAAATTTCTGTTCTGGGAAATAATTTCTCTTCCTAATTTGTCATTTAAATCAAATAATTACATAATCACATTTGATGACTTCCCTCGGATCCCACAATTGCGATCCTCTTGCACCATGACATCTTTTTGGCCAAAATAGGGACGCTTCAGATGCGGATGGTCATTGATGCAGCATGGTATTCCGGCGACAAATCAGGCAGGGGTTTAGGAAAAATCGGAAAGCAAAATCACCAAAAAGGGGATTGGCCATTTGAATGGACCCATTTCCTACTTTTTGAGATCTTTTAGGAATTTTCGGAACGATTTGCCCATGAGGGGCAAAATCGTCATTTGGGAGAAATCGGAAGGCAAAATCGTCAAAAATAGGATTGGCCAGTTGAAATGATCCATCTCCTAATTTTTAAGATTTTTTTGGAATTTTTGAAATTTTTTCTGATTTTTTTCAATTTTTTTAGAATTTTTATGAATTTTCCATTTTTTGGATTTTTTTAATCATTTTCTGATTTTTTTTATTTTTTATTATTAATTTCGGAAAATTTTGTTTAAAAAAAAAAAAATTATCCGGACCGGGTCGGGTTGACCCGGCCCACGCCTCGCAGGCGCCCGACAAAAGTGGGAGAAGACTATCGTAAAAGTGTTCTTTTTCTTGAGAAACAACTTTTTTTTGTTTCTCAAAATTGGTCCAAAAGTGTTCTCGGAAGTAGAATCAGAATCAGAATCAGAATCAGAATCATTTGCGTTACTAAACATGTTTCTGATTCTTTTTTGTTCTGAGGAACAGAATTAGAGTAATAGAAACGTTACCAAACATGCCCTTAGTGATTATAGTGGCATAGTTTTATATTTCTATGGGTAAAGATTGATTTTTGGTTCTTTCTATCTGGGTTTAGCGGCTGTATTTGTGTCTACAAAGACATCATGACTCATTTGATCATACTCAATAGACAAACTGCGAGGGCACGCGTGGTGCCATATCAGAAGCATTTGGCCATGTATGCGATATCATAAAGGTGGATTGTGCAGCATACGACTGATGTCATCAATTGATGATTTTCAGATTCGCTGTGATCCAGAACCTATTCAATGAGCAAAAGGTAACAACCTGGCTTTTCATTAGTACTTCTTGTTCCTATCCAGAAATCATTATTTTTCTTTAGATTGGAACTAGCGCAATGTTAGTCAATTTTAGTTCGACCCTTTCCCTGTATGCTAGATCTAGCTTAATTAAGATGCCAACATGTTGTAAATTAAGTCGGATCGCAGCGGAATTCTAACTGTCAGATTCGCGCAATATGATCCTGTGTTCTCTTTCGAGAAAAACGTAAATAACACAACAAAATAAAAAGAAGACAAGAAGAGCGATACATCAGAAGTTTTTACGTGGAAAAACCCAATGCGGGAAAAAACCACGGGACACTGGTCCAAGAACTTCTCCACTATAATCAAAGAATTACAATTGACAATCTAATGGTGTCTCTCTCACAATAAATCATCACAGTTGTCACAAAACACGCCCTCACTTGACGAACTCTCAAGATCTCTAGTGTTTGTTTACTCATTGTTGAGAACTTTTTGTGATCTCTCTGGAGTAATTTTCTAGTGCACACTAAAAATCCTCTACTCAATCGCTCTGTTTATAGTGGTATATCTCCATCCAAATTAGAATCTCTCCTAACTGATTTCGCAATCGCTTCTTGATTGAAAATTTCCTTGATTGATTGGAATTCCTGTAATTTGGATAATCAATAGAATTGATTCTATTCCGGTATTCTTCCTTTTCAGCGTCCTACCATAATAGGACTCCTTCCTATTAGGTATTTTTGATGAGCAATCATCGGGATCTTTCAAATCAAATCCCGAACATGTCGGACTGCTCCCAACAAATCTCCCCCCAACCCATCATGGAGGGTTTCAAACTTCCTTATTACGTCGATAAGCCAGCCTCCTTCCTACAGAACTTTTGTTTCTCCGTAGATAGAGACTTTGTCAACATATCGGCACCATTTTTGTCCATGTGGATCTTCTCAATCTTCAATTGCTTCTCTTCCAACATTTCTTGTATCCAATTATACCTAATATCAATATTCTTTATCCTCGAATGAAATGTGGAGTTTTTACTGAGATGAATAGCGCTTCGGCTATTGCAATGCACAACATATTCATCTTGCTTGTGCCCCAACTCTTGCAAAAATCTCTTCATCCACAACATCTCTTTGCTAGCTTTGGTGACGGCTATGTACTCAGCCTTTGTTGTGGATAATGCAACGCACTTTTGCAATCTTGATTGCCAAGAGAAAGCTCCACCTGCAAAAGTTATTAAATAACCAGATGTAGATTGCCTGGAATCCACATCTCCCGCCATGTCTACATTGGTGGACCCCTCAAGTATCAATTTTTCATCACCAAAACACAAACACAAACTAGATGTACCTTTAAGATACCGAAGTATCCACTTGACAGCCTCCCAATGTTGCTTGCCGGGGTTTGACATGTACCGGCTAACAATTCTAACAGCATACCCAATATCCGGTCGTGTGCACACCATTGCATACATGAGACTTCCGACGGCAGAGGCATAAGGAATCTTCAGCATCTCTTCCTTCTCCCTTTCACTTGAGGGACACTGCCTCGTGCTAAGCTGAAAATGACTGGCCAAAGGTGAGCTGACTGCTTTGACGTTGCTCATGTTGAATCTTTGCACAACTTTCTCTACATATCTCTCTTGGGACAACCACAGCTTTCCACAAGCTCTATCGCTCGATATCGTCATCCCAAGTATTTGCCTTGCTGGTCCAAGGTCCTTCATGGAAAATTCCTTGCTCAACTCCTCCTTGAGCTTTTTGATTTTTCTGACATCATGCCCTACAATTAACATATCATCAATATATAATAAAAGAATCAGAAAATCACCGTCATTAAACTTCTTGATGAACACGCAATGATCTCCCGTCGTCTTCTTGTATTCATTCCTCTTCATGAATGAGTCAAACTTCTTGTACCATTGCCTTGGAGCTTGTTTGAGCCCATAGAGACTCTTCTTCAACCTGCATACAAGATTTTCCTTCCCTTTGATCACAAAACCTTCGGATTGCTCCATAAATATCTCCTCATCAAGATCACCATGCAAGAATGCTGTTTTCACGTCGAGATGCTCGACCTCCAAGTTTAAGGTTGCTGCCAAACCAAGAACTACTCAAATGGATGAGATCTTTACAACAGGAGAGAAAATCTCCTCATAATCAACTCCCTTCTGCTGACCGAAACCCTTCACCACTAATCTTGCTTTCTAACGTGGTTTGCGATTGTTTTCTTCGGTCTTCAACCTAACAACCATTTGTTCTTGAGTGCTTTTTGGCCCTTTGGTAGCTTTACCAAATCATAGGTGTGATTATCATGCAAGGATTGCATTCTTCTTCCATTGCTTTCATCCATTCTTTCTTGTGGGAATTAATTTCCACTTCTTGGAAATTCTCAAGTTCTCCCTTGTCAATGAGAAATGCATACTCATTTGGAAAGTATTTTCTGCTAGGTTACCTTTCCCTCGTTGATCTCCTTGGTTGCTCTTGAGGAATATCATCAACATCAATTGTTTCCTCCTCAACCTCATCATCAACTTTTGCTTCTCCTTCTTTTTGAGCTTCTGCTCCATCATCTCCACCATCTTCATTATCAGTCTCGATTTCAATTGTTTCGGGAGCCTCATCATTGGATATTGTCTCGGTTTGTGCTTGCTCAGCCGAGTCATTCTCGGCCTCTTCTTGTGCTCCCCCACGAACAGAATTTTTTGATAAGTCTGAGGGCTCCAAGTCAACTAACTCTTCCTCCACGCTTTGAGGTTGTTCGTGCTTCTTGAGGTCTTTAATAGTTTGATCCTCAAAGAACATCACATCTCGGCTTCGAAACACCTTCTCGCTTTCGGGATCCCACAATCTATAGCCAAAATCCTCATAAGCATATCCCAAGAATATGCACTCCTTAGCCTTTCCATCTAGCTTGGTTCGTTCATCTCTCGGTATGTGTGCGAATGCCCTGCAGCCAAACACTTTCAAGTGATTGTAAGATGAATTCTTACCATTTCATACAATTTGTGGAGTCTCGCCTTTGAGTGGAATCGAAGGTGACAGATTTATCAAATTCACCGCCGTCCTCATTACCTCCCCCCAAAAAGAGTTTGGTAACTTCACATGGGAAAGCATACACCTTATCCTCTCACTTATTGTTCGATTCATCCTCTCGACAACACCGTTGTGTTGTGGTGTCTTAGGCACTGTTTTCTTGAGCCTTATGCCATGAACTCTGCAGTAATCCTCAAATGGCCCTCGGTATTCCCCGCCGTTGTCAGCCCTCACACACTTCAATTTTCTGCCTGTCTCCATTTCCAGTTTCACATGCAAGTCCTTGAAGGTATCAAGAACTTGATCCTTCGTCTTCAATGTAATAGCCCACACCTTTCTAGAAAAATCATTTATAAAGGTCACATAATATGAAGCACCACCAGCAATTCTCGAAGTCATAGCACAAACATCAGTATGTAACAAATCAAGTCGATTTGTCTTTTTCAATGGCGGAGTAGATTTAAGGCAACTCTATTATTTTTTCCTACAATGCAGTCTTCACAAGGGTTTATAGAGGTACCTTTTATTTTCGGGAGTAACTTCTTCGATATGAGAATCTTCATTCCATTATCACCCATATGTCCAAGCCTTTTGTGCCAAAGCTCGGTAAATATCTTTCTCACTACATTAACATCTCCACCGCATAGCTTCACTTGTATGGTATAGAGTGATTTATCTTTTACTCCTCTTGCTACCACCAAGCTGCCCTTGGTTAACCTCCACTTCCCCTCACTAAAGTGACTCACATTACCATCATCATCTAGCTTTCCTGTGGAAATCAGGTTAAGACGAATATCAGGGACATGTCTTACCTCTTTCAAGATCAGCTTGTATCCATTGTTGGTCTCGGTCTCAAGACTTCCTACGCCAACAACCTTCGATGAGCCATTATTACCCATCCTCAAAAGACCGAAGTCTCCAGCTGTATAAGAAGAGAAAAACTCTCTCTTGGGGATTACGTGAAAGGAGGCTCCAGAATCAACTAGCCAAGTGGTGTTCTGGCATGTTAAGTTGATGCTCTCATTAGTGTGGACAATCATCATGTCTTCATAAACTATAGTGACATTTGCAGCTGGTGCTTCAACTTACTTCTTGGCTGCCTTCAATTGGCAATCTCTAATGAGATGCCCGATTTTTCCACAATGAAAACAAGCTCTCTTCTCAGCCCTTGGCCTTGAGGTTGAACGACCTTTAGGTCCACGGCTTTTGCTCCTCCCGCGATCTACTTTCTTCTCTTGTTCATTAATAACAAGAGTTCTTTCACCATGGTTGTAGTACCCCTTATCTTTGCGCCTTTGCTCTTCGCTCAACAATCTGTCCTTCACTAACTCCACGGTTAATGCTCCATCAGGCGTGGAATTGTGAATCGACACAACTAAGGTGTCCCAGCTTTTTGGCATAGAACCTGTCAGGAAGTGTGCATGCAATTTTGGGGAGATCATCTTCTCCATTGCATTGATTTGATTCACCAAACCTCCCATAGTGCCTATATGTTCAGAGACACTTGTTCCATCTTTGTACTCCATACGCGACACCTTTTTTTTTTTTTTTTTTATCAAGCTTGCTATGTTTTGAGATGTATTCCTCGCGTATGTCCGCTCCAGATTTCTCCACAAATCATAAGCGTTGTCTTCTTGGGTGAAGTTTTCAAAGATGCTTTGATCAAGCCACTTTCTGATGGTGGCAACACATCTTCTGTTGAGGATGGTCCACTCGTCCTCCTCCTCGTCTGCTTCTTCTGCTTCTTCTTCTTCTTCTTCTTCTTCTTCTTCTTCTTCTTCTTCTTCTCCGGCTTTTGCTGATTTAGAGGCTGGTGCTGGAGTCTTTACCATGCTCTTTAGAGGCACTCTTGTCTTGATTGGCCTTTGCAAGCCTTTGATGTAGAGATGATCCTCCATCTTGCACCTCCACATTGCATAATTCATAGCCGTGAGCTTGATCATATTGTCCTTGTCATCTGACATCTTTTACAAACTTGCTCTGATACCACTTTGTTGTAAATTAAGTCGGATCGCAGTCAATCGCAACGGAATTCTAACCGTCAGATTCGCGCAATATGATCCCGTGTTTTCTCTTTCGAGAAAAACGTAAATAACACAGCAAAATAAAAAAAAGACAAGAAGAGCGATACACCAGAAGTTTTTATGTGGAAAAACCTAATGCGGGAAAAAATCACGGGACGCTGGTCCAAAAACTGCTCCACTATAATCAAAGAATTACAATTGACACTCTAATGGTGTTTTTCTCACAATAAATCCTCACAATTGTCACAAAACACACCCTCACTCGACAAACTCTCAAGATCTCTAGTGTTTACTCATTGTTGAGAACTTTTTGTGATCTCTATGGAGTAATTTTCTGGTGCACACTAAAAATCCTCCACTCAATTGCTCTGTTTACAGTGGTATATCTCCATCAAAATTAGAATCTCCCCTAACTGATTTCGCAATCGCTTCTTAATTGGAAATCTCCTTGATTGATTGGAATTCCTCTAATTTGGATAATCACAAGAATTGATTCTATCCCGGTATTCTTCCTTTTCAGCGTCCTACCATAATAGAACTCCTTCCTAGGTATTCTTGATGAGCAATCATCAGGATCTTTCAAATTAAATCCCAAACATGTTGGGTTGCGCCCAACACAACAAACTAATGCTAAAATAAGTTTAATTTGGGCCTTTCGATTTCAAAGTAAAAATTTGGCTTTGTATATGCAACTACGTTTTTTTTTTCCCAAGAAGGAGACCTCCAATACATCAGAAGGCACAGAGCTGAAATTATACGATTATTTGTTCGTTTCAAATGAAATATACTTTTATATCACTGTTTGCATGGCAAGCTCTCTGTGTCCTGAATCGGATAAACAGCCTTTCACAAAACAGCAAATTGATGGCGTCTCCTGTAGTCTTGTTCGTGGATGGAAGAACACCAAGATTGTCATTGTGCAAGCGCATAGACTTTTCAGTTCCGGATCACGGTGATGATGCAAAACGATTACGCCTTGCAGACTTGCACTAGTATCTGTTGTACCTAATATCGCGGAAACGGATTGCAGTTTGATATTTCTATCAAACACGGCTTGAATCTCGGAATTTGCCGCACCATACACGACGTGTTTGCTGAAATGAAACGCCAGTACGCCATAAGGGTAATTACACATCTCAGCATGGCAAAAGTAGTCGGATAAGGCCTCGAACCATGACCCTTGAAGAAGTTGCAGAGACCATAACATAGAAACTTAACTAATTCGACATGGTCTCAATTTGTATCTAATCTTGCCACTATGTGTCCTTTGATGGGCGTGAAATATTAGCTTGGGGTTTTGCTGGCTGTTGTTTCACCATTAAGATGAACTCAAAAGGCTCATGGACGGTAGAAATTTTCCGTTCAGGATCCAGAGATGAAAACAAAGTATAATTATTTCATGAACTTGATGTAATAGCACATAACACATCATATAAGCTGCAGAGTAATCAACTCACTCCACAAAAAAGAAGATAAAACTCAGTCCATTAGGGTACCTTACTACTGGAAACATACGTAATGAATTGAGTTCATGAATGCATATATGTTACCCCCGACTCGCTCTTCTGCTCCTCGAGGACAGTGGCTTCCTCCCCATACTCGCGTTTCTGGAATGCTTTTGTTCTCCAACACTCTGATGCTGTCCCCTCTCCTCCTGCACAGGCTTTTCTCCAGGTGGATCAGCCTGGGGAGTAGCTTGCAGCCTCATCATATTCTCGAAGGATATAAGGTAATTGAGAACATCTCTGTTCTCATCAGCCACCGAGCCGGACCGCTTGCCTTTCGGCGATCCTTTTGTCGCCAAGCTGATCTTTCTCTCGGGCATACACGGTGGTTGGACCTGTTTCATTTTAGAATCGTCCTTCTTTTCTACCACATCCTTGTCGTTTACTAGCTTTTGGCTTGATGTTATTGAAGCTGTTGTTGTCCTTGTATGTTTAGTGCCTTGTTCTTCAATTCCATGGCCTCCACTGTTTTCATTTGGCTTTTCTTCATGCCCACCCTCTTTCTTAGTGTCAGCACCATGTGAGTGCAAGAGTTCTATAGTTGCTCTAGCAGCCGCTGCAGCGTTAGTCGCCATATTGTAGGCAGCTTCAGCAGCAGCTTCCGCGTCTTTGTACTTCTGTTCTTTCATTCTGTCCGAGAGTTTCTTGTCCCCCTCTAGCTCCTCGGAATCAGCTCGAGGCACTTTCTCAGGTTGGAGAGATTCTCTGATTGAAGGCTTCTTATGTGAACGGCTGCTCTGCTGCTCACTTGCTTCCGCCTTTTCCTTGAATGATTCAGAACGTCGTGAGAATTAGTCAAGACCAGAACAAAAGAGGTGAAGATTGAGAGTTTTCTCATCATTTCTGCCTGTCTTACCTGTGGTGGTACTGCAGGTGGTTCTTTCTCAAACTGTAGAACAATTTCACTTGTCGGGGCGATTTCCCTCAGCAGCTTCAGTTTAGAATCCAAGCTTGGTCTCCTCGTCGAGAGTTTCTTGACAATCTGTACGAGAGAGCAACAATCAAGTCGCTAAATGAAAATAAAAGAAAGAGCTTGATAGCATTATGGCTTTAGCTTTACCTTAGAATCCACCCCACAGTTATTACGTAACTCGACGGCACGAGAGCCTAGTTCCTTTCCAAATCTCGACGTGAACAAGGCACGAATCTTCTGTAACTCTGGCAATTCTCCACATCTTGAAGCGGCAAAAATCAAGCTCGTTACTGCTTCCTTGAGCTCCTCTGGACATTCCCTGAGTAGCAGATGAAGTAACATAGAAACCATGACCACAAGAACAGATAGGCCAGGAAAAGATACCGAGATCAAACTCCTCAAGAATGTGACATAACTAAACTCAACAAACAAAAACCTGCTCTTGTCGATGAACACCGCTCTTTCCACCAGCAGATTAAAGTAGTTTTCGATCATAGAATATGAATCAAGCATGTTCTGCTCCCTTATCACATACTCGACCTGTCAAAAAGAAAGATGCGAATCTCAGAGGGAGAGAGAGAGAGAGAGAGAGAGAGAGAGACGGAAAGAGTTTAAGAAACATGGAGAGAAATTACGCGGAGGAGTGCTCTTTCTTGTTGACCCAAGTTGAGAAGCTGAATGACATCGGACCGAGCTTGGGAACACCTAGTACGGTGCTCCTTCTCGAGGTAGGCAATGCGCGAGATTGCGAGATTGACAAGCTTCTTGAATTTCGATGTCTTGAAGTTCCTTCCCAGCAAAGCGTCTAGCTTCTTACCCATGTTTTGATTCTTGATTGCTTCTGTCCAAGGTCAAACTCCTTTCATACTTATACATGAAGTTATGCAAAGCTTATATAGACTTCAAAAAGTCGAGCATTGCAAGCGGCATCGCCATTTTCTCGTCACGAATCTTCAATGCATTGAAAGAAAAAGGCGCATCGACGTACTTGTTTCAGAAAGGGATGCATCATACAGCTAAAAGGAAAATGACAATCCAACTGAATTTGATGTGTAGGAGCTAAAAAAACTTGTATTGCTTGGACTCTCTGACAATTAATTTCCGAGGAAAACAGAGATTTTCCCTCTTAGGAATTTGTCAGCAAGGGATCGTGCTTGCTTTGTTTGAAAAAAAAGAAAGAAAAATGAGTCTGAACAGCAATTAAATAGACTTCATGAACAAGTGGCCTTCATTGTTTGCCTTCCAGTTTCTTCTATCTCTCGGATTCATTTTGAGCTAAGTGTCATCATGCTTAATAAATCATGTTTGGTGTCCCTAAGTAACACCAGTCCTGGTTGTTCTCCGTTTAATTTGATTCTAATCAAGGCCCTGCATGGATTGTCAAAACGTAGACTCCAGGCACCGTTAAAGGATAAGACTTTCTTAGGCCCTCTTTAATATCTAAACCACTTTTCGGTCTAATTAACTCCGGCGCAAAAAAAAAAAGAAGAAGCAAAAAAACTCAGAATGTCGTTCAAACTAGGGGTGAGCGGTTCCAGGTTCCTTACATCCCGGTTCCTTACAGGTTCCACTTGGAACCTGGAACATACCTATCGGAATAGATTCCTTATTTTTTGGAACATGGAACCTACCCGTCATACCCTGGAACCTACCCTGTCACAAGTTCTAAAGTCGGTTCCAGGGTACCCGGGAACCTGCCAATTTTTTTTTTTTTTTTTTAGGTAAGCAAAATGAGAGTGAACACTACAACCGCTAAGGAGAAATAGAAGTGAGCGGTTTCAGGGTTCGTACAAGTTACATTTAGAACCTGAAATCAACCCGTTGGAACAGGTTCCTCATTTTTTGGAACTTGGACCCTAAAAATTTGTTTGGCTCTAGATTATACACTCATCATTAGACGCCATAGAACATTGTAGGATCGTGTGAAGACATACCAAAAAAATACAAATTTATTTTAGGATTCAAGTTCCAAGTTCCAGGTAGTGGAATCTGCAACCTACCCGTTGGAACAGGTTCCTCAATTTTTAGAACTTGGATCCTTAGAACTTGGAATCCGACCGATTCCCGCAGGTTCAGGTTCCAGGTTCCCAATTCTACCCTGGAACCATGCTTACCCCTAGTTCAAACCGTGTCTTTATGTCGGTAGTATTTGTGCCAAACCCGGCCTATCGAAGGTTGATTCCAGTGAGGTTTTGCAAATCAACATCCTCGTCTGGAAAAACAGAACTTGTTGCTGATGCAGGGGAGCACACTGTTTTGCATTGAAGCATGGCTTGAGGTGATCTCCAATTAAACAAAATAAAAAAAGAAGTGCTGCACTACAGAAGAAATACACCAGTGGGATCAGATCAGAGTGGCCGAAACTGGTCCTGACCATTCATTGTGCAGCAACAATGATGAGAACAGCACAGTTCGGCGAGGAAGACAATTTCTTGTTCGGCCCACTACAGAGCGTAACTCAACTCAAGGGCCTCTCGTGCAACTAACCCACCCAAACCATGCTAAATCGCAAACCCATCAGCTTAGTTTTGCTCTGTTTCAACTCGGCCTTACCAGCGCTGGCCCTTCTCTCTGTCTCTCTGTGGGCACCAAACCATCATTTGCTACATCAGCAATCTGGGCACCGTCGATCCGGCTGGTTGAGAGAGAGGGAGGGATGGAGAAGAAGAAAGTAAAGAAGACGACCCACGTCGGAGACGCCGCGAGGGACGGCACCGACGCCCCTTGGGGTTGGCTTACCCGCCGAGGCGTCGTCCCGACCTTCTCTTTCGTATCCCTCTTTGGCCTCCTGGTCCGAGCCGCCGTGTCGCTCCACCCTTACTCCGGCGCTGGGACTCCTCCCAAGTATGGCGACTTTGAAGCCCAGAGGCACTGGATGGAGATCACCATCAACCTTCCGGCAAGGGACTGGTACGTCAATGGCACCCTCAACGATCTCAGCTACTGGGGCCTCGATTACCCTCCCCTGACCGCCTACCAGAGCTACGTCCATGGCCTCTTCCTCAAGCTCTTCGATCCTGACTCCGTCGCTCTCTTCTCTTCCAGGGGTTATGAGACTTGTTTCAGGTGGTGATTTTGGGGTCATTTGTAGTAGTGTAGTCTCTCTGGAGCTGCAATGTGATCATTTTCAATTGTTAGTTTGTTGCTACTGCAGTTTTAGCTAACCTTAAAAATATGTGCTGTGTGATGCAGTAAACTGCTCATGAGGTGGACGGTTTTGTCCTCTGATGTGATGGTGTTCTTCCCTGCTTTGTTTTGCTTCTGGATTGTGTACAACCGTGGTAGGAGCCGAGGTGGCGAGAGATGTGACACAGCGTGGCACATAGCTATGCTTCTGATAAACCCGTGCTTGATCTTAATCGACCATGGCCATTTCCAGGTATAGCCCCTGGTTGCACCTGGATCATTCTTGCTTTTGTGTCCATTTGTGAGAATCTTCACATAAGACTAATGTGCATGGCTATCTCATTGTTGTTTCAGTATAACTGTATTAGCCTGGGACTTACCGTTGGAGCGGTTGCTGCTGTCCTCTCTCAGAAGGACCTCATCGCTTGTGCTTTATTCTCTCTTGCTCTGAATCATAAACAGGTACAATCCGCATATTAAGATTTCGTAGTGAGTACCTTCAGAGTGTATCTTAAAATGTGTACAGCTTATCATAGTGGCACGCTATCTTTGCTGATTTGATTTGGTTTGTGTTCATCTTGATAGTTATTAGTTGTTTCTTGTAAGCATTAAGGATTCGACATTAGCTAGGGTAAATCATAAGTTTGCACTCCTCTTTTTATGTCCCTATATCTGTCTCTATCCGTCAATAGACAATTTTTGTACTTGCATATAATGGCACAATTATAGTGTCCTTGGTTATAGGAATTATTTATCTGGCAAAGCTTCTCTACAGAATGGACACTTGCAGATAAATTTTTTATACTCAAAATGCTATGTAGTTGCAACATCCTTTCTGTTACAGCCTTTGTGAGGAGCTACAGTTCTTAGATCATCTGTTTCACCGTAATTCTATGCTTGGCCTCAATTTAGTGCTGTACCAATGGGATGTGAGCATTCCAACTTAGTTGATAGTCTCTTCGAAATTTGACTGGACCCTTACATGGGTTTTAGTACTTGACGAGGTATGAGGTGTCATGAATGAGGTGACTCCTAAGAGAGGAGCATCCATTTGAGCTGGGCATCTGTAACTTAAAATTGAGACAATTCCATAAGATGGAAGTAAAGAGAAGTTGAATAAGGGCAAAATGCGACTTCTAATCTTTCTTTGACTTGGGTTATTATAGGCGTTCAAGTTTCCTTCAAATTAATCTTCTACTCTAAAAAGTCTTTTATTAATCTACCTCCTCGCCTTCCAAAGGAACTGAGATAAGCCTTTGGACTTAGAAAGTTGCTACAGTCGTTTGTGCTCTCTGTTTGTTTCTTGCAATATTAGGAGTTATGTAATTGATAACTGTCAATCAATATTTTCATGATATCCTACGAAGAAAAAATGGTTAAACTTTTTGTCTTTAAGCTCTAATAAAATACAATTTAATTTCTGACCAACACCAATGTAATTAATTTCGCATAACCATATTGAATATTGAGGGTAGTTTTATTTTCCTCGTACTCATTGCTGCCATTATAGCGTCAATTCATATAGTTGCAGCATCTTTATTTAATGGTGTTGTCAACACCAATTTTCTCATGAAATTACAGGATTAGAGATGAGATTGTTTGCTGCATGAAGATGACAAAATTGATCATAGGCTATGCAATATTAGTGTATCAAATATTTTCAACCTGTTTTGATATTCTTGGCTATTTTCGTGTATCAGTATCACACAACTGTAAAGTTAGTAATAAAGTTGTATTCTATGGCTGTGCAGTTACCTTAATTCCTCATTTAGTAGTTTGGTCATGTTGTCATGTGAAGATGTTTATTCATGCTTATCCATTTCCGGCCCTTTGGTGGAACTTTCTGCAGATGAGTGCATACTTTGCGCCTGCTTTCTTCAGTCATCTCTTAGGAAAATGTCTCAGGCGGAAGAACCCATTTTTTGAGGTGTCAAGGCTGGGTTTGGTGGTTATAGGAACATTTGCAGTTGTTTGGTGGCCATACCTTTACTCATCAGATGCCCTTTTGCAGGTAAGTAATTATTTTTGTTCTCTGTTCTTCAAGGGAAGAACAGAGAACAAGCCTACTGCATATCTCTCACACGCCATGAATGTAAATAGTCATTTGTTCTGTTAATGCTTAGCTAGAGCATATTACGAGTTGCATTTTACCTTATATAAAATATCAAGTGGTAGGGTTGACTTTTTAGATCATCAGAATTTTTACTTTGCTTTTAAAGATTATCCAGTGACAAGGGACAGGGTACTTCGGTTAATGAAGTGAATATTCATTCTGGATATCTGTAGGAAGCAATGAGTTACATTAAATGAATTGTACTAAGGCGTTTTTTTTTTTTTTTTGGTCGAAAAAATTTGTACTAAGGTTAGTGGGTCATGTTCCTAAGGTAGACTAGACATGGTAGAATAGTAGTCCTGACATAAACTCAAGCGTTGAAACTGCGAAATTTCTATGATTTTCATAGGTTCCTTCACTGCAGTCAACAGCATGCTGCTTTGAATGCGCGTGAGTGTCTAATGCGGCACGTCTAGCCACCCCAATACTCCCTTGGATGACAGTCGACAATATCCATAAGAACTTTAGACCTAGCTTTTGAGCTGATGGTGCTTCGTATCATATCAATAGTAGTACTCTTAAGCCCCTTGCCTGCAAGGGGTGGAAGCCTTTGAATAGTAGCTATATGCAGTTTTCTAAGGGAAGATTATGATATTTAGTACCTCTGTTAGTATACTCTTGTACATGTTCATTTGATGTAAAATTGGCTTAATTGCGACCGTCATTCTATTTTGGTGCTTTCTGTAGGTCCTCTCTCGTCTTGCTCCGTTTGAGAGGGGGATATATGAGGATTATGTAGCTAACTTTTGGTGCGCCACATCAGTTCTTATCAAGTGGAAAAGGTTGTTTTTGACTCCTAAGCTCAAGCTTTTTAGCTTGATTATGACTGTGTCAACTTGCCTGCCTTCTATGATCCATCAAATATCTTCCCCAAGCAGTCAAGGTTTCCTCTATGGGTTACTGAACGGCTCGCTGTCCTTTTACTTGTTTTCATTTCAAGGTGAGTGACAGTCTGTCCCTTTCACTTATTTTCTTACAATTTCAATGTAATGTGCGTCTGAATCTGAATCTTTGCCCCTGCTTCTTGTGTTGTATATGCAGTGCATGAGAAGTCTATTCTACTGCCGCTTCTGCCAGCCAGTTTGCTTGCTCTGGATGATCCTTCTCTTTACAAGTGGTTAACCCATTATGGATTGCTCTCTATGTTTCCTCTTATGCGTCGTGACGGACTTCTACTTCCATATATGACCCTCAATGCTCTCTACTTTCTCCTCTACCATGTGCCCAGGGACAAGCGAGATTCAGAGGTGACAGGTTCTTCTGCGGCTTACCCAATTTTGACCGCCTTTTCTGTTTGTTGCTCTTTTGGTCTTCATTTAATTTACTTAACCATGCATGCCCCTGAGAAGTACCCTTTCCTCTTTGAAGCTTTGATTATGATATTTTGCTTTTTCCAATTTGCCCTGCTTGCAATTTACACCAATAAAAAGCAATGGATGTTGTCCAAGCATTCGATGTTGTTGAATAAGGAAAAGAAGCTTATTTGATATCGTTGTCATGGAACTTAGGTTCATGGTTCTTCTTTATTTTTTCGCTTTACGGAAAGGTGATGAGAATTGGCATGTTTACATTGACCTTTTGGCTGCCAATAACTAAGAGGAACGTCCAATGCGATTTTAAGTTCACTCTTTTCACGTGAATTGTTATCTGTATGGTCAGAAATTTTCTGCAATACAAGCAAGCTCTCTGTGTTTCTTTTTCACAATTAGTCCGGCTTCAGTCATTGTCATGGCATGTAATGTCCCTGAGATGTGAAACCTGTCAACAATCGCTGTATTGCTGATTTTGCTCAGGTCGCCTGGTCATTTGGTTTCCACTTCCTATTTATGTATTTTAAGCTTGTTCTTCTAGTCTTGTGGACGTAATATTTATTTTACAAAGATTTGGTGAATTAGTGCTTCTTTATGCCTTGCTTTGATTCGGATCAAAACAAAAGCGACTTCGTTTAGTATTTAGTCAAGGAACTACCTAGCTAGTTGAAATTTAAATTTACGAAGTTAAAAGGACAAGTGATCGCTATGGTATGTCTTCATGCAATGCGTGCATAATACTTCCATTTCTTAATTCTCCTTTTACAATTAGTTTTGAAAATCAAAAGAAAAATTTGAGTAGGTTTGATTTGATTTTTCTTTGACATTTTGGTATTAGGGCCAATAAGATCAATTGGTTCCCTGCCCAGGCCCATTCTGGGACTTGGGAAAAGCCCCTACCTCCGATGGTTTCATTGTTGTTTTGCTTAGCCCTGTATATTAATCAAAGCTACTGATATCCAGTAAAAATACAGAGACTGAATTGGTAACGGCGAAATAGGTTCAAATTCAAACGACAATGAGTGAGATGGTAGAATTACCGGTAGGAAGGGTCAGGTGAATCATGACTGTTACTTGAGTGATATTGGCATTGTCTTGTGTGAGGGTGCAATAAATCAGAACAGTATGCAGAAAGCACCTCTCTTTGGCGTGTTCCACACTTATCAGCGGGGTATATTGCTTGCGCTGCAAAATATTTTCTGTATATAGCCCTTGACGTGAATGTTCGACATGAGTATCTTGGAGAAGGAATGGGAAGATTTGAATGTTTATGAGGTACACTGACTTCTTGAACACTATGGGGTTTGAAAATGCGACCCTTAACCCTTCATAATAAGCCGTGAATCAGCTTTACTTAATGTCACAGCTTTTCGTATGGCTCGTGTGCTATCGGAACAGAATTGCCCTGGTCCGACTGCATCACAGGCCAATCCATTCTTGCATTCAAAGGAAAGTGGTCGCTGACTTGCTTTGAAGCTTCTTGATCACTGTAGAAACAGCAATGATGTCGAAGGGTCGAGAAGAGTGCATAGAAGTCAGCAGATGCCAATTCGGTGCTCGACATCATCTTTTGATCGTGGAATCCCACGAGATAGTCTGCATTTGCATCCATCTGAGGATGCATAGCAGTAACCCCAAGTCCGTATATTTCATGATATTGTCGTCGTCTACGCCATTTAATTGTAGCCTCGACGAAGCGTAATTCAGGGATACAGGCTAGTTATTTCTTGTTTGCCCCCAACAGCAGATACCTTCACGATTAATGGTGAAGGCATGGGGTAAATTATTCGCGGTAAATGATAGCAGATGAAAGTTTCCAAGGCATATGCCATGCTAGGGTCGCGGTGTATAGCCGACACAAACATATTCCCGGTTTTTTTTAATCGTTGATTAGCATCTTATTTGACAGTTCCCTCTGCAAACAGTGCCAATTTTAAAAATTCTCAAGTACCAGACTCACGCATTTTGATTCTACTTGACACCGAAATCTTGAAGCCTATCTTAGGATTCATAATAACTAATGATCTGCTCAGCTTTGAATCTCTAGTCAATGAACTACAGCATCAAACATGTCCCTAAAACGACGTTCCGTGTCCAAGCATAATTTTACTTGTTTACTCGTCCTTTCGGTACTAGTGATGGCAGAACAACCAGCATCAAGAAACAGTTAGGTCCTGCGTTCAGATCAGTTTAATCGTATTATACGTTAACCAACTTCAAGAAGCCGGCGATTCTCTCGTGCGCTCTAGACAACAATGGCAACTGCACGTGAAAATCTGCACTAAACTATGGAGCCCCCCACAAAAAAAAAATTCATGCTAGGGACATTGCATAAAATGTCTCTTCGTTGAAATTCATGCATCCTTAGCACTAGCAAAAACAAATACTAAACCAGAGATTGCACCCAGAGCAATGTCTTAAGTCTGTCTCCCAAGTTGCAAAGTAAAGGATGATCTCTTCTTGATTGCCTTAGGATCCACGCACACCGAATTGACTTCTTCGATTAATCATACAAATTATAAAAATAAAAAATAAAAGCAAGCATTTTGTTTTCTCTCTAATTAATTAAAGGGAGATGCTTCCCTGACAGTATTGTCATGGACGGTACAATCTCAACCGTAGATCCGCACATCATCATGTGTTTTGCATAAAGCACTCATTGATTGGGAGATCGTGTGGTCAGAAATAACTGACAGTACTATCAGACTATCAGGCTAACAACTTCCTTAATTAAATAAGCCCCTTCTGGGTTGCTTTAAAGGGTTCAACAAATAAGGGACTGCAAAGGTGGAAGGAAGGCATCTAAGAGTTTGCCTTTTGAAGAAAATTTTGACCCCAAGACTCCCCCTTTTGTAGAAAAATAATGAGAGGTCGATTGAGAGATTGAATGGATGTGCATATACAATGTGCAGATTGGACGTGCACAGATTTTTTATATTTCATTTCAAATCTAAGTGCGAAGCCCCAGCTAAAAAAAAAAGTGGGGATTAAGCATAGTTGGGCACTCACAGGATCATCAACCAATCCATCATTTGTTTATACGAGTCCAGATCACTGAATTGTCTGCCGGGAGTAGTGCGTGAGGAGCTTTGTCTCATTCATGATCGAATGCGTGTTATTCCAAAGCAACCCCCAGTTGTACTTTGCTAATGAAGAGACCGCAAAAAATTATCTTAATTTGTGCGAAAACGATCTATTTTGAGGCTGAAATTACTTCGAACCAGTTTCTAGATTCAACATGCGGTAGGGCTCGAAACAAGCTCTTGAAAGATTTCTCATGGCCCTATTCAGAATATCAAATTGTTTGGACGACAAAAAACCTGGGGGGTTTTTGGTTATCGGCATGAGTCCTGCCTGTTCAATTCATGCCGACCCACAGCAGGTCAAAAGCGCTCATAAGATTGCCCACATGAAATTGTCCATTAAAACTAAGGAAGGTATCAGAGTTAGGAGGTCCGGCGTGTTGTTGGATGTGCACGTTTCAAACTTTCGCGACGTTAATTACCGGCATCCCTTCGTTTTAGAAGAGTGCGAAGGTAGAAAACATGTTCCCTAACCGTCTAAATTGTTGGAATAAGGAATTGCATACTCATCTTAGGGTTTTATTTTATTACACTTTGCACGTACCATTTGAAAGGTTGATCATACTTGGAATTTCAAGGTCGAGTGAGCTCATTCACCTGCTTTGCCCGTGGAGTAGGCATTTGGTCTAGAACCATGCACATTTTTCTGTATCATCCCTCTGAATCGATCCCATATTTCGTCGTTTTGCACGACATTTAATCTTGGAATTTTCAAAAGATGGTGCTCATTTCGAAGAAGTCGACTCTTGGGCAAGAAGATAGGCATACGTGCGCACGCATAAACAAGATTTTCCGAAGATCAAGTCCAATGGGATTTTCTATGAGAAACTGAGAATCCATTCAACAGTCAACGAACTTAACCCTATGACCATTCTTGGGAATTGAGAAGAGAAGTAAGACCGTATATTTTGCGTCGTTCTCAAATTTCTTCCCCCCATTTTCTTGGATTAATACACCCCACCACAGCAACTAAACATATAATAATACAATGTGATACTTGTCATAGGATGATTTAACTTGGCAAGACGGCGAGTACGAGAGAATAACATAAGATTTATTTATTTTATTTATTTTATTTTTTTCTTGTGTTTTGATAAGTGGACAAGTACCGATGAAGATATAAGGAAGGTGACGTGCAAGAATGCCAAGAGGGGTTTGAGTTATATGTACGTCTTTCGGCGCATGCAATCGGGCAATTGATCAAAGTGCATGGTGAACTAGGGCTTAGAATCGAGAGCTTCAACTTCCATCTTCTAGCTCAATGAGTTTTCGACATCGTAAAAGCATGAATCGACCATTAGGAACACATGATTATGTTCATGTCAAATGGCGGATCCTCCGCGGCAAGATTAGTTGCCGCTTAACGATCATTTGGTACGGTTGATTATCGTCTCGTCGTGCACGATTATTTGGTATTAATACATAGTGTATTGTTTTCATGACGTGTTTAATTGGCTATCTTGTGGAGAACCACAAGAACACAAGAAAGATTTGATAGGAATATTCTTATCTCCATAATATAATAATATAGCGATAGAATATTCACATCTCAATTAAGTCGCATAAAGCAATAGTTTCATGGTTTCTTATCATACATAATTTGAATCTTTACTAGATGCGATTTAACTAAAGATCGGAGTTCTCTGCAATATTAATTGTCGATTATCCATAAGCTAAAAAAGTTGTCATATATATTATTCTTTAAGAAAAAAATATCATGGCATAAATTCATTGAACAAATTAAAAGTTCAGAGACCATATTGAACAAATTAAAAGTTCAGAGATCACATTGCACATTGGGCCAAAAATTCATGGACTATTGGGTGTAATTATTATCTCTTTAACCATCAATCAATTAGCAAAGATTTGTTTCTTTGGTAGACCTTCTTTAGCAATGGCAGTGCCTGCTAGATACTCTCTCTCTCTCATGCATCAAAGTACTAAAAAATAAAAAATCCGTGTCTTAGATTATTAAGTAATGTAAATCAGATTCGGTCAAATCTAAAAGTACTTCGATTGTTTGAGCTAATAAGGAAACAATGCACGTATGAACGAGAAATCTGACAGCTTCCTTTATTCTTCTTCTCTCTCTTTTTTGTGGGTATTTTGTGAGAGAAATTCAAGGCAATGAAGTGAAGCATATCACTCTGGCGATAATGGACATTGTGTCTACTTTGAGATACTCATAATGAAGGTTGCCCCAGAAGAGATGTGCATTTCGATTGACTAACTTGGCATTTGCTTCTCCGTTTATGGTCATTTGATTAATAATTGATTGTCAAATTTCGATGAGACTTTGATTTCCCATGACAAGTAATCGTCAACTTATCCCAAGAGTCGCATTAATCATTTCCTAACGCGCTAGTGGACACGTTCTCTTGTCTTAGCCATTGAAGTTTGGCCAGATATCGCCGACGTGGATGCTGGCCGTCCCACGTGATAAAGCCGACTCTAATGTGAACAATGTTTACAATCTTTTTTTTAAAATTTTTTTGATTTTTTTTCTAAATTTTTTTCTTTTTTTTCACTGTGGGCCAGAGAGTAGAAGTAAGCGGTTCCAGGTTCCAGGTTCCTTACAAATTCCACCTAGAACCTACCCGTCAGAACAGGTTCTTCATTTTTTGGAAGATGAAACCTACCCTTCATAACTTGAAATCTGAAACCTACCTTGTCACAGGTTCTAGGGTCTAACCAGGTTTCACCTGTATTCTTAATTGACAGTTACACTGAATCATCGCCTTTAATAAACACAATTTGCTACTACAATCTACTAACAGCAACTCATATTTAGACATACGAATAAATACGAAATATTGACAAAGTAAAAATCTTAATCATAAATATCGTCGAAAATAAAAACTCATTCTAGTAGTTTCAAATCACTCACTCATCATCGAACGCCATGGAGTACCGCGGGATCACGCGAAAACATGTACCATGAACAATACAGAAACTTATTACGGGTTCCAAGTTCTAGGTTCCAGATTCCAAGGGTGGAACTTGGAACCTACCGTCGAAACAGGTTTTCCAATTTTTGGAACCTAGAACCTACCATGCAAACCTCGGAATCTGAAACCGGACAGGTTCCCTACCAGTCCGGTTCCAGGTTCTACCCTAGAACCATACTCACTCCTATCAAAGAGGCCGCGACGATCACCTATGTCCGACGACCACCAAGGCCGCAGACTAGTAGAGGGAAAAAGAAAAAAAAAAGGAAAAAAATTAGTAACATGAAAAAATTCGCAAAAATTATCCACATCAACGCCTGCCATGCCACAGAGGACGACCGACGTCCACATCAGCACTTCCGGTCAAAATTGGCCGGAAGGACTACATTGGCAAATCACGAAAGGTTTAGGATTAAATTGACCAAATTGAAATGCTTAGAACTGAATTGGCAGCTATACAATAAGTTACTTCTATTTTTGGTTACTACGGCGTGTGTTTCTCTTGCCTATTTCAAAATTAAATGCTTAGAACTGAATTGACAGCTATACAATAAGTTACTTCTATTTTTGATTACTACGGCGCGTGTTTCTCTTGCCTATTTCAAAATTCAGTTTGAAAAATTCAGATTAACTTGTAAGTTAAAATGGAAATCATAAGTATACAAAAAGGGAATAGTGGCAAAATCACAATAGCCTTGTAATTGATGACCTTGTAAATTACGGCTTGGCGTTAAGTTAAATCTCATTGTATATAGAGAAAATCAAATAAAATGCTGCATGAATGCTTTTAATGAGACTAAATTTGTCTGATAACACATTTCAAGTGTCATATTATCAGTGTGACTGATGGAATTTAACTCTGCCCCCACGTGTCCACTCATTTAACCATCAGTCAGTTGGCAAAGATTTGCCTCTTTCTTAAACGTTCGTTAGCAATGGCAGTGCCTGCTAGATTCTCCCTCGACTTCATGCATCAGAGTACAAAAAATTATCCCAGTCTTAGATTAATAAGTAGTGTAATATCAGATTCGAAGAAATCTATAAGTACTTCAAATTTTTGAGCTACAAGGAAAGATAAAATTATTCAAAAAGTCTTACACCTATTGCACGTCAGTTAATTCGTTCCTAAATATTTCAATTGTGCCAATTTAGTCTTAAAATTTTTGACGATTTGCCAATTTAGTCCTAAACATTTCAATTATGTCAATTTAGTTCTAAACATTTTGACGATTTGCCAATTTAACCCTAAATCTTTTAACAATTTGTCAATGTAGTCATTTGGGCCAATTATCCAAATAATAAGTTTATGACTAAATTGAAAAAACTTCAAAAGGTTTGAGATTGAATTGACATAATTAAAAGGTTTATGACTGAATTGGCATAATTGAAAAGTTAAGAATTGAATTAGCTGCCGTAGATTTTTTGAACAATTATCCCAATAAGGACACAACACATAAATGAACAAGAAATCTGTATGAGCACCTCAGATTTCTTGAGCTAATAAGGAAACAATGCAAAAATGAACAAGAAATCTGACAGATTTCTTTCTTTCTTTGTTATTTTGTTAGATCACTTGAGATTTCTTGAGCTAATAAGGAAACAATGCAAGAATGAACAAGAAATCTGACAGATTTCTTTCTTTCTTTCTTCTTTCTTCTTCTTTGTTATTTTGTTAGATGAATTCAAGGCAATGGAGCGAGGATATGAGGCAATGATAGACATCGTGTCTACTTTGAGATGCTCATAATGAAAGGAAACCTCATAAAAGATGTGCATTTTCGATTTGACCAACTTGGCATTTGCTTCTCCTCTTGTGGTCATTTGATTAATAATAATAGATTGCCAAATTTCGACGAGACTGTGATTTCCCATAACAAGTAATACTCAAACTAATCCCAAGAGCTGCATTTAATCATTGAATTCAATGTCTTTCTCCATTTTAGGTACCCCACCTGATATTTCAAAATATTGCCCCCGTGAATAACTTGCCATCTTTTGGGGCACTCGAAAATAACATGAAATAATTTCACGCTATTTCGCGAAAATTAATAATTCGAAAATCGCTCCTTTTTTTCGCATTTTCCAAAATTTGTGAGAAAAAATTATCATTATTTTTTTAATTGAGACAAAATTTTGCTCTAGAGTGCGATGTTCACTTTTTGACTGGGCAGGACGGAAGACATGCATTCTAATTTTTGGTGCCCACAAATTAATCCCACATAGTATACCATCACATAAAATAGAATGCATAAAATAAAATAAAAGAAAAATCCAATAAAGCAGAATGTCTTTTCGCTCTTCATACCGCGTGCGTTCATTCACTATAAATACCCTCTGGCCAGGAGCTCACTCTCCATCGCAATCTCTCTCTCTCTCTCTCTCTCTCTCTCTCTCTCTGATACTAACCAGTGTTACTTGATCGCCGCCGCCGCCGCCGCCATGGCCATGGTGGTCCTAACAGCCATCTTGGTAGTACTCTTGAGCCTGCTAATTAAGGGTGCTTACGAGACCATCTCATGTTACTGGTGGACGCCCAGACGCATCAAGAAGATAATGGAAAGGCAAGGCGTGCGTGGCCCGACGCCTCGCCTCCTCGTCGGCAACATCCTCGACATGGCCTCCCTCGTCGCCAAGTCCACCTCCGACGACATGGACTCCATCCGCCACGACGTCGTCCCCCGCCTCCTCCCCCATTATCTCCTCTGGTCCCAGCAATACGGTATATATTTATCAACACTCACTCACACATGCTCCTTGTTAACGATTTTCCCAGCGTGGAAACCAGAATTGACGATCTTTCGGCGCAGGAAAACGGTTCGTGTACTGGAACGGGACCGAGCCGCGGATGTGCCTGACCGAGACCGAGCTGATCAAGGAACTCCTGTCCAAATACAGCACTCTCTCGGGGAAGTCGTGGCTGCAACAGCAAGGGTCGAAGCATTTCATCGGGAAGGGACTCCTGATGGCGAACGGCGACGACTGGTACCACCAACGCCACATCGTCGCCCCCGCCTTCATGGGAGACAAACTCAAGGTACTCATCAGTATTGCTGCGAAACCGATCCAATTCGCAACCACATGCTTATTTCTAGTTCCTGGCTTTGGCAATGTGAAGAACTTTCATCATTTTGCTCCGATCCAATTGGGGGCTACGGCTAATAAATTAATCGTGATGTGGGTGTTTTTTACTAGAGCTATGCGGGGTACATGGTGGAGTGCACTAACCAGATGCTCCAATCGCTGAGGAAGGCAGTGGACTCCGGCCAGACCGAGTTCGAGATCAGCAAGTACATGGCCAGGCTCACGGCCGACATCATCTCCAGGACTGAGTTCGACAGTAGCTACGAGAAGGGCAAGCAAATCTTCCACCTCCTCACCCTCCTCCAACACCTCTGTGCCCAAGCGAGCCGCCACCTGTGCCTTCCCGGCAGCAGGTACTTTCCATTTGGCAGTGGTCGCATAAAATTTCTGAAAACTTACGTTACTTTTTCGCCAACTTTTCCTGTAACAATGAAATGTCGAAAACCGGGTTGCAACCATCGAAAAAGGGAAGTAATTGAGAGTTAACTAATTGCGATTATTGTTTATTCATTAGGTTCTTTCCAAGCAAGTACAATAGGGAGATAAAGTCGCTGAAGATGGAGGTGGAGAGGCTGCTGATGGAGATCATCCAGAGCCGGAGGGACTGCGTCGAGGTGGGGCGGAGCTGCTCGTACGGGAACGACCTGCTCGGGATGCTGCTCAACGAGATGCAGAAGAAGAGATCGGGGAGCGGATTCAGCTTGAATCTCCAGCTGATCATGGACGAGTGCAAGACCTTCTTCTTCGCCGGGCACGACACCACCGCGCTGCTGCTGACGTGGACGATCATGCTCCTCGCCAGCAACCCGTCCTGGCAAGAGAGAGTGAGGGAGGAGGTCGCTCAGGTCTGCAATGGCGCCAATCCCTCGGTCGAACACCTCTCCAAGCTCACCCTGGTAAGCTTTGAAATTCCATTCCGTCCCGCTTATCGGGTCTCCCTGTCCTAATTGCAAACATTTTACTGAGGTTGTAACGGGCGACTCATTTCATGTTTATGTCATGACATTAGTGTCGGTAAATAATTTAGGGAAAAAAAAAATGAAATTTTGCCGCCAATTCATGCGACTTTTTGGCGATGATGATGAACAGAAAAGTTGTACGTAACGTTTATAAATGGTGCATGCTAGGCAAGTGGCATATTGCTCCAAATGAAATACAACTCACCTTCGTGAATCGTGTGACCAATGTGTGGTTCTACTACTCGGCCATTAGATGACGTCATAATTGATAAGCTTATTGCTCTATCATTTCCTAGGTTGCTTATTTAATTACTAACCTTTCCTCCTCCTGCTTTTCCTTTTTTGCCCCAGTTGCATATGGTGATTAACGAATCACTAAGGCTCTATCCACCAGCCTCGGTGCTTCCCCGGATGGCGTTCGAGGACATCAAGCTAGGCGACCTCCACATCCCGAAGGGGCTCTCGATTTGGATCCCGGTCCTCGCCATCCACCACAGCGAGGAGCTGTGGGGCGAGGACGCGAACGAGTTCAACCCGGAGCGGTTCGCGTCGAAGCCCTTCGCGCCGGGCCGGTTCATACCCTTCGCGATGGGCCCGCGGAACTGCGTCGGCCAGTCCTTCGCCCTCATGGAGGCCAAGATCATACTGGCCATGTTGATATCCCGGTTCAGCTTCACGATCGCGGAGAGCTACCGCCACGCCCCAGTCATCGTGCTCACCATAAAGCCCAAGTACGGGGTCCAGATATGCTTGAAGCCCTTGAACCCGTAGAAAACACACAAGTTTTGAGGTTTGAGAAACCAGAAAGCAATAAAGATATTTATTAAAAAAAAGAAAAAAGAAAAAAAAATAAGATGAGAATGATGGTTGCAAAGACGAATGAACCAGAAAGCAAGAATTCTTCGTTTTTCCATAAGAGATGTCCAGCTTGTGTTTGATAAAAAGTCTGAGAGGTCAGAATTTCTCTATTGCAGTCGTCCCCATCATCTCTGCCTACACCATTTTTATGGCGCTGCTCCACCCACCCACTACTCCTTTTCCCCCTCATTTTTAGACCTGCCGGTCCCATTTTCACTTTATCTAACTCTCTCGATCGGTCACCACCGAGGCTGTGGTCACAGTGAAAATTTGGAACTAGTAGTGGGATTCTTGGAGGTAAAGGGATAATGTTCTTGGAAGCGATTTTGGAGATAACAAAGCTTACGACGGGCCGACGGGGTGGCGGACCGGTCTGACCCCGGGGGCCCCCGCCGCTTGTCTTTGGCAAAATATATACTATACTTTATGGGGTTCATATAATGTTTCTATATCTTATCCGCCTGGAGTTAGATATTTGAGATGAAAATCATAGGTTTCCTGTTCGGTTTTTCGGATTTATTTTTTGGGTTTCTCTTCTTTAAACATTATGAGTTGCAACAACTCTTTTGTCTATGGATCCATCCACGCATTCCAAGAGGAGAGACTAAAAGCTTGTTTGGATCGAAATTTTTTTTTTTTTACTTTTTACTTACTTATACACAGTCCTACGGCACGTGCATTTTGACTTTTTTTTTTTTGGGGCATGAAATATGAAATAATGCCCGAAATTTCAATATTATACAAATATTAACACGTAAATCGACATAAACTTTTATCATAATTTCTTGAGAATTAGATAATATCTGGACTTTGACGGCAAGTCAAGAGAACTATACTTAGAACTACTTTTAAAACTTTCGATTAATGGCAAACAATCTGGCGCTCGTGAGTTTGCATATTGCAGAAAGGCCGCTGTGGAATTAGAACCCATTAGTATAATATGCATTTTCGGACATGAACTTATATGAGTCATTATCCTATGACTTGTGACAATGAATAGACAGGAACCTTTTCCTCCTCGCACGAGTGCATTTTAGTGCCTCGAAAAAAGGGATCTCTCTCTCTCTATCTCTATCCAAAAAAAAATTAAAAAAAAAATTAAAAAAAGAAAGGTGGAGGTAAGTTGACAAGCTTAAAAAGAGAGTCAAAACGGGACAAGACGGCCAAACCCGATTACCTTTGAGCATCATAACTTTATCAATTTGAGGTTGTAAATTAGTGCATAAAGATCAATATCATGTGTGTTTATGCGCCACCATGAACTCCTCTGACCCTCCACCACCCACCTTATCTTCCTCCCACCTCTTTACCTCCTCTTCCCCCCCAACCCATTATTTTATTTCTTCTCTCAAGTGATATTGCATTACGTACTAATCAAGTGCTCATCATTTCGCATTATTTTTACATCACATGTTGGGAAATAATTCTTAGTTTTTTTTTTAATTCGAGTGCCTATACGACTTTACATTCTTCTGGCTAGTGATAATAACCCCTGCGGGTGTATTAAAATAGAACTGTCAATTGTCAATTTTGATTGATGTAGACTGAGATTCACTGAGGATTGACAAGAGTGGAGGCTATAAGCTTCTTTGTTTGGCTGCAATGGACACCTCAAAAATGTCCTTATTCATTTTACCAAGAGCTCTCTGGAAAATTGTCCCAAAAGCCCTAAAAATGACCAATTCAATCTTAAACCTTTTAATTTTGCCAATCGAGTCCTCAACCTTTTAATTATTTGCCAATCGAGTTCATCCAACCAATTTTAGCCGGAAATCGCCGACATAGACGCCGGATGTCCTACATGATTTAACCGGCGTTGACGTAGATAATTTTCATAACTTTTAAAAAATTCCATACGTTTTCTTAATAATAAAAATTCTTCTTCTTTTTCTTTTATTTTTTGCCAAGCCCGACGTGGGTCGCCGGCCAACCCTCCCCGGTCGCAGGCAAGGGCTTGCCGACCCTCACCGGCTTTTTAACCCAAAAGAAAATAAGAAAAAGAAAAGAAAGAGAGGCAGGTGTTTTGGCACTCATACATTCTAAAGCCTGCATGTTCTTGTGGAGCCTCTTCAGATGGCACATATTTTATCCTTAGCTTTACTTGACTACGATATTCACATAGATTACTACACCCATGATTACCCATCATTGCATTATTATTAATACTTCAATTATGCATCTTTGACGACTATCAGAAAAAGTCGATTTGCTCGATTATACCGCCTTCCATAAACTCATATCAAAGTATATAGAAGTTCTATCACGTACGAAAGGGTAAGAACTCTTTTTTTTTTTTCCCATGTAATTAGTCCTCTAACGAATTCTACGAGCTCAAATACGTCCACCTCTCGATCACAAAGAAAAGAGTGTCAACCATTGGCAAATTATAGATCATCCGTAGCAAGATGTCTTGTTTAATACCCTAGGGTTTTACCAGCACATGATTGATTACCAAGCGGCTTACCGTCACCCCTGCGTCGTCGTGATGCGAGTGGGGAGCTCCAGGACCAGCGATTCATGATCGCTATTGAGTGGACCCGCGTACATAAAACATTTAGAGCATATAAGTTATGACGAAGTGAATTAGACATTCAGTTGGGTTCACTTCCATCAAATTTATATGAGCTAGCAAGTCCGACCGTTGTAATTTTGAAAAATAAACTTAACATCCATCTTGAATCAAGATGTAAGTTCTGACCATATTGTTCGGATTGAAAATTATTAGCAGCTAATTTCATATCGAGTAGAATAAACATGTGCTCTACTAAACAGATAGTGACCAAGTGCTTGATGCATCTCTCTCTCTCTCTCTCTCATTTGCGCTTGAAAGGACAATTTGGCTATAGTCAACGATTGATCACACCTCCGCTATCTCTCCCCCCCGATTAGGGTTTCAATTATCATATCTTTCTATAAGTTTCAATGAACTAAACATTAACTTTGATAATGTATGTTTATATCCATTTTTTATATGAATTCATTTCTCAACTACGGTACTCGAGCATTCCTTATCAAATAATCTCTGACAATCTCACAAGAAATGAAGACTTACCACTTGAAGAAGCGACGACTTTTAATTGCTCTAGTGGAGCAGGCATTTTGACTCCACGACATGAATTATCAATTGGCCACGCCTTTGACCCAATTCCTAATCTTCCACGATCGATATGGAAAAGCAGGGAGATCTTGATTTCCCCACAAGATTGAGTATGCTGAGCTAATTCTAGCTAAGTTCAAGTTTGACTAGGGAGGAGGAGAAGATCCTTCAAAATCTTCACGAACCAATCTTATGTACCAACAAGATTTAGTGCTCAAACGATCTGGATTATGTCAATCTTGGCTTATTGTAGCCGAACCAGACGAGGGACACACCAGCATGACGTGTCAGTCCGGGTCAATGTCTTTTCTTTTCTTTTCTGCTCGTCTACTGAATATCTTACGCATTCCAAGAAAAAGAATCGTGCTATTCAATTTTGGGAAAATTTCTTCCCCTTCGTTGTTTTGATATTATAAAGGGTTAACTTCATGTACATTTCATTTGATTTAACATGGTCCAGTTTGATTTTCCTTCTATCACCTTCCGGATGGGTGAGTTATGGTCATGAATATGACTCGCATTTATATTCATTTCATCTTGATGTGTTGATGTCCACATTTTAAAAATTAGCCAAATAGTCCAAAACCAATCGTACGGATGCTAATTCAATCATAAACTTTTTAGTTTTGCCAATTCAGTCAAGAACATTTTGCATGAAATCCTGATGTAGTCCTTCTAGTCAATTTTCATCAGAAATCACTAATGTGTCCAAATAGTCCTAAACCTTGCCCAGGTCCCGCCGAGGGCTGCGGCCCTCTCCCAGCTCTGGTGAGGGCCAGCCAGCCCTCGCCTCTGGTCAGCGGAGCGGCAACCACAGGGGGGAGGTAGCCCTCCCGCCTGTATTTCCTTTTTTGTATTTTAACTTTTTGTATTTATTTATTTTTATTAATTTAATTTAACTGAAAATTAAGTTAAAATTGTATTTTCGCGAAAATGCCCTTCACCGGCCGGAATATTTAGCCTGTCGGCCGGTCGGCAAGACCAGGCCCTTATTTGAAACGCCATGACCACTTCAGGCCCTTATTTAAAACAATGATGGCACTTCAAACCCTTATTTAAAATAATGACCTTTTCAGGCCCTCATTTGAAAAAATAAAGGCACTTCGGGCCCTTATTTGGAATTTTTCCGTTTTTATTTTGGTTGGAAGAAAATATAGCCTACTATCACCTTTTAACTTTTAAAAATATTCTCCAAGCTCCCTCTTTAGTAGTGAAAGGGTTTGGACAAAAATGACCCCCTTTAGTTTTTGAACCGCGAAATGAAATCTATAGCAATTTCTCTTTATTTTGTTTTGACAAAGAAATATTGTATACCTGGAAAGTTTTTTGTATAGGATGAACACAGCAAAAAATTAGTAAATTTTCTGATATTAATTCGTTTTGACTTCTTGACTTCTACCGAACCTTAATGAGTGAGATCTACCGCCCGAGGTAACGAGGTCCCTTAAAAAAAAAAATCGAACCCCTAAATTATTTTCTTTTTTCGTTCGAGTTAGTCATTTCATTTAAACAATAGACGGAAATAATGACGTGGATTTTTCTGAAATTCTTAGAACAATTCCTTATATTTTGATTGCCAGGTAGGATGCATGTAATGTGACACGTCAGCATTTAACGGCCAAGTCAGCATCTCCGTTTATACTTTTTAACGGAAGTATCATCTCAAATAAAAGAGTATTTATATAGGGACCTAATTGCACACGCAAAAAAAGTTAAAGAACCTAATTGTAGAAATTTCGCGATATTTTTCGAGGATTAATGAGTTGACTCAAGGTGAAAATTGGAAGAAGCTTTGTCCAACATCCACTTTACGCAGTAATTTTTTTTTTTCAAAAGGCAAATGCTAATCCCGAAATTGTTAGATACATATGGTATGTGCTCCTTTTTTCATGTAAGTATGGATTCTCATTCCTATATAATCGAAAATTATGCTGAGAAAAAAGAAGGATAAACAAGATCTAACTAATCATGGTTGCTTTAATAAACAGGCGAAGGAGGTTATTAAGACTACAAAAAAAATTATTGCTTATGAGAAAAACACACCAAAAGTCTTTGATCTTTATACACAACAGTGTCTTAAACTATTCGCCCAAATCTTTTTCCATGAAAAGTGCAAACAAAGTGCTTCCAATTATCATTTTCCAAATTTATGCTTGCCATGTACGCCTTCTATGTAAATCATGATAGAAGGATTTAATAATTAAAATATTTTACTAGCTTACGGCTTGATTATACTGATTTCGGAAGGGAAAATTACTTTAAAAAAGTCATAAACTTATTGCAATTGTGCCAAATCAGTCCTAATTTATTTATTTTTTGCCGATTTAGTCCTAAACCGTTTGCAATTGTGCCAATTTAGTCTATCCAGCGAATTTGGCTGGTCGGCACTGACGTGGATGCCGGCAGAGGGATGGCCGTCCCTTTGGCTGGTCGCCAAGGTCCGGCGAGAAAAAATAAAATAAAATAAAAATATTATGTCGTCGGCCGGTGTCCACGTCAGCGTCGGATGGACTAAATTGGCACAATTGCAATAGATTTAGGACGTTTTTGGTGATTTTCTCTGTTTCAGAATTTCAAAGTCAATTGCATTCAGTATGTGAAATTTAGAACTTTCTGTGGGTTTTCTTGTAAATAAACAAACTACTTTCTAAAACCAATTAATAATTTTTCCCCCAACTATTGGATTTCTCCATTGTTTTGAGGATACGCAATATTTTTTAAACAAAGATAAGCTGTTGAATGATCCATCACGGCACACATGATTAGATGTTATGATATGATGGGAAATTTTTGGAACTCTCTTTCACTTTATAAGAAGATATAGTCGACAAAATAAAAATAACCAAAAAAAAAAAGAGGGCGACTTTATTGTAAAGTGTCCCATGCCATATGAGATAAGCACGCGCGAGTATATCTAATATCATATCAATCATGAGCTTTCCCTTAAGAAGATTATCGTTCATCTTGATTAGAAAAAAGCACTTGAAGCGTCGATCGAAGTTGATGTCCGCGATTTATAGTAATCTCCTTCCGTAGGTGAACGTCCATTGGGAGCAGGCGGCCTGAATGCATGCTGACCTCTCTCCCCCATTTCGGACAGATTCTTTTTGACTTGGTGACCAACAATTGTCCATTGCTTCCAAAACCATGCCGGAAATCGACCCATATAGATAGGCGTCCGTCGCGCCGATTCAACAGTTCCGGAATGGATCCGATAGATCGACCCAAGCAGACCGTAACGAGAGCATGTCAGTACTTGAGATCCTATTGAATCGGGTCTCGCCCTGGGCGAGGGTCGCCAGGCCCTCGCATAATTATTTCCACGTATAGATCAATGCATAAAACATTCTGGAGGATTACTACGTATGTAGGGTTTGTATGATGCGCGTCGACCGATCTCTCCACTGCCCCCGTGCACTTTTATCTGCAACCTGTAGCAATCTCACCACTTGATGAAATTTGAGTTTGTTTTATAGTATCATACATGTGATGTGAACATTTCTTATCCAACGGGACACTGATGACCATCTATGACTCCTTGTATGGGTGGCTCTTATTGCTCCAATACATATAGTTGATATTCTCAGGGGTTGAGGATGGGGACGAGTGAGTGAGGGAGCAGGTTTCGTAACCTGCACACAGTGCATAGCGCACACAGTGTCGCTTATATATTAGAATAGGATGGGATGGAACCAGACAAAAAAAAAACAACAAATGCCATGTTCCGGAAAGCAAGCGATTGAACAATAAAATTGACAAAACGAGCAAATAAGTCGGATACCATATTTATGTGGTTCGATAGATGTGACCTACATTAACGGGGAGAGCAGCAAAAAATCTCACAATAGATCAAGCAATACAACGGAGATTACAACCACACTCGAGTAACTCAAACACTCTCAGAGTTTCCCAACCTCCAGTTACATTCAATATCTTACACCGTGTTTAGCCCTTACAATTTCTCACAAAATAATATCTCAATCTAAAAAAAGAATGGCACAAAATCTTAACACAAGATTTTCACGGTATTAAATACTCAGACATGTAATTCACGACACAGACTGCTCTTGGATTTTTTTCACAAAAACAATATATATATTTCTTATATAGAAGTGAGATGGATCCAAACTTGGACACCTACTCAAACTTGGTAACCGCTCAAATAGAAAACCAACTCCACTAGGAAACCTTTTCAAATTAAGATAGGTTTTCTTTTTTGGTTCAAACTCGAGATATATTTTCAACAAAAGTTAATGATCGGAAATTTGTGCATGTTCTAAATGTCTATATTTTCCGTAGAAACACGACATTTAATAAGGTGTTGACATTCATATTTGTCTAGGATTGATGCGACGCGGATTATCCTAGATGAACATGGTCCGAGTGAGTACGGTTAAACCAAGAACCTAGAGCGTCCTTCCCAGAAACCGGTTTCATCATGTCTGGAACTTAGAAATCACTCTGGTAATGCCCAAAACCCTTCACCCCGTGTTGTTATGTAGTATTCATCGGGGTGTGAACCGTATCGAGTTACGTATATTTGCATGTTGGATGGACATGAAGACTATATATCCAAACAATGTGTTGATAAGACCCTCACAAGTACAGGGGATTATATTGTTGCGTTTGGCGCTTTGCCAAAACATTTTGGGGCTCTACGTGATTTTGGCTTAAGGCAAATGGTGTTTGGCATTGGAAAGATGAAGTTGCATTTCTAAAGGCTTGGTCCTAAGTAGTGTTGGGCTTTGAGCATTTCTGGAATGCCAATGCACTTTTTTCCTTCTAATTTTGCCCTCACCAAACTTTCATAAGTTCAGAAATGCCCTCAGCTTGCACAAAGTCACCGGCGAAGGGTTAGCTGCCGGTGAGGCTAGATCTAGTTGCTGGCAAGCCAAATCTAGCGCTAGCCAACCTTATCTGGGTTGCGCAAACCCAGGCAACCGTCAACCAAGGTCGTGAGACCTCAGGCGCGGCTGGCCGATGCCAAATCTAGCTCACCGACGAAGGTTTGGTTTTTTTTTTTTAAGAAAATAACAAAAGTCATTAACAAGTGTAGTTTTTTCAAAAAACATTAAAATTAAAATTGCTTTCCAATGTATTTTTAATTACGCTTTACCAAACACTGCTTATATTTGGAACAGAATTCCTTTCACCTAAAGTCTTTTGTGTTACTCCAAAGGTTTTTCCCAAAAACCTACCAAAAGCAGCATCCATGTTCGGGCTCATGAATAGCTACTGTTATATATACTCTTTTTCGTTTGTAATTGAGTGATGTAACGAGAGCTGTGAAGTGCTAATTATAGTGGAATCCTCTACTGGATGTAACCCTAGTTTAAGGGTGAACCAGGATAAACCTTGTGTCAATTTCTCTTTCTCGCTTTTACGCTCTACTTCGTTGTGATTGGTCGTCAAATCCTAACACTCCATGCTACTATGCATGGTACCAAATGAGAGGTCCATGGAAGGTGGTGGACAATGGGAAACACCCATCAGTCTTATGGATCACAAGGGAGACCACAGAAATGGGAACATCACCCAAGTACGCAACTAGGAAATTTCATGTTGTCAACCAAGTATTGGAATGATGTCCTTGTTGTGGTTGTAATGTGACAAGATATCCGTGTGTCTCTTGAAATGACAGTGGCTATAATTATCAAAGTGCCATAGAATTCCATTTATGGGCAGTGAGAGAGAGAGAGAGAGAGAGAGAGAGAGAGAGAGAGGGGAAGGGAGGGAGAGACAGTGTTTTTTTATTCCCCACGCGATCGAGGACATGGAATCAGAGATGATGAGGACAAAGGCCCAAAAAGAAATTGTGCACAGGAAAGACCACCATATAAGCCCTAAAGCCAAGTTGCCAAGTGGGTGAAGCACTTCTTTCGTGTGGAGGATGAAGAGATAACCATGTTACTCCTCCTTTTCCCTTTGTTCCCCTCTTTGGCAAGGTTAGAAGTTTCTTAAGCCAGTCTAGTATTGTACACTTAGTTCAAAATGGTATGACTCGCATTGTCTCGTATTGTATTCCTCGCAACCTAAAAGACGAAATCGATAAACTGCCACACGAATTCACGGGCCTCTAGGACCTCGGTAGATGCGCAAGTTGTCCCGTTTCTGCATGCCAAGATATATCTGTCGATGAAAAGAACTTCAAAGGACTTGATTTCCATATCTCCGCTTATCCTACTTCGCTTGAACATTTGTGCTCTTTTCGGTGGTTCGCAAAAACTCTCACAATCATATCGTGGGAGAAAATACGATGAAGCACTTCTTATCTCGTTCATAATTTCATTCCACCGTCGCTCACGTGTATAAAGTTTAGACGCTCTAAGGTTTGAAATCCACGAATCCACCGAAAATCGAAACCGACCCCGCATGATTTCTGTACAGTGATTGATTAACTTAGTCTAGAGAAAATAATTTGCCGCGCACGAAGGCTTATCCACACCGCGGGCACTTCAAAGTGGTGAATATGGTATGGAAGTCAACCTATGACTTGACGCAACCTGTGCATTGATATTGTACTTTCGCTGTACCAAATGGGGAATCATCACAGACCAAGGCTAAACGTCAACGGCTCAAAAAAAGAAGGAACGTGGGGCTAAAAAGTGCTATTTCCCGTCACGTCCACACACAGGAAAGTTGCGCACATGTCGGCACTGGTTTGGACACAATTTTGGCATCGGCCACTGCAACACTGCTCTTGTGATTTCACTCACGCAATGTGCGGATCATGCTGGAAAAATCATACAACTTTCATGAAGGATTTCGTTTCGTGGAGGTCGTATTCCGAGTTTTAGCCGGACTGGACTAATAGGGTGTTGTTTGATACTACTTTCGAGCAATGGCCGTAAATCGATTTTGATTTGACAAATTCTCCCTCGTAGAGAGTTCTTGCTCATCTAAATGGGTTGGAGAAGAATTCCTTGCCTGAATCCAAGTTGAATTCATTTAATTTCTTGAAACGAGTCATTTTCTGGAGAAGCGTAAAAGGTCAGAACACCACTCTTGTACCTTGAATCATGGGTGAGGTCCAGATGATTCTCCCATAGTTAAACTTAAGTCCTGAACACATGGAGAAGATGGGGGATCCTGTCAAGCATTACGAGATAATGGTCAACCTTTCATTTCGATCCAGGGTCAAATTTTAGTTGCAAGACAGAACAAAGCTCAAGTAGTCGGGTAATTTAGCATAAGCACGGAAAGGGTTCGATACATTCAAAAATCAAGAGGGTTCTCGTCCGGGCAATTTCACGAAGGAAGGGCCTTCAAGGCAGGAGCGACAACGTTTGCTTATCCATGCGAGTAAGATGACTTGAACAAATAACAACACAATCAGTAGTTGCTCATTCCAACCGAATTTTTCGCCACAAATTGGAAAAATCTCTGTGAAACCTACATTGTTACACATAACTCACCTACTTGCCATTCAATTTACTGACCTCCATTTTTTAAGACAATTGAGAAATTTACATAATCCAACAATACAAGAACCCAACTATTTGGAAACAGCCTTTTTCAAGTTCAGCAGCAGAAACAGGTGAACAATCTGCCATAGCCCGACATAAGATTATCCTCTCTATCTAAGCTTAATCCCATTCAATGAACAGTGACCTCTATTTATAACTGTCAGATTGCCGAAATGATGCCAACCGTTGTGAGAAGAACTAAAATTAATATACAAAAATGTCCGAACTGAAGTCAGTACCGGAAGGAGCCTTCTTGAGCCCTTATGTTCTGGTAGCCATAGGCACCTTGTGGTGCACCGATGAAAGGTGATGCCTCTTGCTGAGTATATGGGCTTTGTGGAGGATATATGCCTGGTTGATCGCTAATACTCTGGTAAGAGCCATGATGAGCAGCTGTGCTCTGATAGGCGCTTTGCTGACTAGTCATGCTTTGCCCACCAGACCTCGTAAAGGAATGGAAGTGAGGATTAGATCCACGACTCTCCCAAGCAGACTGTGGACCACCATATTGCATATCCTGAACTTTCATGCTACCTCCAAGGACCTGAATATCAAAGCGAGATACTAAACTGTCATTTCAAATCAAAAGGTTTGAATAGATAACACCTTTTAAGGAAGATAACTCGTGATCAAACCAAAACCAAAGAATAGTCATTATGTTCCTGAAACTCACGTATAAATATAGAAAACACAAAAAAATTTACTATTTGATTAATTTTGCAAAATATTTCTAAGGCCCTAGAACTTGATCTACTCATAGTCCACTTGAAGTGGTTCATGAGTAGCTTGCCGTTCACATGTCAGTAAAATTGCAAGAAAGTAAAATTGGCCCCTCATTGCAACCGGTAAGGACTGTTTCTTCGGGTCTCGAGATGTTAAGCTAGAAAACTTTCGAGACATAGTAATGTCATCGGAAGGATGAGATCATCTATGCATTTGACTAGTTGAAATTTGAGTACATGGCTCTATATTGACTCAATACGCCTCAAAACCCAAACTGGGAATAGCACAGACTTTCACATCTGGGCTTAGTTCCTGGGTGGAATTCAATTTCCAGTTTCAGAACTCAGTAACACACTTGAAATGATGTTTGTATTATCTTTTTTCTGCTAAATTCAGTCACGTTTCTCTTTCTACTTTAACTTTATGGCCAAATTAGAGACCATGTTGCCAACCTCTTTCACACTATAATCCTCTCATCCTTTGATGACAAACTTCTTTATCCCGAAACCAAGAATAACAATGCTATATTCTTCTACAAGGGTATTAAATACTAATTGCAACTTCTAGAATTAGATAGAACTATTTCTAACATGCAATTTACTGGAAATAGAGAACTTATTGAAACAGGAAAAGACAATTCAGACTTCCATTTGAGAGCTACGGCTGCATCGGTCTGGTTTAGCAATGTATAGTTCAATTATTCCCAAATTACGATATTCACAAAGCAACAAAGTGAAACATATCACAGGCTCGATGCATTATTCAGTAATACGCCAATTTCCGAGCCCCCACTATAAGCTCTATCCCTATATCTAGGTAATCTGGATTCTTCTGCCACACTGCATCTCTTCTACCCGCATATCCTTCAAAGATCTGAGATTCGAGAACCTCTCTCCAAGCTTGAAACCCCTATTTACCAACAAACTCAGTTTTCTTTGCAAGAAACTCTTCCCACGGTAAGTCTAATATTAGATTCTTACAACCTTTTTTTAGCAACAGTGTGGAAAGGTCCAAGTAAAATTTGGTTCCGGAAAACTAAGCCCTGATTAAGGAAGATTCAGAAGAGATTATGCGTCCAAGTCAAGGATTTCAAGCCAATTAGTATCCCAGGAAAGATTGCCGACTGATATCAAGCAAGACCCACAACTTGAGTAGACCATTTTGACATGCTCTACACAAAGGAAGACAGATTGTCTCCAATGGTATCCATATGGACAACGAATAGACGCTAAAACAGGGGCATATACAAAATTGCCAAGAGAATGAGTGCAGTCACGCCTCAAAAGGTTTTCTTGGTGTCAACTAATGAATAACTGCAAGTGCATCACCTCTTCCCCAACTACTTCTTTTGGTGCTCATTATAACACTGAGTGGACAGCTTTTTTATCATGTTCATGTGCGTAGCTTCGTCCTTGCCGCATCAATTTACCCATGCCTCGCACAAAACTCAAGATGTAGAAAACCTACCTCACCAAAATTTGCAATCTTGCTGCCTCCAACACCAGGACCTACCATATTGCTAGAAATTCTAGTCTCCAAATTGCTGCTGACAGTGTGGTATCTAGGGCTCCAAGAAAAAAAAATTAATCAAGGAACTTGCAGGTAGCTTCTAGGTATTAATAACAATGAAAGAGAACCATAGGTATTACCCAATATCAGCAGCTCGTGGTCCCAGATAATCAAGTGGTTCATATTCAGGTTGACCACCCTTCAAATAAGAATAGAACAGGAAACATTAATATTATCCTTTTTGCAAAAACATATCTCCTCCAACACATCATTAACTGACTATGTAGTTAGTTATAATGCTTGACTTTGCCATCCTACGAACCCCAGAGAAGCCAAGACAAACGTACTTCCATTATATTCCTTAAAAAAGATTAAGAGATGTCATGATACAGCTTAACAGAATCATGGTACGGTTAGTTGTGCAAAATATTTTATATAGATAATGAGATGACAAATCAACTTCTTCCCAGCACTATGACAGTTGTAAAAGATTGGCTATCATCAGTGCTGCTCGAAACTTTTATGCTAATTTTCATTGCGAATAGGAGCTTTTAGAGCAAAATGTACATTGGCAGCAAGAATTTGCATTAAACAATAAGACAGTATTAATGCCAATTTACATTGCCAATGGGAGATGGGAGACTTTAGAGCAAATATACATTGCAGCAACAGCCTGGCACAAAGAATAGGATATAGGCTAGCACGCCATCTATCAGCCAGTAAAAGAAGAAATTCATACAGGAAAATAGGTAGAAACATGACATTACCTTGAAATCTTCATATTCATAAGAGCTGCCAGCACCAACAGATCCAGAGAGTGGAAGCCTTCTGGCACGTAAGCTTCCTCCAGAAGCAAATCCTTGAGGAGGCCCTATGGAATCAGCTTTACCTCCAGCATTTTCATCCCGCAGTGTCCTCACTCTAAGTCTCGAAGAGATCTCCGCCAAAACATCTTTAGCCACACCAAAACTTCCTGATACCTAAAGCATCAAAAGCATGAATCAGGTTAAATTCACATGCGAGATTTAATTACTAAACCCCTTATCTTAACAAAATATAGAAAAAGGACAATACTATCACTGCATTGAGTAACCATAATCACCTGCACCAGTTCTTCATCTTCAGATGCACACTTGGGCTTATCATCCTTTGAAAAAACACGAATATCTGCCTGAGTTCGCCTCCTCATCTCGTTGATAACATGGCCTCCTTGTCCAAGGATACATCCAACCTTACTTGAAGGAACAAGAAGTCTAGTCGTAATAGTACCCTTTTCAGAAAAACTCACTTTATCCTGAAGCTGAAGAATTGCCTCAATGGTCTGTGATCTGGGATCCGCAAGAACCTGAAACAACTCCACTACAATGATTCAGAAGTACATTGCTAGCTAAAAATCTGCACTACACCATTATAAGAAAACAAGCCGCTGTGTGGCTAAATATCATAGGCTTTTTTTTACATCTCGATTTGACATTTGAAGAGATATAACACGAGGACTGCTATTGCAGGAGGAGTGCAGTGCATACCTCAACAGCAGAGACACGAATGACTCGCTCCTCTGACTCTGTCAATGCTTCTTCAACATGAATACTTGCTCCAGTTTCCTTTTGTAACTGTTTCACATTATACCCTCCTTTACCAATTACTCCTCCAATTCTTGCAACAGAGCATAAAATCTTCATTGAAAACTCAGCAGAAGCTTCAATTGCATGTCCAGGGGAAACACCATTAAAACCACCAGGTGTAAAGCGAGGAGGCTGGTTTCCATACTCGCCAACCCAAGGCATTGGTGGCGGCATATCATAGGGATCCGAGGTATGGTGGGACCACATCGGGTTTCTGGGGGGAAGCATATTTGGCATGGGAGCACTTGGAGGGAAACCTTGGCCCCTAGGAGGCATAGGCATATTCAACGGTGGTTCACCCTTTCGAGGATTTCGGTGCAGTAGAGTGGAGATTTCATGGAGAGCTCTCTTCACCACATCAGGTTTACCAGATATCTGCATTACACCTTCTGGGATTACAATTTAAAAGAAGTTGCAATAAATACTACGGTGGATTTGATTTAAGCACAGAAAAAGTACATCGCAACAAGTACAATTTGGTTAAATAAAAGTAACTCGTGCAGAAAAATATAATCTGAATAAACACCAAATCAGTAGTGTGTTGTTAACGTGCTTTCCTCTTTAACTTTTGTAAAGGGGTCCTCCCAGAAATCAGCCCTGACCTGTTCTCTAATTTTGCAGATCAATTTTCAGGTTATATATGCTGTTTTATTTCAACATAGCTTAGATTCAAACTTCTCATTATTGGTCAAAAAGTTGATGAATGATACATATATAAACAACTGAAGATAACTGATACAAGCAAAAGAAAAATTGATGTAGTGAAAAGCATCTACGTATAAGGTCCGCTAGGCCACTAACAGCGGCAGACACAGTCACGGCTCTTCAATATACTAACTATGGCAATAAAAAAAACCCTCGTTCTTTGTGAATGAGCAATGTATCTTCAACGACTCTTAAATTCCTTGAGGGCAAAAGACAACATCAACATAGCCTAGACGATGCATTTGAGTTCCACTTCAAGCTGCGTGATGATCATGTCATGAATATCATACAGTTGGGTAAAATGAGCAGCTTGCAACAGGTGCCAGGTGTCGTAGATGCCTTTTCTCAAGCATCCATAAGTCATCTGTCTAACTTCAGTTCAGTTATCTCCATTTGACCTTATACGATCAAGGCTTCCACATTGTCCATCATCAATAATTCCATCCCCAAAAGACAAGACAACAAACTATGTGTATTTGTTTAAAGTCAAGAAAGTTCGCCCAAGACAAAAAACCCAATCCGAGCTCTATGGTATATTTACAATTTTCCACATTGCCCAGAACCTCGAGTCCCAATAATTACTCGGTTAAATTTCTCATCTAGGCAGTTAACGTTTAATGCACTATTTGGAAAGCAAACGTGATAATCTCAAGCACCGCAAGCACACTGAGAAGGGCACAAAATGGACATAAGAAATCTTACCTGCACCAATTCATCGGTGCTCATAGCACAAGTAGGGAGATGTTCAGGAGGAAGGACACGAATTGTTGCGCCGATTTCGCTTCGCAATCTTTGAATTACATCACCCCGTTTGCCTAGCACACAGCCAACCATATTGTTTGGCACTAGAAGTCGTGCCGTAACTGAAGTCGTATCATTCTCATCATCAAAAGTCATTCCACCAAAAAGATCTTCCTCAACAATTCTGTTATGCACCTTCAGTAGTGCATCCTGGGCAGCACAATGTATTTCAATGTCTCCCTCAGCCGAATTTTCATCAGTTCGGCCCTTTGACATTCTAGCAGACAAACTATAGAGAGTTATTACTCGCTCATCTGAACCTGGAACTGAATCAGAGACAGTAATTTTTGCTTGGGTCTCTTCTCTGAGGGTTTTGATTATGCCACCACCTTTGCCTATAACACCACCAATTTTTCTTGACGGACAGAGTATGCGGTAGACAGTGTCAGCAGCGTCATCACTCCCAAAAGATTGCTCATAGCCAGAATTATTAAATCTTCCTTTCTTGCTGCCAACCCCTTTTCTCTTAAATTGGGGACTGGAATGTTTCCTGAAGAAATTTTTCCTATTTTCATCCATCTTGCAACCAAAGATGAAACTTCGATATGCTAATGCACAGCAAGACGAGACAACCTGAGAAAAGGCAGATTACTAATAGGGTCCAACTTGCAATTAATCAACTTTAAGCGTCATTGAAGTTTAGTACCTCCGCAAGAGGTACTTCCAATGTAATTCAACCAACAAACAGTATAAGAAACCTTTGCCAGCTAAAAAAGTATCCCGAACAGTTCTTCAAATATTGACCGAGGAACGTTCGATCCTTGAAAATCCTTCATCAAGCACGTCAGACGCCTCTAAAAACTAAAAAATTCAAATATAGCATCCCCAGCAAAACACTCTAAACTCCTATATCACAGAGCTTGCACATCATGAAAAAGCAAAGTGAACAAATGATTCCCATTTAAGACACGAGAACAGGGAAAAACGCGAGGGGCTCACTTAGTTCTTCTATATTAAGCGCAAAAGAACACCAATCACGCCATTAGACAACACTAAGCTCCGCGCTGAACTATAAATCAAGGCAAACAACGAATTGGCAACTCGAAGCTAGGGTTCGCCAAAAGGAATGCAAGAAAAAAGGGAAGCTGCGCGAGTAGAGACGAGAACTTACCAAACCAAAAACGGTGCGGAGAAACGCCTGAGAAGCGTCCGGTTAGTGATAGGATTCGGCGAGCGGCGAGAGAGAGAGCTGAAGAACTTGCAGGGATTGACGACTCTCGCCGGGGCTGGTACTGGCGCTCTCCATCTGCAGCGAAGAGAGAGAGAGAGAGAGAGAGAAAGAGGGAGAGAGTGTGTCTCCCTTGCAGAGCAAAGAGACGACGTTGAGGTCTGGGCTCTCTCTCTCTCTCTCCCTCTCTTCGTTTGAGCCCATTGGACTTAGGAGGACTACTTCGTTTTTTGATATAAGCAAATTTCATTACCATCCAAAAATCCTATTTTTAAATAAAAACGATTTTTTTTTCTTTTTCTTTTGAAAATATAATCTGCTTCTAAAACCAAACCAAACACCACTATGTTGTTGGACATTGATGTTGAAGCTTCATTTTCGAAAATTAAATCACTTTCCTCATATATAAAAAAATATCTATTTTATCGACATTTAAAGCTGGAAAAGATATTTTGTTCGAAATTAATTTATCTAGGGTTAATATCAGGAAAAATGGCAAACTGGACAAATTTATTCCAAACTAATTTTTTGACAACAAAAAAATCCAAATCGATATACTTGTGACAAATTTAATCTCCGTTAGTTTCCATTAAATTGAATTATTACCATGAAAAACTCCAAATTGGTACACATGTGACAAACGAAGGGTAAAAACTCCAAATTGGTACACCGGTCAACTGCCATGTGCCATCCAACTCAGCAATTTGACGGTACAATTTAACAAAAACTAATCGATGGTAAATTTGTCACGGGTGTACCAGTTTGGGGTTTTTGGTGGTCAAAAAGTTGATTTGGAGTAAATTTGTCACATGTGTACCAGTTTACGGTTTTTCATGGTATTGACCCATTTATCTAATACATTTTCCAAACCCGAGCAGTGCACAAGAGTTTGGTTAGACAAATATAATCAATGTGAATTTCGATCATTAGAGAGGCCTTTTCTTTCTTATGGGGGACGATATATGTTCGACATCTAAAAGTAAATATCTACGTATATTGCAAAATCAACCAAACGGTAATTCATGTTAAATTGAAAAAAAAAATACAATCTAATAAGTCCGCAGAAAAGTATAGAAACCTATTACGATCTCACATAGATTATATATAAAAATATTTCTTTTTTTTTTTGCGAACAATAACTTAAGTGGTAGAGCACCAAAAGTAAAGATTTTTGTTGCACAACATATGCAAGTGTGGACATGAACACTATTAACATAACTACTAGATTAGCTTAAAACAAAACATAATAAGTACTTTGGAAATTTAAATCGCAATTTTTTTAAAGAAACTAAGACCTGCATGTCAGTAGGTTATAACAAATAAAAATATATTTATCCATTAATTATTTAAAGCGATATAAGCAACCATTTTTAGGAAAATATTTTCAAATCATTCATTTTCTGCTAAATAAAAGAAACTTAAACGTTGAGCATTTTTCTTGGATATGTACAAGAGTTGTTAATTTACCTTTTGTATGGCGGCTAAGCTTCGTAAAAAGTTGGAGAGATTTGTATGGATGATTGGGTGCGTCGTATAAAAATATAAAACACTGTGACTCCGTGAACTAGGTTAAGATTCATGTACATAATAATAATTTAATTTAATTTTGTAATTTTAGGTAAGTGTATATTTTTTTTTTACGAAAATCGGGCATATTAGATATTTAAATTTTGGTTGCATTTCTTTTCTCCCTTTTAATTACCCAAGTTCCAATTTGTGATTTTTGTTTTGTTATCTTCTATTGGTTTGATAGTGATTTTTTTTATCTTTTTTATTAATCAAAACCACTGATGCTTTAGAAAGAAGTTCTATCCACAAAAGGCTGATGATAATTGCACATTCATCTACAACTACAATGGGTTTTTAGTTACTGAATTCCAACTTTTGGTTTCCTTCTTTTCGGTTTTGTTTCCGTTTCATGCTTATATGCTGAGATTTGCGTACATATTATTTGAGTAAAACACTAATTTATTAGCAAAAATGAAAGATTGATAAGTAACGGGCATGCATGACGACATTTCTGAAGTAGAATTTCTGCTCACATAAGTGCTTTTAGAGCAGAAATCCGTTTGGGAATGCAACTTCTGGAGTTGAAATTCGTTTGGTTACGCAACTTTATTTTTCTACTTCTTGAGTTTTTTTTTTTTTTTTTGCTCCAAAAGTAGTTTTGGAGCCACTTAAAGAAGTAAAAAAAATTTACTTCTCTCTAAAAGTAGAAAAATCAACTTCTGCTCGGAAGCATAAGTATAAAAATTTACTTCTCTCTAGAAGTTGATTTCTAGAACATAAGTGTTGCACGTGAAGAAGGCCACAATCAAACTAACGCTGCATTTTCTTTTTTGCACTTAGACCGTAATTGAGTGGGCTTTTATACAATTTTCCATAGTAATCATAAGATATGTTCTCACTCAACCGGAGTCTTACAATTGTCATTTTGTAAAAATCATACCATCAACTTGTATATACTTGAATTGCAATAGCTTTGACATAAAGTTCACTTAATTTTTACTGTTAAATTTTTTACTCTACTTTGCGTATATGAATCTTTGAAAGTGAAAAGATATATTTTCAAACATATGAAAGAAAAAACATATGATTTGCGTAACATATATGTATACATATGTATATGTATATAACTTAAGATGATGAAAACTACACACAAATATGTTATTGCACAAACGCGGGTTATTGGGTAAGTTAAATTTTCGGGAAAATTATCAAAAAAGTCTTAAAATTTTTGCACTTTTGCAAATTCTGTCCTAAACCTTTTAAGTTTGCCGATTCATTCCTAAACCTTTTCACCTTTTGCCAATTCAGTCATATTGGCCAGAAATCGTTGACGTGCACGCCGGCCATCCTACCTGGCACAGTCGGCGCTGACATGGATAATTTTTAATAATATTTTAAATAAATTTTAGGACTGAATCAACAAATTTAAAAGGTTTAGGACTAAATTGGCAAAAGTGCAAAAGGTTTAGGGCTTTTCTAACAATTTTCCCTAAATTCTTTTAGTACAAGGTATCGTAAGTTAGCAATTTCCATGAATTTTACATTGGTAAAACATAATTTTTGTTTTCCGTCGATTTTACGAGAATCTTAAAAATTGGTTTGCTTTTCAGTTACATTGTGCAACAGCATTATATTCAAGTATGGTTATAAACAAAATCTAGGAACAAAAAGCTGTTCTTGCATTGTAATTCTAGCTAGATGTCGTGTTGGTTATGATTGTTCTTGTTTCATTTCCTATCTTTAGGCTTTCCTCTTCTAACCTGCCTCTTCCTCTTCCTCGTCTGAAACTTATCATCTTTACATCTCTTTTCATCTTTCATCCTCGTACTTTTCCCAGTTTTTTTAAATCCCGTGAGGCAATACATCCAAAACCACAAATTGTTCATAGTTCCAATGAGGGTTCATGATGACCCTAATGGAAGTTCCTCTAGATGGTGTCTTGAGAGCATTGAGATCGACAGGATGGTGGAAACCAGGGAGAGCTCGGCCCCGCCATGTCCTAATGAGATACCATTACCGTTGAGCCGGAACACAAGCACGACACGGAAGAGGAATGCGTCGCACGGCGGCATCCCTAGGATGGAAAGAACAACATCCAGTGCCTCTCGAGGTCTCATGAGCTTGAGGTTTCTCGACAGGACGATGACCGGGAAGGAAGCAGATGCCTGGAGATCGATCGAGAAGCGTTTCAATCAACACGCGACGAACGGCCAACTCTCGAGGGACCAATTTGGAGTCTGCATTGGTTGATCCTTAGAAAGTCTTGCTGCTATCAGAATCATGATTTTCCGAAGAAATAATTGCACAATTTGATTGAAAAGTGACACTGTTTTATTCTGCCTGGAAGGAATGGGAGACTCCAAGGAATTTGCAGGAGAGTTATTCGACGCCTTATCAAGACGGAGGAGAGTGAACGTCGAGAATGGATTATCAAAATACCAATTGAGACAGTTCTGGGAAGACCTGACTAATCGAGATCTCGAATCCCGACTGCAGATATTCTTCGATATGTAAAGCAACTCTTATCCAACTCCTCTTTTTGTTCGCAACCTAAAGCGCGCATTGCGTTGCTGGTGATACACGTGACAAAGTTTCACGACGAATGCTGCAGGTGTGACAAGAATGGTGATGGAAGGCTAACTGAGGATGAGGTAAAAGAGGTGAGGCAAAAGGAGACTTATGAATCTCGTCTAGAGTATCCTCTCAATTTTCTTTTGTCATGGACTGTAAATTTTTCAAAGGTGATAGTGTTGAGCGCCACCTCGAATAGGCTGTCGAATCTCCAGCAGCAAGCAACATCTTATGCATCCTTGATCATGGAAAGACTCGATCCCGACCATCAAGGATACATCGAGGTACCGAGTCAGTTAGCCCTCCGTGTCCTGTTCGAGTTCGAGTTCATGTTCCTCCCATGTGGTTGCTCATCGGCTTCTTTGTATTTCAGATGTGGCAACTAGAAACTCTACTGAAAGAAATGGTGAACTCTGATGAAGGGAACAAGATGACGGGGAAGTCTCAAACCCTGACCAGAACCATGATCCCCAAAGGATACAGAAACCCGATGAGTCGGCTCGTGCACAAGAACATCGAAAGGATCCTCGAGAATTGGAGGCGCATATGGGTTGTCGGGCTGTGGCTGGTCATAAACATGATCCTGTTCCATTGGAAGTTCAACAAAACGAGGCACAACCCCGCCTTTAACATCACAGGCTACTGTCTTTGCTTCGCCAAGGGCTCTGCCGAGACGCTCAATCTCAACATGGCTCTCGTCCTCCTCCCCGTCTGCAGAAGAACCCTCACGAAGCTGCGGTCGTCCTTCCTCAGTACCTTCATACCATTCGACGACAACATAAACTTCCACAAGATAATAGCGCTGGCCATAGCTGTAGGATCTATCGTTCACATGGCAATGCATTTTATGTGCAACTTCCCTAGGATAACCTCATGCCCAGAATCACAATTCATGGAAATTCTCGGCCCGAGCTTCAATTATAGGCAACCTCATTACATCAATTTGGTCAGTAACATGTCCAGCATCACCGGGATTGTCATGTTCGTGTTGATGGCCTTCTCTTTCACACTGGCGACTCATTGGTTCAGGAGAAACGTCATCAAGCTACCGTGGGAGCTCCATCATTTAGCAGGATTTAACGCCTTCTGGTACGCGCATCATTTGCTAGCTCTTGCCTATGTCTTCTTCATACTTCACGGCTACTTCCTCGTGGTCAGTCGGCCTTGGTACACGAAAACGGTAAGTATACAATGGTCTAATTCCTTATTCTGTTCACCGGCGATTCATGAGGCCTGACTTCTCCGGTAGTACCGCCGTTCATCTGAAAACACATGCCTTTGGACTTTATGCAGGCATGGATGTATGTGATGATCCCAATCCTACTCTATTCAAGTGAGAGAGCATTTTCATCTGCTTCTGAACTCAAACATCGAGTTGATATCATTAAGGTATCGCTCACTTGACCAAACTGCTGTCTTCGACGTTACTTTTTGTTTTACACAAATCCTAGTGCTACGATTAAATTCATGCTCGGCTCGGAACATTTTCAGGCCATTGTTTATTCTGGAAACGTCCTTGCATTGTACATGAGCAAGCCTCCAGGTTTCAAGTACAAGAGCGGAATGTACCTTTTCGTCAAATGCCCCGATATATCGAACTTCGAATGGTGTATAGAACATATCGCTGAAACCTACTTACTTGTCGGGCAGCTATGACTTTATTGCTGAAACCCGTCCCTGTTTTTGCTTGTGACAGGCATCCGTTCTCCATTACTTCCGCACCGGGAGATGCCTTCTTGAGTGTTCACATGCGAGCCTTGGGCGATTGGACTACAGAGCTCAGGAACAGATTCGCCAAGGTATGGTCTATTGATTTTCTCCTTTGTGTTTTGATTGCCCGACCTATGTATTCTAGTCGAAAGATACTTAAAAAAATCACTGCATTTTTTATGTCGAGCATCGAACTCAATGTTCATCTCCTTCAATGAGAAATTTGCAGGTTTGTGAGCCACCAAGTACAAAACCAGGGAAGGGAGGTCTAACGAAGATGGCCACGAGAGCATCCCACAACTTGGAAGAATTACAACAGAAGTGAGTGAAAATTCTCCCCAAATTCCGTCATGCCTTCCATGCAAATGTTTTCGCTCTAATAGATATTCATTGTCGGTGAAGGTTTCCGAAGATTTTCATCAAGGGACCATTTGGTGCTCCGGCTCAGGACTACAAGAAGTACGACATCCTCCTACTCATCGGTCTAGGCATCGGAGCGACTCCTTTCATCAGCATCATAAAAGATATCCTGAATTACGTCAAGTTAAACAAGCTCCGAGCTGTAAGTACAAGGGGAAAAAAACACACACACACAAGCAAATTCAAAATTCAACTAGCACGAGCATTTGTCGAAACTTATTGATGCAGGATTCGGATGACGACGGTCAATCATCAGGGGCAAGAAAAGGTCCTAAAAGAGCATACTTTTACTGGGTTACGAGGGAACAAGGCTCGTTCGAGTGGTTTAAGGGCGTAATGGATGATATTGCAGAAAGCGATGATCATGTGGGTTTGCCATCTCCGAAACTACTAAGTGTGATGAATCCCTCCATTTAATTATAGTCGTTCGACTAAAATCTCGCTTTGGGTATTGGTGATTGTTGTAGAATATGATAGAGATGCACAACTACTTGACTTCTGTATATGAGGAAGGAGATGCAAGATCAGCACTCATTGCCATGGTTCAAAAGTTGCAGCATGCGAAGAACGGAGTCGACATCTTCTCGGAAAGTCGGGTAACTCTCAATTAGTCACCAAAGAAACATTCACAGCACATACACCTGTTTAGGCTGTCCTTTAACATTGCTCGATCCACAGATAAAAACTCACTTTGCGAGGCCTAATTGGAGAAAGGTGTTCTCTGAAATGGCGACGCGGCACGAGTCATCTCGTATAGGTACGACATTGCGTCCGATGAACATGTCAACATAATGGCACTCGATCCGGTTGTTCTAGTCAGTTTGAAACACAAACCTGCAATTTTCTAACTGTTGAAACTCGAACATTCTGTGAATTCGGGTCTAACATGTCGGTAATAATTTTCCTGCAGGTGTTTTCTATTGTGGGAGCTCGACGCTCACCAACCCACTGAGGAAGCTTTGTCAAGAACTCAGCCTAGATTCATCAACTCGCTTCCAATTCCACAAGGAAAACTTCTAGACCATCTAAACGCTGTTGCATATATAGAACTTTGTCAGCTAGAACAGAAAATTAGAGATTGGATATACCCTTTTTCTTCCTTAATTGATTTATACCAATGGAAAGACGAAAAACTAGATGCACAAGAAATCAACAGAAACATACTTCTGTTGTTCATACGTTGTTGTCTTACACATATGTTCGATTTGCCTATTACCTACGGATAACCGATATATGAGCTTTGAGGGAGATCACCGTCCCCTGTTCTTTTTAAGAGCATCTGTCTCGGAATCGTTTTAAGTGAGCTAAACTTAGATGCTTAAGCATATAGATACCACCTCTTCCCCGTTGAACGAGGGAGACTGCTAACTTTTCCTGAAATGACAGGAGGGAGAACAAGGTCAACCAATATCGGGAGCCATTTAACGTGAACGAAAAAGAAGGTTTTACGGAAAAATGTATCGAGGTCTAACGTGGAAAAATCGCTAAAATTTTGTAAGATGCACCTAAAAATTGATGGAATCTATGGTTGCGCACCAGGGGCGGGTCCGATAATTGATAATTGACGTGCAGGCGCAACGCAAGTCCATCCGAGAATTTGACAGACTTATTATGTGAGCACTTTGACTTGTAACTGGATTTGGCATTGTCGTTTGCAGCTTTGATGTAATGAGGACAGTTCATTTCAGCTGCCATCACCTGCGCGGCCATGGTCAGTCACATGTTTCGTAACACCTCAGTTTCTGAATCACAATGCTTCATTCTCCTCCTAGGATTTGATCTGATCGCGTTTCTTTTGCCTATGACCGTCTCCTTTCCTTGATAACCCCAAGTTTGACTTCTCTGACCCCATTAATGTCATCAATGATCAGTCCAGTCCGTCCGTCTTCGTCGCCAAGAAGGACAGATTTCCTGAACTCTTATTTCCCACGCCTCGCCATGAAAAGTATCTCTGATTCAAGCAGCCTCGCACCTTAACTCAACTCCATCAGAGTCTAATGTTGCGCCGACGAGCATACGATGTCGCGCAAACGCGGCGCGATGTCGCGCAAACGCGGCGCACATCCATCGGGCTTCATGGTTCACAGCATCGATCCTAGAAAAGGCAATGCAGATAGGTCGACGAGGTCGGTCGGGCCATCCTGTACCCAACGTTGGGTGAGATTGCTTAAGCATTTCATGTGCCTCCTGCTTCTGCGGGGCCAATGCTCAGGACAGCACATGATTTAGGAATGTGTTTGATGTGTGCAAAGACAATTATTAGTGATTTCACTGCTACGACGACAACGATTGAAGCACTTGCGCACGATATTTACTTCTGGGTAATGAGGAGACCTGATATATTCATTCCTAAAAAAAAATGGGTTCCATAACTTTTCTACCGAACCCAAAAACTTAAAGAAGAAGAAATTTATATAAAACTCTTCTACCAGAATTCTCAGAGCCGTCCGCGAAAAAGAAGGAAAGGAAAACTTGGGAGTCAAGTCAAAGCCCCAGCTCCATCCTGCACGCTCCGTCTCTCTGCTCCAACCTTCTCTTCTTCACCGGCATCACGCGGCTCTCACGTGACACCGACTTCACCCCTAGCGTCAGCTCCAGCCCCACTTCGCTCTTCGGCTCCGGTTCCGGCTCGGCTTTCACCGGCTGAGAGGGCTTGGCCACTGTCGTCGTGGTCTCCGCCGACACCATGCTGTTGCTCTCCGTCTCCTTGCTGTCGCCGCCGCCGCCGCCCTCCTCTGCATTCTCGGCCCCCAGCTCCGACTGGTGGCTCAGCGACGACTCGTGGCTCGGCGACTTGTTCGACTCTTCGTTGCAGCACTCGACCGTCGCCACCGCCGGCGGGTGCTGGTGAGCCTTCGTCCTGGCTCCGGGTCGCTTGAATCGACCAGACCGGATAGGCCTGGCCCCGTTGACCTCGCCTGCAGCAGCTGCCATCATCGCCGCGGCGGCGGGGTTCTCCTCCCTCGGAACATGCCGGATGTCGTAGGCGTTCAGGGGCGGCGCGACGGCCTCGGAGGCTGAGGCGATCGGCGTGATCGGCATGCCGCTGAGGACGGCTTCCGTGGCGGCATGGCAGAGCTGCCAGCTTCCGTCCCAGAGCAGCCCGACCGACCCGTAAATTGGGTTCAGGATCCGGCCGCAGGCCTCGTATAGCAAGGATCGGAAAATCGCTGAGAAACCCAAAACCAACGCGAGTCAAAGTCGAGATTTTTCACCTTTTCCCATGCTTCGAAAGCAAAAAAAAAAAGAAAAAAAAGATCAATCCTTTCAGCTTCGAAAGAGATTAGGTTTTTTAGTTCGAAACTACCAAAAAAGAAAGGAACAAGAACAAGGAGAGAGATGGTACCGGGGCGGAGGGGTTCGGGGCCGGCGTTGATGAGGTTCATGAGGCCGGCGCGGCCGTAGAACTTGGCGAGGAAGACGGTGGCGTGGGCTTGGGAGGCGGGGGACTTGATCCACTGCAGGCAAGGCCTGATGCTGCAGTTGTCGCCGCAGCCCTTCCGCAGCACTCTGCATCCGTTGCAACTCATCCTCATCGTCTTTCTTCTTCTTCTTCCTCCACTTTCTTTGTCACAAACACGTTAGCCTCAGAGCGAGAGAGTGTGATCCAAAGGAAGCCAAGTGGGAGTCTCAGAGTTTCTGCCAAGGTATGGGAGGTATGAGGGTATTTATTTAACTGGGAAGATATATATATATATATAATATTAAAAAACAAGGCCATTGGTTTTTGTTTTTATACTATGTTTTCGGATTAGGACTAAGGCGTAACGAGGAGGGGATGAGTACGGGGGAGTCCTAGTCTTGTGGTTTTCTTTGAGGTGCTCTGTGGATTCTGGTTTTTTTGCCCGTTCGAGGAAACTTGGGGAAGGGGACGTCATCCAATTGTTGACCCAATACCACTCGACGACTCGCGCGCGTGCGACTAACGCTGTTGGGACCCGTGTATGAATCGGATCCGCAATTAACTACCTGTTTTTCAGAAATAATTTTTAAACATAAATATTTTTTCTAATTCTTTCTCGAGAATAATTTCTAAGCAAAAAAAAGTGTTTGAAATTTTATTCCTGAAATAGAAAAAGAAGATAAATGCTTTGGTACAACCCTAAAAATTTCTATTCGTACTTTTTTTTAATTTAATTATAAAAATGTTGGCGGCAATGGTGACCGGCGACTGACAGCGGCGGTGACCCGATGACTAGGGACCGACAGCGGTGGACTCGCGATTGTAAAGACGAGTATTAAGTTACGCTAAACTTATTTTTCTAAAATGACATTGTTTCTCTTTTTGTTTTCGAAAAAAAAAATTACTTTTTTTACTTCTTGTTTTTGTTCCAAATCTGATCCCTGGCCGCTGATCAATTCGAGGAAGCATAAAAACTAACTGACTTACCAAACAAATTTCTATTTGTTTCTGCTCTCTAGAAAAAAAACGTGAATAAAAATATTTAAAGTGTTACCAAACATGCCTTAAGAATTTCGAACCCAGCGAATATGGGGGTGTGGTTCATACTCTCTTATAACAGGAAAGCACGTGGGTTCCACTTCACGCTAAGCAGGCCGGGATCTCAAGGGGGCAGCGCCCCCCTGAACACAAAAGAGGTTTTACGATTTAAGCCCGTAAATTTTCATTAGTAGTTTAGGCTTAGGCTCATGAATAGCTACTGGTATATATACTCTTTTTCGCTTGTAATTGAGTGATGTAACGAGGTGCGATGTGCTAATTATAATGGAATCTTCTGCTGGACGTAGCCCTAATTTAAGGGTGAACCAGGATAAAATCCCGTGTCTCGATTTCTCTTTCTCGCTTTACTTTTTACTTCGACTTGATTATGATCCAAATCCTAACAGCGAGAATAGGAAAGTGGGTCTCCAAGGCTATAAGGCATTCGGGTGGCGGCTCCCAAAACCAACCCGCACTGAGGAACTCGATATTAATTTCCTAATTAGAAATCCATCTTACCCTACACGTTTCTTCAACTTATGTATGACATATATTCTGAACTCTTCCAATATGAAGTGGATTTGGTGATATTTTCACCCTCCTCCTCCCAAATAGAGGATCTGTCCTTTCTTGTATAATACATGTTAAATTAGGGTTTCATACTTGGTCTTGATCGCCTCTAATATTTGTGTGGCCTCCCTTCATTTAAGGGTTTCCGGTCTTTGGGAAGTAGACATCATAAGATTCGTTGTTCTCTGAACTTTCCTTTAATTATCAATAAGGATAACGCACAGACAATTCATGAACGTTGGCCCAATGTGCAATGCCGTCTTTGAACTTCGACCTAATTTTCAACGTCGTCCCTAGTTTTTTAATTATTCAATATAATCCATTAATTATGAATAAATGTTTAATATAATTTTTAAATTATATGAAAATGTTTAAAAATTTATGAATAATACTGAACACAACAAAAGTTTAGGGACGAATGAAATGTACTTTGTAAAGAAGAATCTTCCGTCTATCCATAAGACCAAACGCGAAGTAAAAGTAGAGATACGACAGGTGGCCGAGCGTGTGGGAGAAAGGGTGGGGGGGGTGCGGGGGAGACGAGGTCGCCATGCAAAAGTGGGCCCAGAAATCAAGGCCCTGAAGTGGAGAGCGCGTGGCAGGCACGTTCAGGCGTCAGACTGCGGTCGAATCGCCACATACATAGAAACAAGAAAAGGACGTCTCCTCCCTCCTCCTCCTCCTCCTCCTCCTCCTCCTGCCTCCTGCCTCCCATGTGGTCCCCACCTCCAGCTGTCGGTTTCGCCATTATATTCTCAATATTAAGAAGAAGAAGAAGAAAAAAAGGAATTTGACAGCTCCCGGTTTTCGGGAAGTCTTCGCATCTGAAAAAGAAATTTGGAATTTTTTTATTTTTTTTTAAAAAGCAGCTTTAGAGGAAAACCGGTTTCCGGTTTTGAGTTGGGGCTGTGGGCGCAGTGGGGAGTCGCCAACAGTTTTGGAGTCCTTCCTTCGTTCTCTCATTTGACTTTGGATTGGGGCTTGATGCTTATCCCATAATAAATAAATAAAACCACATTCCGTGTGCGAAACCTCAATTTCCAAAGTGAGATCACTCGTTAAATCTGTGGGATTTGTAGATTAATTCTGAGCCTTAATCGGTTGGATCCCGCCCTAGGATTTTAAGATGATCGGATTGAGAATTATCTATACGGATTTTGTTAATGAATGTTCTCGAGACCACTTGTTATGTATCCTTTTAAAAAAAGGAAATTATAGCTTACACTTCTCCGGGCATTCTTTAGCTCAGAGTCTATTCTTATGGTTCGTCCATTGACTGTTTTCCCCTCGAGAAGGTTTTATCTTACAATGAGTCTCCTCGACGGGTAACTAATAGGGGCGATCGGATCCAACGAGGATCCGTTTTCAACTTGAAACCGAGAACCCGACCAGATATGATAGGTTCCCAGTCTATGGAAGGGAAAAATCGATCCTGTCCACCCTGGAACCAAACCGGCGATGGTCCTCGTTCAATTCATGGGTTGTCTTGGGAATCGATGGTGCTATTATTTTTTGTTGAGGTTTCTGCTATGAAAAAAAAAACTAAAATAGACTCACAAGGAACTCGAAAGATACCACTCGATCAATCTTTGTCTTTAATTTTATTTTATTTTTTTATGGTTTCTACTACAAAAATAAAAATAAAAATAGGAATATACATACTCTGGACCGGTTCCGCCAATTTCGTCTAGCCCAATGTGGTCGGTATGGTTCATTCCAAGGAGTTGGGAACCAAACTCATTCCCTCGAGAACCACTTAGGACCAACCAACCAAATTTGATCCGATCTGGTTCTCAAGTTGATCCCGGACCGATGCACACCCCTTGGCCCTAGCAATTAAAGCGAATGTTGAGAACATCTCTTCCACCTCCCCCACAAGGCCTGAAGCGCCCTCATTATCTCGAATAAGAGTTTGAAGTGAACATTGTTTCAAATAAGGGCATAAAGTGGCATAACAGTTTCAAACAAGGGCATGAAGTGGCTATTTAGTCTCAAAAAAAGGCCTAGCCTCAAGGGCATTTACGTCATTTATTTTTTTATTTTCTTTTTTAATTAAAAAATTAAAAAATTAAAAAAAAATGCAGGTAATGGGGCCCCTCCCGCCTGTGGCCGCCGCCCCACCGCCGTGGTGCGTCAGTGATGGCTGGCGACCTCGCCGACCAGAGGCGAGGGAGAACTTGGAGAGGACTGCGACCCTCTCCCAAATATGGGCGAGGGTCGTCGGCCCTCACGGCGAAGAGGGCCTCCTCCATGCACTTCTTCCTGTGATTCGATGCCAGAGGCGACTTTCCAGCGGACATCGCCGAGGGCGACAACCCTTGATTGCTGTTGGAGACGCTGCCGCCGTCGATGATGGTCAAGAGGAAGGATGAGTTGGCAGACGACATGGGTTGAGACATGCTGAAGAAGTTCTGCGATTGGTGGCTCTGGTTTAGAGGCTTGGTCGTTGGTTTTAGGTCGGGTTTGGATTCCGGTACGAGATCAAGAGGAAGCGGCTTCTATGGGGCGCGGCGGAAGCGGGCATGGCCGGTGCAGTTCAAGAGAGAGATGACCTGCTTGAACTTGGAGACGATAAAGTGGGTGAGGTGAGCGGCGGAGTCAGAGGGCTGGACGTGGTGGGGATCGAGGTTGGACATGGAATCGGGGGAAGAGGAGAAGAAGGAGATGAGATGTTGCATGCTCTTCAGCCCAACAGCAGCAGCTTCTTGGATGGCCCTCTCATTGTCCATTCTTGGCCGTCCAAATGAAAATGGACGGTCTGATTGAGTAATGTTACCCATGTCATAGAAACCTCAATGTTAGGTGATCCGAATCCTTGTCCACCATCTTCACGCAATCCATCGCTATCAAATGAGATCCGTCCGACAAGAAATGAAGCTCTAGACATGTGGAGAGAGAGGAGGGCCGGCGACCCTAGCCCAGATCTCGGAGAGGTCAGGCCCTTTTTTGTATTATTGAAATAAGGTTTATCTCTGACCCTTATTTGAAATTTTTCCAAATGGTAATCCAATGAAAACGAGGATCCACCATCCACGTTTTAGAAAACGCCGCTTGCAAGACCCATCAATGGCAATTCGCTTGCGTTTCCCACGCCCCCCAAATAAGACCCATTCTCAATGTCTGAAAATGCCAATGGCGGCCTTGCTAAGCCTAAAGGACCAAAATTCTCCACAACTAGAAATACATGATTATGATTGGGGAAGAATGCCAAAAATCTTGGGAAGATGCAATATTCCCATGATGTAATTGAAAGGTTTGGCCACATGGATCATGTGACATTTTCATTTCCCCCTCGATTTCATACGCACCGTGTTTGCAAAGTTGATGGTGAGGTTGACCCGGATGCACCCATTGTTTTGGAAAAGCATGGCACGCCCACCACCCATCTTTATCTTGACTTGTGGGGCTCTCTCTTTTCCACTTCTCAATTATTCCCCACTCCTACTAAATTACTTAGTGCTCTAATTTATTAATCGATGTTTAGTTCGGTTCATTCTCTTGATTCACCAATTCGCGAGATTAATTAAGGTCACCAGTACCATTACCAAAAAAAAGAAGAACAAGAAACTCCAAGTGGGCTGCATATAGGGCCTATGAGAACTGATCTCAATGCCCACTGATTAGCAGATAATCTTACCGTCGTCTTGGAAGCTTTGTACATCCCACTAAATCACGGGAACATATGTTAATGCTACGACTCCATGTCGTGCTTAGTGTTTAGTTAGAATATCTAAGTATCAAAACTGCGATTTTATGGAACGGCCTGAGCTTCTAGGACAATTCAGAATGATCTCGCGGAATTTCACGGTGATACCAGAGGCAAATGTTTTTTTCGAGTTTGCACTAACCTCGTTTCATTCCTATCAATAGGGTAGTTCCTTTCCTTCCTTAATTTAATCACAGTCTGATTATTGAAACTTCAAGTGGGGGTACAAATTTAGGCCTATATAGGACATGAGTTCAATGGCCATTCTTGATATCTATTAGACAATCTCACTGCTGGTCCCCGCCCTTTTGGGAAGCTTGTGATGTCTCTTTTATTTATATAGGCTACATGCTTATGTGATTTCGTAATTTCTAGCTTACTATATAACCCCGAGAATACTTAGTTTCCTTCTTTAAAGATTAAGATTACACCTCGCCTTTAAAATTAAAAATAGATCGGATAAATTCTTGATTTCCAAGTCCCGTCTACAGTCATATGGGTAATTTCTTCTAGAAATAATTTTTGCGGCATTTTTGGTTTTTATATATTTTTTGACTCATTTTTAGTTTGAATCCGTTGTTAGCTCATTTTTTTTCTATCGATTTTTTACCCTTTCTTCTAACCAATACCAACTTTTAACAATCTTGTGTTTTACTTGGTCTCAAAGAACACAAATCTTGTCGATTTTCATGTATTACTAAGGGTGAGCATGGTTCTAGGGTAAAAGAACCGGGAAAACCCTAACATAACATATTTAGATTATACTCGAGACTCTGCGGCTACCATCGTGATTCACTTGTTCTTGAGACTGGAGACTTTCATTTTTTGTCGGGTCATAGTTCACCAATGAAGTTCACACTATTTGTTCGATATGTACAGGCATATTGTTGAGACATCGTCAAATTCTGTTCACATGACAGTGGAAAAGAGCGATCATAGTGCTTGGAAATAGGGCTTAGGCTACAAACAGTAACTTTCGACGCGTGGCGCTTTATTTTGGGAGAAATTGTCAGCTTCGGTAATAACGTGTCAATTGTACTTACAGTTCACAACTGAACGGAGGGTGCAAGCTGCACTGATTTTGTGTCAAATGCATTGACACTTCTGTAGCATTTTTAGAGAATCAAAGAAGTTCTTTGACCATTAAGTGAGCTCCATCCATGTGAAAAATCATCATAAGTCGGCATTTACATGATTTGTGATGATTTATGGAGATCCCAAGTCCTTAGTCTAATTAACCGTCCTGTCAAAACTTTTTCGCGATTTCCCGTGGGAGGCCAAAGTAGTTAAGTGTTCTTTTTTCCCGGGTAACCTGGAATCGTACCCTGAAACATGTGACATGGTAAGTTTCAGGTTCCAAGGTATATATGATAGATCCTAGGTATCAAAAAATGAGGAGCCCGTTTTAGCGGGTAGGTTCCAGGTTCCACTTGGAACATGCAAGAAACCTGGAACCGCTCACCCCTATGTATTACCGGTTACTGGTTTAAGCTTTGCATCCGCGTGAATAGATAATCACATTTTAACAAGTATTTAGTGCCCTTTTTGTTATTAACGTCAATAATTTGGATATTATGACAGTAGAAAATATCAAGTAAAATATTTGTTAAATACCTTTAAATAGTAAAACTAGAAAAGAAAGCTTTGAATACGAATTCAATTTACTTTTTTAGAGTACATGGATTTATTTATTATGTACCATATTCTTTAAATGACGTTTTCATTCAATCTTACTGGCTGAGTTAAAACTCGGGGTCATCTCTCTCTAATTCATTATTTATGTTTAAATTGTAAGACTTTAAACAGAAATTTTTAAACATATAATAATAAATTAAAGCTTATAAACTTCTTCTTATCAATTTTTTCAAAATTGATGTTTTGGAGAGGAGGAGAGCTGTCTTCGATCCTCGTACTTCATCTTCAGTGGTGATTCAAGATTATCCATCCATAATTTTTGGATTGGGTTAATACCACCAAAAACCCTAAACTGGTACACCTGCGATAAATTTACCCCAAACTATATTTTTGACAACAAAAAACCCCAAACTAGTACACTCGTGACAAATTTACCCCAAACTATTTTTTTGACCATCAAAAATCCTAAACTGGTACAACTGTAACAAATTTACCCCAAACTAATTTTTTTTACCACAAAAAATCTCAAACTTGTACACATGTGACAAATTTACCCTATGTTAGTTTCCGTTAAATTGAGTTAATACCACGAAAAATCTCAAATTGATACACTTGTAACAAACAGAGGGTAACGTATACATCCGACAATTGCCACATGTCATCCAACTCAGCAATATGACGGTAAAATTTAACGGAAACTAACGGAGGGTAAATTTGTCACAACTGTACTAGTTTGGAATAAATTTGTCACGGATGTACCAGTTTGGGGTTTTTGGTGGTTAAAAAAATAGTTTGTGGTAAATTTGTCGCAGGTGTACCAGTTTGGGGTTTTTGGTGGTATTAACCCTTTTGGATTTAAATGAATATCCAATTTATTTCAAATTTGACTTGGATAACTTTCAGTATAATTTATTTATCTAATTAAACGAGTTTCCATTAATAAAAAAAAAACTGAAATTCGTGAACTTAGCTCTTATCATATTCTTTTCCTAAAGTTTATCTCATGTTTAAATTAAGCGGATTTGAAGCAAATTATGTCGATGTATTTTCTTTTCCTTTATATATATTGTCTAATATATTTTAACATGCTTTCTTTTGATCCACTTCTATATTTTGGATTTCAGTCCAAATTTTAATACGCAATAGATGTTTTAGGCCGACAAGTCATTAGACTAATGCTTATTGGTCGATAATGAGCCATGTCGCATAGTTTTGCCACGTGGCTTGTCCAATGGGAATCACCTAAGCAAAATTAAGTGTCACGTGACGAGTATAGATTGGATTGACAGGATAAGTAAGATCAATAAATTCGATTCGATCTATACTAATGGTCACTGAACTTAAATGTACTTTGCAATCGTGTCATTTAACTTCGTTCTCAATCCCCCAACGTTTTAATTTTTCAATTTGAGATTGCCGCACCCTATCTTAAATCTGTCTAAGTTTCGGGCAAACCGCAGGCGTGGCAAAGATGGGGAAAGTACCAAAAAAAGTCATATATTTACTGCATTGATACCAATTCAATCCCTAACCGTTCAATTTAATCAATTTAATCTTAAACATTTTCATGTTTGTACCAATTGAGTCAATCCGAGAAATTTATGCCAAAAATTGCTGAAGTGGGCGTCAGCCATCCTATGTGGCACGTTGGCGCTGACGTGGACATTTTTTCATAAGTTTCGTCGAAAAAAATATTAATGTTTTTCTTTTCTTTGGCAATCTCGCCGGCCACTGGACGAGGCACGGGCGGCACCCACAGCTGGCAAGGCCATGGCCTCCTTCGCTTGCGGCCGCCTAGTAATGGTCATGGCAAGGCTAGCCTCGTCAACGATGGGCGAAGGCAGCCATGGCCTCGTTAGCTACAGGTGAGGCCGCCTTCGCTTGGGGCCGGCAAGGCTATGGCGAGGGCCGGCAAGTTCCAGCGACCCTTGCCGAACACAGTGAGAAAAAAAAAGAGAAGAAAAGAAAAGGAAAAGAAAAAATTAATAAAAATTTGAAAACATATTTAAAATCAAAAAATGTCTATGTCAGCATCAGTCGTGCCATGTAGGATTGCCGCGTCCGTTGACGGAAGATTTCGAGCTTTTATTTGTTGGATTTCCTCAATTTTTGGTTTATGCGGAAGAGACCATGTGTTTCGACACATGCGCGCATGAATAACGTGTTTGGCATTCGAATCTAGGAACCTGATCAATGATCATGCGCCAACTCATAGTAAGATTTATTATAATTTAGAAAAAATTGGAGAGGGGCGATCCGATACTTTATTATTTTGTTCATCGTAAAGAACTTATAAATGTTATATGATGTTCAGCTTGAATCATAATTACTCGATTATATGATCATCTTTAACAATGGGGAGCCCGTTTTCACCGCTCCACGAGCATGACCGAGCGCTTTCATCCATAGTTGCAGTATTGGTGCTGTTTCTCTATCGATATCAACAGGTTGACAATACATTCAACGTAAAAATCGTTTGAAGCGTCAAGGGATTTACAGCTCAGGACTAGAGGTCTGCTGTTCGAGTGCCTCGATTATAGAGGGCAATCTACTCTCAGATAAGATTACCAGCACAAGTCAAATACTCGGACTTAATTAGTTTACGAGACTTGCTAATTGTCTTACCGTTCTCTAGACTTCAAATAGCCAGGTCATTACGCTCGTGCCCTTGAATTATCGAAAGAGGATTTTGGCATGTTTTCCTTAAAATGCAAAGAGAGAAATTATAAATTTTCTGACCATTCGGAATCTTCCGGGTAATATATAGATAATAACATCAAATGTCACTTCAAATTGTTTTTCTAATTTTGCAGAACAACGACTGCAATTATTTTACTTTAGATGGAAAATTCAAACAAAAAAAAAAAAAAATCGTTTCGCCGACATAAACTTGGGCCGTACACTGGTTGTGGCACGATTTCTTATAACCTTGGAAGTTTGCCCCCACAATTTAATAATTTAATTTGACTAAGACTATACTTTTGTTTAATAATTCCAAGTTGCCTTCTGTGCGGCCACCACATTTCCCCCCCTCTCTTTTTTACTTCTTCTGGGCTTGGCTACATTAAGGAACGAATTAAAGCTTACTTTCTCTCTAGTTTGTCGAACTTTGCTTCAAAGGAAAAGAAAAGGGGAAACTATTGTTGTAAAAGAGAGGGATGAGGAAGGGGCAAAAAGGCGGTGGCGATGCAGAGATGATGCTGGGAGTTTTTTTTTTTTTTTGTCGAAATAATCCTCTCATTTGATTGAATAAACTCAAAAGTTCTTGAACACAAAGCCCATTGAGAGGGCATCCAAACATAAAAGATCCCATAAAGGTTGGGGAGTCTTAGGGTGAGCATGGTAACACTTCTGAAAGTGGATTTCTGCTCCAAAAGTGCTTCTGAAGCAGAAATTCGTTTGGTAATAAGGTGCGCATGGCAACACTTTTGAAGCAGAAATCAGTTTGGATCGCAATTGTATATTTCTACTTCTAAAACAATTTTTTACTTCAGAAGTTGTTTTTGGGAAACTTTTGAGAAGTAAAAAAAAGTTACTTCTCATCATCAGAAGTCATTTTTTTTTCTTTTTAGCTCTCCCTTTTCATATTTTCTGTCTCTCTCTTCGCTCATCTATCTCAACTCGATCCCGTCCGGATAATTCTTTTAATAATAATAAAAATTCAAAAAATAAAAAAAATGATTTAAAAAAATCCAAAAAATGGAAAATTCATAAAAAAAAATCTAAAAAAATTGGAAAAAATCCTAAAAAATTTACAAAAATTCAGAAAAATCTCAAAAATTAGGAAATTGGTCCATTCAACTGGCCAATCATATTTTTTTATGATTTTACCCTCTCTTTTTTCAAAAATGACTGTTTTGCCCCTTATGGGAAAATCGTCTCGGAAAATTTCAAAAAATCATAGAAAATGGGAAATTGTCAAATTTGACTGGCCAAACCCGTCTTTTGTGATTTTCACTTCTGATCTTTCTCAAAACGACGATTTTTCCCTCCTATGGGCAAATCTTTCCAAAAATCTCAGAAATTGGGAAATGGGCACATTCAACTGGCCAACTCTATTTATGATGATTTTGATTACAAATATTTTTAAAATGACAATTTTGCCCCTTTGGACAATTTGTCTCCAAATGTCCCCAACTCCTTCCAAACCTTCAAACACCCTTTCTCTAAGCCTTTTGGGCTTCATTAGGGATGCCATGTTTTGATTTGATGCGTTTTATCCGCATGTTCCTGGTTCCTTGATTTACGCACCCTATCTTTATTGATTGTGATTGATATGTTAGATATTCCTATCAGCATGAACTCTTAGATTTTCTATCTCTCTCTTCGCTTGTCTGGTTTAGCCCAACAATGGGTGCGGCTGCTCCAAAACACCCTTCTCTGATCCGATGGAGCCTGTGATCTCGTGCCCTCCATTTTTTTATTTAAAAAAATTCACGAAAACCAAAGCTGGGTTGAAAAGATAAAGATGATGACACCTCAATTTTTGCATTTTGTCTTTATGCCTAGAGATGCTTTCATGCCAAAATAAGCTCATCATTATTATAGTTTTATGTCCCATGTTTTCATTAATATCTAGGTGATCTCAGGGCACATACAATTGCCGTAGATTTGTGCTTCTAGAGACGATTTAGGCACTAAAAAGGTTCATATATTATGCTCATTACAATATAAACCACGCTAGAGGCACAGGAGAGGAAGCATTGGAACTACCCGTGCTTTTAGCGTTGATATATGAGCTCGGCCATCGTATTCATTAATACAATTTTCTCATAATTTGGTCCGCATTTACATAAATAATTAAATGACGAATTATACGTAAATCCGCCAGTATTTGCATTTCACTTTTCTTGAATAACATGCATTTTAGGTTATGATCAATAATTTTTCGTAGAATATTTTGTGTTAATAATGTTCCAGAAGTAGATCAACCGTTACCAAATGAATTCTGTTCGAGAAGGAAAAAATTTATCTTGTTATCAAATGCTTTTCTCTAATTAGAAATCAACTTCTGCTTCTGAAGCAAAACTAGAAAAATTAACTTCTGGCCAGAAGTTGATTTCTGAAGCAGAAGTGTTACCATGTGCGCCCTTAACTTATAAAGTAGAAATCTGTTTGGTAAAAAAATTTACTTCTGAAAGAAATTTCTACTTCTGAAATGAATTTTCATTTCTGATGATATTTTTTGCCCAATTTGAGAAGTAAAACAAAATTGTTTCTCAACTCAATAAGTACTTTTCACCTCACCCTCTTTTCATTACGCCCTCACCCTTTTTTTGACCATGCTCGGCTCCGCCCGCTGCCGACCTTCGCCATCGCCCGCCTCAGACCACCGCCCGTTGCCGCCCACCGCCGACCTCCACTGGCCGCCACCCATCGCTTCCTGGGACCACTGTCGACATCGCCCGCCGCCGCCCACCGCAGACCTCCGTCGATGGCCGCCACCCGCCGATCGCCCCCGGCTGCCAACCACCGTCCACCACCGACTGCGCCTATCACCGCCTGCGACCACTGCAGACCACCGCCCACCGCCATCAGCTGCCGCCCCCCACTGCCAACAATTGACCACCGCCCTGCCACGCCAATCACCGCCGCCAGTCGTTAACCGTCGCCGTCTCCGGCCACCGGAGTAAAAAATAAATAATATTTTTTATTTTTAAAAAGTAAATAATATTTTTAATAATACAAATTATTTTTAAAAGAAATTTAAAAAGTTTAAAAATGAAGTAGAAATTTTTTGGCCACCGACAATAATTTTTCATAAAAAAATTTGTGTTAAATAATGTTGTAGAAGTAGAAATTTTCAACCGTTACCAAACGAATTTCTCTGATTAGAAATCAACTTCTAGAGCAGAAGTAGAAAAATCAACTTCTGCTTTTGAGTAGAAGTAGAGAAATAAACTTTTGGCCAGAAGTTGATTTCTGAAGTAGAAGCAGAGAAATAAACTTCTGGCCAGAAGTTGATTTCTGAAGTAGAAGTGTTGCCATGCGCGCCCTTAGCTATCCATGAGACAGATATGCTCAGACTTGAACGGGTGCCGACTGTCTATGGAGAACTTACTCATTTTTAGTCTCGGCTTCCGCGGTTCTAAAGTAGTATTTCCAAATTGCAAAGCTAAGGGCGCGCATGGTAACACTTCTCTACCAGAAATCAACTTTTGGCAAGAAGTTGATTTTTCTACTTTTGGTTTTGAGCAGAAGTTGATTTCTAATAGAGAAATGCGTTTGATAACCGGACAAAATTTCTACTTCATTTTTCAACATTTTATTTTTTACTCCGGCGGTGGCTACAGTTGGCGGTTGACGGTGGCGGCCGGCGGGTGGTCGACAGCGGAGGCGGCGGGTGGTCGGCGGCGGCGGGTGGTCGGCGGTGGGGGTCGACAACTGTGGTCTTGAGTTTTTTCGATCCAAGAAGTGCTTCTTGACTTGGAGAAGCTACTTTTTTTTACTTCTCAAATTGGGCAAGAAATGTTACCATAAGTGAAAAATCCTACCATAAGTAAAAAAATTTACCAAACGAATTTCTGCTTCAGAAGTTAGTTTACCAAACGGATTTCTCTACCAGAATGACTTCTGGAGCAAAGAAGCCATTCCAGAAGTGTTAACATGCGCGCCCTAAGAGTCTGGTTTCAGTGGATGGATTTAACTCAGGATATCTCTCCACTAAAAAGGAGAATTCGAAGTCTTCATCAGAAACAAATGGTTGCTTGGAGCCTTGGGTGAGCCTCCTCGACGTACACATGGAAGAGCATGAATGATCCCTTTTTCTCTTTTGTACCACAGATCTTGTGAGGGGAACTTCAGATGGGCCGACCACCTGGATACGAAGAAGATAGTTTTTGGGTCCAATGTCATTACCATTTCTACATTAGACAGCACCAACTCGAGAATTGCATGCCAGTACTTCTACCAATTCAACATAATAATATCTTCACACAACCAAGACGCATCTACTCGAACCATGACATGAAATGTCATGAAGATGCTCCCCAAAATGAACAAATTATCAGGTTGTCTACCACTGCACAAAAGAATGTGAAGTATTACGTTGCTCCTTAATAGCCTTTTAATTCATTAAGAAAAACCGCCCAGTCCTCATTTTCTCAAACGAATAACAGTATCAGAATACATCTTTCCTTTTGCAACCCAATGCCGATGACCATTTCGATTTTTGTATCGAAACCACACATATGCCCGATTCGAATGGCAAAGGTGAAGACGGTACATGAAGATTTTGCAAAACCGAAATCCTTTTAAAGCATTGATAAAAGCAATACAAATGATGACCGACGCAGTTACCTACACTGGTACTACTAAAAACAAGTTCAGTGGCGGAGGGAATAGTAAAGATATGAGCTGAAATAGGCAAGTTCTTCCCTGCACTGCTTTGACGATGCGGAAAAATGCATAGCACATAAGACATGCCCTTACGAAAGTAGTGTGAAGGGTGATACTTCCAGAATCTGTCAGACCTTTAAAATTCAAAATCGTCTAGCCGATCAACACCTTCAATCATGGCCACGAAGTTTTTACCACATCTCGCAATAGAGTAGAGAAGTCATAACGCGAAATAAGGCAAGATCTATCAGAAAATATCCACAACTTTACATGTGACCCAAAATGATGGACTGTACAGAACATCTAATGGATGATTTCTGATAAGAAATCATTTCTCTTAGCAATCCTCCCTATATTACATAAGAACTCTCTCACTAACTCAGCACCCACTGCAAGAACAGATACTTGGTGGCTCTTTTCTTGTTCAATCAACCTACTTACACTGACGCTAGAATGCAAATTGCCGACTAGAACAGATGGTATTTACAACCCTAAACGGTACTTGAATTCTCTCCTTCCAAAATATTTCGAAACTCTCGCTTGTCTGCTTGACTATGTGAAGTATGCCCTGCATTAAGCTCCGTCCTATGTACAGTTTCTTCGGTGGAGTTTTTATGCAACAGCAGGAATGCTAGAATTTTTGCTATCCCTGTTAAGACAATCAAAACCTTCTACTCTAACAGCTGCAGGTTTGACCCCAAACTTCATCCTCGCGCACCCTTTGCGTGCAGAAGCTGATGGAGATGGTAAACCTGATGGCGACAGAGCTGGCAACGCCATAATTGGAGTAATCTTTTCATCCCTAAAGCGGGCATCCTGTACTAAAGGATTCTCAGCCCTTCTTGGTGGAGATCCAGCGAAAAATGGGGGCGTCGAAGCAACCGGCAGTGGAGATTGCGGCTCCAACTCATAATCCTCCTGCAATAAATTAAACCTCCTTTAATGTGACGGGCTAACGGAAAAATAAAAACTGAATCTGAGGACTAAATTTTAATGCAGAAATGGACAAAAACATTAGATTTAACTTAAAAATACGTTTTGCGCGGGTCAGTTATTAGCGATTCCCTAACGTGTCAATTGAGCAGCTGTTTTCAAGTTATTCTTATTCCTCTATCTCCCCGTGAAAAATTGCCAAAGAATGCTTGAATAGATCCACTTAACAAAACAATAGGACCAGGACACTTAGTATGAAGCAAAATAGCTGAAGAAACTGATTCATACTTTCAAAGAACCAAAACATTCAATAACTGAATTCAGATCTTGACTATTAAGCAACAAAAGGATGAGCCAGAATTCCAGCCGGTCCAGACAGGATCAGATGTGGATTGATTAGACAGATCCAACTACCTTCTTAAGGATGAGGTCCAGAAGCTCTGCCGCGGCTTTCGATTTGCAAATCTCAGATCGATGGCTGCTCATCAGAAAGCACAGAGTGTTATTTCAAAAGTTCAAACACCAAACCAATTCATCCAAACACAAGACAAAGAATTACCTTATCTGAGACCTCAAAGGGTTGTTAGACAAAACCCCAAGTCGGCGAGGCTTGGGACAAACAACCGACTCCCTCCGGTCAGCGACGAAGCCCCTCATCTCCTCAAAGGCGGCAACAAAGGCGTTCTGCTCAACACTTCGGAAATGATCCATCTCTTAAAACCGCTGTAGTCCGAACCAGAACGCCTAACCACATCCAAAACACCAAAATCAACACACGCAGCCAAAAACCTAGACAAGATCTGATCGAACAGGCCAGTTTAACCGAAGCAATTCGCTCAGAAACGCCCATAAATTCTTCTAAACTCCAAAAACAAAACAGCTACGAAGTTTCCCTCTCGGTATTGCCAGATCGGAGCAAACATCTAGAGAAAAACAGGTTCATCCCCCAGCACTCCACACCAGGCAGACAACTCTAGCCTCTTGCTACGAAATGGCAAAATAGAAGCATTCGTGGCTCAATTGAGCTGAAACTGACATCCGACAGTCCAAAAGCATGCATAAGACGGACGCGAAACAACGTAAAACACGCAAACTCTCCCGCAGAAACACCTCAAGTGACGCGACGAGACGAGCTCCGACGGAATCAGAAACGAAGGTAGCAGATCCAGCACGGAATCGCAAAGCTACCGGAGCTAGCAGCTAGCAGGTGACGATGCATACCTAACACGCGAAGATCGAGATCTAGAGAGAGAAGGAGAGAGAGAGAGAGAGAGAGGTATACCTCCAGGGATCCTCCGAGGAAAGAGAGGAGAAGGATGCGCCACAAAGAGAGAAGGAGGAGAGGCCGAGACTCGGAGGTTGCGACACGAATTTATTAGGGAACGAAGAGATCGATGCAGAGAGATTAGGTGGAGTGGGGAGGGGAGGTGTGTGAAGTGAACGCGCGGGGACGGCGTCGTTTTGGATTATTCCCCATGTGGTCCTAAATATATAATTTTTTAGAATCTTTTCTTCCCTTTGCATTGCATGACTGAAAGCTACTTTGCTCTTTGATTTTTCAATGCGCCTTTTCGGGTTCTACGAAGGTGCGGTTGACATTTTTGGCACGTTGCGATTATCTTCATCGTTTTATTTTCTAATACGGAATAAAATAATCGACTAAAATTATTTAATTCCCTTTTTCTACCACTCTTCTCGTTTAATTCCACAAGTAAATCGCCTAATTAAGGAAACGTGATTTCACTAATATTTCTGGCCGTGGACTCACTTTCCTCAAAGACCTTTTTTGTCTTGTATTCCTTAATTAGATCTTCCGAGTTTAAGATATGATATAGTATTCGCGCAATGTGATATATTCTCGGGAGGATTACCAAAAAAAGTCATAAACCTATTGTAATTGTGTCAGTTCATCCCTAAACTTTTATTTTTTTGGCCAATTGAGTCTTAAAATTTTTGCATTTGTGTCAATCCAGTCCATCCAATCAATTTTGATCGGAAATCGTTGATGTGCCACGCGGCACGGGCTTATGGTTCACCTAGTAATGCTTTTTGATTGTGTGTGTATCTTGGGGTTTTTTTTTTTTTTGGAAATTTTTATTTTCTATATGTAGCCAGTTCAATCAAGCGTCTGTTTACATCAAAATCAGATGTCTTGCACAAGCAAAATTATGTACGTTTGCAACCCAAGTAGAAATACGTTTTTATTTTATCTGTTTATGTTAATTTCGAGGTTTGCTTAAATCGTATAAAGTTGATGTATATCACGAGGAAAGTAAAGTGAAAAGGATAAAAGAAAGAGGACCGAAAGTAACGAGAATAGCGTTCGCCGTGTACACCTGGGGATATAAAATCACTTGATTATTCTTTTTCGACAATTTTCTTTATCAGGGTCTTTCCCCTCGTATCTCGGAAAGGAAATTAAAAAGAAATGCCGTAAAAAAAGGAAGCGAGATAATTTAAGATCTAAAAATAGCACTTTGGATTGTATACCGCGGAAATTTTGTCGAAATGAAAACTACTACAATGGAATTAAATAACATAATATACAATCGACATGTATAATTTCACGGTATGCTTTGGAGCACGTTTCCGAGATTTTGGAGGTTTCCATATCGATGAAAAGCAATTTGGGGTTTGCACGCTCCGAGCTAATAATAAACCTGAATAAAAGAAATATCCCAAGGGCAAAAGTGTCTTAATGACTATTATATAATTATGAACTAAACAATACGTCAAATCAAAGATAATATAAAGTTGGAAAAAATAGGGTTGGCGTATATAATCCCAAAGTTGAAGAGTCGGCAATTGGAGTCTTTGACTTTGACCGACCACGTCAAATGGAGTGCGATAGCCGAACCACGCACCCACATTCGGACAGACCGGATCCTCCACCACTCGCTTTCTAGGCTGGCTTCCACACACCCCCAAGTTTCAACTTTGACCTTTCCACGAAATCGACGGGTACCATTAAATATATAGTAATTTGGGTTTTTGTGTAATAATTTAATCACAAATGGAAAATACGTAACAAGAAAATATACACGACATTTTAGCCAAGACACAAATTAGCACGGCTTGCAATCGCTGTCGATAGGTTTCGACAGCATGAGCAACAACATTCTACTGGTGATCGATTGCTTATTTTCACTTAATGGATCAAGTAAGTCATTCCTTACCCGATTAAGTATCCTTTTTTTACTTATCTGAATCTTTCAAGTCAATGTCAACAATGATTCTCCAACAAGTTTAATCTCGTAAAACTCTTTAATACGGGCGTCATCATCAGCGCGGAGTTATGATCCAATTTTTATGGAAAATTAACTCATCGTCTCAGTGAGTCATTTGGCAATTAAGTTGTTTACGATACGGAGGATTGCCTTACTTAATCGGCTATACGATAAAATGGTCAATATAAGCTAAAATCTTATCGATTATATCGTGAAGATCTTCCGATGATCTCATTAATCCATATCCAATGTGAGGCTAACGAGCCGTTCAAAAAAAGATGTGAGACAAATGAAATAATTACTGATTTTAACGTAACTTTTTTTTTCTAATTTTCAAATCACTGTATTTAAATTTGCAACACTTAATTTTTGGCTATATGGGACTCGCGAATTTTCTTTTAAAAAAAGTGCAACAGATATATTAATATTTTCGTTTGGAATGCGATTAATTTGATGAATTGAAGGTGGGTCCACGCCAGATGTGTATAATATATGGTCGAACAGGCCGAAAGGAACGGGTCACACCAAAATCACGTTCGATCTGTCCGGAGGGGCGGGCAACAACCGTAATTGACGCTGACCGCTCTCTCTCCACCGCAAGGCAACGTGCAAGGAAGCCCAACCGCGGTGGGTCCCGCGCCGCCGTCCCCACCCCCACCCCCACCCCCGCCCCCGTGATCAGATCGCAGCTCGGCTCCATCCGTCGGTCGATCATGGTCGGTGATCGCGACACGTGTCCACGTGATATTGAGGAAAAGGCAGGACATGTGCACCACGTTTCCAGGATCGCCAAAGGGAAAAAGGCTGTCTTGTTGGATTCTTGTTAAGGCCAGATGCCCCACGCTATTAGACAACGCCTCACAAAAAAGAGAATATGGGCCTACATGGCAACGATTTTGATTTTTAAATTCTATTCTTTGCAAAAAAAGACAAGATGAGAATTATATTTGGTAACGTAAATGATTATAATTCTGTTTCCAAGAACATTTTTGGAGCAAAAAAAAAAAATTGAATATGAAAAAACGAATGACTTTTGAGAATTACAAAACAGAATAAAATCCCACATCTCTCACTTTTCCCTTTCAGTTCTCTAATCATTTTTCCTCGACCTAAAACAGAACAAAGGTCTCATTTTCAAAGAAAAATATATAAGATAATAAAAAAATTTGGGGAAAATTGAAAAAATTTAAAAAAATCAGAAAAATTTCAAAAAATCCCTAAAAATAAAAGAAGCTTAGATTAAGCTAGTTTAACCTCATTTTCATAAATTTGGGCCTAGATTCCCTATATTTCACAGATTTAGTTCTTTTTTAGGAAAATCATAAACACCTTTGAAATTAAACCCGAACCACATTTCTCTAAGCCCTTAGGGCTTTATTAGGGTTTTATGATGCGGTTTATCAATGCCATGATTCCTTGATTGTGCACTTGATTTCATTGATTGTGATTTGTCTAGGTTTAGATATTTTAGACTTAATATAGTTTTAGAAAATTTAGAAAAAGACAAAAACAACCCGCGTGAACACTTAGCATTGGCTTACCTTGTAGGTTTAAAAAAAATTGAAAATTTGCAAGAAACACGTTTAGAAAACACTCAACTTTGGTGCCGAAAGGGCGTCGATGGAAATATCGACGTAACCAAGTCCTCGGATCTTAAATTTCTCTAGTTGCGTAGAATTGAACGGTTTCTCCAGACCGCTCAATAAGGTTTCTGGTCTACCTTCCTCAAGACTGATGGCGACTCCATTTGCATATACATATACACATGCCACCGTTCACACTAAGATTAAATTCGATATTCCCTCGTAGCGATTTGGTATAGGCCTAGGAGGGCCCGAGCTAATATAAAATCACACACTAACCCAACATGGTCTCCTCCTTTTTTAAGCTTAAAATGACTCGTTATGACATGGCAATTAGACGGAATATCACGAAAAAAATGTTATATGCAATATGTTATATAAGAGAATCAATATGAATTAATCTTCAAATAATTCGAAATGTATGATGAAATTTCACAAAATAACTACGTAATTATTTGACTTAAATGAAAAAAATTGGGAAGAGAAATTATTCTTGGAAACAAAAGTTTTGTGCAGTTACTAAATGCGTTCCTGTTCTAAGAACAGAAATTTTGTGCAGTTACCAATCACGTTCTGATTCTCAAAAACTCATCTAGGGAACAGAATCAGAAAAAATCAATTCTAATCAGAATCACTTTTTTGGATTAGAATCATTGCCATGCAGGCCCTATATCTCCAAATAAAAATGATATTGATAGTTACATCCGTTTATTTGGCTAGAAATTCGAGAAAATGATTTCATTTTTAAAATTATTTATAAAAACACATCCAAATGTAGTAAATCGAATGAGGTAGATTTACTTATTTTGGGGGTGAAGATAGCACTGCTGCAATGCTAATTATACTGACAATGATTTGTTAGATTGATGTAATAAATAGTGTGATCGATGTTTTCGCGACTAATTAATTCAATGGCTCGTTTCATGCCCATCTCTTCACTCCATTTGTCTCCCGAAATATGAATGATTTAGAAAATATTTTTCCAAATCGAATGTAAATGTTTTTCATTTATTCATTTTTTTAAATAATATAAACGATTATTTTTAGAAAAATATTTTTCAAATCATTCGTTTTTCGCGTAACAAACGGAGCTTTAGCATATGAATTTAGAATATCGATCTTAGCATACTAACGCTGCTTAGCATTTTATCCGACCCAAAAAAAAAACACTACTTAGCATTTTATGCGATTGGGAGTTATTATATTGCATTGGGAGCGTGCAACAAAAGTCCAATACCTTCACTTAGGGAACTCGCTAAGAGAGAACCGAAGTTCGAGCATGTCAACATATTCAGTTGGACCAACCTTTACTCAAAAGTTTAAGCCAATAAATTATAGGCCTACTAAGATATATTAACTGCTTCATACCACACTAATTTTTTTAGGCGAGACTTCTTTAACACAACTCACACGTGTATTTCAACAATCTCCCCATCACGTATGAGCTCAGTGTTAGGTAACTCCTCCTTAATCCAAGCAATCCTTTTGCATCTAGATATCTCAGCTTCAATCTCCATCAACGCTCAGTTTCATCACTGGTCTCTTTCTCCAGACCTAACCGCAAATTCTGTCATTGGGCCTGTATTGCTACACCAAAATGCCCATTGCCTGAAAATCGTGTTAGTCATCAGATTCTTGCTTGGGATATTTACCAAACATAGGGAACAGATTGAGGCCATCAATCTACCATCGGCTTTGATACCGGTTGTTGGGAGCGCGCAATAAAAATTCGATATCTTCATCTGGGGAGCTTGTCAAGAGAGAGCCCAAGTACGAGCCTACACCGTACCAATTCTTCGATGTGGAACTCCTCTAACACAACTCATAAGTGTATCTCAACAATCTCCCCCTAACATGTGAGCTCGGCGTTAGGTCTGTTCCCCCTTAATCCAAGTAATCGTCCTGCATCCCAACTTCATCCCTAGTTTATTTCTTCGTACCCAACCATGAAATCTAGCATCGGCCCCCGTTGCTACACCGCAATGCATATCGCTCAAAACTCGCATTGGTCACCAGATTCTTTTGTTGAGATATTCGTTAAACACCAGAAATAGATAGGGGCCCACCAATCTACCATTGGCTCTGTACCAGCAACCAATTATTGGGAGCGTATAGTAGAAATCTAGTACCTTCACCCGAAGAGTTCGCCAAGAGGAAGCTCAAGTCATAGCCTGTCAACATATTCAGTTGGACTCATCTTCACTAAAAAATTTAATTCAATGAGTTATGGTCAACTAGGATATTTTAACTGTTCTACACCACATTAATTCTTCGATGTGAAACTTTTCTAACACAATTCGCTCGTCTATTTCAACAGAATTCTTTATTTTTTTAATAGGTTTTCATTCATATTTATATCTCGATTTTCACCGAGGTTAATAACATCTTAGAATACCAGTAACACAAATACAAATGTACTAAGGCTACGATTGGGAACCACTTTCCTAAGGGGCTTTGGGTGTCAAGCCCCTTGGGCCAAATTTTTGGTGTTTGGCAATTTTTTTGTAAACATCCTTGGCTCAAAGTGAGCCTTCAAAAGGCTGAAAACCCAAGGCAGCTTGAAGGCTGCCTTGAGCTTTCAGCATTCTCGATAGGCAACAGTCCCAAGGATTAGTGAATTTTTTGAATTTTCAATAGTACCCTCGCTCAGTCTTTATAATTCAATATTTACCCTCACTGTCTTCATAATTCCTCCTCCCCTCTTTGGCTCCCGCTGCTCCCTTCGCCTTCAACTCCGCTGGAAGGCTGCTGCCGAACGCCGCCGCCGCATCGAGCCCCCTCTCCATGCCCTCCGCCACGACAACTACCCCCTCCTTCTCGCGATCCCAACACGCCCCACCTCCCTAGATCTGGGCTTGTGAGGGCGAGGGGCGGCGATGGCGAGGTTGAGCCCTGCCATGGCCGGGTGAGGCTCAGCCTCGCCAGCAGCGCCTCTGGCCGATTGCCAGACCGGCTGGAGGTAGGGGAGGGGCTGGGGAAGAAAAAAAAGAAAAAGAAAGAAAAAAAGTAAAAATTATAAATAAATCATAAAAAATATTAAAATATTAGGCACCGGCCAGTCGAAATTCACCGGATGGATTGAAATGGCACAATTGCAAAAGGTTTATGACTGAATGGGCAAAAAAAAAGATTTAAGACTGAATTGGCACAATTGTAATAGGTTTAGGATTTTTTTTGGTAATTTTCCCTATTTCTTTCCTCGAGACATATGTGACCATGTTTATTATAGTGCAATTGCTCTCTTTTTAGTTGAAATATCCACTTTGATGTGATTTTTTAATTATAAATTTGTCCATATGTAACAATTATTTTTTAAATTTTAAACAAATTGCATTTAAAAACTAAAATTGATCAAATCGAAAGACTTTCCGAATTTATGTTTACCAAACAGTATTTTCCCAAACTTTCTTTCCAAGGCATTTTTTTAATTACAGTTTACTAAACAGCTTTTGCATTTCACCAAATCCCTTTAGACTAAGGCATTTACATTTTCCAAAAGCCTTTCCCTAAAAGCCTTTCCAAACGCAGCCTAAACATGGGACAGAAAATATCTTTTTGATCGTTTTAGCATGACAATTCTTTTCAAGCACCGATTTTTCGTTAAAAGACACCAGCCGAAGTGGATCCTCGATGACACGATTCGGCATTTAAGCCGAAACTGATAAAAGAAAGAAAAACGGACAAGATAATTCCTAAAATCCACGTGGCCCTCCATCTGACCATGACTTGATTTTTAAGGAACCAATTTAATCGCCTACAATGACTTAGGGACTGTTTGGCTCAGCATTTGGCTAAGGGACTTTGAGAAAATACAAATACCTTTGAGTTAAAAGGGTTTGGTGAAATGCAAATACTGTTTGGTAAATTGTAATTAAAAAGTGCATTTGGATGCAACTTTGGGGAAAATGCTATTTGGTAAACTTTTAATATTTGGTGTCCCAATATAATATTTTTTAACTTTAATTTGTTTAAAATTAGGAAGAAGAAAAAATCCGGCGATCGGCGGAGGAAGGAGGAAGAAGGAGAAAAAAGAGAAAATAAAATAAAAAATTATAGTTGCATTTCGAAAATGCAACTTCCCAAAGTACCTCCGAAGGTACTTTGGGCTAAATGCCTTTGGAGAGCATTTGAGATGCAATTGCATTTCTCCAAAGTGAGTAAAAAAAGTAGCCAAATAACATTTGCATTTGGCCAAATGACTTTAGAGCCCCAAAGCTCATTTGAAATGCTGAACCAAACAGGACCTTAATAGAGGAAGCTAATAAAATTCATCATCTTCCTTAACCGCTTGATGTCTAAGGCAATTTTGCGAAATAATACACTATGATTCGTACAACCCCATATGAAAATTTCTAAATCTCGATTCCTTGAATTGGATATTGCAAATTTTCCTTATCTGGCTAATCGTCGACAGTCATGAAGTTCAAACACGGTGTTTGAGCTCAAAAGAGCCTAATATGTATTGGCCAAACTAGGGCTATGCTCGGAAATCAAATCTAATCGGCCAATTCAGAGCGGTTACGCAATAATCGGTTTGGTTTCAGGTTCCAAATGCGGAACTGGATCGCTCAGATATACACACACACACTTTTTAAAGAATAAAGAGAATGAAATTGTCAAAAACCTAAATCGGTCAGATCCATTCTGGGATCGCCTCTTGATCATATTATTTGTTCCCGATTTTAGGGTAGAACCGACTCAACTAGGGAACCGATTACCCCTAGAGGCTCTGGAGGTTTGATCATCACTTCTCGTAATACGAGTAATTAACTGACCTTTGGATATTTATGACGTAATAATTGATTGGGGCGCTGTCATTTGTTGCTGTGGGGGATTGATCCGTAGACGACCAGTGATTTGATCCTGTGGACGTAAATTATTGCATGTGGAAGACATTGTTTGGTTCGCAAAGGAATACGATGCTTTCATTTTCCTTTGAAAGACCGGGCCCCTTTCTTTTATTTCATTTTTCACTATTTTCTTTTCTAAGAAGAATATCCATTTTCCTTATTAAAGATGTTTTCGGAAAGTACTATATTGCAATCACTAAACTATGAGGTTCATTTATACATTCTTTTTATACACATGGTCTCTATTTACTTAAATTTGTTTAAGCATTTGAATTTGACATTCTAACATAGTATCAGTCTTTCCAAACCCATATTTGTCTCCCCTATTATATATTTCTATGCTTTAGGACGCGTTTGTTTCGAAGAAGAAGAATGAATTGAAAAATATTTTCCTAAAACTCGTCCCCTGTGTTTCTCAAAAAAATGAATAATTGTCCACGAAAATATTTAGTCATAAATTATTGTGCATTATGATAACATTTTTCGTTGACTGACTATTCCACGAGATAAAGAACGATCATTTTTAGGATAATAGTTTTTCAAATCATTCATTTTTCTGAAAAACAAATGCAATCACAGTCTTGGATCAAAGATCATTCTATGCGTGAAGGAGAGAGTCATTACGCCTTCATTCAATATTTTAATCTTTTAATATAATTAGCAATAATCCAATAAAAATATTTTTCATGTTATGTATAATCACTGTCGTAACCGAAATAAAATTAAGGGTGTGTTTGTTCGAATGCAAGTGTTTTCCGGGAATTAGTTTTCCGGACTTTCACTCGTTTGATTTGCTGAAAATGACTTAGTCAACGGAAAGCACTTTCCGGTTAACGAAAAATTCATGTACAAAATTAGAAAAGTCAATTCATAAACTAAAGAGGTGAAAACACTTTTCTGAATTACTCATATTTTTTAAATTTTAAATTATATACTTTCATTTATATTTGTATTTTTAATATGTTTTTATTTTATTTTATTTTATTTTTTCTTTCTTTTTATTTTTTCTTATACCTCCATTGGTCGCCAGGCCTTGGTGACTGCCGATTGGCTGGTGAGCCTCGAGCTCGCCCATGGCCGCCGCCAGCCTGTTGCAGTGGAGGACGTCGCAACCAAGGAAGAAGGAATAGACAAAAAAGAAAATAAAAAATAAAAAATAATTTGCAAACTGGAAGTTGTTTTTGCCTCAAACAAAATCACAAGATTGAAATCATTTTCCAAATGAGATCCAAAAATCAGAAAACATTTAAAGTCGCATATCACCAAATAAAGGAAAACTAACCATTTTCCTAAAAAATTATTTCTTGGAAAGTACCTTCCTTCAACATGAAGTTTTCCATGAAACAAACACACACAACAAGTTTTATTGGGAAACATTTTTCACGGTTTCTGGTGTTTGGGGGCGAAAAATATGTGGTCAAAGAAAATACTTTCCGGCCAATGAAAAATATCCTTCTAAAACTTTCAGAAAGGAAATCATTTTCTTTCTCGCTAGGGCTCTTTCTGACGCTCTCGCCCCTAGTGCATTCGTACATCGTCTCCGCCAGCAAATCTACTACCTCGAGACCAGCCCCTCTGCCATTGGACCCACCCCCGCCTTGGCCGATCCTCCTCTCCTCTGCTCAACCTCTCCCTCTCCAACGCCGATTTCGTCCTCCAACCCCTGATCCTTGCCCTCGACCCCGCCTACAGCAAGATTGTGGAGCTCACCCCCAAGTGCACCTTCAAGCTCTTCACTCAACCTCGTCTAGGTTCGGGCTCAATTTTGAGGCTATTGACATGCTTAGGGTCGCTAGAGCCTCGCCGGCCTCGGACGAGCGGCTGTGGTCAGTCCCCGTGGCTGGAGACCGGCAGAGAAAGAAAAAAGAAAATAAAAATAATTATTTGTTATTAGAAAAACTAAAAAATAATTAAGATTTCGAATTTTTTTGGTAATTTTCCTTAGGAAGATCAATTCCTTACCAAAAAATGGAAAATATTTTCTAGTTCATTTTCAGGTCTCGGCCAAATATCAGAAAATATTGTTATTTCTTGAAAAATGACTTTCCGAAAAATATTTTTCAAAAATATCACATTTGTTGCAAAATAATCAGAGCCTAAGTATGGATGAAAAGTATTCTGATTATATTCCTTAACAATCATGACTAGCCCGAGGTGATTGGATGGAGAGCATACAAGATCCCAACCCCAATAGAATTGGGGGTTGACAGGTTGAGCAACACTTCCCGTCCCGTCGTAGTCTTGGGTTCGAGCCGGGAGAAATATTCTGAATTCATCGGAATAATGCGAGTAGCGCAGATCGCTGGAGAGATGGATTAGTCGAGGTCTGCAAATTCCGACGCAAACTTAACGTGACTGCTAAATCAAAAAAATAAATGAAAAAAATATTCAAACGAAGTTGAATTCTTATATCTCTCTCTGTATTTGGTATTGTTACTTTAGATAGCATCGGTCCATGGACACAAGTTTCTTTTGTCGTAATTCATAAGCAAAGGATCTGATACCGATAGTGATGGTTAGCCCTAACACGCCTGTAAACTCTATCACGGTTAAAATTGTTGTATCTATCAAGTATCAACTGCCAATCTTGCACGATATCTTTCGCTTGCTTCTTGCGATTCAAATGGAACAATTACATCCATCCGAAAAACAAAAAACCAAAAACTCAGCGTCTTTTCCCTCCTCCCTCTAGCCTCTAATAATAGAAAAAATGTCCAAAAAATCTTAAATCTTTTGTATTTTTGCCGATTCATTCTTAAACATTTTGCATTTGTGCAAATTGATCGAATGATATAAATACAAAAGGTTTAGGACTAAATTGGCACAATTGAAAGGTTTATGACTGAATTGGCACAAATATAAAAGATTTAGGTCTTTTTGGATACTTTTCCCCTCTAACCATGGACGACGGAACCGCCGTCGGCGATCTATTCAACTTCGACGGCTACCTCCTTGGACTATCCTGGCTTCAATGACCCGATAGTGGCGTGTCGGGTGATGGCATTAGCGGCGGCGGAAGGGGGATTGGGAGAGAGAATTCACAGAGTGGCTGGACATCCAGGGCAACGTCCCCGTAAAGGGATAATAACCATCTATTCACAAAGATTAAACACAATCCATTATTGGCCCCACTCTTTTCTATCACAGTCGAATAGCTATCTAATTCTATGACTGCGCCACCACTCCATGGAATGAAGGCGAAAAAGCGAGAAACCACCATCCCCAGATTTCAAAAAAAGTCGCGATCATGGTGGTGAGCCCGACTCGGAACAGTTGCGGCAAGCATGCCGTCCACCACCATCGAACCATCTCTCTCCTCCTCTCTCGCTTGGAAGTTTCGAAGGTGTCGGAATGGGAAACGACGTGTTCAATGTTTGCACTCATCAATCGGAACAAAACGACGAACACGATTCCAAGCCCACGACCCAAGTTTTTAAGACCAGAAAAAAATGGAAACTTTTTTCAAAGTGAAATCCCCTGAGCGCTGAAATCGGAATAGAATCTGTTTTTTAATCCACCCAGAAGGAAAAAAGAGAACGCAGACCCAGATTCCACGAGACCCCATTGTCCACCATCGCGAAGCCGCGAAGATTTCGTATTCCCTCTGGCTCCTTCTTCGCACTTTCTCTCTCTCTCTTTCTTCATCTCTGAATCTGACCCAACAAAACCGTATTCAAAACGGACCTCCCCATGGCTTTGAAACCCGTCATAAAGTTCCAGGGTCGCCGCTCTCAAAAGGGTACCTCCCCGTTCTTTTCGCGCTGGTCATTGATTACTTTTTTCTCGGTCGCCGGCTCGGGGGTGAAAAGTGAAGCCGCCGTGAAAATGGCGTGCTAGGATTTGGTGCTAGGTTTTGCTCGCTCTTGAGCAGGAGGAGGAGAGGGAGAGAGAGCAGAGCGGCGATGGCAAAGCCAGTGAGGTTTGAGGAGGTGGGTGCGGAGGTGCAGAAGATTCTTGACGCGAACATGGACGAAGCGCCTGCGAGGAGGCGGGCACGCGAGGCTTTTAAGGATGTTCAGCTTGGGATTGATCACGTTCTCTTCAAGGTAATCATTGTCGTTGTTGTGCCGTTGTATTTGTCATGTCTGAATTCAGATAATGTCGTCTTGTTGCTTTCTCGCATTTATTGGGCGATCGCAGAGTTAGGTGCTCCGGCATTGGCTGATGTTTCAGATATTTTTCGATATCACGGAACTAACGTGGGATGTTTTCATACGTAGTAATCAAATCCCCTTACAAATTAGGTGCTCTGGTCAAATTCTGTTTAGTTCAAGGTTGTCCGTATTGGCCGGCCTCATGTTCGCATCTGTTCTGTAATTTGTTGCATTGAACAAACATAAACTTAGCAAAGCATGCTACCCCACATCAGTTCATCTCAGGGTCCCTTGCTATGGACTGAACTTAAAAGAACATTGCCGTTTATCTTAGTCAGCATTGTGTGGGACTGCCGGGAACTTGCTATTCCCTGGGATTCTTGTTTGGGATTACTATTATCACTATGCTGCCGTGTTTTTAATCACTGTTTTATTTGTGACACAATTTTCGGCAACTGCTGATGTTGTAATTTTGGAGTCCGAGTTATTTATCAGGGGACATAAAAATTTATTTGTGTTTTCTCTTGTTGCAGATGCCGAATGAAGGATTGAAAATGCAGGAGGTAATAATAAACCTTATGGTCCATATTAGGTACTCCAGTTACATATTTGGAAGCCCTCATCTACTTGAGGATGACCGTTGCACAACTGAAGCACTCATTTGTTCTCAGAGCCTTCTTTCTTTGGTGTTGCTCCCATTATTCCTTGGAGCAACCTATTACATATACCCATCCAAGCCTATTAATTAATGCGTATCTTGCTATGCAAATGGAGAAGTGGAGTATCGGTCTGGTCCCTTACTCTGAAATGCGACATTAATCTGCTTATGGTGTTATTGCTAGTTGAACTTAACTTGCAGAGATTCTATTAAAGACACAAAACACACCTAAATGTATGTGCAGCTACACAGAATGCCAATTCTTATTCCTCAAGAAAAAAGTAGGACTGAGTAAAAGGATAGACTTCTTTCTTTTACTCTCTGGCCATTATAGTTACCAGCGGAAGCGGCTCAGTTAAGGAGTTGTCTGATATCAGCTATTCATGTTGCTTTTTATTCCAATAAAAGTTGGCTTCCAGACACATTTCAGCACAAATAAGTTAATCAGTTTATATTCTTTGTTCAGAAATATGAGGTGAATTCTAGAGGACTGGAGATTTTCACAAAAAGCTGGCTTCCAGACACATCTCAGCTCAAAGCAATTGTTTGCTATTGCCATGGTTATGGAGACACCTGCACGTTTTTCTTTGAAGGCATGTATTTCCTGTAAAGTGGAAGCAATCGACTTTGTCTAATGACTCCTTTGATACATGCAAATAAACTAGTCAATGCACTTTTTTGCAGGAATTGCTAGGAAATTGGCATCAGAAGGATATGGTGTGTTCGCCATGGATTACCCAGGATTAGGCCTTTCAGAAGGTCTTCACTGCTACATTCCAAGCTTTGACGGGATAGTTGATGATGTGATCGAACATTTCTCCAAAGTTAAAGGTACGTTAACAAGCCTTAGTAAGTACTCACAAACTTTAGGTGCTTTATTTAGAAAGTAGATAATTAATGAAAGCATATTGCCAGCTAGATTTTTTTCTGGGTGAAGTAGAAACGTTCCCAATATCCCTTCTGAATATGAAAAAATTCTCTCGTGGCATGGTGTTCCAAGCCATCCTGGAGGTTGATTGGTGCCTCTGGACAGAACACAATACTGATTTATGATGTCATGGTTCGGAAAAGAGCATTTTCTTTGTGGTAGCAAGTAGGTGAGTTTGGGTCATGTCGTGAAGGAACTTTCACCACTAGATGGTACTGTTAGAATTTCAGAGCTGATAATGAATAAAAAATGCTTTGGCCTCCAAGTTGTGTGAAACTCTTGGTTCTCTATGGAAATTTCTGGCTGAAGAGAGTGTTATCTAGATTGTTGACTACATGAACTCCGAGCACCCTATTGCCCTCAGGCGTACATGAGAGAGCTGGTGAAACGCAATATCTGCATATCACTGAGACATCGTATATGACCTATTCGGCGTAGTTGAGAACTGACAAATGATAACATACCTTGTGGATGATCTTATTCGTCATCCAGTGAAGCATCATGCCAGGTTACTTATGGTCCTTTCGAATTTCTCTTTCTCAACTACACTCAGAGCTATCTCTTCCCTGAGGTTTTCTAGGAAATTTGTTGGTGGACAAATCATGTGTCGAACGACCGATGTTGCCTGTTGCTGTATTGCAATTGACGAGTGGAAATGATTTGGCTAATTTATCTCAGAATCTTTTGCTGCGTAGAATTGTATTCAAAATGCGTCTTCACATGAGCCAGAGCTGGTGTTCCTTTTATGATAATTTTCCCTTGTAATTTCGTGTCCGACTCATTTCTAGTTGCATTTCATTTTAGCTCCGTCATATCTGAGATCGTTCTCCCATGGGCAATAAATGTACTTATTGACCATCTTCAACCCTGCAGCCCTTTCGGTAGATGAAAAGTATATGCACTTGCTACACATGGCTGATAAAGGGGATATGTTGGGATTACTCTTCTTCTTTCAGATGCTTTAGTAAAAAGAGATCCAACACAATATGGCGTAAGAAACGGCTTCTTGAATGTGTATTCCTGTTGAAATGCTCCCTTCCCCATCAAGATGAGCCATAAAACGCTCTTGAAGAAACTTTACCATGGTTCAATCTTAATTTATAAACTAACGAATAATCAAGATGCATAGAGCCTGAATTTAGTTCCTTGAAGTCTGAGATTTTTCTGTCCATGGATCCTGAAATGCATTCATTAGGCAGAAAGGAAGTTCATCGTGCTTTCCTTGGAAATTTGTACCTACAAATAATCCCTATCATTCTCTATATTTCGTGTCACACTGGTGGTTGTGGTTTCGTAAAAGAATCACCTATTTGCTAGGTATACATGCACGGGTTTCTTATCATCATTGTGCTTTCTAAGAGCACATCATGGGAATGCATCTTTATGCAACCTAATCTTACTACATATGGTCAAATTCCTTGCAGAGAACCCAGATTACCGTGCTCTTCCAAGCTTCCTCTTTGGGCAGTCTATGGGTGGGGCTGTTGTCCTGAAGGTGCACTTAAAACAGCCTAATGCTTGGGATGGGGCTGTTCTTGTTGCACCTATGTGCAAAGTATGTCTCTCGAGCCAGTCTTATGTTAACGTTCTCTTTGGCTGTGGCGTTTAATGGGTAGTTAATGAAGGTCAGTTGTCTAGATTGCAGACGATATGGTCCCTCCATGGATACTCACGCAGGTCCTAATTGGTGTAGCCAAGTTTCTACCAAAGCGGAAGTTAGTTCCAGAGAAGGATTTGGCTGAAGCAGCTTTTAGGGAACCAAAGAAGAGAGCACAGGTTTGTTTCTATGCAAGCATTTCTTGGATGCAAGAATTGTTATGGAAAGATACATATTCCTAGTTAGTGATGCTTCAAAGTTTTCTGCTGTGATGATGTTTCTCCTCAGGCCTTTAAATGCCTTGAGCACCAACAAGCCTCCTCTTTGTGACCTTTTTGTCTTGTATGTTTGTCTCTGTATCAAAACATAACGCAGTAACATGTAGCTATGATATATGACAACTTCTCCTATTGCAGACTGCCTATAATGTTATTGCCTACAGACACAAACCGCGCCTACAGACTGCTGTAGAGCTGCTAAGGACTACCCAAGAGATAGAGCGCCGGTTGCAAGAGGTATCTCCATGCCATGAATCCTAATTGATTCAGTCATTTAAATTAGATGCATTGTGTGTCTATGAAACTTGGGTTCTCCAAGAAGCACATATTGGGCCATTTTCGACCTCTGTCGGACAGGATACACTTTTATACTTCTAGATACTAGTTATATACTCCAGGATCTCTGAAAATTTAAGTTACACAACTTGAGGATACTCTGAATATCTGAAATTTGCATGAGGGCATTTTACTAAATACTTCGCTATGTTTAGATAATCCTATCACTAAATCTCGAGTTTGTAATTCTTGAGGAGATGTCCACTTCAAGAAAAATATTTTTCAGTTTATGTAAGTTTCATGGTTCGGTTTTCGGACTTGAACTAACAGGAAGGAATTGAGATGACAATAATCTTTTTTGGAGCGAAGTCATCCCTGTTACAGTTAATCTCTGTGCTTGTTTTAGTATCTGCATGTGTATTGAGATAACAATAAATCATATGATCTTGAACTCGCATTTGAGTTGTCTTTTTTTTTTTTTAATATATATCTTCGTACTCTAGCAACAATTTGATTCTTATACAGTGATGGATGCTATAACGTTGATATGAATCACTCTTTTCTGATCACCCCGGTAGAGTGGGATTTGGAGCTGCTTGAGGCTTTTCTGTGCAACTCTTTTGTTGCACATTAGGAAACCTTGTTTATACATGATAGCAAGGGTGTTCGCATTGTATTTTATGAGTTCTGGATTTTCTTGTTTTTCTATGGACAAGTATAGTGCTGTTCTCACCTTGGCTCTTAATATAATTATACGTAGGCCTACCAGGTTAGGTTAAAGACTCTGTCTCAGTTTCGAGTTGATTGACAAGAATTTACTGAATTTGACTTACTATTATCATGCTGGAACTTGCTAGGTCTCGCTTCCGCTTCTGATTCTGCACGGAGAGGCTGATAGAGTAACTGATCCATCGGTGAGCAAGGCCCTGTACGAGAAGGCTAGCAGTAAGGACAAAAAGCTCATCATGTATCCCGATGCCTATCATGCTCTTCTCGAGGGTGAACCTGATGAAACGATTCTTCGTGTTTTCAGTGATATCATCTCCTGGCTCGATGAGCACAGCTCGAAAAGCACCGCGTGACGTCACGACGGACTTGTATGCTATGTAACAATAAATCCACATTGATTCATTCATGCATTCAGTAATAATCTGTCCCGGAATAAAACTTTGGGGGTCAATACATCCTACTTCTGCCTTTAGGCGACGGAAATATTTTGTACGAAGTTGGGGGTTTTGACGACCGTGCACTTGCTAGTTGTACAGATGGTCGTATCGACCGATGAATGCAAGTGTGTAATTTTGCTAATCATTTTGAATCAAACACGACAGGAGGATACACAAACCGGCATAAGTTGAAGGGAAGTATGTGCAATGTATGCAGTAGAACCTTCAAAGTTCTCTCACAGGCCTTGTGGTTGCATTTTCCTAAAACCCTAGAGTTGTAAGCCTTTACTATATATGTAAGCAACATTGGCTTTCCATGAAGCGAAGAAACCCGGAAAAAAGCCCTATGTCCCTCAATCCACGGCGATGGCAGATCTCAGCCATCTGACAGCTCATTTGAATCCATCCATCGGTCTCGACAAGATTGCAATTATCCTAAGAGAAAATCGTGAAAGCGACTGCATCTCAAGGATTTTTTTTATTTTGGCAAAGTTAGATTGTAATCTTCCCAAAAAACACCAAACATTTTAAGAATCGTACAAATCCCGTTTAGATGCACGGACTCCGACCCGACGTGTCAACACATGATTGGTCGGAGAAAACGTAGAAAACAACCTATTACTGAGCTCTACCCTGTCCGTCGAGCCAATTGCAATTTCACTGTGCTCACTCAAAGTCAAAATGTTGGGGAGATGTCATTAATGGGACTGGACACACACGCGAGCGCACGTGGACAGCTCTGCTTCTTCATGTGGTGCTTCAACTCAGTGCGCTACTCATGTCCATCTTCGTACAAGAAGGCACCTTTCCTGTTTCCCACTATTTCTCTCTCTCTCTGTCTCTCTCTTCCTTTGAGCTGCGGGTCTTCGCTTGCTTTGCTCGAAATAGAAAATAGCCCACCTCACTGTGGCTTTCGGAGGAGGTTCAAGCTGTTAATTCATTATAAAAGCATAAGCGAATGAAGAAGGCGTTATCGGGTTTGGACATCTCGTTCTTGCTGCAAAAATGGGCTTCTCTTCTTGCTTTTGCTCTGCCCGCTTCACTCCACTCCAGGTATCCATCTGATCATTTTTTCTGTTCCCATTTCTTGAAATGCCCTTTTCTTTCTTGTGATTCCCAATTTGAGTTCAGTTTTTATTGTTGTTTGGTTTCTTTCCATGCTCCAAATTTTAAATATTCCGGGCGTTCTTGCAAGGCTCTTTGCTCGAACTGTTCTATGTTTGATCGTGGATTGTGTATTTGCGGGTGTCCCACGGCGAGACACTAGCGTGAAATGAAAAGAAAAAAGGTAAGAAAGTGTTCGAATTTTAGACTGCTTCGCTGAGGGTATTTTGAGTGGAAATGAAGTACGTGTTTCTTGTTGTTTCGATTCGTTCAGCAGATGACAAAAATAATGCAGTCAAGTCAGCATTTTCATTCTCTGTTCAACATTTCAACGTTCTGAAAATTGGCCATTGCAAGCAACCTCTCTCGCTTTTGTATCGTCCTGTGTGCTTATCTATAACTCTCTGCTACTCTGTACCTCTGGGGGATTTCGTGTGCTTGATTTGGGAAAGTTTCCAGTGTTGGGGTACTGTCATGGGACTCTTGAATGTCGTGTTCCCAAAAGCTATTCCTTTGCTTTCAATGTGGACCTCTGTTGGGAGGATCGCAATCCCAAACGCACAGCGTGATTGATTACCCGATTAGTTGCTCCTGTTAATTGCATGTTGTTCTTTCCTCTCTTAAACCGCTAATATCCCTATGGAATTAAAGAGTTGCTGCGGCCGTATCTGGTGTATTGTATAAGGATGGGCTATGACCTGTCAACCGTATCAGATTGGAATATAATGCCTTCCTACCTGCTATGGCTCAATTTCATATCATATTTTTGGGTGCATTCTTGTTGACATTGTGTTACTAAAGTATATGACTAGTTAAGTCGATAATAACCTTGAAACGTGGTATAGATGGTTTTGTGAAACTTATCGTGACAGGAAACACATATAATCGGTGTTGATTCTTTCCCATTTCTAGGTTAATTGAAAGTGGATTGTAGGATGTAAGGCACAATTAGGATGAACTGGAAAGTTTATAAACATCGACATTAAGATTACCTATCATCATTCACCTAGATAAGTTGGAGTGTTGCATCGTATGCAGTTCATCTTTCTCGTAATAGATATATCCGATGATGGAAGTATGAGGTTACATCAGGACCATAAACAAAACGATTATTACTTGCATCTATTTGAAACCTGAAATAATGATTTAGATCCCTCATTCTTTTCATGAATAACTTTGTTCACAATTTAGACGAACTTTGTCAGGGTCTGGGAGCTGTTCTTACAATTTCAACTTCATTTGGACAGATTGGTAGTTCAAGATTGATGAGAAAGGCTTCAGATCAAAATTCTGTTGGAGCGCATCAAAGATCCTCGTTTCCTCTGAAAGGTTGTAACACTGAGCTGTTAGGCCTACAGATTCCGAGGGCAGGAGATAATATACGCAGGGAGTGCAGTTTTGCCCGAGGATCAAGAATTGTTACAATACCACACTCAGCAAGATTCATCCGAAACCAGAAAGCCCTTGGAGTACATGCTTCTTGTAAGTGTCACAGAACTTGGTGCTTTCTTGTCATAGCGCCGATCTTATGGTCTTGTTGGATGGAGAATATTGATTTTGCTTCCCAGTGATGAGTCAATGTAACCTTTCATGTGTTGTGGCTCCACACCACACACAATCTGAGACAAAAAAGTGATAATTTCATCTGTCAATCTTTAATTTGTCAAGGAAAGTTAGGTTCCTCAGAAATTAGAACAGGATTGGATGCTCCAATGAGCAAGGATGGTGGATCGATGGAGTAGATCTTTTGGTACTCCTAGAGCAGTCAATCACAACCATCAATCTTAGAGAAAATATAACAGTAGGACCCACAAAAACATCAAAACAGATGGTCCAGATTACATCTGAAGTAAGAAACAAAGTTTCATTCTGGGAGTACCTAAAATTTTTCACACTACCTTTAGCTCCATATCTCAGGCTATTAACCCGTTGCAGGGTTGACAACGTCTCAAATCGCTAGCAGTGCTTTCACTTGGGGAACTGCGGCTGTTCTCCCTTTCTACACTCTCATGGTCGTGGCTCCTAAGGCCGAACTGGTATTTTCCCTCCTCCCTCTCTTCTTTCTTTAACCAATTGAAATTCATTTACATAGTCATTCGAATACTTAATATCTGATGTCAGTGCGTTGTTTAAGGTTCCTGCAAATTCTATGGTTGTATCTAGCAAGTTTATCTGATGACATCTATTTTAGAAATGTTCTCATAAGGGGGGAAATGTCTCTTTTTCACTTATTAGCTGTTATCCAACTTGCAGTCTCACTGCTTGCATATTAGTCTGTTGAACTTAAAATTGCGTGACGGATTCACTTCAGTTGGTTATGCAGATTGTTTGCTATTGTCTGCCGTGTCAAGATAAAAACCTGTGGTGAATACTTATTTTGGATAATTCTTGCTTGCTCTACATTGTGTGCAAACCAGTGGGTCCAAATCTTCTGTTTTTCCTTGTAATTAATCTTGACCTATGATGTTTTCAACTGGCCCAATGATATTAATTTGCGATACTTGGGTTATATTATGTTTGAGCAAAATGCAGACTAAGAAATCCATGAAGACCGGTGTACCGTTTATTGTGCTCGGGCTTTTCTATGCTTACTTATTATACCTCTCCTGGACGCCTGACACGCTAAAGGCAATGTTTTCAAGCAAATATTTCATGCCAGAGGTGTGTGTTCGATTAGAAGAAGCTGGTTCTATTATCTTGTGGTCTTTGTACATTTGATTCTGATCCATCTATCGTTTTTCTCAGACAACTAGCGTGCTATTTTATGAGTCTTCTGATCTTGATGTTGTTTGTGAATTGTGCAGCTTCCTGCGATTACAAAGTTGTTCTCAAGTGAAATGACTGTAGCTTCTGGATGGATTCACTTGCTGGCCGTAGATCTCTTTGCTGCAAGGTCTCTCTCTCTCTCTCTCTCTCTCTCTCTCATGTACACACACACAGAGGCACACACAATATTGACAGTTGCAATGTACTAAATGCAGGCAGGTCTTCCACGATGGATTGGAAAACCAAATCGAGACGCGGCATTCAGTCTCTCTTTGCTTGCTGTTCTGTCCCATTGGAATCGCCACTCATTTCGTCACAAAAGCACTGACCAGGGGAACTAGCGACTGATCAATAGATTCATTTATCGTGAAAGCAAATACGATATAAAGTTTTTAACGGAATAACTTCATTTGGTGCATCATTGAAATCCCATCTACATTCTCTTTGCCAATACTATCATTCTTGGTGTCACCTTCATCGTTATATTATGCATCATTGCCTACCTATTTCTGGATGTAGAGCATTGAGGTGGGTGTGGATGAAGTTAAGGATTTCTTCCTTTCACTGTACCCAGAACTTCCTCCAGACCTCCTCCTTGACCAGGGCAATGAGGTCGAGCATGTCTAGCGAGGTTGAGGTGCCGATGATTATGAAGAAGTTCGCAGGTTTTGCGGAACCTGTTGCCCCTCCCACTCTGTAACCTTTCGGGCCTGCTTCTTCAACCAAAGTTGCGGTTGCGACTCCTGAATTACGGGGTTAAAGAAAGACCTGGCGCTTCTTTTGCCTATTGGCCGCGAGTTCTTCTCCTGGGTGTGAAACACGAGGACAGGGGATACATTCGCTCGTTGCGGAAACTACAGTTACTGCGATATTAATTGGAATGACTGAAAGGCTCACAATTACTTAACTGGACTGACTTTGAAAAGACAAATACCTTTTCTATACAAGCAGGTTTTTCGTATAATTAGAGCCCCAAGGAGGCGAGCAATGGCTTACTTGATAACAGGAAGGAAAAAAAAAAAGGAATCCTAATTCAACCTTTCCATGTACTCTTGCTGCTTCATCCTCGCAGAGTTCGGCGAGCCCTGCAGCCGAGAATGCTACTGCAACCACGACCGGTAGCCAAAGTTAAAGTCACTTCCGAAACTGTCTTAAACTTCCCGTCGTTCGTGGCAAGTTCCAAGCTATCAAGAACATTGGCTGTCTCCTTGAAGCATAAGAAAGGTGATGAATCATCAGATGAAAGCACTTGTTTTGGTTCTGCGTGACATAAGTTTGGTTGGGTTCTTTAATTCAGGAAACCAACTTTGAAATCGAATAATACTGTGCATTTCATGCGTTTGAAAGGAACCGAAAATGGTACATTCACATTGAGGGAGAGAAATTAGAGGTGTCAAACGGGCATATTGACCAATTTAACCAGTTTTGATCCATTTTCATGCTATACAAATCTAGTGACCCATATCCGACCAGACCTATATTGTTAAAACACTTCAATATTAAAATCCAATTTAGATAAAATTGTTTCTTATATATTTTTAAAGATATATATGTCGCTAAATTATTTTTTATAGTTTTTTTAGCTAACTCATTTATGACCATTTAAGATCCGTTAAGTTTCTAAGTAATCCATTTATGACCCACTTTTAAAACTTAAGTAACCCATTTATGACCCACCACCATGAAATATGGGTCAAATATGGGTTCTAGACCCATTTTGCCACCTCTAGAGAATTACATGTCCATATGCTTCGGCACTCATGTAAACTGTCCTGCTCACCATCCCCGGAATGTCTCCGCCGAATTTAAGGCCAGGAAAATTGTCCAATGACTCATTTAAAATCCATTTAAGACCCGTTAAGTTTCTAAGTAATCCATTTATGACCCAATTTTAAAACTTAAGTAATCCATTTATGACCCACTGCTATGAAATATGGGTTAAATATGGGTTCTAGACCCATTTTGCCACCTCTAGAGAATTACATGTCCATATGCTTCGGCACTCATGTAAACCGTGCTGCTCACCATCCTCGGAATGTCTCCGCCAAATTTAAGGCCGAGAAAATTGTCCAAAAATACATAAATCTATTGTATGTCCTCAATCATGAACTTTCCAAGTTTATCAGGATGATCATAAATATTTTTTGACGATTTTTTAATGTAGTCCATCGGGCCAATTTAGATCGAAATATGCTTGTATGACGGTCCAGTTAGAACCGGTTGTCTTACATGGTGTGCTCGGTGGCTGACATGGACAAAATGAATCAAAACAAGTCGTTGTGCCTTTTTTTTAAAAAAAATTTCTGATTTTTTCCTTTTTGTCTTTTTAATGTTATTTTTTTTTCTTTTTAACACCACTGTTCGTCTTCTTCGCCAGCCATACTCTCGCCGACCACAGGCGAGGATCGCGGTCCTCGCCGGGGAACATGAAATGCACCCAAAAGAAGAGGTGGCAGAGGTTTCACAAAATTGGTAACTGTGTGCACTTTCTTAGTTGAAATCTCTGATAAACTGTTTCACAGGTATTCTCTCCGATCAATCAGGTTTCGTCAGTAATAGCTTTAGCTTCTTCCTCCAAATCCTAACCCTCCCTCTCTCACTCCCACAAGCCGTCCATGGTAGTGGCCACAGGCAAGGCTGCAACCTCACTCGTGGTGCCAACCGGGAAAGGGAAAGAGACGAATAAGAAAAACAAGAAAAAAGAAAAGGAAAGGAAAAAAAGAGAGGAAAAGATTAGAAGATTCAAATGAAATTGCAAAAATAGTCCGCGTCGCTCGCTAGCCATGCCACGTTAGACGGTTGATGTTGATTGGACTGCTACGTCAGCGATTTCTGGACAAAATTATAAGGATAGACTATATTGGAAAATTGTCAAAAGGTTGAGGACCATATTGGACAAATTGAAAAGTTTATCTCTAAATTGGCAGCTCCACAATAAGTTCAGAACCTGTTGGATAATTTTCTACGTATTCACATCTTTGCAGCTAAAAAAGCACAGTTATAGTATATATGCTTAGCAGTGAACCTTTTTTCGAGATAATCAATCACCTAAGTCATATAAGATGACATTAGCATTCTATTAATGTAGCAATCAGATGATATTCTAAACTAGTATTCACAAATTAGTCTAAATTTGCTCAAATATTCATGAAGGTATGTAATCAAGTCAATATTGTAGGATTTTCAAAGTAAATAATTTAACCTGATTACACTACACTAAGGAGGTTAATTATGCCCATTAATTGCTAAAGACAGAATACACACATATGTATGTCTGTATATGTATATATAAACTCGATTTGGTTAAACTTAAATTCTTCCTCATTAAGTATGCTTATCAATTGTCAAAGATAAAAAAAAAATATGTATATTGAATAAAAACTTGATTTAGTTATACTTAATTCTCAATCTAAGGGCGCGCATGATAACCATTCTATTTCTTTATTTCTATTCCAAACCTGTTTCTGAAACAGGTTTGGAACATAAATTCGTTTGGTAATACAATTATATTTTTCGGTTTCTAGAACAAATTTTTGTTCTAGAAATAGATTTGAAAGAGAAATGAGAAGCTAAAAATTGTATCTTCTCTGTTCTAGAACAGAAATGAGAAATAACCTATCAAAACCCTTCATTTTTTCTCAAGTCCTCGTTGCACTCTCTTTGTCACCCTTCCTTTGTCGGTCGCTGCCAACCACTGCCCCCTGCCAACCTCCCCCGGCCACCCTCGCCCACCGCCGGCCGTTGCCGACCCTTGCTACCAGCCGCTGACTGCCGCAGTGACCACAGCCGGCCGTCGCCGCAGCAACCACCGCCGTCGCCCCCACCATTGGCCACCGCTGCCAACCACTGCCCAGCGCTAACCTTCGCCGCCCCCCATCGCCAACCACTGCCCTCCGTTGCCCACCGTCGCGACCACCGCTGACCTTGCCGCCTGCCATCGCTGGCAGCCACCGACCCCGACCACCCCCCCCCCCCCCCCCCCCAACCTTTGCCACCCTCCGCCGGCCGCCGCAACCACCGCCGGCCGCCGGAGTAAAAAATAAATAATATTTTTTTATTTTAAAATAGTAAATAATATCTTTTAATAATAAAAATTATTTAAAAAAAAATTAAAAATGAAGTAAAAGAATTTCGTAGAAGATTTTGTGTTAATAATATTCCAGAAATAGAAATCTTCAACCGTTATCAAACGAACTTTTGTTCCAGGAACAGAAATTTTATGTCATTATCAAATGCGTTTGTTTGCTCAAAAACTCATCCAGAAATTAGAGAAATTGATTCTGGTTATCATGTGCGCCCTAAGTATCTAATTACTTACTTCATTCACGGTAGGTTGCAGAACCTTTTGACTCAATAAGAAGGCAGGTCCTAGTCCTACCAAGTACCATCTGAAGGTTTGACCGTTTATCTAAAGGAAAGTCAATAATTTCAAATAAGTTCAAGTATTGAATAAACGGATCAATTTAAAATGACATCAGGAAAAAAAAAAATAAGAATTTAGGCTCCATTTGTTCGCAGAAAGTGATTTGAAAAGTATTTTTTTTAAATAATCGTTTATAAAAATGAATGAACGAATAATATTTGTGTCATTCGCGAAAATATTTAGACATAAATTATTATCGATAATGAAAACATATTTCATTAAGTAATTATTTCAAACGATACAAGCTATTATTTTTAGGAAAATATTTTTCAAATCATTCATTTTTCGCGAAACAAACGAAACCTTAATTGATAGTCATTTATCAAATTTATTTGCATAAGTTACATTTGATATATGTCACATATTCTTTCGAGAGAAATACTATTTTATGCATATGATTATATGATTATTATGCCGTGATCGTTCGATTGCATTACTCGCATAATATCATTCTAATGAATTAAGGTGTGTGAATGATGATGAGTTGCTTTAAATTATTTCCAAATATAATATATGGTATATTTCACGTGAAAATTACTTGGCTAAGAGGTACCATTATTTAATTAATTCATCATAATTATGGGAAGCTTAACCCAAAAAAATAAAGAAGAGGAGAAAAACCAAATATTACGGAAATCGAATCTCAACCGTCCATCACTGAGGTCTAGGGTTACACTGGCTTCTCTTGCTTTATAAACCTTCTTCTCCATTTCAACCTCCCTCCTCCGTCAGGCAGCACGAGCAGGCTTCCTTCAAGCTTTTTTGCCTTTGACGTGCCGACTCTCGGTACTCCTTCTTGAACGTGAGTATATTCGAATCAAGTTCTTTCTTCCGAGCAACTTGGTGTTATTACCAATTCCTCTGTTTTCGTTAGAATATCGATTCGTGCAATACATTCTTCCTCCTTTGATGTATTTGTGTTGCTCGAGCTGAACAGTTTTCGTTTGATTTGACTTAAAGGGCAAGTGGTCATTGATGTGTTTGAGATTCACCCTTTTGTTTTTCTTGTGTTTGTTGTGGATAGATTTGAACTTCCCTCGGTGAATTAGTCTCATTCTGTAAATTTGAGTCTTCTGGTGCTTCAAGTATGCTGAGTTTCTTGACAAGTTCTCAATTGTCATTTAGGATGACGATGATTTAGAGTCTTAGGGCTCGACAGAGCAATTCTCTGGAGATTGGAAGTATTGTGCCGCAAAAAAAATTCGATTTTTGCGAGGTTTTATTCTTTCTGTTAGTTCCGTCTGTAATTCTAGACAGATTTTCACAGTATTTGCTGTTGTTTATACCCTTAATAGTATGCATTTCAATTTGATGTCCAGTGTAAAGAGATTAAGTTACTTAGCATGTGCCAAAATAAATTCGACAAAATGATATCCTTTTTCTGATCTGCCAGATGATAATGTCCCTTGATATGCATTTGTAATATCAGTTAGTCGTAGGTGCACTTATTATATTGTTGTTTGATATTTGACTACTTTGAATGGAAATAGATCTGTCACGATGTACACCTCCAGGAGGAAGATCCATAAGGACAAGGATGTTGAGCCCTCTGAATTCGAGGAGATGGTCGCACAGGTCAGTGACAGGCAGATGTACGTCACTTTCTCTTGTGTTCTGGTGTTGCATTATATGATTTCAAAGTTCAATTTGATGTTGTTGCAGACATTCTTCGACTTGGAGAACACCAACCAGGAGCTGAAAAGTGAATTGAAAGATCTTTTCATTAATTCTGCCGTGTATGACTATCACTATCTTGCTTCCAGAAACAATGCTTTTAAATCTGTTCCTTTTATAGGTGTTTCAATGATCTGACTCAATTTCATTTTGTTGTCTCTAGTGAAATGGACATTGCTGGCAACCGTAAGGCCGTTGTTATCTTCGTCCCCTACAGACTGAGGAAAGCTTTCCGCAAGATTCACCTGCGTCTTGTGAGGGAGCTGGAGAAGAAATTCAGTGGCAAGGTATGTGTTATTTGAAACGAATCACTGTACTCTGGCAATGTATAGAGTGAAATTTTGTTGTGAGAAACAAGGTAGCAATCAATGCTTCCGGTTTGCAATAACACAGCAAGCACGTGTCACTGTCTTTTATTTCTAAGAAATGACATGTATATGTGCTATAAATGATGCGTAGTCTCAGTAATAGGTTTTGGTAAGGTGAGAATACTGTCAATAGGGAAAGTTTATACTTCTGATTATTAGAGGATTGGGGGATTTTCAACTTTCAGTATCTTGCCGTGAAAAGGGAACATTTCTTTCATTTTATTCGGGAGTCCTTGTGGAAGACATCAATTTTGTGATGTCACATGACAATTGCTAAGCCTATTTTGTTATGAGTAATCATGTTAATATTGGGAATTTTAATATTGGGTCCTAAAGTAAACTACACGTGCATGAGATGTCAAAGGGTAGAGAGTTGTGAAGATTGCTTGAAGTTCTTGCAAGTTTAGGGCATGAATTTGGCTGCATGCGTTGAAGTCGTCATTATTGCAGGATGTAGTCCTTGTTGCCTCCCGCAGAATAGTGCGGCCACCAAAGAAAGGCTCTGCTGTCCAGAGACCCCGCACCCGCACCTTAACTACTGTTCACGATGCTATGCTGGAGGATGTGGTGTATCCGGCTGAGATTGTTGGAAAACGTGTCAGATACCGCCTTGATGGATCGAAAATAATGAAGGTCGTTCCACAAATCTCTCGAAGGAAATGCAACTGCAAGAATACACTTGTTATAGTTTTATTTGAGACTTGGAGCTGCTCTAACTTATGGCTGTTGCATGGTTTGTCCAGATATTCTTGGATCCCAAGGAGCGCAACAACACCGAGAACAAATTGGAGACATTTGGAGGAGTTTACAGGAAACTTACAGGAAAAGATGTAGTGTTCGAATATCCGATTGCAGAGGCTTGAAGATCTTCTCTTTGTGGAACTGATGTTTTTTGGAGAGTTTAGTTTTCATTGAATAGGAAGTCATTTGAAATTTTGACTGCTTAATATTTGATTCTGTATCCTGCATTGGAGAAATGAAGCTTGGGTTTGGTACTTCCTATAAGATTACTTTCTCCTCAGTTGCTTCTTAAAATATGGAAGTTCTCTTATCATAATCTAGTTTCCTAAAGAAGAATAATAATATGATGTCGACTAATGTATTTTGATTGGAGTAATAGCTTGATGAGGCAGCTTCTCGAAATTTAGCTATCTTTTGTAATCTTGTTAAAAATATTTTCCTTTCGACTTTTAAGTCTCCATTTCAAGCTGATCTCACTTTCAGCCAGGCCCAAGAACAGAGGAATTGGTATCTTAAACAACAGGGAGGGTTCAAGCAGTGCAGCGCCCGCCCGCAAAGTATCCAATTCTTAATTTCTCAGACAGAGCCCTGCAATCTCTGAATCGCCCACAGATTATACCAGTGTGTATATTTGAGTAGAGTCTTATATTACGAGCGAATTTGCAGAAATTGTTAAATCAAAGAGTGTTTGTTGTGTCTATGAGCTACCAGTTCGTGTTACTACATCGTCCATACTAAACTAATTGAATGGATCGATCGACTGGCTTTCCAAATGAAGATTTGGTCTAATTCATCAGACTTTTAAAGTGATTGGAATCGAGATATGAACCAACTAAAAGGTGGTTGAACCTGCCCCATGATTCCATCAGATCGGCTGTAACCATCTTTCATCAAATACAATGTAGAAGACAGAAAAGATTGTTTTAACAAATCTAAAATAGATCATCGATCACGCTTTCAAGAAAACTTTGAAAGGATATGGAACTCCCTACATTCCTCTTCAATCTTTATTCGTCCATGCAATAATGCGAAATTGAACGATCCTTGTAAATATTGCGGCTAGATACAAAAACCTTAAACAGAGTACACTTCCACGACTAGATGGAGCTATGTAAGGTAAAGGATAGTGGTTATTGGATTTTGCTCTAGAGTTTTGACATGTGGAGGTTGCAGCAAGAGCTTCACTTCTGCCTGAGATCAAGAGAATCTACATTTACTATGAAGAATTATGTTATAATTCTCCATAAGACTCGCTTGATCTCAAGGTTCATGCTTGTACATGCAAGATCAGATAAAAACGATTGATATACGTACGCAATGGAGACTGACAACGGAGGGCTCAACAAAACGATTCAGATCTGAGATTTCTTGCCGTTTTCCAGCTCACAAGACTTAAGAAACCTGTTGTTGACTCCTGCTCTAAACACTTGCAACTCTGTCACAGATGTCACATGAATTTCCACGTTCGCAGGTACAAATAAAACATCACCTTCAGCAACTACATCTTGCTCCACGCACCGCACATTTATTGTTGCCGTTCCGTTGGTCACAAGAAAAATGGAAGGACCCAAAACTGCAGAAAAGACAGTTGATGTGCCCTTGGGTAAAACACAGCAGTCAACCTCAAATTCATCAAACGGGGGAATGTATCTCGTTATGTACGCATTCAGAGGTTCTCCTTTCAAGATGTCGGGAAAGCCCTGTGGAAAGAGATATCATTACCAGGTTAACCTTGGTAAGATAGAACATCCATCATCCTTTGACCAGAAAGGCATCTCATGGGTACAATTGGGACATCCCTAAGAGTACGTTGTTCATCCAGTACTAATTGTAGATTAAAAAACTTTTGATCCCTTTTTTCTGATTTAAGGGCAGAGCAAAGTTCATCCTGCAGACATGTTTAAAATTCGGAAAGAAGAAAATAATAAAACTGATGCACTATCTATTAACACCTATGCATTAAGCACAATAAGCAGGAGCATATCATTGGCAAACAGGATAGAAAGAACTCGGCACCTGCTTGTAAGTGAGCATGGAGCAAAGTGTCTGGATATCCCTGCTCTTAGGAGTGAGGCCAGCTCGCACAACATTGTCAGATGTTGCCATGCACTCAATACACTCACCAGATACATATGCATGAGGTTCATTTGCCCCAAGATACAATGCCTCGCCTGGATCAAGCCTCACGTAGTTAAAGAAGAATGCTGAAATGACCCCAACATCAGCTGGGTATTGCTTTTCTAGCCGCAGCACCAGCTCTTCCTTATCTGTCAATGGTCTCGCCTGATGTAAAGAAAAGTAAATCCAGAACAATCAACGATTATTCCCTATGGGAACTTCGAAACTAGGAGAAGAGCGTGAAAAATAAGAGAAGTTGCAGCATCCCGTAGAAGCTTCTGCCATGAAGCCAGTTTCCATATGAGTCATATTATCAGGGTCATGTTGTTTTGGGAACCTGGTGTCGAGCATTCTGCAACTAGAAAAGGAAGTACGATACACTCAATTCTTAGAAGGCATTGTTGATGGTCTGTATAGCCGAAAGGTAAGAATCACAGTTCTGGAATTGCTGACTGAAACACACGATACTAGATCTCAAAAGAAAAGGACATTAGCCACTTCACCGCCAAAAAGGAAATTAAGTGCTCCTACTCTTTACTAGATTTCCAAACTATCTAATTGATCTGACTACTGTTTCGCAACTAAATGATTACTTCGTCAAAAAAGCGGAAGAATTGTAATTGAGGAACAGAATATACAAAACTTCTGGAAGTACCTGACTCTCCAACTCCAAACGACTTTTTATATGGGAAACCGCTAAAGCAACTACATCTGCACTAGCTGACATGAGTTTGGTAAAAATCGATTGCAGAAGAGACTTGGCTTTCTCCGCTTCTTGGTCACCCAGTCTTATAAATATTTCCACTTCTGTACTGCCAACTAATTCCACGATCTCTGGAACATCACACAGCACTTGTTTAAGTTCCTGCACAGAACATTGCAGGTTACTCACGTGAATAAAAAGGGAACTCTATCTGACCAATGCTCAACATGCTTCAGCTCGCTCAAAAACCTCTCATATAGAATAATACCAAGACAGATACCAAAGCATATTAATGCTCCCAATAAGAGAAACATTTATATCTAGTACGCATTACTAGGTCATGCAATTGTCCTCTTTCATTTACTTGTTCTGCTGGTCCAAAGGCACGCTAAAAATATGAACGAAACTATTCACTTATCTACTATAAGTTCTGGCAAGTTTCGCCCAAACTAGATCAAATCTTCCAGGATCTGCACTGTCAAATTATCTCGGCAAACCGGCATACAAATATGTCCTGTTTTCTTTTACTGCATCAAGAAGAGGTAGAAGGGGAGCAAAGGGCATCAGACAAGAAGTCCAACAGAAACTTTTCAAGATGATCTACCTAAAGGGAAAAATCAATACAAAAACCTATTTTAAATTTTTTTAAACAAAAACAAGAACCCAACCATCCATTTTCCCTCAAATGATACTGTATCACTCAAACAGAATTCAAATTCACTGCTAGGCCACATTTATCTGGCCTCCCTCAGACTTTCATGGAGCTCATCTAGGGCATGGTACTACGGTGTATAGTGGCATGTATAGAATATGTGATGATATGGAATATGAGCCATCAGTTCAGCTATCCAAGAAGATGGACAACATTTCAGAAGGAGGAGATGAAAATGACAGTACTCAAATGTTTACCCAAGAAGCCTCTCATCAACAAAAGGAATTGCAACAAACACGAGATCTACATTGTCCAAGCAAAACCAAGACAAAATATCATAGAACGTAAAACCCTGACGTGAGGATACCTCAATGCTAATGAACCACATGAATTCGTCTCAATGATCAGAGAAAAATAAAAATCCAAGACTCTGGTATAACGCTACCTCCGTGCTAATGAATCCACAGATGGCCTCGAACTTGGTTATTGCCAAAGCCATCTCGGGCTTGTGATTAGCATCCTTGTAAACATTCGGATGTGCCTTGTGCAAAGCCCTCGCCGATTCCTTATCTGGGTGAGCCTGAATTGATAATGGTTTTGCGATTGAAAGCACCTAATACACGCCCAGAAACACCAAATATCAAAGGAGGTCAAAACAACTGAATTTTCACTTTGATGGACTCGAGCAATTGCAAGTCCAATCACATTTCGACGAAAAGAAGACCAGACCAGAAGAACAATATAAACTGCAGTTCAATCTCAGGATCTCCAACCATTAAACTCAAATTCTGCCAAAACAGAGGACAGAGAAAAAAAAGTACCCACCATCACACGTGTCTAAACCTTCATGAGAAGCGGCTGAGAAGCTCAGAACCAACCACACGTAATCGCCGACACTCCCACAAAAGTAAAAGGACACAAATTGATCCTTCCTAAACTCTCAACAGGCAAAGCCTAAGTGACCAAAAACCTACCTTGAACAAGAAAGGGAGATCGCAGCCCCACTCGGCCACGACCTTATCACCAAGAACATCGGGATTGCTCGAAATCCAAGCCTTCAAAGTGACGTCCTGAGAAGTTTTAGAACCCCCATTATCGCAACCGGTCGGTAACAGGAAGGAAGGTCCGGACCCATGCGTGCCCATCCAGAACTCGGCGTACGGCCTCTCGACGTCGGCTTCGGAGCCCGAATTGAGCGCAAACAGCTTGGCGACCTGCGATTCCTCCCCTCTGCGACCCCAATCGTAGTTCTGGACGGAGCATCGGAGCCGCTTCAGTTTCGGGGACTGGGACTCCATCTGTCACCGCTTCTACCTCGTGAGTAACGAGAGTGGGGACGTACCAAAGACGCAAGAAAAAAAAAAAAAAAACAAAGAAGAAAAAACGAGAGGGACAGAGAGAGAGAGAGAGAGAGAGAGAGAGAGCAAAAGTTAGGAATGCGGAAGAGATGGAGGAGGAGGAGGAGGAGACGAGGAGGAGGGGAAGTGGGGAGACGGGTATATAAGAATGTGCGGCATGGGCAATGGCTTTTTGCTTTTCGAAGCGTTTAAAATGGGGGGGCAGGGCAGGCCAAAGAGAGGGAAATTGCGTGCGCAGAGCGGAAGAAGAAGAAGAGAGGGGGACGTGAACGACTGGAGTGGAGTGGAGTGGGGGGCTCAGAACAGAATCAAAAAAGTCGGGGGAAATGCTTTGGCGAAAAGCGAGAAGGACGTGGCCGCCATCGATGTCATCGGTGTCCTCTGAATCAGATTCGCATCCTCCTCTCTCTTCTTTGCTTCTCGTGTTGGGCCCCAACCCGGATGAGATTGACGGATGATCTTTCCCTAACATTTTGAAAATTGACGACGGCTCTTCTGTTTTTTTTTTTTTAATAAAAAAAATTGAGACTTGAGTGAGGAAATTGTAAATTTCGTTATTAACCCCCAACCCCCCCCCCCCCCCCAAAAAGAAAAAAACAGAAAAACAAATGTTTGAAGATTAGTTTATGGGAAAATTTCAAATAAGGGCCCCAAGTGTCCTCATTTTCTCAAATAAGGGCCTGAAGTGCCCTCGTTGTGTCAAAGAAGAACCTCAAGTGCAAATTATTTCAAATAAGGGCCCGAAGTGACTATATTAGTCTAAAAAATAGGCATGAGTCACTTTAGTTAGGGGCATTTTGGTAATTTACTATTTTATTTATTTTTCATGTTTCTATTTTTTTAAGAGATTTTGAAAGAAAAAATAAATAAATAAAGAAACACATGCGGGAGGACTGACCTCTCGCCTGTGGCCGCTGCCCCACCAGTGGTGGGGCGGCAGCTACGGCCGTCGAGGTTACTGGCGTCTCGGCAAGGGCTGGCGACCTCGCCGACCAGCCCTTGCCTGAGCCGGGAGAGGGCCGCGACCCTTGCCCAGATCTGGGAGAGGGTGGCGGCCCTCGCCGACCCTCGCCGAGGCACTGGCGACCCCGACGGCCGTAGCCGCCGCCCCACTACCCGCCTGCGTTTTTCTTTCTTTTTTTTTAAATTTAATTTAACAAAAAATTAGATTAAATTTATATTTTGACAAAAATGCCCTTGAACAGCCGAAAATTTTGGTCGGCCGGCCGGCGAGGTCAGGCCCATATTTGAAACAATCATATCCACTTCAGGCCATTCTTTGAAACAATGATGACACTTCAGGTCCTTATTTGAAACAAAATCCACTTCAAGTCCTTATTTGAAAAAATGAGAGCACTTTGAGCCCTTTTTTGAAATTTTCCCTTAGTTTATTTTCCGGCATAAAATCTTTACGCATCAAATCGTTTTCAGGCATATATATGGTGGTAAGGAGTACATAAAGTTCCAAACTTAAAATGTGATATGATGCACTGTTAATAAAATCAGGATGGAGCTTTGACCAACTTTCACCATCAAAATCTCTTTCGAAACGCATTACTTTGCGTAAGAAGACTGCCTTTTACTTGACTAGTGAGTTAAGGGTGGGTCAAAACCAGTTCCTATTGCAATTCGCTTGCCTATCGATTACTTCACCCTTTCGATACCCGAGCACATGGTAATCCACCCGAAAGGGGGGGCCACCTGGTTGACGAGTTATTATCCAAACTCAAGCACATAATCCTACACGCTTCTACGCGTGTTTGAGTAGATTTTTACTTTTCACTGTTTGTTTGGTTCGGGTCTTATCCTTTTAACCGGAAACGCTCGAAACAATCCACGACATATAAATTTCAACATGTAAATTCATCCACCGTATTTTCATCATTTCTTGAAACTTATATAACCTTCAAATTTCGACATGCCTTGTAGCTCTTACTTAATCTTAAACAAAAGGGTGTTTCGAGTGACTTTTGCCGGCTATGAATTATTCCCATTTTCAGAATGCACTTTATGCCAAAAAAGAAAATAAAGGAACTAAATTTTTCATTATATGTGGTGGCGGTCTGATCAAAGGAAGAGAATTGGAGCATATGAGCATGGGTTGCACCACATTGTAGCTTTCCCTCCATATATGAAGAGACGAGGACAAATTCTGTTTTTGGTTTGGATAAGAAGTACGTGCTGTATATTTTCAGATTAACATTATCAATTTGGTGATTCGAGAAGATTAACGTCGTCCTATCTGTCGTTGCGTGGAAAAAATCGACCCACATCGATTTTCCCGATCGATCACATGCACTTGTTTGCAATTTATTGCCCTGAAAGTTCGAAAAAAATAGCTTGCAGTCTTGCACCTAAAATGTAGATACATATACTGTTAAACTCAAGATTACATCTAGCGTCAATCAATCGATGCGGTGCTTTCATTGCAAAGATTATCATTTTCTCCCAATATATTGTTGTCCGTGAAAAAACCGTAGTATTTTATTTACCGTCGCGGGAATTAGGGGCCGCAATTGAGCCTATATAGTGAACAGTGACAATCTCAAACTCGACCGTATCGACTTGACTCGACTCGAGTTTGCTTGAGTATTGAAGAGCTCGAATTGAATAGAAATTTTGAATACCAGAACGTAACTCGATTGTAATATAATTTGAAAATTGGCTCGAGCTTGGGCCATAAGAACTCCAATGTTTTTTTCTTATATTCTTAAATAAGTGAGCATGCAACACAATTTTTAAGATTTCGATGTTGACTTGCGCAACTCTTAAGTATTTTGCATAAAACCAACGAAAGCTCAATTACGCTCGCGAGTGATACCGAAGGGTTCGAGCTTAACTCGATAAAGATATTGAGTAGTAAGCATGAAACTGAATTCGGAGTAACTTGACTTGATATTCAACCTTTTCTTTTTTCCCTCGGCGTCATGATTCACGCCACCTTTTGTTTTTTCCCTCGGCGTCACGATTCACGCCGTGAGGCGTCGGTGGTGATGAATAGTTAAAAATAGGAATTAGAATAAGGAATATTGGACACGGAAAAAGCAAAAAAAAAGAAAAAAGAAGGCGTCATTTTCAAACTTTTTTTTTTGTAAATTTTTTATCGTGCATGAAAGAAGAGGAATCTTTCGATTAGAAGAGGGCAATAATGGAAAAGGGTCAAATTCATGCACGTGCATTTGCTTTATTTATTTGTTTTTTTGGTCGAAGCACGTGCATTTGCTTAGGGGTGCAAACTTTGATGTACACTTTTCTTGATTTTGGTATCATCGGATCATGATTTTGACTTTTTCTCGAACCTCTTTTTCTGTATTAAAAATGTTGTTAGGGGTGATGTCAACTTCTTTCTATGTTTTTTTCTCCTTCTTTCCTTTGTTTAACGGGTATTGTCAATTAGTACAACTTATATTTCGCGCCTCGTTAAATCAAATAATGAACTTTATATCGATGAGAAAAAAAAAATTATCACAACTCGGGTTGGTGGAATTTCATGTTTCTTATGCATAAACTTTCACCCTGAATCTTCAACTTTTCATTATCTATTATACAACTATAAAAAAAAATGTGACATAAAGTTGCTTATAGTGCAAATTTTATCCAAAAAAAATTCGAAATTTCATAACAAAGCATAACTTTTGGTCGAGGTGGAATTATGAGGCCTACAATTCCAAAAGCTTATTCAGAGTCCGTCGCTCGGGGGGCATTGAGGTTGTTTTTATGCCTAAGAAACTCACTTTTTGACATGTTCTAGGCCACTTTTTTTGAATTCACATAACATATATATATTTTTTTGTTATTGCCATAGTTAAGTTTGCTACTTCAGAATGAAAAATGGCAAATATTTTTCGAATATTATTTGATTACCAATATCAATATTAAAATACTAATGTTTGCTATTCGGTCATTCTTCTGTCCCGATCCGAAACCTAAACATAAAACCCTGCCCGAATACAAATCGAGTTAAGGTCGATCTGGACTTTCGGGCTTTCTCTTTCTTATTTGCACCCCCAATTAAATGTGCCCCCGACACTCCGCATAGTCCTTATTTTACCGAAAGCAGGAAGCATCCAAAGCAATCCAACGGAATTAAAGAAAGCTAGAGTGTAGAGTGTAGTCGAAAGTCAATTGATTGACCATTAATCGTGGAAATTAGCCCTCGTAAGGTATTTCTGTCACTCGTCTGGCCAACATTGAAGAAATAACTGTCGCGACCCACTGGCGGATCCGGGATCGGGAGGATGGCGAGCGGGTTTTGGGGTGATTCCCGTGTCTAAAGATCCGTGGTGATCCATAAGTCGGTTTGGACTCTCCCAAGTCCTCACCTCGCGCGACGGCGGAATTTAAGAATCGATTTCGACCTTAGTGTAGTCGGGTGACATGTGCATAGGTGTGCATGCGTTTGGAATCGTCACCGATCTTTGGAGAAGGTATATCGAAAACCTCGTCGGGCGGTGAGAGAAGCCGTACGATTCAAACGGAACCAGAGATTTGGGATCGGGGACTTAGTTACTCCAATGTTGCTATTGATGTCCTTTCGGTACCTTAGTTGAATGATTTTTCTAACTAAGATTTCATGCAGATGACTTGGAGTGGGGAGAGCTCTAGAACCTAAGAGTTCATGCAGATGAGAATATCTAGTCCTAACAATCACAATCAGTAAAAATAAGTGCGCAAATCAAAGAATCAGAAAATGTGCGGATAAAACACATCAAATCATACATGGCATCCTTAGTAAAGCCCTAATGGCCTAGAGAAAGGGTGTTTGCACGTTTGGAAAGAGATTGGGAAGGTTTGGAGAAAAATTGTCCAAAGGGACAAAATTGTCATTTTGAAAAAGATTTGGAATCAAAATCGTCAGAAATATGATTGGTCAATTGAATGTGCATATTTCCTAATTTCTGAGAATTTTTGGAATTTTTCTGAATTTTTGGAACGATTTGGCCATGAGGGGTAAAATTGTCATTTTAGGAAAGATCGGAAGTCAAAATCACAAAAATATAGGTTTGGCCAGTCAAATTTGACCATTTCCCATTTTCTGTAATTTTTTGGGAATTTTTGGATTTTTCAAGATAATTTGCCCATAAGGGGCAAAATCGTCATTTTTGGAAAAATGAGTGGGAAAAATCATCAAAAATAGGATTGACCAATTGAATGGACCCATTTCCTATTTTTTGAGATTTTTAATGAATTTTTGGATTTTTTTTAAGGATTTTTTTTCCAATTTTTTTAGAATTTTTATGAATTTTCTATTTATTTATTTATTTATTGTTTTCTGATTTTTATTTATTTATTTATTATTAAAAATTATCCAGACTGGATCGGGTTGATCCGGCCCATGCCTCACGGTCGCCCAACCCAGACTGTATGGGTCCCAAGTCGGCCTAAACGACGTCGTTTCACCATTTTTTTTTTTAAATTTTGAATTTTCAGAATTTTTTATTCAATTTTTGAATTTTCCTGCAATTTCTAATCCTATGCACCAGAACGTGCATCGTGGCCTAATGCCAGCCGTTCGATTAGATTTATTTTTATTTTTCGAAAAATGATTTTTTAATATCATAAAATGACTTTTTAATTTTCAGAAAATGAATGGACGGCTGAGATGGTGACGTGTGGCCAAACCTGGGCCACACGATCACAAAACGTTTTTATTTTTCAAAAACTCAATTAAAATTCAGAAAATATTTTTTATTTTCTGAAAATTTCAAATCATGACACGTGGTCGAATGTCGACCGTCAGATCTGGATTTTTTTATTTTTATTTTTTAAAACAGGATATAAATGCCTCCGCTGACATGGCTGCCATGTGGCGCCATGTCAGCATTGTGGCGTCATGTCAGCGTTGACTCAGTTGAGTCAACCCTCACTAGGGAAGGCGATGAACAATGCTGTGGCATTGTTCCAGTGCAAAATTCCGACAACCTCACCGGAAAATGTTGAACCGACGTAAAAAATTGACCAAAACCTCCCGATTTCAATCCCGATTGAATCCTCAGCACTTCCACATCAACATACATGAGTTTCTCGCCCAAAAACTAACCTAAAACACCCTATTTAGCACTGGCCGAAGCTAGCTCCGGCATCGATGTCAAGCGAGCAAAATCCACATCATCAAGCTACACTAACTGATTAGAGAGCATCAATGGAGTGTAGGGAGAGACTTACCTGAGCAACGGCAGAGCTTGGGAACGCCGTGGGTGAGCTCAGGAGCTCACGACGGGTTTGAAGGTTTTCGAGGTTCGTCCATGGTGATTTATGTAAAACCGATGCAACAAAAGCAGTAGGCTAAGCTTAGGTCTAGATGCAGATCAACAAAAAAAAAAATCGAAGAAACTAGGTCGGATAGTCAATCCGCCGTTAAAGCATGCTCGGGAGGTCTCTAATAGCACGTACCGTTTGAGAGATGCCGGAGCGACGCCACGGGATTAGGGACCTTCCTCAAGCTTCTAGGGAGCTCGGAGACCGATTGGGAGGGATCGGTCCTTTGCCGATTGCTCCGACGAGCTCCTTGAAAGTTCTTCGAGCGACTGGCGACAATGGCGGCCCCAGGAGCTCCTTAGCATTTTTTTTTTCTTCCTCTTTCTCTCCCTAGAGGTTATTTGTGATCCTATGTAACAGAAAATTTGACCCTCTTTTAGTCTAAAACCGAATCTGTTATGCCCCCCCAACTGAAATTTTTTTGGCTCGCCGGAGGGTCTTCGTCGAGCTGGTATGGCATGTGACTCAATGCCAAGTCACGTGCCTTTAGGCACGTCGGCGTCGGGCAACCACCAACGACTTCCTCTAGAGTCTCGGCGAGCACGAATGGGCGTGAAAACTGGCATCCCCTTCTTGGTCTTCTTCCTGCGTGCAAACGAACTAGAAGAAAACTTCTGCTCATGGCTTCTCAGTCAACTGGGTTGACCCGGGTTTGACCAGCCCGATTGATCCATTTCGATCAAAATCCCCAAATTAGACCCCAATTCGTCAAATCTTCCCCCAAAAAAATGTCAAAATTGAATTTTACAACATGGATATTATCTAGGAATGGTAAGTTTGGGAAAAAAATTATTTTACTTAGTGCAAAACCCCCAATTTTCCAATTTAACCCGAAAATGAATTTTGAGTAATCCAAACCCTAAAAGACTGAATCTAGTCAAACCGAGCCCACCAATGAATTCATAATGGTGAAAAGCATAGGATAGTGGTCGTGGATTTGCATGAACATCTCTAAAAAAATGCTTTATTGTATTTAGAATGAAAACCAATAACTAAATTGAAAAGATTTTAAGCCCTTTTCTCAAATTGCTCAATATGAGAAATGATTAGACCAAAATGCAATTGAAGGCATGAGGGTCAAATTTCATAACTAGCCCAAAGTGAGAAAAATTCTAGAAAGGACTGAATTTGTTATTTTTGAAAAATCAGGAACCTAAATGCAAAAATATGAAAAAGTAGGTTCCCGATCGAATTTTTGAATTTTAAAGTGACCAAAATGCAATTGGAATTAAAAAAAGACTATTGACTATTTTTTCGTATTTTTCTGGTCACAAATGCTATTTTACTATTTTTGAGCTATTTTCTAATTAAAAAAATTTCAAAAAATACGAGAAAATATTGAAAAATATTTTTTTGTTCAGAATATAGGGTATAGAGATGATAAGGCATCTGTCTCCTTGTAAGGAAGAGGTTTTTTTTGCTAATGAGATGAGTGAGAGAGCTGCTTTCGATCGAGGAGATAATATATCAACAATTAATCAAACGACAGATCATCGCGCTAATCAGGTGTTATAGCCTCCTTTCTAAAAGAAAATATGGAACTTTAATACTAGAAGTCTCGACCAAAAAAAAAAAAAAAATTACTAGAAGTCGGTAGGGAACACTTTATGAATGTATTGAACTAAATATAGGCAAATTACCAATGCAAATCATTCCGGAAGTTCAATGAGTTAAATTGAGCGCAAACTATCAATTTGCGACTAACGCGAAGTGCTCCACTTCGAATAAAGCCCGTGAAAGTCTCTAACGAGCATGGGACCGACATTTTGCCCAAATGGTCAAGGCATCTATAGTTTCCTAGCAAGAATGTCCAAATTTTAAGGGAATACCGAAGGAATATGATTGGTCTGTGGAAAGGCATAATTGCATTACTTTTCTTCAACTACCATCAAATAACTCTTAATTTTATGTACAGCAAAAGAGATAATGTTCAAACGTATCCCAAGTGACATAAGCACATGGAATCTATTCCAAATCAATGTCCTATCAATACTATGTAGCATTTAAGTATATTGCCCCACCATATAGAGAATAACACATTAGAATAGACATCAATCATTTATAGAGAATCAAAGGTGACCCACTTTGATATCTTTTGTTTAGCGCTCAATGACACATATAAGCGGCACCTGTCAATTGTGTGCTGTTCAAACATTTAAAAACCACATCATACTTTATTCAAGAGCATATTTAATAAAGTGCTTGGAGTCCTTACCAATTTCTTACTTTGTATTTAAATATTTTGCGGCCCATTTATTAGTAAATTCATATAGTACCCATGGTGCTATTAATGAAAGAATTTTTTATAATTGAACGGTTGCTAAATTAATTTTGAATTGTTTGAAGTACTGCCCGACCCTTGTTTTTGTTGGGATTTGATGAATAATCCCATGAGAAGTGAATGAGAAATGAAGGAGGGAGAGTCCCATATAGGAAAAAGAGTAGATGGTGAATGTGTTTAAATATTGAAACTTCACAAATGGGTTTGGGCCCCAAGGGGCACCGCACTTTTGTGGACGGGGGAGGACCTACGCAAAGGTGGATCGGTCCACACGCGCGCGTCGCCGCCGCCCGCCGGCCGGCTCGGGTCTTGTTCGGTGTTGAACGAATAGACATGTTAGACAAATTTGCGTTCGAAGGAGTCCTTTGAAGACGTACCGCTTCAAAGGAACGCGATCCGTTCTATTTTGGGAGACAATTGTCCGACGTCCTCGGGTACAGATTGAGGGGGCAAATTCGTCTTTGGGACGTCCTCGGGTACAGATTGAGGGGGCAAATGGAACGCGATCCGTTCTATTTTGGGAGACAATTGTCCGACGTCCTCGGGTACAGATTGAGGGGGCAAATTCGTCTTTGGGACGTCCTCGGGTACAGATTGAGGGGGCAAATAAATTCGTCTTAAGGACACAACGACTTTCGTTGTCTTAAGGACACAACGACTTTCGTTGGGGCAAATAAATTCGTCTTAAGGATCTTAAGGACACAACGACTTTCGTTGGGGCAAATAAATTCGTCTTAAGGACACAACGACTTTCGTTGGGCTCGGATCAATATTCTGATTTCTACTTTGCGTTGGGTTAGTCATTTGTTCATATGTCTTTCTGTACGAACTTAGCCAAAACGACTTTCGTTGGGCTCGGATCAATATTCTGATTTCTACTTTGCGTTGGGTTAGTCATTTGTTCATATGTCTTTCTGTACGAACTTAGCCAAAGAGTAAGGACCACAGTTTTCTCCACATGCCAATAAAAGAGTTTGAAGGTGAAAAAAGAAGAAAAAAAAAAGGAAGAAAGAGTTGGCCAATTCAAAAAAAAAAAAAAACAATAAAATAATGGATAATTGTCAAATTTGTCATGAAGCGAAAGAGGGGCAAATGAAAAAGGAACCTCCCCGGGAGGTGCTCGATTTCGAAATAAGTGAAAGGAAAAGGACCTTTTGGCAAACAACTCTACTTTCATCTCCGAAATTAGGGCTCAATCAGCTCGAAAAGCTTGCCCCAACATCGATGGCGGAATCTATTTGCAGAGCTCTCCGAGACGGCGCGTTGGAAGGCGAACACGCGCCGGCTCTCACTATAAAGGACTCGATCGACTCGCCGCTCGGTTTCGATGTCTTCGCTCACGTCCTCGCCCAACTCTCCTCCCACATTTTGGCGGGAAAGTCTCAGTCAAGGTCATTCCACTGTCCTGCTCCCGCTTCCTTTTTCTATTTCGTGGCATATTTTTGGCAAAACAATTTCCACTTTCTGACTGATGAAGTTGCATTTGTGCGGTGATTTTTGACTCTTGACGTTTTAATTGGTTTTGCCGCAGAGGTCTCGTGCTGGTGGCTTTCACCCGAAGCCCGTCGTTTTATGTGAATTTGCTGAAGGAAAGTGGTCTTGAAGTTAACTCGTCTCGGAAATGGTGATGCATCGTTGTTGAACTTCTTAAAGTTATTTTGGTTGGTTGGATTTGATTGCGGAGATGGGATAGACAGTAAAATTTGGAAAGCCAAACTATCTGGGAGTATCTCGATTTCGTGGGATAGTATGAACAAACCTCATTGGCAGTTCAAGTACCTCCCTTCAATAGCTCAACCCGTACTGCTTTTCCACATAAATTTGGCATAGGGTAGTGTACCGTGTAGGAAATGGTGTTGATTTTGATGAATGCGGACCCCCCTGACACTTTCTTGTAGGTTTCATATATTGGATTGTTATACGGATCCCCATGGTTGGAAGGATCGCATTGTGGGGCGAGGAAAAGTTAATGATGTTACCAAGGAAGCTTCCGGTGTGTCCACACTTTGCAAGGATGTGAAGGACACGGATAAGCTGTGTTCTTTAGCTATTGAGCTGGGGAAAGGTAACTTCATCGGTGGCGTCTGAAGCTTACCTGCCGCTGTTTATTTGTCCTGGTTGGTGACATTGTCTCATGGATGGCCATTAATCATCGCAGGCTTGATTGGAGAAGGGAAAGGTCGTATCTCTTTTGCGTTGGACTCGGTAACAAAGTCTTTTACTTTTTCATGTAAAATATGTACTGCTACTCCTGAGAATGTTTCAAATAAAGGCCCTCATTCGTATGAACCTGTTTTTCAAGTGTTAGGGACCTAGGACTATTTTCTGTCATGGTAGCACTTTCAAGGCGCACCATTCACTTTTAGGTAAAGGTGAATGCAAAAATAACGAGAAATAAATGTGGTTATCTTGTTCTATGAATATCATTATGGAGGACTTGTATGTTGTGAGGATGATGCTTGGAGACTTCCTATGAAGTACTAAGCAAGCAGAAAGATCAGGCAATTTACTCTATTCGACGGGTCTACTAAAAGTTGTTTGTTTCGGTGCCTAGAAGATTCTCAGAAATTCAGAATCTTCTTATCAAGCATAATTATAGGCCTTCCTATTTATATTTTTCCCTTTCCGAAGCACGCATAACATGTGCCTATGGACATTATTATCCTCAGGGAAGGCTGTGAAAATGAATAGCATAGTCAGCTAGTAAAATTAAATGGTCATTGTTCATCACCTGCATAGAGTGATTATTTAGTTTCTTAGATTTTTATGTTCCATGTCGTTTTCCTTGTTCAACTGAAAGCAGTTTCACTAGATTGAGCCCTTTCAGGCAGCAGTAATACTCTACTATACTCTTTTGTCTCAAAGAAAATGCGTAACAATCTTTACTTTTATCTCTAGGTAAAGGTGATCAATTGGTGTAATTTATAAGTTACAAATTATTGGTAATTCGCCTAACTTGATGCAATCGTTAGTCAATTTTTGCGTAAGAGAATTGCCATATCGTTTGTACTGTAATTACAATGACTTATGTACTAGCAATGTTTACGGATTAGGAGAATTTTGCATAGGAGTCCTTGGACAGGCCATGTTCTGGGTTGAGTGCACTGTATTTTAGACCAAGTTCTATATGGGAAGCTTCCATCTTAATTGGATATATAATAGTTATGGGGATTTTTTTTACAGTAGATATAGACTCTACCAAGGCACTGGATCTTCCCATAAGCATCTAAGTCCCTGACCTATATTTCAAAGAAAGAGAGAGTAGCTAATAATGGATTTGGAAGCATTAATTTCTGTAACCTGGGGAAACAAGTGTTTGAGGAACTAGTGGAGATTAAACGGAACTTTGATCCACAGCAGAAACATCGATGACTGTTGGAACAAACAGACTTATGTTTCTCACCAAGCAAAAATGATTGTTGCATCAGTGGCATAAGCTGAGCAATATCCTACAAAAGGTCTTTTTAATTGTATTTGTGATGAAATGTTCTCTCTAAATTCCTAAGAAAATGTACAATTTCAAGTGGCAATAGTTATATAAACGTATAATCTGTGCACCAATAGTTTGGCGATTGTTATATGAACCAGGGTAGACATATTGCCAACAAATAAATTGAAGAGTAACGGCAGCAGGCAATTAACAAAAAATTATTAGTACTAATCAAAAGTGACATACAAGATGTTTGTCATAGGAGCTGGCCAGATGCCCCGTTTATTGGTACATATCAAGCTTATTATTTCCTCTACTTGCAGAACAATTCATATTAAACCTGCAAAATATGGCAGTTTAGATAAATTTTTGAAGGTGAGAAGTTTAACTATCTTACCTTTAGGAAAATTTACTTGCATTGAAATGAAATTATTGTCAGCTATATATGTCTTTGCTTGCTGAAAAATGTATTGCCATGGGGAGAGAATAGTTTGGCCAGGATCAGTCAGTAATGATGAATATTTGCTGTTCTAGCCACAAGAAGAAAGAACTTGCATACCAGTATCGTCTTTTTTTCAGCTATGTCCATGCGGTGGAATTTCATCTTTTTCTCTTATTATGGTCTATTTGCTTATCTCATCAGGTGAATGAGATGTTGAGGTATGCATCTGTACGCTCAGTTGCATGTGTTCTCAGCGACCTTCGGAGCAATGGTATGTTCACTCTCTGCACTGGCATATGCAGGAACATGTTACTTTTTTTTTCCCGTTGAAGTTTCTACTTTTGAAATCTAGTGATCGTAATATGGGCATTGAAAAAAGCTCTTCATGTTAAATTTTGTTCCTGATCCACGTCTTTGTCAGCAGAGTCACCCAAGAGACTTTTTGACTTCGTGAAATTTCGATTCTTTCAAGACAGCAAATATTACTTGCCTTACGGTGTTAAGAAAAACAATCAATGTGATATCAATTCACGCTGTCCTTGGTTGTTCCTTAGTGGATGCTTTTGTTTTAAAGTACCTTTTATTGCCGCAGATCTGGCTTCCTGTGTCTTCTGGTTGTTGCACTCAGACCTTCTTGAAGACAAGGTTGCTGCTGTTTTTGATTACATGTCCTCTATGGTGGCCAGCTTAGAATCTGCAATTCCATCTTCCAATGGACTCAGGATCTCCTTGGAAAATTTATCTCTGACAGAACAGAATTTTAGAAGGGCAAAGTTTTCTGTCCGTTTTAAGCGCCGGAATGGTCGTGTGCGGCTGATGGTACCCCTCTCTCTTTGTGTCTATCTATATGCATCATCCTCTGATTTGTTGTGATTGACGCTGAAAATACTATTCGGATTACATGAATATGTGATTTAGAGTGAAGAAATTAGTATTGAAAGGTCTGGCATCACTTTTTCATCTGTTTCAACTGACGGTGAAACAATGGGAGGAAGCATTTTGCCTAAGGTTAGTTGGTTTGCTTTAATATGAAAGAACTGACTGCTTGGTTCTTGTTGACTGTCCATTCATGAAATGCTTGTTTTGGCAGGTGCAATTTAATCTGCAACTGTCAGAGAAGGAGCAGATGGATAGAGCAAAGGTCATACTTCCATTCGAACACCAAGGTATGAATACAGTGATAGGGTTGCAATCTATACACGATGAAGACTGATAGTCTGTATTCGGCGGCATCTCATAACTCAGCTACATTTTTTCTGAAAATTGAAATACTTAACGAAAACCTCTGCTTTTTCGTTTTAGGAAATGGAAAACCAATTGAGATATATGATGGCCGGAGATATCTTGCGGACAAAAATAATGAGGTGGCTGGAACAATGCAAATGACAGATTCTAGCAAGGGTGAGATAATTTATCTTCGGGATTCAGATGACGAGAGGCCAGATTCCGATGAGGACCCTGACGATGATTTAGATATATGATGATCTTACCTGCAATAGCACTTTTGATACTTTAGGAGCGACAACCTGGTAAGCTTTCTTTCTACGATTCTCCTCGACTCCTACATACTACAGTGTGGCAATACTGTGCGGTTTTATGCACTTGGGTTGGACTGAATAGAGATCTCTTAGCTTCCAGAAATGCCAAAAAGAGAACATCTCACTTTTTCAGAACATCTACATGTTTTGCCCTTCATGATGATGTAGCTAACCATTCTGTTTTGAGTTTTCTGCAGTTCTTTGCTGTCTAGATATTGATAGAATGTGTGTTGAAGCTTTTGATTAGCTAACTGAATTAGATCTGCATACCCAAAATGGCTGTGATAAGTGACAAGCACTTTGTATGAGGACAAGTGGGTTCTCCAAAGAAAGGGCTGTTTGCATTTGGTAAAGACATGCCCTGGGGGAATTATATTGTCCCACCGAGGATCCCACTCTAGCCTTGATATCTTCCAGAATCCAAACCTCCCGTTCCCATCTTTCCAAGCCTTATAGATCCGTGTTGGTCTTTTTACGTTCGGCCCCTGGGTGATTTTTTCAGTATGGAGTCATGACAGGATTACCTTTAATTGACAGTTTATCTCCAATGCTGGTGCTGCTATGATATCACCGATGCGGCCAACAATTACAGCAATGGTGGAATATTTTGACTTCTCCAGATAGGAGGTTCTTTTGGCGGTATGGGTTTTCATTGGCTCCAGAATACATCAGGGAAATCACTTGAAGTGGTAATTGAGTGAGTTCTTAAGAAGAGAGGATGTCGCCAGAGCTTGTATTTGTATAGGGAATCTTGGGGCTTGAACTTCATTATATGACCATCAAAGGTCACGATTCAGAGACTATAGGGTGTCGGCTATTAAATTCTTGGATCTGTACAGCTTTGTCTATGCTTCAAGGTTGTTTTAATAGTGGAAAATGGAGATTGCCCAAGAAACTAGCCAGCAAATGGGTTTGTATGGACAAGAATATTTAGCAAACATGTTGTTCATTATTGCCATTATCTAGAAATTACTCTCTACCTCTTACTCATTATGTTAGAACCTCTGCTCGATACATGATCCAGCTATTTACTTGCAATCAAATCACAATGTTTGGAGCGAGAAATCCTGCCAACGATTGTATAATTGAACGCGATAAAGAGAAAAGTCAGACTTAAAGGCAAATTTCAGGGCAGCGAAGCAAATCAGCATCTTTGTAATGAATTTCTACAGTAAATTCACCACCATCGGACTTCCCGACTTCGCTTGTTTGGGAGAAGTTTGGTACCTGCAAATGTGTTTCGTGTTTATGCTAGTCGACTCGTTTTATGTTTTACGTGGATAAAATGGTGGGCAGCAGCTCTCGTGGCGTTAGGAGTCGGAATGTAGGATTTTGTTTATATAAGTCAGCTTGCAATGCACCACTCGGTCTTTTTATGTGGGTCGATTTGCACGAGATCGATCATTCTCTTCGCCCTTCCGGAATGGAAAGATATAGCAAAAACGAATAACCCCGGTGTGGTCAAATTCATGTGTAACACACTCCGTTTGCTGCCAATACCTAAGCGTTTGGCCGCATGACACTTATTTTAAGAGTCAAGATGTACCTAACCTGTATGAAGTGGAGTTTGGCAAGACAAGGTGGCTTGCTTAGGCTCAATTGAACCACAGAGTTAGGCTTAGGACAGCCGAAGGGCTGAAATCGAAATAGTAAGTCCATACTGATTTCCTGTCTAGTTTAGGTTGACATGGTTTGCACTATGTGCTTGGATTACTTCCTTTTCTTCATGGTTGAGCGTGGGAGGTGGTGGTGATGGGATCTATTCATTCAGCCAAAAGGTTTCTAGGCAAGTGATCTGCATCCTATCACACATCTCCTAGTCTCTTCTGATCAATGAAAATACGTATACCACCGCTCGACCTCTCTGACTGTACCTGAGGAAACAAAATAATGGCTCTTGAATCGCAACGAGCATTGCACTAACTGTGTGGAACCTCGAAGCGTATGTTTTGATAGAGAGTATCGAGTTCCTGTATCCATACCGAATACCCGATTGGCATTTGAGCAAATAGCCAAGTGTGCAACCCTATCCATATATGGATTGAACCCCTTTATTCCTCATGAAACATGAGAGATAAGAACTTTTGCAAAAGGCTATTATCATGCTATGGATTCCCACGGGATAGTGAATGGAAACATTTGTAGGAGGTGGGTGGACTTCTGTTGAGATTAGCATTATTGTACTCATGAAAAGGTGGAATCACATCAAGAAATTTGCTTGGCCTTTCAGATGGAGAATCAGTCCATCCAAGAGTTGCCCCTCTTTATCCTCAAGAGAATGTCAAGCTCATAAGTCAAGCACATGTTGTCGCTGCCAGCGGAGTCGCGCACTTTGCTCATATTAAAACAAAATCATTCTAGAACTTATCTGGACAGGAAAATATGCGAAACACTGAATAAAACCGAGAATTAGAATAAAACCGATATGGCGATCCTGGACTTGAGATTCGATCAGATTTTGCTGTCAGCCAAAGAGGAGATCTCTATATATAGACATCGATTTCTAGGACTTTAGAGCTGTGAAGTGAACTGGCGAAGTCTTCAATGTCCCTCAAAGGCTTCCGATATCCCAACAGATAGTTTGGAAGACGTCGGAACCTTTGTAGGGACCTTGAACGCTTACACCATGTTTCTGAAGAAGAATGGAACCCTCGAGTGGATTGGCGAAGTCCTCGGTATCCCTCAGAGGCTTCCAATATTGCATCCAACATATTGGAATATTGGTTGCCTCTCCGGGATATTGAAGGCTTACTCCATGTGGTTAAGGATTGTATCCCATCGAGTTCGGTCGATCATGTTGATGAAAGAACACAGAACAACTGAACCCTAAAGTCTCAGCTCTCTGGAGCTGATGAGTAGGTATGTTAGGCATCAATTCTACTGGCATTGCTGCATGTGCATTCTCCTTTTTAATAACTCCGCAGGTATAATTTGTTGTCTCTTTCTCTTCTCCCTCTATTTCCATGTCATTTGACTTACATCAGTTCTTGGACATTTTCATTATGTTAACATAGTGCATGTCCTAACTTCTAATTCTAAAAGGTCTGCTTACCCTTGTCTATTCCAATGGATCAAATTGGTGTCACTTAAAGTCTTTGTTATCATCTGAGGGATATCAGGTGATTCGTAAACCAAGAGCACCGGCTGTTGTCTAAATGCCAATTTTATTGAGTTTGGGGTCTTCAAATGATAAACATTAGGTAACGCCAAATTAAAATCGGACCACACTCCTGTTCTCCTTCTTCATAATATCTTAGATCACATCGAAAACATCGACTCTACTCAGCTTGCTGTTGGTCAGCACTTAATATGTTCATACTTCATGCACGTGTTTCTCCTATCAGTTCATGCATTACATGATAAACAATGACGCCTCAGAACAATTATAAAGAACTGACCCAGAAGTCCTTTCAGTAACAACTACTTCCTTTATCGTATTCCTAACCAATTTGAGTCCCATGATATGCAGTCCAGACAAGTGCTCGTGTGCTGATTTTCAGCCCTAACGAAAGCTACAGGCAAAAGTACCTGCAAAGAATAACTGCTGCTTTGTACGCAATAGCCCTTCAATAAATCTAACAGATGCAGATTAGCAAGGTCAAGAGCTTCAGATACAAATTAGCACTTCAGAAATGAGAAATCGGATTAAAAGGCTAGACAAGATAAAGAGAGTTCTGCAACTTTTGGGAATCATACCGAGAAAAAGACACTATTCCTACCGATTGAAATGCATAGGAAGCTGAGGTTTCTGAAAAAAGGATGTCAATCTCCTTGATCCTGCAGGACCTGCATAAACAGTTGATCTTTCCTCTCCACCCAGTCTGATTACCTGTTGTTTATCGTACTCGGGCATCCCGGGACAACCTCTCAGAGTTGCCATTCTCGTCATTCTCACCCATCGACGGTGCACCTTTGGTGTTCCTTCCAAAGCAAAGGGCTGATCAGATGTCCCTTCATGTTGTTATTGGGTCATATAACGTCTGATGCAAGTCGTGCTATATTCATCTACTTTCTCCCCCATTGTAAATCAATGTTGATCACAATAGTGACAAACATACCTTCAACCATGACGAGTCCAGCACTAGCAAGATCTATCGATTCCCCGATCATATAGATGATTTTTGCATTCCAAAAGAGTTGGCCAATAAAAATTCCTACAACGGCGGCATAAATTATGTGATTTCTAGCAATCTCGATGAACGAGTTCACATCCGCAATAGACTCCTGAACAAAAACCTATCCTGCAGTGACATCCAACTCCAATCCTTGCCTACATTAATGTACAATCATCCACAAACATACAAGAATTCATCTCCAAAGATCCATGTACTAAAATAATCACCTTCCTAAAGAGTAGAGGTCCTATCCCATTCAGACTCACAAAAGATTTTATATTGTTGCTCATTTCTTTCATTTTTTTAGAAGTAATTTTGACAGCATTTCACTTGAGTTGTCCAGACACACGAGTTGAAAATGGCATAGCAGGGTTGCCGTTAAATGACAACCGTACTCCAAGTCCAGTATGTGCCCAATGAACAAAAGAAAATATGTAACCGTAAACCTTTAAGAATAAAATTATGTGCGCGGCAATGTAAATTTCCGCCGTGCTCCGAGACAGTCTGACGTGGACAATTCAAGAGCAGGACGCAAAATCGAGTACGGTTGTGCTTATTAATAACAAACACGGCTAACACAAGTTTCACGAGCCATCATTAAGCAGACTTCTAGGGTTTACATGTATTAATTTGATAAGCACCCAAATGATTGGCGATCAAAATTTTTTCATGTCTTGCGAACATTGCGTATCTCGCTAGATCATATTGTATACTAGTTAGGAAGAAAACACAGCAAATTTATGGAGCAAAAGTGTACTTCAAGTCGGGTTAATTAATTTTTCAACCTACGTAAACTACGAACTAGTAGTATAGTACTAGTAGACACAAATACCTTCGGACCAATATCTATAATACTGTTTAACTTTGAATACAAATGAAAAATGCAAATTATTTTTAAAAAAATATGGTAGGTGAAGAGATTCAGGTCACAGCCACCCGGAAGAACTGCAAATATTTTCAATGTCGCGGCTGTAAAAAAAATAAAAAATGAACAAATCCTCCCCTCAGCAATCTGTGGTGGAGCTGCTTCACGGTGGAGGTTGACGTAGGAGGCGACGGTGGGTGGTGGTCGTATGGGGCGTGGCCGATCGCAGTCTGAGTAAGAGAGGAGAGGAGGAATGGAGAGATATGAAGTGCAAAGTTAGGGCCTATCTGAATTATATTAAAGACCTCTAGCGACCAGATGTGGTCGCTGTCGTCCCCAGAGGAACTTCCAGCGACCGAGCTTGAGCTGGTCGCTAGAATTTTCATCGTAAATGGCAATTTCTTTGTCACTTCTGGCGACGAACGTCAATTTGGTCCAAAGAATGATATCTCTGGCGATTAAATTGAACTTGTTCGCGAGAATCATGCTTCTGGTGACCGAATTTTCACTTGTCATAAGGAACGAACAAACCATGGAAAAATACAGGCGACACAATGTCGCTACCGAGACCAATGCAGTCAATTATGTCTCCTAGAAGTTGGTTAGCAAACTCTCATTTAAAAGCGAAAGGGGGTTCCTACGACTCCAACAAACAAAGTAAATGACACTTGAAACATACTACAGCCCCGGTCATCGAAGAACCGAGGACGAGTTTCTGGAGTCAGCTCACCCACGCTGAATCGCGATCCTCATGAGTTAATCGGTTTCTCAAAGTCCATTGAATACAACATGAATAATTGAGCGATATCTCAGGTCTTGGACATTTGGTGCATGCGGTCATCTCAAGAGGCAGTGGCTTTGACAGCAAGTAACCCGGTATTTAGGGCAGCAATGAGTCAATATGGATTATTCACCATCACACACAGCTTAATTAGCGATAATCTGCTGCAATCCAATACCTCAACTATGATTTCCTAGCTTAATGGTCAAAGATACATCACTAGGATGTTCGATGTATCTACTACATACACCCCAGAAATAAATGGTCCAAAGAATCGACGAATACATTCTTCACACGAAATAAAATCGTGTTTCAGATGAAACACAAAGAATTGATCTTCGAGCTCTCCCCTGTATCAACAAGAACCAAGCTCTCCCCCGGATCAACAAGAACCGAATGCAACTCGACAAAGCTGAAGAGAAGCAGATGATAATGATCAATAGACGTCATACATGATCAGTTGTGTAGTTCAAATTACTACCAGCATTTGATGATTTTATGGCATGTGATATTTTTGCATCCTCTATCTCAGCCATGACACTCAAGGAATCTGATAGAGAAGCATCTTTATGCCTGTGAAGAAGCCATCAGCTGCTATTTTGGGTCATTTGAGGTGATACCTTAAGATAAGACGACAAGTCCAAGATACACAGCTCCACAAAGAAAGATAAATGAGATCATTCCCCTGCACGACAAGGCTAATGATAAGACAAATAAAAAGCAGCATAATCTCTCGAAATTTATCGTGTCAATGAACGTATGTGGATGTTAAGCTGAGAAGTCATGCTCACCATATGAAGCCCCATGCAACGCCATTACAAGGGCATGGGCAAACTTCTGCAAACTTCTCTGCATCGCTTGAGTTGACTCTTCGAGATATCAGATCATCATAAATATCTGAATCATCAAAAAGTTTTGGATATGAGACTATCATGACATCAGTGTAAGTTATCTACTAGACAAGAAAGGAGGAACGAGCTATACCATAAACAGAAAACAAGCTGTTCATCACACCTGCAGTCCATCAAATTGGAAAAAGAATCCATTACGATTCTCACACGGTGACAAAAACAGTATTTGAGAAGAACTCATGGTGTAGTATTCAATTTACCAATAAACAGAATGACGTATCGAAGACCATGGACTTTTGTCGTTTCTTGCAGAAGCCAAATTATACCCAGAAAAATGATAAATCCTGCGAGGCTCAGACAATAAGTTCTCACAATAAGAGCAAGAAGGCTCCAGATACTAAAGTCTCTGGGAGTTCATGAGTACTCACCAATACAAAGTCCCCGAAGAGTCCACTGCCAGATGGTAGAAAGCAAGAAGTAGAGCATAAATGCTGGTTAGACACTTTGAAATTTAATAAACCAAAACTCTTAACATCTGTATTTGTACAGCAAATGTCAGTAAGACTGTTTTTGAGTATGTGATTGCCTTACGTTTTTGGCAACAAACAGCACAACAAATAGAGCCAGAGCAAAACAACCAGCAGCGATTCTTGCAGTGAGAAGATTTGCTGAAGCAACTATTAAAGCCATTCCCCAGAATGAGGAACCCAGATCTGGAAAAACAAAAGTTGTACATCCCACTCAGCAAACAAATAGCAGAAGAATTGATCAAATACTTTTTTTGATCAAAAAAGAAAATACAAAAATAAAGAAGTGAATAGATAGCCCGGACTTGCAACAGAACAAGTGAAGAAATAGTAACAGCGATAAGCTGCAAGTTGGAAACTATCACTTCCAAAATATATTATGTTACAACTAAAAGCCAAATGGTCTGAGACATTATAAAATATAAACATGAACAGCCCACTTTATGTCTCACAGACGTAGCTATGTCATTCACATGCTTTGTGGATATATTTTGACAAGAAGGGAAAAGCTTTCAGCAAGAATAGTGCATTACATCCTGCAGGTAAGATTATCCCGTATATGCCACCACGTGTTTGTGTCACCCCTCCCTCATTTGCATGAACCTGCATTCCTACCACCTGTATTAAACAGAATCAACATCCGATTGCAATTTAGTTAAATGGAATGAACATGGACTAAGGTAATCCAGATAATTGCAATTTTCTTTTCCCTATCCTCATAATTCTAAGCATGATTCCAACCAAACGAAAAGAAACGAAAGGAAAAACCTCTAGCATGAAAACACTAACTAAGTACTAATTGCTCAAAACCAAGAACTGACTGAACAGACCAAATCCAAAGCCATTTTTCTTAGTAAGATCCTTTAGTTATAGGCTATTGGATAAATAGCCACATAGTTTTAGTTTCCTTTTCTATCGCTATCCAATTCAGGATTGCAATAACCAAAATGTGGCATGACGAATGGAATCTTCTTTATCCAGCACCGCGCCGTTAACAATAAGCTACTACAATATACAATATTATACATAAAGAAAAATTCTACATCAATGGCAACCATTAGAAAAGCAGATTTTATTTGGGTTCTAATTCTTCATAACGATACGAGTCTTCTGTGTCATGACCTTTTGAGAGTTAAAGGAGGTGAGCAAATCATTAGAGATGCTGCAGATTAATAGGAAAACATATCTTTTATGCTGCAGCAAGGGCCAGAACAAGTGCAGTCTTCTTACATGTGGCTTGCAAAATGAACTTCTACTGAGTCAACTTCTAAGCTGGTCATTGATTTACCGAATCTAGAAGACCAAATCCATTCAAAATAACAAGACTTTTAGGAATAACAAGCATCATTCAATCGACTACATCTCTAATGCTTCGACCTAGCATCAAATGTTCAAAATCATGAAACAGCTAGTTATGTTGTTTAGCTATGAGCACTATTTCTGAGAAGACAATGTCAGACTCAAAGTTGGAAGGTATTACAATCATACTGTACATGAGCCAGATCTAATCCGACACAACACATTAACTTCATAGTGGCTAGACATTAAGACAGTTCTGGAATTGTCCATTCACTTATAGTCCACAGACATATCGACGCAAGCTATTATGAAGAAAATTAACAATGGGAGAGGATTCTTACATGACCACATGTGAGTTTACAAGCAATTGCATGACTTGCTTCATGGAGAAATACCGTGATGAGCTTAAAAGGTGTCAACAGGAACGTTCGCCACAGCTGTCTCCATTTAAATCAAGGACATTACGTGAGAGTAAAGTAAATAATGGAAAGACGTGGACAATCGTATCATTATGTCTCAAACAAACGACCAATGACTGGCAAAACATGATGTAGATTAATCAACCAGATACCAAGACTAGCTTTGCATGTAAAATGCATCGATTGCCAAATCTTAGTTATCCTTTAACAGGAAAGAAACAGAGCTTAACACTTTTTCTCGGTATGTAATGGTACATGTGTGGACATTCACATAATTTGAGGAAGTTAGTTGAAATATAAATATCACCTAAACACTGTTGCAGTATACCCGATCAATTTTATGGGAAATTGTACTTCATCCAGGATGATCATCCCTCTGTCTCACATCTACTCCTTGTGAACAGTGATTTTTTCCCCGCTGGATTTGAGTGATCCCCAAAGAATATGTTCATCATTGTTGCAAAAGTTGTTTAACACTAACGCTAGACAATCTCTTTAGACAATTCGTTCAATCTATGCTCAATGTGCTTCAGACATGACTCATTTCGGGGGGGTAAAGGACCTCCAGCTGTGGCAAGGACTTGGGACAAACTGATAGACGTTGTGAAAGCGTACCGAGATAAAGTCAGACCAAATGAACAAGGCATGCTCTACTGTAGAATTATACTCCAAAATGTTAAAGGAAAGAAACAGATAACCCAAAAATCTTCCAACCCAGCATTTTCATCTAGCCAACTCAGAGTTCCACTTTCTCAGCACTCACAACGAGTCCCCAGCAACAAAATTAGTCCATCCTTTTGTTTTCCCTCTGTTTCTCGATTACTCGTTCAAGAACCAAACCCGGGTAGACAATCAACACATGAAAGAAAAAAAGAGAGCTGGGCGTACCACCAGGATGACGACGGTGTAGACTCCCACGCAGACCAGAAACACGACCTGGTCGTGCTGGCAACAATTCTTGAGCTCCCAATTGGGCATTGTTCTCCGTCGCTAATGCCTTCTAACAAGAGCTCAAGCAGACTTGTCTTTCCTCGGCTTTTGCGGGTTTTCGAGAATTTCAATTGAATCTGCTGGGAAAGAAACCAACTGTAGGAAGAGGAAGTTGGCGATGATTGGGAGTTGGCGTTGGGGTCTTCTTGAACACCGTTGGAAAGTCAACCGACCAATTGCGTGTACGTGTGAAGGTGTAATTTTTTCCCAGTGAGAAAGGAGAAGAAGAAGATTCGATCAAAAAAAGAAAAAGAAAGGAGAAGAAGCCGTCGTCGAACCTGATTGGCCCGATTTGACTGACCTTCGTCCGTCCAATGCTCTTTCCTTCCCATGGCATTTTTGGGTTCCTTTATTTTTATTTATGTCAACTCATGAACATAAAGTCTCGTTCGATGACAATATCGTAGATTAAAACGACCAACACATTGTCAACTTTGTTACTTCCAAGGTTGTGTTTGATCATATGAATTTTAGCCAGATATGACTGAATATGATACGATATGAAGTCCACAGATTTTGTTGTATTCTATCGACTATTTTGTGAATAAAGTTGAATATTTGCATATCATACCCTATTCATTATTTGGTATGAACGACATATCAATGAAATGAACTAGAAAATGCACAAACGAATATGGTAAGAATCTCTCACGATTCACTAGTAAAGAAACAACAAATGCATAAATGATAACCTTCATAATTCAATCCATCTTAAATAGCAAATGAGCTCATTGCGTCATTCCACAGCCATAGGTTTGACTATGAAAAGAAATGTAAATGAGTTACAGCAATAACGACAAGGTTAATTAGCCAGCGAATGTCAAATCTAATAAGAGAGAAAACATGATAATTCACTTTCGCGATTTCTAAAACTGTAGTGTTCCGAAAACTATAGTGGTTTGACTCTCTCGTCATTTTCGTGAAGCTTTAAGGTGAACACAGAGCTACCAAGAAGAATGAGTTTCGACTGTCTTGATGCTTTCGTGAACTTTTGACGTGAACTAGAGAACTATAGAAGAGAAGGAGCTTCGACTCTCTAACCATTTTCTCGCAACTTCGTTGTAAACCAACGAATTATGAAGAAATTGTGAAGCTTCAATATGAACTAGAGATATGAGGACGCCAACGCCTACTCCTGAGTTTTTGGTGACCAGACCGGAGTTTAGAGGTTGGGGTCGAGTCCACCAGGGCCGGCCCCGGCACCACAGTGCTTGTACTTGGATCCATAAATACTTTGCCCCGGGTCCACAGAAGTCGAGCCTAGGACCCTGGATGCTGGTGCTCATGCTCGAGTCACTAGTGTCGGGGCTAGGATCTACAAAGGCCGAGGCTCGGATCCACAATGACCGAGCCTGGTACCCCAATATGCATAAATAATTTCTCAGCACTTGAACTTATTGGGTCCGAAGAGGCTGGGCTTGGGACCCTAGTACTCATGCCCGACTCTCTGTTGCCAGTGCCTGGGGTCTGCAAAGGCTAGGCCTGAGACCCTAATGCTCGTGCCTAGCTCCACGGCGTCCGAACCTCGGTCCATCGAGGCAATGCCCGCATCCACAAAGGTTGGGCTCGAGAACCCAGTGCCCATGCCTGAATTCATGACGCTCATATCTATCATCGAGCCGGGCTCGAGAACCTAGTGCTAGTGTTCGGGTCCATCGAGGTAGGGCCCGGTGCCCCGCTGCCGGTGCTCGAATCCTTGAATCTTGGGCCTGGGTCCATCAAGCCTATGTATGGAACACTCTTGGGGTCTCAAGCCTCGCCTCAACGGAATCGAGCCTAACCTTAATGATCATGGGCCCGAGTGCTAGGGAATTGGGGCACTGGCACTGGGGTCTCGAGCTAGGCCTCGAAGAACCCGTGCCTGTCATTAAGGGACTTGAGTATGGACGCCTTGGAACCGGGCATGGGCATCGAGGTCTCGAGGCCCGGCCTCGATGGACCCAAGCTCGAGTATTGGGGAGCCGGGCATGGGCATGTGGGTCCTGAGCCCAACCTCTGTGGACCCAAGCCCGGCCTCCATGGACCTGGCCTGGCCTTGATGTTGGTGCCAGGGTCTTGAGCCCTTCTTCTATGAACCTAGGACTGGTGCTCGTGCTTGTGCCTGACATTGGGTCCCCAATGCTTGGGCTGGGGTCCATCGAGGCGGGGCTCGATTCTCTGTTTGCCTATGCCCAAGTTATCAATGCCCGAATAATGCATGTCTCTTTAGGAAAAAAATAGAAACAAGATTTTCTTTCCAAGCAATGGAAAATAATTTCTTATTCTTTTTCAGATTTAAGTAAAAATAAAAAAAAATGTAATCGTTCTTTTGAAAAATAACTTTTTGAAGAATATTTTTCAGAAATATTAATTTTTCACGAAGCGAACCGAGCTTAAGTAATAAAGTTACTTTGAGTCGCCTTACTTGGTTACTTACTTATTGAAAGGTTAGTTTTAAGATGGGAACATAAGTTGGGCAGTTGGGATGGATCTACTGCAGAGCGTAACAAAATAAAAGGATGAGATTTGATGATTTACTTTGGTTTGACCTGGTGGTGGTTCCATGTCATGAATTCTCAATCTTTGATGGACAATAATGCCCTTTTCGAATATCCAGCAATGCCCGACTTGCCCTTCCTTAAACTACCCCACCAGTTCCAGCTCTGCAATGCCCGCTTTTGCATGCTCAAATCTCTCCACACGTCTCTCTCTCTCTCTCTCCCTTTGTTTAATCCTCCTCCATTGAAGAGAAGACTTCTCTCTTTCTTCATTTCTTTGAGCTACGAACAAACTCAATCTTCAGCCTTCGCATGTAAAGCTCTCTCTCTCTCTCTCTCTCTCTCTCTCTCTGGGTCAAATCACTTTCCCAGAACCCTACATTCCCTTCTCTCCGTCGCTGTCTCATCTCACTCTGCTCATTCTCTTCCCATTTCGTCTCGTTTGTGTCTCGGTCCGACGTGAGTTTCTTGAAGTTCCCACCAACAAGAAAAAATGTCGATCGACCTCTTGTCCGAGAACCCAAGCGCGAGCCCCAGAATCTCCTTCTCCCACGACCTACGCCTCTCCGAAGCCGTCGTCCCTCTAGACCAGCAGCGCCATCATTTCCGCTCGGACTCAGCCGGAGGCCCCACCCATCTGAGCAGCCTCAGCTTCGACTTCAACTTCTCCAACAATCTCGACGTCTTCGGCTGCCACGAGCTTTCCTCCGCTGACGAGCTCTTCTCCAATGGCAAGATCGTCCCCACCGCCCAAATCAAGAAACATGCTTCCCGGAACCAGCCTCCGAAACAAGAGGGTCATTCTGAGGACTCCGAGAAGCAGAGCTTGAAGAGCGAAGAGAAGCAACAGAGCGGCAACAATTCCAAGTCGTTCTGGAAGTTCAAGCGAAGCAGGAGCTTGAACTTGAGTTCTTGCGGAAGCGGGTATGGAAGGAGTTTGTGTCCTTTGCCTCTCTTGTCGCGAAGCAACTCGACCGGGTCGCCATTGAACAGCAACAACAGCAAGGAGAGCCACCACCAGCATCTTCATTATCAGAAGCAGGCTTGCTCTCCTAACAAGCAAGGCTTTCCGCTCAAGCCATTTCAAGCTTCTTCGCCGTCCCCATCGTCGTCGGGTTATCAGAAACCTCCGCTGAGGAAGAGCAGTAATGGCTTTCATGGGAACATCAACAACAACAACAACAACGGCGGTTTCCGGGTCAATCCGGTTTTGCATGTCCCTTCAGGGAATCTGTTCGGTTTGAGCTCCATGTTCCTCGGTGGCAAGGATAAGAGCAAGATCAGGAAGTGATTAGGTTTTGCGGCACAGTATTCTTTTCCATCTTTCGTAGAACAAGTGGATCTAATATATTTTGGAGTTACATTTTTTTTTCCAAGTCTTCTAGGAGTTTCAACAAATACGTTTGCGCTGTATGCTGCATTGGATGGACTAGGAGCTTGGTCATCATTTGTTTTGTGTTCTGGACTTCTGACTGTGTCCCTTTTTTCCCTTCTTCGTTTTTGTTTTTCTTGAACTGAGCTGTTTGTAAATTGTAATGTGTGCTCAAATTATTGAGGAATGGACGAGTTCAATCTTCATGGACAGTTCTTGCTGTCTTTCTTTGGTTCATTGTGGAATTTGTGCCATCTGTTCTATGTATGAGCTTGCAATAGGGTTTCTAAATAACCTAAAATGATAGAAAACCTCGGCCCGCCCTGAACAAGATTGAAAAAGTCATTTAACTATGGCGATTTTGAATTTAAAGTCTGTAATCATGATGACGAGGATCACAGATTGTCTTTCCCTAACATGGATATTTACATCTTTGGTTCGATCAATCCCCACGGCACATGTGAACCGCCCCATTTGTACGCAACAAGTAAGACTCGAGCAGAGAGGGTGATGAACTTGGCTCTCAAATTTACTTTGACTGAAGATTAAATTACTACTTAGCATTACACATCTAAAATTGATGGGGAAACTCAGATTGTGGTAAAATTCTTTTCCTTTCCTTATTTTTATTTTCGCTTTCTTTGCCTCTTCAAGGGTCAATTGATGGGGAGATCCCAAAAGTTCCAATGAGAAGATAGGAGGGCTAAAAAGGGTTGGATTATTGAGTGGAGGGGGCCAGTGGAGACATTATTGAAAGGCTTGAAGCCACATGCTTTATTTGGAGGACAAATTGACAGACGAGAATGGCTTTCTCTGCTTGTCCCCATGCTGTTCCTCTTTTGGTCTCTCCTCACACATGGCCTTCCATGTTCTTCTGGTTCTCTTGGCTGAGAAAGAGACTAAACCTAAAGTAGCTACTTTAGTGAAATCCGCATGCCAGAAAAATTTAGGACACTTCCTCGGATTTTCCTTGGAGATGGCCATTTATTGATCACCCATTTTTGTACTCCATTCTAATGGCAGGGTGGTTGGGTGCACCAGGACTATCTTACCTGACAAATTGAAACCAAACAGAATGCCTCGAACAACCGTTCCTCGAGCTGGCAAGGTAGTTGGATGTCTATCCTAGACGTAAACTCACGTTTTTGCCTCAAAGGCATCAACTTGAATACTCTCCGACCTTCGTACTCATCAAAGCTTTTGGCAGAGTATTTTGCACGTAATTCCACGATCTCACTACTTATCGGCTAACTATGTTCAGATGGAAAGGAACAAAGAAGCAACAGAGTAGTGTGCTCGAAAGCAAATAAGCTGAAGAGAAATCATACGAATGAGAAACCCAGCAACCTGTGACAAAATAGATTGCCAGGCTAAAGAAGCAATTGGATCGAAACAACTGTCAATCAATGTTAAGGAGCATTCCTTGTTAATTACTTTGGTGTCTAAAACTTTAAGCTAGGGCATGTCATCTAAATACACTGACAAAATTCCAAGATGGGTCAGTAGGACACGCAGACAAAATTTAGCAAGGGATTCTCGGCTGCATGACTAGCGCTAGATAATTCATATAACTGACTGTACTTAGTGTAATCAAGGCTTTGCAATTGTTTCGTTCTTGTTAACCAGACATAAGGGAGAAATACAATATAATTCAATAACTAATATCAAACTTTGTGATACTTATACTTCTGCCCCGTATTAAATCTGCTTATACGCTGGCTAAATCCGTTGAGCACTAATGCCCTCACAGCCTGAACTCCTTGATCCAATGCCTCATCAATCTGTATGAAAAGCCAAACCCATCTTTGAGTCCCACCAATTTTCAGCAGAATTATTTCTACCCTGTGACTAATCTTTCACAATCTATTTTTTGAGAACATGAGTCCTAACCCTGAAAAGAACAAACTACATTGGCTTTTAGTACATAGGTATCTGTGTATACATTTTTACCAAGAGAAAACTGTACTTATTGTTGGTTGCAGGTGAGTTTGAACTTGCAGAGTATTATAACAGAGATTTACCTGTTCACGTTCCACTGAGCTGAACTTTTGCAAAAGGAAAGCTTTCACATCCATAGTTCCTGGTGGATTCCCAATACCTGCAAAGTAAAATGGGCGGCAATTATTACACTACATGAACTACAAGGGGCACTGAAAACAATCTCAAGGAACCAACCAATTGAGAGCCGAGGAAATTCTCTGCAACCATCCAAATGAGCCATCGCACTCTTCAGCCTGGCACAAGATAGAAGCACCATGATATATGCTTGCAATTTTGTAGAACTAACAAACGCTTTAGCAGAGGGATATGCCTCTAAATCTGATCGAATAACTATCCTAGACGTAAACTCAAGTAGGATTTGCATCATGTAAAATACAACTACAATGAAAAGTTGAGTTCATTTAGTTCCAACGATGGTATGTATACAAGTGCTCTGATTCGAGGTCATATGGAATTGAAATACACCAGGTATACAAGAAACTTAATAGTTAATTCCGCATAAGGAAAAACACATAAAGAAATCTAACATAGCCTAGTCCAACTATAGATTAAAATCATTCAAATCCTACTTCCGCCAACAAATATCTGACTAAATAAAGTAAGCAAGACACCACACCCCTGTATCCATTTCATGCTATCCCACTTCCGCTAAAACCTCTGTCAATGTGGTGAGTTCATTGTTTCTCCAATGGGGTGCAAATACTTGTCTTTCGTCTCACATTTAAAACCTTTCTATTTGACCAAACAGCGAAATGATTTGAAGTATCTCAAGAGATGAATTTCGATGAATTACCTCCAAACGGCAGTTAGACATTCCTTTTAATCCAAAATACAAGCACCATTTAAAAGATCATGCCATCCAATTAGATCAAATAAGGTCTTATTTCCAAGAAAAGAAGTACCTAGTTTAGTTATTAAGCATAAAAAGGCAGCTACAGGTGTCGCAACTAGCCATTTACGATCCATGGAGGCGAAAATTTGCTTCATCGACGTGCTCATTCGTTTCTTGAGCAAGAAAATGATGCCAAAGGGCAAAAAACTCCAGCCAGCATCAGTAGAGGAGTGTCAACATAGGTATCAGAAAATGTCCTAATCATACCCATTATCCATACAAATTACTGCGATTTGGCCATGCATTCATCCATGCTCATTGCATCAAACTGATTAAGATTCAAAGGGAGCTTCTCCCTTCCTACTATCAATTTTACTTGCCTAGCAATTATGACTAAGAAAGGCTATAATTTGAGTGCAATTATGACTAATAAAGGCTATAATTTGAGTGACAGACCAAGGGATCAATTACGTTTTGACGCTCAAGAGAAAAGCTGCTTTAGAAAAAGCAGACGAGGTGGAAAATAGTAGCAAAGAAGCTATACCCGCTGTGCTGACCATGTCCTCCTTTGGGTTGTAGCCTCATAACACCATTTGGTAAGCTCATCTCATCATAAATCTGCACAAACAAATAAGACTTACACAGTATTAAGAGGAAAAATTGAGCGTAATATTAAGTGGTCTTTCCACAAATAGCACAGGCATACATAGTTACCAACAAAATATGTCGAAGAGGAATCTGGTAATATGCTGCAAGCGGTGCAACCTGAATGAAAAGGAGAGAAAACATTGAAAATAGGAACTCCCAGTCTTTCGTGACTAAAGATGAAATAAGCCCTAGGTCCATAGTTTAACAGAAGAAATGAAATAAGCTGAAGATGGTAAAAAATCAAGATACATCAAGATAAAGCAACGGAGAAGAAAGAGAAGGCCCTAAAGACCCAAAAATAGGAGGCATTACACCTTACTTGCATATAATGCAACTCCAATCAACCACCACACAGGAAAGTTTCAGTTAAATAGAAAAAAGACATCAGCCAGGTGGTGCAACTTACTTATCAACTACCCTGAACTAGTCCTCTTTGACACAAAGCACACACTCTCAACTCATTATTGCTTCAAAGATGTTTCAAAGATGCTAGAAAGTCCAACCCAAAAGCTTAAGCTGATAAGTGGAGGGAGACCACATGAATATAAAGAGCATATAAGACCCGTTATTAGGCGATGTGGGATAATAACTTCAACACCCCCTCTCACGTGCAAGTCGGATTACGAGTGGCACGTGGAATTTGACTAACGGGTGGTGGACGCACATTCACGGAAAAGACAACACTGGCTCTGATACCATGCTAGAAAGTCCAACCCAAAAGCTTAAGTTGATAGGTGGAGGGAGACCACATGAATATAAAGAGCATATAAGACACGTTATTAGGCGATGTGGGATAATAACTTCAACAAAAGAGAAATGCTTAGCTCATACAATCAATATAATTTTTTTTTTTCATTTTGCATATCAAAGCTGTGAAGAAGAAGCTGGATGGCTAATCAAAATTTTCCTGAAAAGCTTTCTAGTCAGCTGTCAATCCAAGAAATTGATAATAAGGAATTCTTATGACTCACAAGAAGATGGTCGCATTGAAACTTATCCTTCTTGATAAAACATTAAAATCAACTATCCTTTGTTTTTAAATTTTCTTCTCTGCCGAATAGAAGAGAATTTCGTTCTGCATGAGAAGACACGCAACTCAAAAGCAAATATGGCTGCCCATTGATCTTAGTCTGTTACTCCAGGCCAATTTTCAAGTCAGAACCGTCGAAGAAAAGCAAAAAGGATGATAATGATGTCTTCACATGGTTGAAACCATCGAACTGTTAGCAAATATATTGCTGAAACTTAAGAGTTCCGTTCAAAAATCACCATGTGGTGTTCAGTTGGCAGTTATACTTATAAAACCGTATGAGCTCTGAAACTAAGAAGCCGAAAAGTTCAAATGCCTAGAAACCATGTAAAACATATAGATCATACGAAAGAATGCAGCATCTATAATGGCACCATTATGCCAGCAAATATGGCAGATGAAAAAAGGAGCCAGATAAATATAAGCAACGTAGGATGGGAACTAACAGATTCTCCGCTGAAGTTCATGTACGCTTGAGGCTTTGCCAACACTAATGGCACCTCTCCAATACAACCTGCACTGATGATCAAAGGACGTCCAATTGATCAATCTGGGGGATAATTTTAAAGCCCTAATCATGCTTCCGCAGGTAAATGTCGAAGTATCAAGAAGGACAAGGAAAAACAGATTAATCAACTACCTATTCCAATCAGGGCTTTCGACTGAATTGTGTTTAACAATATGCCCTCGGCTTGCGATATGCGCTCAATCATCTCGAAACCAACCTAACAAACAGACAAAGATATAGATAGAAGTAAGGATCGATGAAAGCAAGCGCCGTCAATTACTTTATGCATAAAAAAAGCTATGTCATCAATTACATTATGCCTAGTGCCATGGTACTTATTCCCAGGATTTCCCAATCCAACAATCAACCAAGGAGTAAATTCCACTTTGAATCTCTTGTCACTATCTGGCAATGAAGCAGAGATGCGAAGCGTGGCCGGAGCCGCATGTTGCGGGCGAAAACCAGGACGTTGAAGACTTGGAGGACATGTGCTGGTTCTAGGGACTGAACCTGAATGCAACATGACCTGCATCCACACAACCCGGATGCACTTCATTTATCCTGGTCATAACAACACTTCCGCAGCAACCCAGTAGAAGCAAATACGACATCCATTGGTTCCATGGTTACAATTATACACAACACGGGATTGCAGAATTTAAACGAGTAAATCCAGGTAATGTCACGGGCCGTAAAGCAAGATAGCAAGAAGGCTTCGGTGAGCAGAGAGGCAGAAAAACGAGAACTTTCAAACAGAAAAATCAAGAAATCAAGAGGGTTTTGCCCGAAAACGAATAATCAATATAGTGGATTAAAAATATACTGTTGAATTACCGAGAAAAGGGCTTCGAGGGAAGATGCGATAAGCTGGACTCGCGGAGAGGAGGGGAAGCTGCTCGAGGCTTTGCTCTGGCTCGTTGTTTCATGCACACTGAAGATATTTTGGAGGTTTTTTCTTTTGGCCAAATATTTTGGCAGACAAAAAAGAAACAAAAAAAACTCTTATCGTTAGGCCTAAATTCGGACCAAATATTCAATTTTATTTCGAAAAATGTGTCCACCACTTGTACTAGCCCAATACCCAAAACAACCTTCAACTTTAGATTTTGTGTCAATTTTACCCAAAACTTTTTTTTTCTCGTAAAAAACCTCTAATTTTTGCTTTTGTGCCCTTTTCATCCAAAATGGCCGTCAGTGAGCCCACGTGACATTTCCACGTCATTAATTCAATTCACCTCAGCAAGCTGACGTGGACAAATACTCTACAAAAACGACATCTTCTGGAATGAGTAATTTGGCTTTTCAATTGCTCACTCTTCTTCGTATTGTCTTGTTTCGTCTCCCTTGCATCTCACTCGGATCTTCCATGGTGCTCACTCCTCCATCTCTCGCGCTCGGAGTCCTCCATCTCTTGCGCTCGAAGAGCTCGTGGTCGAGACACGGACATTTCTTGCTTGTCAACGAGAAACTTTGAAATTTGTTAATAAGAGACTGTATCTGTTCGATGCTTTGCCTTTGTTCTTGAATAAATTGTTCTTGCTCTGCATTGCCTTTTGCCGAGATGCATTGAATCTGCTCGATGATTTGCCTTTGTGACTTAGTCAATTTGCCTGTGCTATTAATCAAATTTGGTGATACTCTTGCACCACACTTCGTCTGATGCTTAGATCGTTTGAGATGACTCCTGGTTTATTCTCTCTTGAGGATGAGAACTAGTTGAGGTTTGTGAGAAAATTGTCTCTGATTTTGTATTTTTTAGTAACAGAAAATTGTCTCCAACCACATCCTTATGCACACTTTGCTATCATTCTTTTCTCTTCACTCTTTTGCCAAGAAATATCAAATCCATTAATTGTTGCATATTTTTCCACAGCGTTTTTGAACTGTTCGTGAGATTCAAATCTCACGCCTAGATTAAACATTTTCTCGTCATGGTCACACAAAGGATCATACCTATTAACCATTTGCCTTGTCATGGCAATGGTTTCTTCAAAACTATCATTGTCAGGGCCACTTAGAGGTTCGGTATCAAAACCTGTGTCTTCATCTGATATTCTTAGCTCTTCATCGCTCCATTCCAATGAACTATCGTCACTGTCGCTTTCATTCTGTTCGCTCGTTTTTGCAACAAGGAATATCTTTCACCGAAATTCAGTCTTCGGTTTTTATTAAGAGGGTTCTGTGGCTCAACTCTCGAAAGGAAATTTTAGTGAGAACACGGAGTAACACAAATGGAAGTGAAATGGGTAGGAATTCAATGGATCGAATGTGGATTTGAGATCAACAAGGGTTCAGGCTACGTTACAATACTCATAGGAAAGCAGTAGAAAGCTTGATAATAAACTGGAGTTGCAGAAATTGTAAATGCTGGAAAGGAGAGTACATGGAAGTTAAAGTGCAGAAAACTTGAGTTCTTTTGGATGTGTGTTGATCTGTCTTTTTTCTCCTCTCTTTCGATTATTTGTTATTCTTTGGCTTTCCATAACCGTTTGCCGGTTATTTTCTTGCTTTCAAACTCTGAATCTTGGCGCCTTCAATAACTTTCAATTTGCCTACGTTTTATCCGCCAAAACTTGATCTTCAACTGTCAATATGGCTTTGAATTTGAATCTTTTCCAGCAACTGCCGTGAACTGTTCGCATCCACTATCCGAATTTCTTGCTCGTAACTTCTTGCTGACATGGCTAGTTTGGCCATCCTGCGGTTCCTTTTGTCTTCATACTCCTCTTACTGCTGACCCTCTATAATTTCGGTATGTCCAGAATCTTACTGAATTCTGAAAATCAATGGCCCTGTTCTCTTACTTCCCGAATATCGGGTTTAGACTTCTAGACATTTCGGTATGTTGCAGACAACTTACCGAACTTCTCAGAGTAGCTTACCATTCCCGATTTATAGATTTTCGGGACACAGTGATACTAAAGTCCATTCGGTAACTCTTTATTATTTGGTGTCAACAGATGCCCCATTTACTTTTAATTCTTTTAAATGCCAAAGATGACAAGACACTTACTTTTTGCTTCCAGCGCCATTTTGCCGTCTCGTTTCGCTCGTTTGCCTTTTCAGCTTCTCCTCGTATCAACTATATATATATATATATATATATATATATATATATATATATATCAGATGTCCCCACACAATCTGATCTCTCGCCTTCAAACTTGCTTCTCCAACAAGTCATCTCTTTTGTTATTCTCTTGCTTTTTCGCTTCTTCGCTCCTTCGTGCCCTTTTCTTGTACTTGATCAGACACCATGGCTCCCAAGGCTCAAGCTTCCTCCTTCATTGCCTCAAATGCCCTAGAGCGCTATTATAATTTTAGAGACTCTCAAGATTTCAATGATGACCGTCATTTTTTCTCGGTGCAGAATGATTTCGAGGATTCTTACATTCTTGGCCCAGCTGTTTACAATCAGTTTTCGATTCCTGCAACTCTCTCTGATTTCTTCCCTCGTCATCAAACTGAGGTACTTCCAATCCACTATTCTTCCGTTCTAGCTTACAACTGGCACTCCCGTCCTTCTCGTCTTAGGGCTTTTTCTGATTTTGAGCCAAATTTTTACCAATGGTATCTTCGACTTCGTCCTTCCAAAGGCTCTCTTTGGGATGGACTTTCGATTCATAATGCTTTGCGCCTTTGTTGTTTCGACTATCGTCTGAATCATGGGCTAATCAGTGCCCTATCCTGTTTCTGGTCAACTTCTACCAACTGCATCTTCTTCCCTTTTTCCCCGATGTCGGTAACTTTGCTCGACATCCATTGCCTGACTGGTCTTAGTCCTTTAGGTACAGACCCATCTACTCTGTCTTCGGATTCTTACCCAGGACTCGGTAAGTTGTCTGATTTCGAGCTAGCTTATGGGGCTTTTATCGGTAAGTTTTTTAGGAAAGAATGTGAAGTTACCGACGAGGAACACACCGCTTTTCTCTTGTACTGGCTCTGTAAATTCCTTTTTTGCCACCCTATTGTGAGAGTTTCAAAGGACTTCGTAGCTATAGCTTCTGCCTTAGCTTCGGGAACTCTCCTTTCTTTAGGAAAAACCATTTTATCTTTATTGTACCGAGGCTTAGCCCATTCGGCTTCTTCCATCATTTCGGATGAAATAGGTGGAGTCTATGGTGGTCCACTCTGGATTCTCCAAACCTGGTCGGCTTTTTATTTTCCTTTTTGGTTTTTCAAAGACCATGTCTCGCAACCCCCTTCGGTTTCTATCCTGAATTATCCTGTCTGTCGAGCCTTAAGCCGAGAGTTGATTCCTTTTCCCGAGGGGCAATTATCTTATTTTCGGTTCTTTGTTTCCCAAATTTTTCCAATCAAAGGGAAACAATTCTCTTTTTCTCCTTTTCTCATTCCCGAATTCAAATCATATCTTCCTTCCTTTCAGAAGAATAAGAGTGATTTTTGGCAAGTCGTTTTAACCTCTATTGACCTTCCTGTTAGGTTTTCAATAAAGGGTAGATTCGTCGCTGGCTTCGAAATATACTCCCCCCAATATTGTGCTAGACAATTTGGGTTGATTCAAGGGATTCCTGTCCCGGTTCTCTACACTTTTTCCTTTTCTTCCATCAATAAAGTATTCTGTAAGCAAGACGACAATCAAAACTTCATTGAATTGAACAAGCTAATTCGGGACATTTACCGATTGTTCCGTGTTACCGAGTTCATTCCAGATGCTGATCGCTCTTCAGAAGACTTCAACTTCTGGTGGAAGAATTATCGGAAGTCTGTATTCTCAGAGCCGCTGGACATGATCCTTTTGAAAATAAAGGAGACGGCCACTCTTGCACTTCCTCAATCAACCGGAGATGAAGACATTCTGCCCTTGGAACCGGCAAAGCCTGTTAAAGGTTAGTTTGCTTTCCTTCTTTCAATGTACGTCTTCATTCGGTATTTAGTTGTGTCTAACTGTTTTCGCTCATAGTAGGAAGAAAACGAAAAATCTTAGAACTGCCTGCTCTAGAAAAGGCGTCTAAGAAGCCAGCAACAGAAAGAACCACCACTCGATCTTTATCATCATCACCAAGGAGCCCATCTGTCAGTCCCACGCTACGTGCCATGATAAAGCCGCATACACCGAAAGGTAACTTTAATATTAAAGCTTTTGCTAATCATGAGCATACCTTCCAATATTGATCTGTGCTTTTCTTCTTTTAAATATAACTCAGGGAAGACTCTCAAGATATACCGATCAAAAGCGGCTTTGCTTTCTTCCCCTTCTGCTCTTGCTCCTGATGATGATATAGCGATCCTTGACCCTGTCCTGGTGCCTCCGGCTTCTTCGACGGAACTTCTTATCGCATCAACGCAAACCCAGACTCCAAAACTTAAGGAAAAGGAACAAGCTGATGACCCATCTTCTCCTCAGACTAGAAAATCTCCAACTTCTATCGGTAAGTATTGTCTTCACTTTACCGAATGGTGAATGCTCCTTATACTATTGTTTTAACACTCACAACTGTATTTACAGATACTGATGAGCCTTCATCTGCATAAAAAAGAATCCTGATTCCTGATGGGGAATTTCGTGAAGGCCCATCAACCAATGTACCTCTGCCGCTTGTTCAGCCTTCGTCTATCACTCTGCCTCTTCAAGGAATGTTTATGGCAAGCTCATCTTCTTCACAAGCTCCTTCTGCCGCAGCTGAGATAACTCTCTTATCTACTGAAGAGAAAGCTGAAGTGGAAAGTATACTGCTCACAGATCTTCCTGGCTCCTCCACTGCTGATTGTCCGCCAGAATCTATAGACCCGGCATCATTTTCTGAAGTTTCTAAGGGAGTGGCCAAGGCTAAATGGACTGAACTTCTCAGCTTATTAGAGTCTGGCTATGGGAAGTTGATTACCGACTCTGTCAGAGAGAGACGAGCAAGAACTCTCTTTCAAGAAGTATGCTCTGGTAATCCTTCCTTTACACTTTCCCAAGACTTCCAGGACAAAAGTGATATCTTCACCGTTGGTTTTGTGGATGCTGTGGACACCATTAGGATCAATACCTATCATTTTCCACATCTTCTCTTCGGAGAACAGCGAGGTCAAGCCATTCAAGATGAACTAACCCACAAATGTGCAGATACCCGCTTGTTCTATGACAGTTATAAAGCGGAAGAGAGCAAACTTCACCGCTTAGCAGAAAGAAGAGCAGAACTTGAGAAAGAATTGAAGACGGTAGAAGTCCAAATGATGGAGCAAGAAGCGAAGATGCGTCATCTTTGCCCATCAGTTAGAAGAAAGATGGAGAAGTGTCGGGAGTTGAGGAAAGAATATGATTCCACCTGTGGGTCGGTCAAAACTTGTGAAAAGCAGAGGGCGAAGCTCATGGAACAAAATCTTAATTTAGAATTTGAGCTCCGTTCTTTTGTAAATGAAGCCAAGTCTCTGCTGAGGAAATATAAATGAAAAATCTTGTTCTTTCTGACTCAAATGTTCTTTTGCTTCATTTGCCGAATTCTAACATCTGATGTTCTATAATCTTCGACGATTAACAGAGATCCCGATAATCCTTAATGACTAACAAAGATCCCGATAATCCTCGATGACTAACAAAGATCCCGATGATAAGGCTTCCCGATAATCCTCAATGATTAACAAAGATTCCGATGATAAGGCTTCCCGATAATCCTCAGTGATTAACAAAGATTTCGATGATAATGCTTCCCGATAATCCTTGACGATTAACAAAGATTTCAATAATAAGGCTTCCCAATAATCTCAATGACTTTTGCATACTTTCTCTTGCAAGAGAATATTTTTGGCGGCAATTCTGGTAACCGTCTTCCTCCACTTATGGGCCATGTTCTACCAATTGTCCGAGAAAAGCTCTGGCATGCCACTACCCATGATCTGCTCTATGTCCTTTCTATTTATAACTGCCCAAATTGCACAATTCATCCTGAACACTTGCAATCTTGCTCATGATGTCTTCACGTGGTTCTTCATCTCAGTTACCTCTTTAGCCTCGATCATACAGACATCGTAACGGCCAACATGAAGGTAAACTCTTTGCTAAATGCATCCTGATCCCAGCTTTGAAAACTGTTCTTCATTTCGTTTAACCATGAACAACTTTTTATCCAATTGCCTACAGATGATCGATCCTTATGGAAACGGCTACATGAACTACTATCCCAGGGACATCATGCTTTATTACTGAATTATAAGCATAGGTTAGAAGTTACCGAACTGACGGACATTTTCAGGTCCAAGGTATTCTTAACTGCTGAGTCTGATCTCTTGGACTTAGTTTGGGAACTGTGCTCTTTATTCCCTGCCAGCTTGGATGAGTTTGAGCGCAATGTGAAGGAGGTTTGGAGCCTTGAACCTATCATTGTGGAAGCTGAGACTCTTAAGCTCCAAATTGTGGAAGAATTCTCCCAATTGTGCGATTCCAAGGAAGCATATGCTCAAGTTCAAGACTCTTGCCTCCATGCCAAAGAAGATGCTGAGACGACACGTCGACTTTTCAATTTCTTTCCCAATCATAACCGTGCCGAAAACTAGATAATTAAAGACGAAATCTCCCGGGTCAAGTCCATGGTCGAAGTTTCTTCAGACAAGTATAGACGATTGTTACAGGAAACTTGGGAGGAACTTGAAGCTGTCCGCTTCCATTCTCGTCGTACAGAACATCTCAAAGAGCAGCAATTCGAACTCCGCCATGATCTTGAATTACATTCTAAACTCGTAGCTCAGAATCTCAAACTGGTTAAAGATCTGAAGACCTTTGTAACCAAGATCAGAATGTACTTTCACTTTTGATGAATGAATTAATCTCCTTGTGTTTCCCAGATTGATGGATAATATTTCTTCAAGAATTTCCCATTTATAGAACGAGATAGTTCTTTTCCATTGATATCCATCAATCTGTACGCATTTCCACTGAACATTTCGGTAACTAGATATGGGCCTTCCCAGTTTGAGGACCACTTACCGAATTCTCTATCTTTGAGATTAAATGGCAAGATTGCTTTCCACACTAAGTCCCCGACAGCAAATTGCTTGATCCTAACCTTCATGTTAAAAGCTCTAGCTACTCTTTTCTTTTGTGCAATCAACTAATCCAAAGCAACTGCCCTGACTTCATCTACTTCATCCAAATTTATATACATCCAATCTCTGTAATCTTCTGGCAACATTTCACTTTGCAATTGGACTCGTAATGATTGAACGGTTATCTCCATCGGTAGAACTGCCTCTTGTCCATAGGTCAGCATATATGGACTGACGCTTGTGCTTGATCTTCGTGATGTTCGGTATGCCCACAACACTACCGATATCAAGTTGTCCCATTCTCTTGGATTTTCTTCCAAATGCTTTTTAATCAATCCAATCACAACTTTATTAGTAGCTTCAGCTTGTCCATTTGCTTGAGGATAATATGGTGTAAAATGCAGCATCTTAATTCCTCTTGATTGCACAAATTTCATAACTTCATCTCCAGTAAACACTGTCCCTTGATCCGCAGTGATTGATTCCGGTAAGCCAAATCGGTGAATTATGTTTTCTTCAATAAATTTGATCACCGTCTTCTGACTAATGCTATTATATGGAATCGCTTCCACCCATTTCGTAAAGTAATCCGTAGCCAGCAAAATGAAACTATGCTTATGAGAAGAGGGTGGATAAATCTTACCTATTATATCCATTGCCCATCCTCGAAATGGCCATGGCTTTACAATGGAATGAAGCTCTACAGCAGGTGCATGTTGCAAAGGTCCATGTTTTTGACATGAAATGCATGCTTTGGCATATTCAATGCAATTCTGCATCATTGTTGGCCAGAAATATCCGTACCTTTTTAGAAGCCATCTCATCTTAATTCCAGCTTGATGTGCTCCACATATGCCTTCATGAGCTTCTGCCATAACCAGTTTCGCATTGTCCTTATCAAGACATCTTAATAGTAGCCCATCTGAAGATTTTCGGTATAACTCTTCTCCCAATATTACGTACTTCTAGGCTTGTCTCCTCAGCTTTTGATCTCTTGAATCAGGATTTTTCAAGTATTCCATAATGGGCTGCCTCCAGTCCTTTTCTCGGATCACCTCACTGATCGCTATCGGTATTTCTCTTTGTTCAATAGAAGGTACCGATAATGTGATGATGGCTGCAATATTAGCCAATTCTTTTGATATTTTATAACCAGAAGCCATATGTGCTAATTCGTTGGCTTCGTAATTGGTTTCTCTTTTGACATGGACTATGTCATATTCTCTAAATTGTTCCAACAGCTTCTTGGCTAGATAATAATAGCCAATCAAATTTTCATTTAAGCACTGATATTCTCCTCTCAGTTGCTTCACCACTAGTTGTGAATCACCAAATATTTTGATGAACTGTGCTTCCAATTCAATCAGTATTCCTAAGCCGATGATTAGTGCTTCATATTCGGCTTGATTATTTGAGCATTCAAAATCTAACTTACAAACACACCTTGTAAGCTCTCCGGTGGGAGAGATTATCATCAAACCAGCTCCAGCCATACTCTTAGCACATGATCCATCAAAATACATAGTCCATGGTATAACTTGACTGAAGTTCTGTTTATTTTCTTCCATTTGCAAACATGGGTATTCGGTAAGAAAGTCAGCAGCAGCTTGACCTTTGACTGCTTTTATTGGTACGTATGCCAAATCAAATTCAGACAAGATAAATGCCCACTTGGCTATACGCCCTTTTATAACAGGCCGTGACAACATATATTTTATCACATCAGTCTTACCGAGTACATGTACTGTAGCTGGCAACAAATAATGTATTAACTTCATACAAGAGAAGTACAAAGATAAACATAATTTTTCTATCGCGGAATATCTTTTTTCAACATCAGTCAATGTTCTACTTAAATAATATACCGCTTGTTCTTTTCCATTTTCATTCTCTTGTGCCAGCATACTCCCGATAGTTGAATCGGTAGTAGACAAGTACAACCTTAATGGCCTGCCTGCTTTCAGCGGCATCAATACAGGAGGATTTGTCAGATAAACTTTGACCGCATCAAACGCTTTCTGCTGTTTATCTCCCCATATAAACTCATCCTGATTTTTAAGACGCAAGAGCTGGGTCATTGGTTCTATCTTCCCAGATAAATTTGCAATGAATCTTCTGAGAAAATTAATTTTCCCGAGTACCATCTGCAACTGCTTCTTTGATGTAGGATGAGGAAGTTCTATAATAGCCTTCGCCTTATTCTTGTCAATCTCAATTCCCATTTGATTAACTAAGAATCCCAAGAAATTCCCTGCTCGCACTCCAAAAGCACATTTAGCTGGATTCATCTTCAATTTGTATTTTCTCATCCTAACAAAAGCTCGCTCAAGATAGTCCAAATGCTCTCCCCGACTTGATTTGATCACAACATCATCAATATAAACTTCCAAGAATTTACCAATCATGTCATGAAAGATGAAATTCATTGTTCGCTGGTAAGTAGCTCCTGCATTTTTCAGCCCAAAAGGCATCACTGTTCACTGAAAAGTCCCGATAGCACTAGGACATCTAAACGTTGTTTTCGGGATATCTTTTTTAGCAATAAATATCTGGTTGTAACCCGAATGACCATCCATTAGAGATAACATCTCATTTCCCGACGCCGAATCTACTAACATGTCTGCCATCGGCATCTGATACTCATCTTTTGGAGTGGCATTATTAAGATCCCGAAAATCAATACAGACTCTCAATTTTCCATTTTTCTTCTTTACAGGAACAATATTCGAAATCCACTCTACATACCTGGCTGTCTCAATGAATTTTGCTTTCAGCAGCCTTTCAATCTCTTCCTTGACTTTGTCAACCACATCTGGAGCAAACCTTCTTGCTAACTGTTTGTGTGGACGAAATCCTTTCTTAATAGGAATACGATGTTCTACAATATCTCTTGACAAACCAGGCATTTCATGGTAATCCCATGCGAAGCAATCTTTGTATTCTTTGATCAAGTGGATTAAATCTTCTTTCATGCCCCCTTGCAGAAAAGCACTCACATATATTGGACGAAAACACCCAGGTTCTCCTATATCAACTTCTAACAATGGGTCTTGAGCTTCTGTTGACCTGTTGTCTTCCTTGATTGGTGACTCTTCTCATTCGTCAATACAATCTGAAACTTCAGCACTCTGCTGGGTCTTCTCTGCCAAGTACGCAAAGTACCTTTCACAAACTTCTTGCAATAAGGGCTCGCTTTCCATAAAGAGTATGTAACTCCTCTAATGCCAAGCTAGATTTGGGAATCCACTCAGTTTTCATATTCCCAAAGCGACAATAAGCATAAGATCGTGAATCTGCTTTCGGTATTCCGATGACATGTTCTCCTTGTGAATACTCTTGATGATCTTGATGAATACCAGTTAACCCTATTGAAGCAAATCCCGAATCAGCCTTAATGTACTATACTCCCCTACCATTCCAAAATGCCAGAACCTGATGAAGAGTCGAAAGTACACATTGATTGGAGTGTATCCAATCTCTTCCAAGCAACAAATTGTACGAACCATCAGACTCTATCACGAAGAAAGTCGTCCTTGATGTCTTAGATCCTATGGTTAAGTCCAATACAACTGCCCCTTTGATTTCGGTAACTTCTCCTAGGAAATCAGACAGCTGAACATTCGATGGAATTATTTCATCATCATCTTTTCCCAATTTCTTGAAGTACCTGTAAGATATGAGATTCAAGGTAGCTCCTGCATCTACAAAGATCTTACCGACAGCTTGACCATTGATTCTACCTGAAATAACCAAGGACCTTAAATGTCTAGCTTTGTCTGAGGGTACTTTATCAAACCTTATCATTTCTTTATCAGAAAATTCGAATTTTGCCATTGCTATTTCTTTCTCTAAGATATGCTCGAGTTCTTCTTCTACCATTGAGCAAGCCCCATATTCAGCTGGAAGCTTAGCATGGACCATGTTGATCCTCATTGGCGAACGATTCTCTTTTGGCATTTTGGAATGACCAGCTCGGCAACTCTTGTCATCTTCTTGCGACATCTTGAGATTCAGATTCTTTTATTCTATCTTGACTTGATGCCTCGGATTAAGAGCTACCTGGAATTGCCCAAAGTTAATTGTTTGGGAGACTTGTTGAACCTCTTTTCCTTTTTTCACCTCTTGGTGAGAACTACTCCCCGAATCATATACAGAATTTTTCTCTGGTTTGACAAACTCTCATCAGGGTTTCTTCTCCAAACCCAATTTTCTCTCGTATTAAAAGATCTGGTTGGAGGAATCTGTGATGGCATTCCTTTGTCCCGACGATTCTCGAAATCCCTCTGTCTGCTTTTCATTCGCTGAAAACATCTTTTTGCAGTTCGGTAAGATGCTTGCCCCGGCGGTTTAGCCAAGGACCATTTTCCTTCGGGAGGATCGTGTGGGATTTTAATTGTTTTTGTCTTCGAAACTTCCTGTGGAATTGATGATGGTGGATCATCAAATTCATCTCCCCAACCAGATGGTTCCACAGGCAATGACGGGGGTAAGGAATCCTTCGTGTCTCCATAGTACACCACATAATCAAATTTCCCACTAGGCTCTCCAAGCAATCCTACTTTGGGATCTCCTTCTTTATATCGCTGCCATAAACTCTTCTTCTTCTCTGGCTTTCGTGGGATTTCCTTTTCCTTGTGAGATTGTGTTTCAACTTCTTGAGTTGGAGGAACTTGTCTTGGTGGATCGGGGCAAAATTCCCGCCTCTCAGACACTTGTGTTGACCGCCTTGATTCAGCTTCTTGACTTCTTGATTGTGCCGAAACGTTTTTAGTTACCACAATCTCAGACTTTATCTGTGGTCTGCCTTCCCGACGGACAAATGATCCCGATCTGTATCTTCCCCTTGTTCCTCTCATGCACTGGAAATCGGGAACTTCCCGATGTTGATGACTTAATTCTCGCTGGCAACGGGTGCACAATTGTCTATTATCATGCCTCGTAGACTCATGTACATTAACCATACTGATCATCTTCGGGAAAGGATCCGTGTCTACTTCCATTGGAGCTTTGCCTTTATCTTCAGCGAATTTAATCTTGCCTTGACGAATCGCTTCCTGGATTGTCTTTCTAAAAACAATACAATTCACCGTATCATGAGTCTTGGAATGATACACTTGCAATACCTTTTGTCAGTAGTCTCTTCCTTGGATGGGATTACCTGTCCCTCAGCCAATTTGATCATTCCATCTTTCAACAACAAGTCAAATATCTCATCCAACTTGTAGATATCAAACGAATAATTACTCGTTTCCTTGGCTTTAAACTTGGACACATCTCTCACCTTTGCTGGTTTCAAAGCTGGGCACACATATGGTTTTTCAAGTACCATAGTTGCTACCGCTATCTCATTCTCTTCTTCTGTAAAGTCATTGTATTCGGTACTTTCAACCGATGCTATTGTCTGCCGATTATCCTTCGTCGGCTTCTTATCTTTATCCTTCAGCAGGTGCTCATACTTAGAAACCCGAGCATTTAATTGAAAGAGATCATCAAAAGCTTGCCCCTCAAATCTCTCCTTGAGATTAAACTTCAGCCCATTAAAAGCCAAATCTGTAAATTCCCTTTCAGTGAGAGAAGTCAAACACCGATTCCTGGACTTCTTGAAACGAGCAATGAATTGATCTACTGTTTCAGTGACATACTGGTACATCCTGGCCAAGTCGGCAACTGTTACCTCAGGTACCGTTCGGTAAAACTGAGAATGGAACTGTCTTTCCATCTCAATCCACGTCTGAATAGAATTTGCTGGCAAATTCGTATACCAAGTAAATGCTGTCTTTGATAATGACAATGAAAATAGCCTTAGCCTTAAATATTCATTTGTTCCAACCTCTCCACATTGTGCTAAAAAACGACCTACATGCTCCACAGTTGACTGATCTTCATCACCTGTAAATACAGCGAAATCTGGCATTTTAAATCCCCTTGGATATGGAATGTTATCCACCCAATCGGGATGTGGCTTCCTGTATACAGGTCTTGGTGTGCCTCTCTCTGCTCCCAATTGTTGCATTACCAATTCTGCAACTCTGTCTGGATTCCATGGCCTTAAATTCTGCTGGCCCAACCAAGGATCTTGCCCCTTAGGATCAACCTGCTGATGTCTGTTCATTCCTTGTTGATCCATATTGAAATTAACGGGTGGTGGTGGCCTGTAGAGAGGATTTTCTACCACTTGTGGATATGGTTGAGCTAAGGTGGTCTCATGGGATCGAAGTTAGGGACATTCACTGGTGGAGACATGTTCAATACTGGTGGATGATTCGGGATCATGGGATTGATCACATTAGCATCAGTAAGGCCAGTTTGAGGGAAATTGTAACCACTCACACCATTTACCAGATTTGCTGTTGTAGGATTTTCTGACCTTGGTATAATCCTTACTGAAGGCTGCAGATTCGATTCTCCACTACCATTATACCCAACATTGGGATGTCCCGATGCTGGTGGAAATGGTATCGTACCAGAAGGATTTACATAAAAGGGAGGAACTTGAGAGGATGAACTAGGACGCGATATTACCTCGTTTATGGCGTTAATCATCATAGGCTTTGTCACATCTGAGACATGCCGCACCATATGGTTAGTGAGCTCATTCTGCTGTTCCTCAAACATTCTTCTCATCGTGGCTATCAAAGTGTTGTCAGGTGCCAACGCATGGATTTGTTCTTCGTTCAATTGCCTAGGAACATCAGCATTGTGATGGGGTACGTCCTCATTCGCTGCCGAATGTTCTGATCGTGCTCCATCATCTGGATTGTTGATGTTGCCAACTGGTACTCCATCTGATTGACCTCTGGTTCTCACCATTTCTCTTAATCTTACCACAATGGTCCCACCAGGCGTGCCAAAAAGATGTTCGCTCGTTTTTGCAACAAGGAATATCTTTCACCGAAATTCAGTCTTCGGTTTTTATTAAGAGGGTTCTGTGGCTCAACTCTCGAAAGGAAATTTTAGTGAGAACACGGAGTAACACAAATGGAAGTGAAATGGGTAGGAATTCAATGGATCGAATGTGGATTTGAGATCAACAAGGGTTCAGGCTACGTTACAATACTCATAGGAAAGCAGTAGAAAGCTTGATAATAAACTGGAGTTGCAGAAATTGTAAATGCTGGAAAGGAGAGTACAGGGAAGTTAAAGTGCAGAAAACTTGAGTTCTTTTGGATGTGTGTTGATCTATCTTTTTTCTCATCTCTTTCGATTATTTGTTATTCTTTGGCTTTCCATAACCGTTTGTCGGTTATTTTCTTGCTTTCAAACTCTGAATCTTGGCGCCTTCAATAACTTCCAATTTGCCCACGTTTTATCCGCCAAAACTTGATCTTCAACTGTCAATATGGCTTTGAATTTGAATCTTTTCCAGCAACTGCCGTGAACTGTTCGCATCCACTATCCGGATTTCTTGCTCGTAACTTCTTGCTGACATGGCTAGTTTGGCCATCCTGCGGTTTCTTTTGTCTTCATACTCCTCTTACTGCTGACCCTCTATAATTTCGGTATGTCCAAAATCTTACCGAATTCTGAAAATCAATGGCCTTGTTCTCTTAGTTCCCGAATATCGGGTTTAGACTTCTAGACATTTCGGTATGTTGCAGACAACTTACCGAACTTCTCAGAGTAGCTTACCATTCCCGATTTACCGATTTTCGGGACACAGTGATACTAAAGTCCATTCGGTAACTCTTTATTATTTGGTGTCAACACATTCTGTTAAAAAACACAATGATAAATTGGAAACTAGAAACAATATTGAAACATAGAGTTAAAATTGAATAAACTCACCATTGCTTTTGACTCAACCTAATAATACTTCAATTTTCAACGAGCAAACTAAGAGTAAAACTACAGTTGACCTGCAAAGGTAAATTAATAAAAAAGAGTTTGTGGAAACTAAAAAATTAATAGAGAAAGAAAATGTAATCAGACATAATCAGACCTAACCTTCAAGCGCGAGAATGAAGACTACTCCAGCGCGAGATGTTCGAGCATCTCGAGCCTAGGAGCGTGAGAGATGGAGGACTCTGAACGCGAGAGATGGAGGGGTCCGAGCGCGAGAAATGCGAGAGATGGAAGACTCCGAGCGCGAGAGATAGAGGACTCCGAGCATCTCGAGCCTAGGAGCGCAAGAGATGGAGGACTCCAAGCGCAAGAGATGGAGGAGTGAGTGCCATGGAAGATCAGAGCGAGTGGAATGGAGACGAGAGGATACGAAGAAGAATAAATAATTGAAAAGCCAAACCTTAATTGCTGTTCCAGAAGAAGTTGTTTTGTGATGGACTTGTCCATGTCAGCTTGCTAAGATACATTTTAGAAATTATGTGGAAATGCCACGTAGGCTCACTAATAGCCATTTTAGATGAAAAGTTAACGGTGGTAAATTTGGCACAAAAGCAAAAGTTCGAGATTTTTTAGGAGACAAAAAAGTTTTGGGTAAAATTGACATAAAACTTAAAGTTAAAGGTTTTTTTGGGTTTTGGGCCACCACTTCTCTACCCACACTTTCATTATATTCTGTCTCGTACATTATATTTTTTTATAATTATTTTCTTTCTCAAATCATACTAAAAATAGATTAAAAATATATTTATTCTTTCGAAAAGGGTTGGCGAAGGCCGCTGAGGCATTGCCGATGGTTGGCCCTCGCTGGATCTAGGGAGAGCGCGCGCTCGCCTCATGTAGCTTGCGAATTTCAGTTTGCTTACCGTGTTATTGCTTTAGTCTTTCGGTCGACATGTCGACGCTCGATGATGATCAGACCAATAGTGTGAGTTCGGATGTTCCGTCTTCAATTATTCAAAATCTTATATTATCTTTTTATTTTTATTTTTTTAGATTCTAATTTAAATAAAATTTGAGAGGGAAAATATAAAAAAAATATCACGTAAGAGAGAGAGAGAGAGAGAGAGAGAGAGAGAGAGAATAATTTTAAAAGCCATGTTAATATTCTTCGTTAGCCAAATTAATAGAGTTAATAAAAGGATTTGATTGCATCAATTTGATAAGTTTTATGATTTGATTGCACTTTTCGAAAATTTTAGGATGCAATCGCACTTTCTCGAAAAGTTTTAGAATTTCTGTTGTACTCAGTCGAACTTTTTATGTGTGTCCATGCATGTTTAAAAAATATCACCTTAAATCTGGTGTTGCAACTTCCTAAAAGCTGATGTAACTGTAAGTCGTTTGTCAAATACGTTACAGAAGTCATGACACATTTTTTCACAGTTGCAACTGCTGCAGTGAAGTTGTACCAAATAGCTTAGTTTGAAAGTAAAGATGGCAAAGGCTACTAATCCGATGACAGCCCTCAAAGCAGCACGGTGATAACTAAAGATATCAAAATGTGTTATAAATCATATTTTAACCCTGCAATTATCTAAATGGGTCATAAATGAGTCATCTCAAATTTAAAGTTTCATAATAGATTTTAAATTTAAAAGCCCATAATAAATGGGCTTTAGCAAGTTTATTATAAACTCACTTTCAACCCATTTAATAAATAGCTCAAACTCAGCACACTTCGGTCCTTCTTCGCCAGTCTCTTCTTTCTCCCTATTTGATTTCGCGAAATACGAACTTCTCCCTTCGTTTACTCTACTTCGTCCATTGTTAGGTTTTCTTCAATCTCTGACTCACAACTTCACACTATTGTTACAAATTGCACTTCTAAGAAGACCCAAATTTTCACCACCATCTTCCTGCCCACATCCATAACCCGAACCCTAAGCTTTCTCACTAAGTTGATAAGTCGGTCCAAGTTGGGTTGGGTATGAATCACTGAATTTGCATTGAACATAAATGTGTCAATTTAGGTTGGATATTTTCGATTCAGCCCAAACTCGATCAGACCTATCCATTTGACGAGGCCAGTGATAACTTGTGGGGGCTCGACAGTGGCCGTGCGTGCTCCCAGCTGGACTTCGCCGGGGCAAGTAGAGGTCAATTAATTTTGTTTGTTCAACGTTTCTTCTTAACTTCTCCACGATTTCCTGCATTTCTTAGTTGGGAATGGCGCTGCATTGACAGGTCCACGAACTAGAGCGGCTATTATAGATGTTAGAAACCCCATTCGACACAAATTTTGACAGCTCTGATCATTAGATGGCTCAAATATATCTCACTAATTGAGGCATAAATAACTGTCCATCTGATTAAATATATTCAGACGCGAGATCTCAAATCATATGTATTTCAACAACATCTGTCACGATTAGAGTTGATGATTACACGTGTGATCTTTTTCTTGTCTTTGTGAGCAATATAGGCTCTACTGGTTCGGCTAAGTTGTCCTCCATTAAAGTATTTCTTGAGATGTATAAACGATAAGTGACCTTCCCATCATAGTTTAACCTTTGAGTTTGAGCCCGCTAATCATTACCACCCTTGAATTTAAAGTGTATTAGGTGGAAAAAGTTAATGTGACAGAACCAAACATAATCAATGCATTTCCTATGTGTGAAGTTTCTTAGTCAACTTTTGCTTTAGGCTGCATAAGTTGGGAAAGAATCAAAGTTCAAGATCCGTATAGTTTTCACTCATTCTACATGACAATTTTCTCGCTTGATAGAGAGGATATTTGAGTTCACAAGAAAAAACTTTGCAGATTTTACATGTTCCAACGCTCTAACTCCACATTTTGTTGGTACTAAATGGATCGACTTCACAATTACAGAATGAAATTACAAGTTACGTAGCAGCTGGTCCAAGACTCAAATGCAGATCCAACCCTAAACCCTTCTTTTCGATCTGAGAGGAAGAGCGATTACCATGAGCTCTCACTTCATCAAGCAAAAACGACCTGGTGGCAGTTGTGGCCGCCTCGCCGACACTGCCCCCGCTCGCGTGCCTCCCGGGAACGCGAGGCGACCCTCCAGCGAAATACAAGCCGACGCCGTTGGCAACTTGGAACGATGGTGCGTGGCCGGTGTGCGGAAGGATCAGCCACGGAGGGGTCCCTGCTGGCGACAGGGGCGGGGCCAGGAGGTGGTGCGGTGGGGCGAAGGTGGACATGAATGGGTTGTGCAGCTTCCGGCCCTCGGTGGCGGCGACTCGCATCTGAGCGCGCTTCAGGAGCTGGCGCTCCTTCTTGTGCGCGTTCTGGTGGCCTCCCAAGGCCTGCGAGTTGGCGAACTCACGGCAGCAGTACTGGCACTCGAACTTCCGGCTGTCCGATTCCGGCGACCCGGATGACGAAGACTTTGTCAAATTCGAATTCGAATTCGAATCATCCCCAAGAATGTTCTCTTTCGCACTCTCTTCCAGCGGTGGTGATGATGATATGTTGATGCCAAAGAGCTTCAGTGGTGTGATACCATTGCTACTGATGTTAGCAGTAAATGGCTTGGTTTGGAGAGAGCAGTCTATGTCCGCCATCACGGAGATAGAAGAACAGTATTAGACAAGAAGGAGCATGAAAACGTGGAAAGACTAAGTAGCAACGTGATCTGAGTGGTTGAATGTGTAAGAATATATATAGATCTGATATGTTACACTGGTGTGTTACAGTTGCGAGAAACTGATGATTGAGGAAGACAAGAAAAGAGAGAGAGAGAGAGAGAGAGAGAGAGAAAAGGTTGGTTATGAAGAAAGCAAGTCTTGTTATTGGGGAAGATGACACAGTGCAAGAAAACTCGTTGATGAGCCATCAGAAGAACACTTCAAGGTTATGGGGTTATCAAACAAGAAACCCTAGATATTTTGTTGGTCAGATACCCTAAAGCTTAGATATATTATGGTCCTACGAGTACCATTAGCTCAATAAATTTTTTTTTTTTTTAAATTTGCATTACATCATATATTATTGAATAGGGAAGAAGTAGTGTAGTAGGTTCGAACGTAGTTTTGCACCGAATGGCACTCTAACAAAGCGAAACCCATCTGTTGACCTGAGTACTACAAGTTTGCTAGATTAGTGTTCCATATTGGCCAGTTTGTTTCTAATTAAATATCACAGAAAAAAAGGTTTATTAGGGAAAATATTGCGGGAACTCGACTTATGATCCTCTTTCCGAACGGATGATGACCGGCGACCGCTCAAACTTCCCTAATCACGAGCAAATTGTCGCGCGGTATGGTCCTTAAAAGTAAACTCTATAGTTACACGAGCGCGAGCATGTATGGAGACAGAGAGAAGGTATAACATAAGAAAAGGCCTAAACCATGAATATCAACCTTTGCTGCATGGTTGTGCAAATTCCGATCTTACATGATTTAAAACGTGAAAAATATTTATGACTTAATTGAAAAAATTGAAAAATTTAGGACTGAATTGACAAAAATACAATAAGTTTAGGACTTTTTGGATAATTTTTTTTTCTTTTTTTTTTAAAGCATGGGCATGAAGTTAATGCGAAGCTGTGTCTTTCTAAACGACCTCTCATCTGCCTATGTTCTCTTGATCATGTGGACTTCGTAGGTAGGCAAGAGGTTTTGGAGAGATACTTCCACGACACAACATGGGCAATTATTACCGAAACATGTTAGTTCAAGAAAAAAAAGACTAAGCAAGACCATCTTTGTCAAGTAAGTGGGGTTTACATGATGTTTTGGTCCACAATGATGGGTGCTTAATTTGTCCATTTGCATGCTTGCGTGATTGACGACGGGTTCTTAGGTTTTGTTTATAGAGGGAAAATCTCTTCGAATCTTACTAACTACCATGAATTAGAGGCTTCCATGTTGCCATAGCTTAAGTCTCTTTTCACACGCCACTTCCATACGCTGTCGTTGCGGTCTGTAGATCGCATTATTTTAGGCATGCATCAGATTCATCCACCCCTTCACCGGGTCTCCACACGTGAGATTTTGACGGTTTAGTTCTTTTTTTTTTTTTTTGAAAGGATAGATGACACACATGGTCCCTGAACTATGACTCAGTATGTAATATGGTCCAAGAATTTCGAACTTGTTTCAGTGTGGTGCCTGAACTTTAGCCCAATATGCAATGTCATCCTTGAACATTTAATTCGTTCAGTGTGATCCCTAGAGTTTTGATACATGTTCAGTTTGATCCCTAGATTGTATGAAAAATGTTCAATGTTATCCCTGAACTTGTACGGTTCAGGCACCACATTGAATAGATTAAAAGTTCAGGGACCACATTGAACAAATTTAAAATTGACTGACCACATTGCTCATTGGGTCAAAGTTCAGAGATCATATGTGTCATTATCACTTTTTAAAACTTGTATATCTCGGGCAGTGTGTGGCATAATTTCTAACAAGGTAGAGTGATAGAGAATCTCCATCCGAGAGATGATGCATGTCGTCAATGTTGGCCTCTGATTCTCTAACCCCTTTAGTATGTCTGTATTCGTCATGTTGCATACGATGATATCAACCTGTGTTCTGACGACATTATGACTTCGAAAAAATCAGCAGCGTTTGTCGACATCCTAAACATGCGATATCAATCAAGACACTCTAAAAGCATAGAGTATCTCCATCTCCCGGTCATTTAATTAGCCATGACATTTAAAACAAAAGTAAGCCACTAACATTATCTTCCATCATCTTATCATTTTGGGAAGTAGTGATGTATCATGGTGACAAATCCAAGGATTATACGAGGATTTTCATTTGATGTTGCTTAATGGGGACATGACTAATGAAGAACATATAGAGATGTCAAAGAGGGTCTCGATCGTTGAACCAAAAATTATAGCCAAAATAATCATCAAATCCAGCTAAGTTAGTAGCTAAAACCGACCTATCTTGTCGGGTCCCCCTCTTATTTCTCTTCACGGGGAAACTATTTGGACGAAGGGCTAATGTGTTAAGTTTCTCCCCTTAAATGAGCATAATTTGACTGCTTGTTGTTGGCTATCTAGCTTAATTTGGGGATAATTACCAACAAAATTTTAAACCTATTGTAATTGTGCCAATTTAGTACTAGACCTATTTTTTTTGGTCAATTCAGTCCTAAACTTTTTGCATTTGTGCCAATTTAGCCCTTCAGGCCAATTTGGCCGAAAATTGTTGACGCGGCGCGGCCAGCACTGAAGTGTCAATTTTTAATAATATTTTACTACATTTCAATTTTTTTTTTTTGCTCTTTTATTTTTCTTCCCTTCTTCCTCCAGCCGATAGCCAGACCTCGACGACTAGCTAGAGGTGTGGGCCAACGAGGCCTGGCCTCGCCCAGCCACTGGTGAGGCCAACCTCGCCTACCCACACCTTTGGTCGGCCGCGCCATGTCAACGATTTTCGGTCAAAATTGGCCGAAAGGAATGAATTGACACAAATGCAAAAGATTTAGGACTTAATTGAAAAAATAAAGGTTATGACTAAATTGGCACAATTGTAATAGGTTTATGAATTTTTTGGTGATTTTCTCGCTTAATTTGACTATAGCTCTCTGATTTTTTAACACTACGACTCTGTTTGTTTATCGAAAATTGAATGTTTTGAAAAATATTTTCCTAAAAATGACCGCTTATATCTCTTACAAAATGAATAAACGAAAAAAATTTCATCATTCACGAAATACTTGGACATATATTTTTTCGTTAATGAAAATATTTTTCTGTAACCAATTATTTCAAGCGATACAAGCCATTATTTTTAAGAAAAATATTTTTTAAAATTATTTATTTTTCACAAAACAAACAGAAGCTGCATATCAAATTAAACGGACTTGGAGCCGCGTGCATCAAGCACCGCGTGGTCATTGGATCCCGAAATCTATGTGGACTCCCTCCACTGATTTGATGGTGTGTTGATGTGATGGCACCCTATAATATAAGAGAAATATTTCAACCGCACAAGTGTTCTTGTAGCTTGCCCTATGTTCCTAAAATGTATTTTCGCCAAATATATCTTTTTTTTTTAACATTTTCCTACCTCCTAAAATCATTCAAACTCTATTATTTTTCGCTTCAGTTACTATATAAGCTATTGAAAAATAGACCATACACCGTCAATGTAAAGTAATTTGTCATCATAAACAAAAACTCTCATTTATAAATCTCCGTGAATTCGTACGGTAATCTATACATTGTACAGAATCTTTTGCAAGTACATGTCCTAACCTAACTGAATATACTTTGTAAATCTCATAACTACTCTTTTTTCTTTTTTTTTGGGAGTGAGGGTTCATGATGGTCATCATAATGTAATATTAACATAGCTGCAATTTCTTCCATCAGTACGCTTTATTCCAACCTACGCCTTTGTCCCTAGTTTTTCCCACAATCACTTCATGTTCTCTCCTCTGATCTCTCCTTGTTCCACGCACCACATTTTTCTTTCATCTGGTGTTCTTGCCCCATCCTTAATCGAAGAATTAGGTCTGACTTAGCAATGGAAACAGCATGCATGCTTTGGGAAAGGCTCTTTGACAATGACGCAACACTTGGCTGAAAAGTCTCGCTCCCACCTAACTGACCAAAAGGGCCTCGTGGAAAAAGCTTCACGTTCTTCCCATCCAAGAGACAAGAAATTGACTCTAACCCTCTCAAGTTGATGCCCAAAAACAAGGGCTTGTGTCGCTTCCAAGTTAACACTCACTTCTCTCATCTAACCGTATGTGGCGATGATATGTTAATCTTTACGTAATCCCAGTCGATGGTGATAGTGACCTAACCAAAGAGACCCGATGTTCTCAACACATGTTGTAAGTGACGAAAGCTTTTGTCCTCTTATAAGAAATTAGTACGAGAAAAGAGAGAAGATTGTGCACATGGGGGGGGGGGGGGGGGGGGGTTGGGGGTGTCACTGTGGCCTAATCCAATGCATGGCAAACACTTGTCGATGAAGTCTCTCCCTCTTTATCTAGAATTGCTTTTCTTCCTTTTGGGGATTACTCACTCAGTGCAACCGTCAAATGGGTGAGTCGGGTCGAAAATGGTCCGACCCATATTGACATATTTTCATGTTATACAAATCTAGTGACTCATATCCGACCCTATCCATATTGTTAAAATATTTCAATATTATATTTAGTTTAGTAAAAAAGGTTTGTTATAAATTTTTCAAAAAAATATGTATTGCTAAAACACGGGAAAATTATCAAAAAAAGTCATAAACCTTTTGTCATTTTGTCAATTTAGTCATATTGGCTAAAAATCTCTAAAGTGGATGCTGGCCATCCTACGTGGCACCGCCGGTGCTGACGTGGACAAATTTTAATAATATTTTAATATTTTTTGAATTTTTTTTCCAATTTTTTTCCCTTTTTTTTTTCTCTGTTCTTGCTTTTTCCTCCACCAGCCTCAGGCGAGAGCCGCCCTCGCCGAATCGGGTGAGGGGAGCCCTTGCCAGCCTCCGGCGGGCGTGGGTCACACTCGCCTAGGTGGGCGAGGGCAACCCTCTCCAGCCCCAAGCGAGGGCGACGGCCGTCGAAGGTCGGTCGAGAAAAAAAAAAAAAGGAAAAGGGAAAAAAAGAGAGGAAAAACAGAAAAAAAAAAAAAAGAAGAAGGAAAAAATAAGTAAAATATTCAAAGAAATATTATTAAAAATTATCCACATCAGCGTCGGTTGTGCCACGTAGGACGGCCGGCGTCCACGTCAGTGATTTTCGATCAATAGGACCGAATCGGAAAAATGTGAAAAGTTTTGGGATTGAATCGACAAACTTAAAAGGTTTAGGACTGAATTGGCAAAAGGGCAAAAGGTTTAGGACTTTTTTGATAATTTTCCCGCTAAAACACTGTGGACAATTTTCATAAATTTTTTTAAAAAAATTATGATTTTTTATAATTTTCTTTTTCTTTCTTTCTTTTCTTTTTTTTTTTTCTACATCCGGCGAGGGTTAGTAGGGTTGCTGGATTTCGTAGAAAAAAAGGAAAAGAAAGAAAAACTAAAAAGCTAAAAAATTACGAAAAATTATGAAAAATCACAAAATTAAAAGAATTTAAGAAAATGACTTGTTGAAGACTAACTTAAACTTATTAGATAATTAACCCGTTTATGACCCATTTAAAATCTATTTAAGACCCGTTAACTTGTTAACCAATCCATTTATAACCCACTTAAGCTTGTTTTTAAAACTTAAGGTAACCCGTTTACTTATGATCTATCATATAAATGTGGGTTAAAATATGGATTCTAAACCCATTTTGCCACCTCTACTCACTTGATGCCCCCATTCGAAATCTTAAATTGATAACCAATGAACATAGACATTTGAACTCTGCTTGAAATCATACAGAAATTTTATCCGTTGTTTGTAGGTGCCAGTATATCCCTCTCTCAAACGACCAAACTCGTCTAGAACAACATCTTTCAGGCCAAACAAATAATGGGTTACGGTTCATTTTTAACATTTTAATTGATTCTCCCCGCTACATAACTTGTAAAATGACCCTTTGTGTACACCATTTAGTTCCCTCTCTAGCACCAACTTTGTTTCTACTCCTCTCGGGATTTGGTACATTTGAGACATGATGGGATGCTATGATTCTGGTTCCACCTGCGTAGGTTCATCAATCATCGGCAACAACTGCTTCTCGGAGTAGTTTCTCCTACCAGGCTGAGGAAAAAACATTGATGGTTTCTATGATCATGCATGCTTTTGCTTGTCGTTGTTGGAGGAGTTGGTGATTTTTTGTCATATAAAGGATGGGATCAGTCAGTCATTTGGGTCCACTTTGAAATCGCTGTTACCGAGAGCCTACACTAGAAACGCTTTTCTAACTTGTAGCTCCAACTATATAAAAAGATTTTTTTTTTTTTTGAATATATACAGGTGTTTGTGGGTATATAATGTATAGATGAGAACAAAGACGAAAGGCTTAAAATGTGTTTTAAGATGTGTTCTATGTGAATTCGTTCCTCCCGTAGGCTTGGCCCGTGCCAAACGGGCGACAACTCTGACTTTATCCCAACTTGCTATTCATGGTGGATAGGCGACAAGTTTGCTCGTAAGTCAGAACTGATCCAAAAACTCAACCAAAAACTGAACTGAACTGAATCGAACTGAAATTTTATAAATTTTCGGTTCAGTTCAGTTATCAGTTCGGATACTTAAAAGAACCCCAATATCTTTATTAGTTCAGCTTTTGTCGGTTGGGTTCGGTTCAGTGACTTGAACGGAACTGTTTAAATATAATGTAAAACGTGAATCAGTTCAGTTATCTCTCGGCTTCTAAAAACTCAAACCCGAGAATACCTCGTCTCTCGTCTCCATCGCCTACTGAGTATTCTCCATTCTCCAATCTCCATCGCCTTCTCTCTGTGTCTTGTTCGGACACACTTCCAGCTGGATTTCCACCTCTGACTCTCTCTCGGACACGAAGGATCTGAACTTCGTGCAATTCCAGCTTGTTGAAGAGGAAATTTCTTGTTGTCGTAAGACTTGGGGCACATTTGGGTTGTTGACACAGTGCAAGAGTCTTGGATCTCGTGAGGATTCTTCAGTTTTGTCCGGTCTTTGTGGGTACTGTTGTCCGTGATTTTCTAGGGTTTTAGCGAGTGCCCTCCAGCCCATCTCGTGCGGTTCACCGATCAGGTATTTTGTTGTCTCTGTCCAATTTCTTGTGCTAGTTCAAACTTCCAAGCTCTGAATTCTCGATGCGATTAGTTCTTCCTTGGTGCCCTGTTTTCTTGTGCTGGTTCTGTGGTTCATGTGTGGGTTCTGATACGACTGTGTTCTGAAAGTCTCTCAAGTCTTTGGGGGACTAGGGGAGGGTTATTTTGCTCATGAGATTGAAATGCCCATTACTTGCCAAAGTCTAGTCTATAATGATTGCAGTAGCAGGCATTGTGATAGATCATTTGATTCGAGCTGATTAATGGATGCAGTTGGAAATTGTCAATTTCAGACATTCTTGTTGGCTTAGGTAGTGCTTAGCTATAACTGGAGGAGACTGACGATAATGCAAAAACCAGATCCTTCTTGAACAATCTGGTCATTGACTCGGACCTGTGTAATAAAGTTTGTGAGAGAGATGCTCTGGTTTGTGAGAATGTTGGGAATTGAATCAACCTTACTCTAAATATGTGTGTTATGTAGAGGGCATTAGCATTTAGAGATATATAGATAGAGAGAGAGTGTTAAAAGTGTTGAGAGGTCAGTTTGTACAAAAGGCATTAGCATTGTTACTTACATTACTCATTGAGCTGGTATTCAATGGCCTCCTCTGGTTTGTGGCTAGGGCATAACTATACAGCTTGCATATCTCAGTTTAATTGTGGCTTCTATTTCTGGTTTTGAGAGAACTTGTGGTTCTATGGAGGAGCTATCTTTAGGACGTTAATAAAGAGATGTACATTAGAAGGATTGTCTCAATGTGTTACTGCTCTGCTTAACGTGTCTCATGACTTGCTTTCAGGACCTATACTAAAGGGAGGGCAATTCGAAACGTTCCTCAATACTTCATATCTGGAGAATTCGGGACTTTGTGGGAGTCCACTATCGAAGGACTGTGGAGATTGGAGATTTGGCCTTGTCGCCACCAAGTGAAGAAGATGAAGATTCAACCACTTAAGAAAGCTGAAAGGAAATGCTGAAGAAGCCATCTTTTCTTCTTTTGGGGTTTTCCATCAATATGACATTGCCATGTTGCAATCTGAGTTGGGCCAAGTGGGGGTGATATGGAAGACTGATTTTGTCTTAGCCAAGGGCAGAAAGGAAATGTTTACAGAAACAGAGTAGGGGGCAAGTGAATAGTGGAACGTAATTAGGTGTTTGTTTTTTTTCTGTGGGACAATGGGGACAAAGGCAGGGGCCAGACATTTTGTTCTTTTGATTGTCTTCTTTTATAAGGATTAATAATTAATATTATCACATGTAGATTTTGTTTTTGCTTTTTATTTTTTCACTGGTGATACTGAGGAGTATTCTGGGACTTGGAGAAATCTGATTGGCATTCACATCCCTGAAACATTATAATCCGAGTTCAAGCCACGCCCTTTATCATTAGGCCGTGCCTCTTTTGTGTTTCCCCCCAAGAGAGCTCATGTGTTATTATGTAACATGCACGAAGCAAGAGAAATTGTCTGTTGATGATGATGTTAAATCCGTCGCACGATGATAGTCCCAACAAGTTGCTGGGATATTCAAAATTTTCTTGCAAAATGATGTTGGATTTTCGGGAAGGCTAAAGGCTAACCATATGAGGTGAAAAAAAAAACATATTAATATTCAGTAATCAATTAATAACTCTGCATTTTTTTACTTGGATTTTAATAGCAAATAGGTTGTGAAGAGTTAGGTATGGAGCAAGAGCAAAAATAAAAAAAAAATAAAAAAAAACCGAACCGAACCGAACCGAACTGAGCTTTTCGGTTCGGTTCGGAACAAGTTTTGGTTCAGTTCAAGCATATTTCATAATGGTTCAGTTCGGTTCGATTTTTCAAAAAATCGAACCGAACTGAACTATTGACACCCCTAATGAGCGGCTATGTAGCACCGACATGACACGCGACACGACACGCCGACACGTGATTTCTCAAAAAATAAGAAATGGCGACACGTTGGGACACGTTGTATATTATATGTATATTTTTATATATACATGATAAATTATCATGTATATATAAAAATATTAGCGGTGAGTTTCTTCTTCTTCTTCTATTAGTTATTCACGATTAGGTTTTTTATTTATTTATTGGCTGTGTATATTAATTTTGGGGTGACTGGGCATATGACTTAAGTATATATATATTTTTAATATTGACCCATAATTTATTGAAAATACTTAAAATTGACCCTATGCGTATTGAAATGGCGTGTTGAGATGCTAGACTGGCGTGTTACCGTCGTGTCTGGAGCGCTGATCACGTGTCGATCACATGTTGAAGAGTGCCGGACAAGACATGAAGGCCTCCGGAGAGTGTCGAGGCTACTTAGATGAGCGGGGTAGTTAAGGATCAAATCAAATATTCCGACCGCTAGCGTTGATCTCCTATGAAAAAGTCCAGGGAATTGCAACGCTGGTCACCCACCAACATAAGGAAGGCCTTTTTAGAAGCCTTAAAGCCCTTGTGCTAAAATAGTGTGCAGTGAACTTTTCGAAGCCTTTCTTCTTTTTCCCTGATTAAGCTACATCTCACGCAATCACAAGAGATTTCTCCTAAATAGAATGAGTCCTTTTTTTTTTTTTTAACGAGGAAGTTCACTTTAGATAGACAAATTTCGGGCTCGCGAAATAACCCCATTAAGTTCTAAATCAAGTGAGACGTGAATTAATGTTAGGATGGACCGCCGAAATACGGCATCATCGATTCTCGTGTATCTCGGGATTTCTTGGTGCATCTGTTCATAGATCAATTCTTGCTTCTGCTCTTGTTGAAACCAAGTGCCGAAAGTTGAGCATTGAGGAATGTTCGGACAAATAAACCGAGCCTCGATAGATGATTTTCTTCTTACAGGATTGTAGGCTATCTAGGGTTACTTTCATGATGCCGTTGGATGGAGAGAATACGTTTGGAGTTGTGACGTTGATATATCCATGAATATAGATTAAAAAAAACAAAAAACAAAGAGGAGAGGCTTAAAGTGTGTTGTTCTACGTGGATTTCGCCCACTAGAACAATTTTGAGTGGTGAGCATCGCTAATTGGAGCTTAATTGAATTTTGAGTGGTGAGCGTCATTTTTCCGGATAAATGATGGCCCGGCTTGTCAGGCTGGTGAGCATCGCTAATTGGAGCTTAATTGAACTAGCGGACTGCCTCACCTTCAAAGGGCGATGTCTAAAGGGAAAATAACACAAATGATCTCCGAACTTTGGCCCAATATGCAATGCGATCTATAAATTTTTAATTTGATCAACATGGTCCCTGAACTTTAATCCAATGACAATATGATCCCTGAACTTTCAATTTGCTCAATGTGATCCCCGAACTTTTAGAACATGTTCAACTTAGTCCTTAAACTGTAAGAAAATGTTCAAATATGACCCAAGTGTTAAAGAGTGGATCAAAGACCCGCATTGAGACCTCTAGAAAAACCTAGAAGGTATGTATCACCCCGATTTGCATAATTTATTATATAAACATGTAAGAACTGGAGTGTTCAAAATGTTGTTGCGCAACGTATATAATTAACCGTAACGATTCACATACATGATTAGTAAAATCATTCAGAACCTCCGTTTACATTTACAAGAAATTTCTTCCCACAATCGGAAATTCACCATCAGCACGAGTCATCTTCAGCACTTTCCATCGCCATCATGCATGTCCTCCTTCACTTTCTCTTTATTAAAAGAAGCCATGACTATTTCTTCAAGCTTTTGCAGGTTCAACTGCACTATGGTGTCGGCGAACAACTTGGTGTCTTCACAAGTGTTCCCTTCGGGGATTTGCACGGCATAAGACTCCAAAACCAGAGTCGCGGCCTTCCTTCCTTCTCCATTCATCACAACCTCATTCACCGAGGTCACCGAGCAGTAGTTGCGAAGCCGATGGTCGCCTCCGATAACCCTAAAGCTCAGCACGCAGCTCTTGTCGTCGAGGACCTCCAATCTCTCCACGCTAGATGAGGCTGGCAACCCCGAGATCCCCGCGATGTCGCGCACGCTCCCGACCCCGAACCCGCTGCTATCGCCTTCCCTCATATTCATACATTGAATGATTTAGCATATTCAATGAGTTTTGGGAATTTCTGTGATCCCGATTCTTCTTCCGTTCATCCTGCTTGGAAATGGCGCCGCCTTCTTTGTCTTTGGAATTTTTCTGCCGGTGGCCATAACGTATCGATCATCGGCAATGACGATAATGATCAAGACGATGGCATTGGCATCAATGATGAAGGGGACAGCGAACGCAACTGCGGCAACAATGACAATGACTGCATTGAATGCGGATGAGCCATGGAAGCAGCTTTAGCGGCGGCGGCGTCGCGTGCCAAGTTATAGGCCAGCCGGCGCAGCGACTCTGCGAGCTCAGGGAAGTTGAGGATCGTCGCGCTGCCCTTAATGCTCAGCTTGGCGATGTAGTGTGAGCGTGGCCATCTCCGTGGTGGCAAAAGAGCCCACCCATATCCGATTCTTCTTTTTGGGCACGCGGATCTCGGACACCTCACTTTCCCCAGCCCCGCCTCCGGACACCCGGGTATATACCGAGGGCTTGCCATTGTCCCGGGCTGTCTTGGGCCACGGCAGGGTAGAGGCAGGCTGTGACGCCCCACGACATCAAGCGTCACACGTGTCCTTTTTATCTTTATCTTTTATAGCGTTCGGAAGTGTAATAAAATTTTTCACATCATCGTTCCCAACACATCTTCGCACTAGTTTACTAAATACATATGCATCATTTATTTTGTACCACTAGTTTACCAAATATACATAGCACATTTTTTATATTACAAACATAGTCGGCACATCGTACCACACAATAAACGCAAACACAGTCCTAGGAAGAGGGTTCGGGTCACCTATCACCTCTACTTCACTTCTCTTGCGCCAAAAGCTTGCCTATATAAACATCGGCTACCACTAAGGGTCGATAACTTCACTCATCATCGGCTCATTGGAGACATAGCCAGGAGGACCGTCGAAACATCTAATCGGTCTCATCCAGTCACCATAAAAACAACGTACCAGGCTATATACTGATGGGGAACCCACTCGGCAAGTCCCACATCAATTCACACCGTAGTAGTGCACTTAACATACTTAAAAACTAGATTAGGCAACACCACATCTTTATATGCATACTCTACATGGGTCTCCGAATAATGGTGGAGGCGGAAGGGCCATCCTACATATCTGAAAAAATAAAGGGTTGGGCCGAGACCCAGTAAATGAAATCTCTAAGTTTAAGGTAGGTGATTCTCTTACCGCTCAACAGTGTTGACCGTCAGTCACACGCAAGAATTTGGCAACAATTTAAAAAAAAAAAAAATTTGTAACTTTCGCAAGGAACGATCGTAACTCTCCCACTTCGCCCAATAGCGTCTATATTCAACAACAAAGCCAGTTTTTCACTCTTTTCATCCAACATATTATCGATTCTCATAGAAAATAGTCAAACATCCATTTTTCCTAAGAAACACAAATCAATACCTAACCACTCAGTACATTAACTTCGATTTCCAAACTGGATTCACTTTCACGTTTACCATCAAGTGCAGCTAAAAATAGCAAATCAATCAAGTCAAAAGCTCTAAGTAGACCATTCTAACTTAACGCTTAGAGCTTTTACTTACCTTGAAAATGGCTTGAGTACAAATCAAAGCTTTAGTTCCCTTCGAATAAACAAAATCGAAAATCAAAGATGGTTTTATTTCGAAAACGACAAAAAAACCCATTAGTAAAAAGTTATGGAAATCAATAATGTACCTCGTCCGAAATCGAACGACGACGACAAAAACTTTTAATAACGCAAGCGTGGGGTCTTCACTTTCACTCGTGGAATTGAAAACGAAAGTTGAAGAGGATAATTGAAGGTGAGTCGGTGAGGTAAATGGAGTGGGGTCTCTCTGCCTTTTTAAAGATGGTCTCTTCTTCAATCTGTAAGTAGGAAGAACGAAGGAGACTTAACAACAGTAAAGGCATTAATTGCCTTAGAGTTAAACTAATGATTTGCAGAGGGTGTGTGGTCCAATAGAATTGATTCATGTGGCTCCTAGGTTAATAGGTAGGGTATTTGCGGTTTAATGTGATTGGCTATAAGAGAGGATATTTAAGTGAAGGTAAAAAAGAGTGGTTCTCCATAGCAAAGAGTGAATCATTGCATGCATTAAATGACTAAGGTCAAAGTTCATGAGGTAAAGAATGACCTCATTCCTACAAAACTTCGTCGGTAAGAAGGGATGAATGCTTCTTTGGCAAGCCAAAGGAATAAATCATTAAGTGCATTGAATGCACTAGATAATGCAATGGTGTGATATTACCAAGAGTATGGGGTAGAGTTTGAAGAATGATAAATAGTTCAATCGTATGGTTTTGAAAATAGGTATTAGTATCGGTCTTTAAACATCAGTAAAATAGAAAAATATTTTAAACTCGTCAAAAACGTTTCGCAAAATTTACCGAACAAAATAAAATATTCACTTTAATAAATTTCAAATCTACCACCCCTTTGATACGTAAACTCGGAGCGTATCGGTCTCCGTTAATAACTAATGCGGCGTTACGCGTTTCACCGCCACTCTAGAAAATTGATACGAGAATGATATCTAGCAAATCTTACTCTATTGGAACCATTTGCGGAATTATTTTGGATACGAAAATAGTTGTGACCTCCGAAAAAACTACGTAAATTACTCAACTAAAATTCTCACGTGTGAAAATTATCGTTTACAAATCCCTACGTAATATAAATTAACATAGGAATTTTCAGGATGTCACACAGGCATCTTCGGACCGGTGGGGCACGAAACTGTTGATCCGGACGAGGGCAACGAAGTGGACTGTGATGGGGAGGGTGAACTGTCGCTTGAACCAGCCATGGGACAGTGAGGGAGTGGAGAGCGAGGGGAGAGAGCTTCTTATGCGAATGCCTCGGAGTAAAGGCTACAAGTCATCTTGATTAGAGCAAAATTTGGCGAAAGAAATACATTAGGGTTATGTGATGGAGAGTCTTATCATATCTTCACGTTCACACGAGTTATTTCGATACACGCTATTAGCCGGAGAACACACTCGACAAATGTGATTTTCTAAGGTTTGAAGTCCTGGTTCCATCTCAATTATGATTTAGAAAAGCGGATTCTTTTATAGTTTGAAATCCTGATCCCATCTCAACTATGATTTTAGAAAAACGGATTCAAACATTAATGACGTAAGTACTTGATTTTGTTGTAGTGGTTAAATTCGTGCAATCTCCATGCACAATACTAAATTATAAAGAACGATTGGTTTGATAATATAAAAGTTTGAAATCATTTTGCCTTACGATTCTATTTGGTACGGCATTGCTTAGACAATAAGTGCATTAATAGAAACTATCATCTTAGGTGTTTTTTTTTTTTTTTCCCTTCTTACTACTTAAAACAACAAAATTTGTTCTCTCTCACTCTCTTTTCAACTCACTTTTTCAGCTCCCGCCGGAAATAACAAACAGAGAAAACCCGGAGCAACATCGTATGCCTTCGACTCACTGGCCTCCAACGTCGGCTCCTGCTCAGGCGGCAGCGGATGGTGTCGTCGCTACTTCCCCTTCCCAAGGGCCGAGCATATTGCCCATCCTGCCCCCTTGCCGGAGGAAGAACCCTCTAGCGAACTCCATCTCTCCTCCGAACGGTGTTTGTCGCAGGGACGGTGGCGGCACTGGTAGTGGGCATTGTGGTGCTCGTTCTGCTGGTTCGCATGTGCACCGTCATTTTGTACCGGAAGAGGAAGAGGAGGCTTGAACAGGGGCCTACAGGTGAGTTCTTCAACTTGAACAAATCGTCGGGGTTTTGAACAAATTGGATCTTGATTTGATGCAAATTGCTTTGGCGGGTTATGATTTTTTTAGTGCCTATAAGCTATCAGGTTAAAAAGTACTTTATATTCCCGATTTCCCAAGGTCTAACACTGAACAATTCACAATTCAGCAAGACCATCTTCAGTACCATCTCTAGGCGGTCTTTCGCCTAACAGCTCCACGTACGAAGTGCTAAGAATAGCAACAGATGATTTTTCCGATCTCAACTTAATTGGCCATGGTGATTTTGGCTACTTATATAAGGGACTGATTTCGACCGGGAGAGTAGCTGCAATCAAGCAGCTAAAAGGCGGAAGTCACCTGTTATTTTTTTTTTTTTCACAAATATGTTCTTTTGGCTAAGATTATGTATGAGAACCTATTGCAGAGTTCTGAAACGGTGAAGTGATCGATTGTGTTGACATCTTCAAGCAACCCCATTAACCATCCGCTTCTCAAGAATCATACCAATCAATTAGTTGGGGCAGACAGATAGTCAACACAGAACTGGGTGGTCATCATACGCCAACGCAAATGGGGAGTGGCCATTTCCCTTCCGAAGGCTCTGGCACGTATTGTCTAAGCAATGCCGTACTAAATAGAATCGTAGGGCCACATGATTTCAAATTTTTATCTTATCAAATCAGCCGTCATTAATAATTTAGTATCGTACATGAAATGGCCCCATTAATGACGGCTGATTTCTTCCGAAGGGAATTGGCCATGGAATCACTAATTTGATTAATTAACACAATTACGACCAAAATGAGATCCTCCATGCCTCAGTGTTTCAATTTTACGAGTTCGATTGAGTCAAAGTCTTCTTTTAACTCCCCGAGAGAGGACGACAATTCTAATAAAGTGGTGGCTCGTGATATTGTCTGATTGGCTGGACTCTCTCAGCCGCCGACCAGTTTTAGGCCGTGTTAGATGCTGGCCTTCTCCTAGGAGAGACCTTAATATCACGATGTGGAGTTCTTTCACTATAACTATAGTAAAGACATACTCAATTAGTACAAAATCTACCAAACTCGACTTGACGGAAAAAAAAATGGAGAGACCTAAATTTTGCGAGAAGCCCGTTTCCGTGCGAGCGTCTGCATGGAAATGAACAGTTTCCATTAACGGCGTGCGGAATTATACCGCGTGGACGAGCTATGTGGTGATTGGAACGCAATCAAGGTGATTACCGTCCTCGTGAGACGGTAACTAACCCCTCGTCTCAATCACGGCCATTGATCGTGTTAATGACTATAGTCATGCACAAGTATTTTTTATTATTTCCAAAATACTGATCACACCTATTGAAAAATATCGGAAATCTTATTGGGTTAATCAACGGGGATGCTCAGCTATGAATTCTTATATACATTTTTCGCACCTTAGTGACTAGTCCACGTGGGATATATATATCGATGGTGTGCTATTGATGATACACAAATATTTAAAGCCATCCCTAAATCAAAGTGGAGACAAATTCAGTCAAAGGACAGCAGCTGGAGATTCACGAATAAGACGTATTTGTTTCTCTTGGAGCCACGTCGAGCGTCGATTTCAGGGATCTCGTTCCTGGCCGTTGATCCCTAATATTTGCGCCTCCCTTTCGGTACAACACCAAATCAATAAATTCCTTTGACCAAAAATTTTAAAAAAAATCAATAAAATTCCAACTTCCATGAGATTTTTCCCCCGAGGTTGATGTAATAAATGGGAGTGGATTTTCAACTCAATACTCAGAGATCATTATTAATTTGTGTGCAAACTTATTTTGAGTCTTACAAGTATGGGCCAAAGGTTTATATTTGATAGTTTCATGGTCTTGCAGGGTGTCCTAATATAAAAATCCGAATAAATTGAGTCCTACTTTCGATTATTCTTCGATTCAGTAAAATGCTCATTATAAAAAGGAAAAATTTCAAATAAAGGCCCGAAATGCTCTCATTTTCTCAAATAAGGATTTGAAGTAGATCTTGTTTCAAACAAGAGCCTGAAGTGCCATCTTTATTTCAAAGAAAGGCCTAACCATGACATTTTCGTCATTTTCCTTATTTTTTTTTTTCCATTTCCTTTTTTTTTTTGCGACCAAATCTGGCGAAGGCTGTCCTTGCCTCGATGGCCAGAGGCGAGAGTTCTACATGCATGACACCCAAAACCCAGAAACCAGAAGAATCGAAGCCGCAGACAAAGGTAAAACGATATGATGGTTTAGGAGACCATGATTCTCGCCCATTCTCGTTCCCCACTTGTCTCTCTAACTCGATTTCGTTCCCACACTCCGAGGCTACTCGGTCGATTTAGGAGACCATGATTCTCGCCCATTCTCGCTCCCCACTCGTCTCTCTAATTCGATTTCGTTCCCACACTCCAAGGCTACTCGGTCGATTTAGGAGACCATGATTCTCGCCCATTTCGCAGCGAAAGAGGTAAAACAATCTTGGGCTAATCTCGTCTCCTTTCTACGGGGTTCATCGTCATTTTTCGTTGTCAAAATCTACTTTGCTTCGGTTACCTTCTTTTGCATTTCGAAAATTTGAAGAAGATGGTGTCCGCTGTTGTCGGTTTCTAATGATTTTCGAGCTCACTTTGGGAACGCCTACTAGTGGCGCTCCTGGTGACTCCGATGGTGGCTCATGTGGATGATTGACATTTCAAATGTAGCATACTTCGATGGTGGGCCGGAGACTGCGTGTTCCTGATCGACCCATGGAAGCCTTCGCTCGCGACTCTCGCCTCCTTCTCTCTCTCCCTCGCCAGCGCTTTGTCGTCTCCTCCATGCCGCAAGATGGGTAGCGATAGCGGCCTCACCTTACCTAGGCGAGGGTCGCCTCACCTGTGACCATCGAGGGCAGTTGTGACGGTTAGATTTTCTGACAAAGATTCATAAGCGGCTTAGTACTTATCGGACTTGGATTAGCGGCGAAATGTGAAGTGGGGATTAATTATTTGTGGTACGATGGATTATTTGAGACAAAGAAGTAGTTGGAAGCGACAAGGTTAGATGGACCATTTATGTTTGCTTGATAGTTCTAACTTGAGGAAATCGGTCCGGAACGGAATTTGATTCGCGGTTGAACCGCGAAGCCTTGTGGACAGCCCCCTTTTCCCACTACCATTGCCTCCCCCACTTCTATATAAGACCTCATTCTTTCTCTCCTCTCATTTCTCTTCCTCACTTCCTCCCTCGTTGAATCCGCCCACTTCCCCTCTCTTCTCCTTCATCTTCTTCTTTGTTTCTTTTTGGCTGAGCTCCCATCCTTCTTCGTTCGATGCCACCCAACGCCCAACACGCCGCCCTTCTCTCGAGCTAGCCACGAGCTCCTCTTGCCATGGACAGCCCTCAAAATCGTGGCTCCATCTCTCTTGTCTCTCTAGTATTTTTGCGCACACCCAAGAAGAAATTGTTCGTTTGAGCTCGTCCGAAAGGTGAATCGAGCTTCGTTTTTCCTACACGACTGTGAGATCATGGGCAACTCAGATCTGAGAGCTGATCGTCGAAGAAATTGCTTTATTTTCGTGAGTTCGAGCTAGACCGAAGCTCTTGGAGGAGACCCACGATTCTTTCGACGCAATTCGGGCGTCGTTCTTCTTCGTACGCGTTCCTAAGGCAAGTAACTCTTCTACCCTAACCACTAGCCTTTCCAATTGTCGTTCAATGTGGTGATTTATGTTGGTTTGAAAATAGGTATGAATTGAGGGAGATTTGTGGGCATGGAAGGGAAAATGCCGCATAAGAACGATCCGTTGCTTAAGATAGTACTTTAGATCATGGGTAACCCGAATCCGATGGTTGATCATCTGAGTTGTCATTAGATTGAAGTGAATCAAGGATGGAAGGAAGGGGGGTGTTCGGCCGTGTACATGGGGGAGGCGCCCGTAATGTTTCCTGGCTTGTTGATTGGTCTAATAGCTAGAATTGATGTCGTAAGGGTATGGGTGAGTGGTAGTCGATTGTCTCGATTGAAGATGGATTTTGACGAATTGAAGTGGGAGGATAAGAAGGGAAGTGAGGCCATGAGATTTTGGAAATGAACTTGCGAAGTCTAAAATGCAATTGAAGTAAATTCGATGGATATGAGGTGACTGCCTGATTTGGGAGGATTGGAATGATAGTTGGTCGCCTAGTAAGCCTTCAGTTTGACGAGGACGCAAAGCGAGGTTATACGAATAATGGTCCCTAGTAAACGGATATTGTAAGATGTTCCAGGCGGTTGTGGTTGAAATGACATGACCTGTAGAGGGATGATATGGTTTGGCCGAGAGCCTTGAAAAGGGAATTGGGCGTTTTGTTGTTGTCCTCGCTATGTGGATTTTCTGGCGTGCGTGGATTGTTTGATTTTGCCTGAATGAATAATGAATTGGTTAGTTTAGTTATCTGGCTAGAAATTTTACTTGCTGAGCTGTTAGCTCACCTCTGTTTGGGGAACATCTTTTCAGATATATAGGTACGGCGTTGGATCGAACTTTGAAGACGGTGGAAACGATGAAATTAATGGATGGCGCCAATAGGATGGGAGTAGTTGTTGTATCTTTAAATTTCCTTGTAATCTTTAAAATTTTGTAACGGACGTGTTCAATGGACATTTATATATGTATATGTATAAACCCATTCTTTCCTGAGCCTGTTGCTTGTGGGATGTATGTTTTATTAGGTTATGAACCTTATGATTATGGCCATATAGGCACGGCCACGGTTTGGAACCGTCGGTTCCGGTTCATGAACTGGCAGTTCCGGTTCAAAATCGGAAATGGAACCGTCGATTTTGGTTACGGTTTTTGAATTTAAAAATTAAATTGTAATGAATTTGTAATAAAATTGTAATCAAATGATCAAATAATGAATTATGAAATAAAAGAAAATAATGAATTATCAAATACAAATTATAATCAAATTGTAAATTGTAATCAAATTTGGGAGAAAAAAAAGGGAGGGGGATGGGGCTTGAACTTAATGAATTATCATTAAGCGCCTACATATCTTCTTGGGGATAGAAGAATCAAAGCCCATAAAGTTCTCTTACCTTTGATAACCCCATACTTACCTCATCCTTAATCGTCGCTACCTGTTCCAGTATCGGTGGCGATGGTATCTTCGTCATCAAAGAATTCGGCTTCATTATTGCGATCTATCTCTTGTTGTCTATATTGAGCCTTTGTCCAATCATCAACACAAGCTTGAGCCTCCACCAAATTGGGAACTAATCTTGAACGTCGTTTGTCCAAAATATTGCCTCCAGCGCTAAATGCTTGTTCTACCGCAACTATCGAACAAGGGGTTACTAAAATTTATTTTGCAATTAGAGCAAGAATTGGGTATTGGGTGGAATGCCACTTCCACCAAATCCAATATTGTGAAATCTGTGCTGCCTTCAGATTCATCAAACTCAAAAGAAACGGTTAGATAGCTCTCTATTTCAGAATTACTTCCTATTGCTCCCATTTGTTTTTTTTTTGTCTATGCAACAGAAGTTGGTACCCTTTACTAATTTTGCCTTTGTTCCCACTTTGTATGTTACTAGATTGAGAAGATCCACTATCACCTTGATTATATGTACTACAAATTTCATGATATAATTCTATTATTGCGTTTTTAACCGTTGTTTGTATATTTCTAATATTTACCTCATCAATTAAATGTAACATTCATAATACGTATTCAAATAATCACATAAACCATCTAATTTACAACGTGGATAAAAAACAAAAGCAACTAAATAAATAATACGAATTTTCCTATAATAATGTAGCCATTTTATTCGCATTGTTCTAATAGTGTCACTTAATAAATCATTATTTTCATTTTCTTCAAAAACTCCAACAATATTAATACATTCTATTAAAAATAAATGCATAATAGGATAATAAACACTGGACAAGGTATAAGTTGCATCATTAAAAGCTTTTAAAATATCTATTTTTTTTTTTTTGCAAATATCTCATTCTTGTGGGTATAAATTAATTTGAGGTATATTATCTGAAATAAATGTACATAATAAATCTTTATATGCAAAAGATACATTAAGCAACTCGTAAGTAAAATTCTAACGATTTGGAACATCTCTTAAAAATCTTTTTGGTTTTTTTCCATTTGCTATACAAAATTTTGACCATTCTTTCATTTTTTGGGAGTGTTTCCATAAAAATTGAATTGCTATTTTTATTGGGTCTAGAAAAATATCAAGAGTTTTTAAACCATCTTGTACACGTAAATTTAAAACATGACAAGCACATCTAACGTGAAAAAATTAACCACCAAAAACGGATTTACAAATCTTTTCTAATTCAACAATTGAAGTGGTATTTGCCTCGGCATTATCAAAACCAATTGGAAATTTTTTATTAAGTAAATAATATTCTTCTAAAATTAGCCTAATTAATTTATAAATATTATTTGCCGTATGCCTATCATCAAAAACTCTAAATGGAATAACTCTTTTTTGAATATTCCAACTATCATCTATCCAATGACATGTTATACCCATATAAGAATTAACTTGCCAATGATCACTCCAAATATTGCTACCTATAGGCACACGTCTATTAAAATTCATAAACAAGTTTTGTAAATATTTTTTTCTTTTTTTATAGAGATCTTTAATAATGCGTTTAAGTGTATTTCTAGAAACACGTTTTGCTTGTGGAGCACATGCATTTTGTATAAATTGATTAAAATCAAATCTTTTACCAAAACTAAATGATAAATGTTCAACGGAAATAAATTTACCTAATTCTTCTTTATAAGTTTTTTCATTATAACGAAATAAAGGAGGAGTGTTAGGATTGGCGTACCCGAAAGTTTGTTGTTGTTTGGTGTCAATTCCCGCTTCGGTTGGATGTTTCGCCTTAAGATGCATTGTAAATGTTCCATATCCGGCTCCACCGATATATTTGTATTTTACCCCACAATGTTTACAAACTACATCATACCTTTTTGGAGCTATATCAAATCTTTCAATCTTCCTAAAGTGGTCCCATACGTCGGATGTAAGCTCCCGCTCCTTTGCTGTTGACATTTCTTCGATATCGGTAGGTGGATGAAGACTCTCTTGCGATTGGACTTGCTCCATATTAGGAATAATGTTGATTTCATCATCTACATCAACTTCGAAATTGAGTCCCCAAGGATAATCGGATTCCCCCTCCCTGCTCTTGCCTTTGCCACTAGTTCTACTTCCATTTGCTATTTTTTTTATATAGAAAAAATATATGGTATGCAAAAAATATAGGGTATGAAAAAAGAATTTGAAATAGGGAATTATTAAAGGAGATAATAAATAAAGAAAATAAGGAATTAGAGAACGTAATTGGAGAAAAGAAAATATTAAATTGGATGTTGTGAACTTGTGAATAATTGAGAGTTAGAGAGAATTTGAGAGAATTGAGATGAAGAGAGAATTTATGTGAAAAAAATGAGAGATTGGAAGAGGTATTTATAATATATCATAGGTAAGAAATTAGAAAAAAAAGGAAAAAAAAAAATAAAGGTTTGGGCTTGCAATGGCTCTTTTTAGAGCCGTTGTTTTTTTTTTTTTCCGGTTCATTCAAAGTACCAACCGTAACCGGGCCCGTATGTCACGGGCCCGGTAACGGTTTGGAACAGTGGGCTTGGGTTTGACCCAGGCCCATTCTTGGCCCAAATCGGCCCGTGGCCATGCTTATGACTGTATTCTTAGGCGTCGTGTCTGCCTTTTTGTTTTCACATGCACTTGTCTTTGCTTTTGGGTTGCCCATTACTTATTTTTAGTCTGATCAGCTTTCGCATGCGTCCTCTATTGCCTATAATATGAGATTAAAGCAGATAACGCGATTAGCCTTAAGAAAGAGGCGGATGTGGGACCCCGCCGTGACAGCAGTTGATCTGACCACCGGCGAGGGCTTGGCCGAGGGTTGCCGCCCTCTCCGGCGGCCGACAAGGGCGGCGACCCTTGCCTGCCGAAACAAAAGACCAAACAAAGAAATGGAAAAAAAAAGAAAAAAGGAAAAAAGGAAAAATAAATCAGAAAAAAGAAAAGATAATATTGCCCTTGGTAATACCCTTCTTTAAAATAAAGAAGACATTTTAGATCCTTATTTGAAATAAGATCTACTTCAGGCTCTTATTTGAAAAAATAAAAGCACTTCATGCCCCTATTTGAATTTTTCTTTTATAAAAATATGTATTGATTTGACCCGGGAAGTAAATGGCGGGCCTAAATAGTTCTTTTTTTTTTGGGTTAATACTACGGAAAACCCTAAACTGGTACACCTATGACAAATTTACCATAAACTATTTTTTTAACTACAAAAAATCCCAAACTGGTACACTTGTGACAAATGTACCCCAAACTGGTACATCTATGACAAATTTACCATCCGTCAGTTTTCGTTAAATCTAACCGTTAAAGTGCTAAGTTGTATGACACGTGGCAATTGACGGGTGTACCAGTTTGGAGTTTTTACTCTATGTTTGTCACAAGTGTATCAGTTTGAAATTTTTCGTGGTATTAACCCAATTTAACGGAGGGTAAATTTGTCACATGTGTACCGGTTTGGAATTTTTGGTGGTGAAAAAAATTAATTTATGGTAAATTTGTCACAGGTGTATCAATTTAGAATTTTTGGTAGTCAAAAAAATAATTTGGGGTAAATTATCGCAATTGTACAAGTTTGGAGTTTTTCTTGATCGAAAAAATAGTTTGGAGTAAATATTTCATAAGTGTACCAATTTGAGATTTTTCATGGTATTAACCATTATTTTTTTCCCCGGGTCCCTACACAGGCAACCCCATTTCATGGTGGAGACGATAATTCTCAACACGATCAAATAATGAGTAATTAGAGGTTTCGTTTATTTAGCAAAAATAAATTATTTGAAAAATATTTTTTTAAATGAATAGTTTATATCACTTATCAAAATAATAGTCTCAAATACAAATTATTCTCGAAAATGAATTCTTTTATTGATTAATTATTTTGAACGATACAATTTTTTTTTTGAAAAGATATTTTTAAAATTATTTATTTACATAGCCTTAGTGTGTTGAAATGGATTTCGTGTCGACCCACCAAAAACCCGATTAGTAGGAAGTTGGTGTTCATGTTGAACTCGGGAGCAAGAAATGGATCCGCCAATCCGATTTATTAAAGTCTAATCCTATTCAATTCCAAGTAATAGTTCGACCAAAATAAAAATAAAAAATAAAAAATTCTAAGTTGTTGTAAAATATTGCGTTGCAAGTATATAATAAAGAGAGCAGAGAAAGTAGATAAACACCAAATATGGTAAAGAAAGCCAGATGAGAAAATTTTATTTTCAATTATTTCATCTTCGTACAAATGACCAAAACTAAGCTGCTATTTATAGGAGAACAAGGATGCACTTAATATCAATGTATTGAATAAATACGTACATTGAATAGGAAGATGAACATACATTGAATAGGGAGATGTATTTAGATTGTAGAATATAAATGTACCATAATAGGTACATTAGATAGGATGAATACATGAATGAATATATTCATTCATGTATTTCATAACACAAGTAATAGTTATTGCAATTTTCAGTCTTATTATAAGTGGCGTGCTCGTCCTCTTCCCACTACTCGATCCGCCTCGGTCTCTGTCTCTCTCGCTCGCGCACGCAGGTCAGTCGCGCCCCGCAGGTCGTCCTCTGCAGCTCGCCTCTCCTCCATCTCGGTCGCAGCTCGCCCTCTCCCTCCAGGTCTCTCTGCTTAAAGATTAATTCTTTGCCCAATTCCGGCTCAGGGACGCGGTTTCTGTTTTGCTTCCGATCTGGAACGTATCCCCGACTGATCTCGCGGGATTTCTCCTGACCATTTGGCTGGAGCTTGGTTCTCGCTTGTTTGTTCCGTTTCAGCGATGCGAGCCTAGTCCCAGTTTTGAGAGAGATTGATGTGATTCGGCGCCTTTGTTTTCTTAGTGTGCTTTTCGGCCTGCGATTTCTGATCGGCGTCTCATTTTTGAGAGCGATTGTCGTCGTTTTCTGGTCTTGATATCTTGGGATTCTTGGTGCATCTGTTTAGAGATTGACTCTTGCTTCCGCTATTGTTGAAACCAAGTGCCGGAAGCTGAGAAATGCATTTTGAGCCCTGAGAAGTGTTCGGAGAAACAAACTGAGCCTTGATAGATAGTTTTTTGTTCTTTCAGTGAGCTGCGACTTAATTTCTAGGCTGACGTTTATCTAGGATTTACTCTCACGTTTGCCATTCCATGGATGTGTGCTTTTGTTTCTTTGTTGATGTCCTTTGTGATTTGTCCAGTGGTACCGTTCGGGAGAGAAGATGTTGGGGGTTGTGAGACAGAAAGTTAGCGCGCGCGGTTCTCCTCTTACGGTATGCTTAGTAATCGTTTGTTTATTTTCCTTATAGTAGCACTCCGCTGTCTATCTCATTCTCGAATTCAATCTTCGTATGCTCAGATTCTAGGACAGACGTTGCCCTTCCTCCGTGCGGCGGCATCACCGTTGAGGAATTACTCATCTGCAGCTAAAGAGGCGAGTGCATATTCTTATTTCTTTGACAATCTCTCCAAGCTGAGGGGGCATAAACTCAGTTTCTGTCAGTTTGATCTAAATATAAGAGCTCTGTATATCGTTTGTGTACGTGTGATTGTGTAGTTTCTTAAAGTTTACCGCAATTTGCAATGCTTTGGACTCCACAGATTCACTTATCCCCTTATTTTGTGCCAGTCCTCATAACTAATATAATTGGGACTCTTCTATCAGTCTGACTAAAGTATCCCTGCTGATTCAGATGACAGTGCGAGACGCTCTAAATTCGGCACTTGATGAGGAAATGTCAGCTGATCCACGGGTATTCTTGATGGGTGAAGAGGTAAGTAAAGCGCAATTATCCGATGATGCTTAACTTTTGTGCTTCTCTGGCCCTTGCTTTTTTGTTTCTTATGTTGTATTTCTTCTCTCTTTCAATTTAGGTTGGGGAGTATCAAGGTGCATACAAGGTCAGTTCTAGTCAAAGAGATGAATGTGTACCTTGTAGTTATGGTTAAGTGACACGTTCAACATTATTGATCTGTTGCTACTTGATTTTGATTCGAATGTGTACAGATATCAAAGGGTCTACTTGATAAATATGGCCCTGACAGGGTTCTTGATACCCCTATCACAGAGGTCATTCCTTTTGCATGATATTATGTGATTTTTTCTCAATTCCATGTTCTCCAAGGAAGTACTCCTTTTTTATTGGAATACTTTCTCATTCCCATCTTTTGGTGCTGCTTTCAGGCTGGTTTCACTGGAATTGGAGTTGGTGCTGCTTACCATGGTCTCAAACCCGTTATAGAGTTCATGACCTTTAACTTCTCCATGCAGGTTAAGGGCTTTCCTAAATTATGTTTAATAAGCACCTAAATATAACATTATGCTCTGACAATATGGGACTCACCCTGGGATTGACCAGTGGTAAGGGCATTCCCATGCCTTTGGCTTAGGAACCCATGGCTGTGGGTGCGATTTTTGTTCAGGGGAACTCAGGTTTAAGTGCGGGGCCATTGCGGTAGGTTGCTGTGCTAGTTACCCTCCAGGTGGCAGGCTAATTACGGTCGTGCTTACGGATTATCACAAAAATGATGTGACTGTATGGTTAATGGTTACTGTGAGTTGCGACAGCATTTTACGGACATCTATGTCAATCTATCGACCCAGGATATTCTAATTGTTACACTGGGAAATTTTAATGGAGCTCTCTTTTGAAATCTCTGAGCCGTTTGTTTTACACCATTCCTCTTTGGCATAATGTTTCTTATCATGGTATATTTTTGCTGGGGAATCTTGTGATACTTCTGATGGGTTGGCATATTCTGCTTGTCTTTTTTAATTGGTCTAAAAGGACTAGTAAGATATCATGATCAAAATGGCAAAGACCAAAGAAAGCTGGGAATTCATGTAATGAACACTTGTCTGTTTTTCTAAAGGGTTTTGTTAATCAATTATACAATATGGTTGTAAGACAGTTTGAATAGATACGCCAGTCTAGTTTGTGAGGTTAAAAGGTGAAGTGGGCCTTTAGTTTTTGTCTTGACTATGAAGTATGAGGATGAGAATTATATCTCTGCTGTACTTGTAGTTGTGTCCAATCGAGATGCGCATTGTGAATTGAAATCTCAAGTACATGAATCACTAATTGAGAATCGGCTCGAATCATAAGACATAAGTTAATTAAGACTAATTTTTCTGGGCATAAACTCATAAAAAGAAAGCGGAAAGTACAAAATAGCAAGTTTTCAGTAAAATTCATGATCAAAGACAAAGATAACTTAATTTTGACTTCGTATAAAGCATAGCATAAGATATTGTATCATATTATTGGTCCTAAGAAGTATGACATATGAAATAGAAAATTTTTGTGCCTTATCATTTAAGTTACACGAATTTTCAGTTTTATTATGGTGAAACTACAAAGAAATGTCGAGTGCACCATTCAAGGAGAAATTGATACTGTCCTATTGTTTTGCTTTGAGAATAACCTAAAGTTTACTTTACAAGACATTTTTGTTTATATATGGATTCACCAGTTATTTTGCATCAGGTTGGATTTAAATGACTTAAATGCTTTTCGTCGTAAAAAAATTGACTTGTTTTGCAGTAATTAGTGGTTTGTTCTAATTCATTTTATAATATAAATCCTGGCTTTTTCTTCAGGCAATTGACCACATCATTAATTCTGCTGCAAAATCGAATTACATGTCTGCTGGCCAGCTGTCAGTACCGATTGTTTTTAGAGGTCCAAATGGAGCTGCTGCTGGAGTTGGGGCTCAACACTCTCAGGTATGACTGTTTTATTGTCTAACCTTTTAGCTCTTGGTGTCTTTACAGTTGATGGATTTAGTGTCTTGACCACTTGATGTGCACTGCTTGTGATTAAGTATTGACTTATTTGTTTATTTTTTTGCCATAAGTAATGACTGATTCCACTTAGTTGATTATGTCCAGTGTTATGCCGCATGGTTTGGCTCTTGCCCGGGCTTGAAGGTATTGGCTCCATACTCCTCTGAAGATGCCCGTGGCCTATTGAAAGCTGCCATAAGGGACCCTGATCCTGTAGTTTTCCTCGAGAATGAGTTATTGTGAGTAGTTTTTCGCTATTGGATTTGTATGCACTTCTTTCTGATGTAGGGAGAACTCTGAAGTAAATTGTGGGATTCAGATATGGTGAGTCATTCCCTGTTTCAGCTGAAGTGCTAGATTCCAGTTTTTGCCTTCCCATTGGAAAAGCCAAGGTATTTCGCAATCATGTGAATTTTACGGAACTGGTAATTCGTATGGTCAATTTTCTCATCTTTTCCACCTTTTACTTTCAACAGATTGAGAAGGAAGGGAAGGATGTGACGATAACGGCTTTTTCAAAGATGGTGGGCCTTGCCCTCCAGGTTTGTCTTGCATCCGCATTCTGTTGCCTGAGATGCTATATATTGTCTTTGCCAATTGGAATGTGCTTCTTAGAGGAATGTATCTACCTTTAGTTTGCTCTTTTCTTGCGAAACTCCTTCAGTGACTGATCCCCTTTCAAATGTTGCTTCAGTCACTATACTGAAATTTAATTTGTTTAGACTAATCTAAATTTGCCTAATGTTCAGGCAGCTGATATACTTGCCAAGGAAGGAATTAATGCTGAGGTAAATTAATCTTCTTAGCCTTACAGAAAATTGGTTTATGTTAAATGCTTGTAAACTGAAGTAAACCTTTTAATCCAGGTCATTAATTTGAGGTCTATTCGACCTCTTGATAGAGCCACTATCAACGCTTCAGTCCGGAAAACCAATCGGCTTGTAACAGTTGAGGAAGGGTTCCCTCAGCATGGCATTGGCGCTGAGATCTGGTTCGTCCTCTCTCTTTGCTACTTAATTTTCTACTTGCAGTTTACAGAGGCATGAATAATCTCTATGCTACTCGTTTGCGCAGCACATCAGTTGTTGAGGAGAGCTTCGGTTATCTCGATGCACCGGTCGAGAGAATTGCTGGTGCTGATGTTCCCATGCCTTATGCAGCCAACTTGGAGAGGATGGCTGTCCCTCAGGTCGATTAACTTCCTTGCGATTCTTCTAGATAGTTAATCGATGAAGTTACCCAAGGCAGACTGTTTGAAGAATGCACTTATTTCTATTTCACACCCTCTTTTTCAATGGATCTGTATAAGAAAAAGCTAAGAATTCTTTTGTCAGCATTACTTGATGTATTGGAGGGGCTTGTAGCACTGCTTAGCACCTGACGTTCTTTGGTTTCTCATCATGCATTGTGCAGGTTGAAGATATAGTTCGTGCAGCAAAGCGAGCTTGCTACAGATCCGTGCCAATGGCTGCAGCAGCTTGAATCGATAGGAGAGAAACCAATAAAGATTTTTTCAAGCCGAATGTCGGCCTCGGTTGAATTAGTTAGGTTTTCCTGTTTTATGGATGGATGTCCACCTCCGGAGGCGACTTCTTCTCCTTTTGTTGGTTGGCCTTCTTGCGGGGGTGGTTGCTTTTTGCTAGAAGTGTTGAACTGCTATAGTTTTCTTGGGAAAATTCCTCTCTTTCTCATCATGAAGGAATAACTCCTCGCTGTCTGAAAGTGGAAATTGGCAATGGCGTTGGGAAGAAGATATCGCGGCCTTCCTTAACGTTTGTATTTCTCGAAATAAGTATAACAAGACATTGAAATTTTTCATCTTTTTTTTTTTTTTTTTGTGAATTGTGCTTGATATTCTTCCTCTCGCGTTTACTCGTGTCGTGGTACTATTTTGCTGCACAACTTCTGCACTTTTTCATGCGGTGCTTAGCCGGAGCCGTCGATTCGCATTCTCGTGTGTGACGAGTTTGGATTTTATGAGTTTCTTGATCATTTACGGTCATTTTCTCAAACGAATGAGCGACGACCGGGCTCCACCTCTTTTGTGTCGTTGATGTGCACACGTGTTTACGGTGGGTGTCGGAGGCAGGGGATCGCAACCCAGTGTGCCACGTTCGCTGCGACATGTCCAACGCATTACCAAATCTAATCCAAAATCCCAAGTACTCATTATCCTCCTCCATTTTCTTTTTTTCTCTTCTTTTTAAATGTTCCTTCATAGACTAATTGTGCATTAGCGATGTTAATTCTCGTAACCCTTCAGTTTCGGAGAAATTAAAATTTTCTCGGAATTTCTGAAGAGAAAATGACGAAGAAGGACGGTTGAAGCAGGACACTACTTGGAGTTGGAGCCTCCACCCACCTGGACCGACTTTCTTGTTTGTTCTTTCTTGTTAGTGGAACCAACAGTCTCTCCCTTTTCAACTCTCTCTCTCTCTCTGTCGCATCAGCGGATTCTTCCATGCTTCCCTCTCTCCCTCCCTCCCTCCCTCCTTGTTCGCTTACCTCTTACAAATCCCAACACTTCTCACGAGTTGCTCCAGACGAGACGGTGACGCGACCCCACCAACAACGCTAATAATCTCCTAAGTTGCATCAACGCTTCTTCTCGGCTCGTCGATCGGCGTCCGCAATTCGGAATCGATTCCAGAGGTCAGTCCATTTCTGTCCTCGGTTGATCGATCGTTTTCGACTTGATATTCAGTCAACTCACGTGAAGATTCGCCGAGTTCTCGGCTTCGATGTCCTTGACTTGTTTTGCGTCGATTTCAGTGGTTTTCTGTGCTTCGCTTTGCTTAGTTCGCGCCTAGTTCTCTGTGTATTCGTGGTCACGCGTCTTTGAGTATACGTTTCGATTTGTTTTTTTTATTTATTGCCTTTTTGACTTTTCAAAGGCTAGGGGTTTGTCTACATCAGCTGAATAATGCAAGGGGCCACACTTGCAGTCAAGGCAAGGACAGGGTATGGATTGCAGAAGCGGACGGGCTCGACTAGACTCGGTGAGTGCGGAGGTCGGAGGAGTTCGAAATTGAGCGTTCGCATGAGCGATAGGATCGGTTGCTACGGATTGCGTCGCGGTTTGGTCTCGATGGAGACCGAGCTCGCGCGCGCCAAGATCGGCTTCGGGAGTTTGCTCAGATCCTCGGCCAAGGCCAAATCAGTCAGAGCTCAAGCTTCTGGTGAGCTAGTTGTTTGCTGGATTCCCTTCCTTATTGTTCTCTTCGTTCGTTCTCTCTCTCTCCCTGTCTATATGTTGTGGGTGGGTGTTCATGCGTGTGTTGAAGTCTGTGGCCATTTAGAAACATATGCTACATTTCTTATGTCTGTATATGTGGTGTTGCACATGTTCGAAAAGCCAGTCGGTTTCATCCTCTTTTTTTGGTTGTGAGAGAATTGCAATATAAATTGCTTCAACTTACGGTGTTTATGACACCTTAGAATGCTTTCAGATCTGCTATGTATTAGGTTGTTGCTTTCGGATGGGGACAGTTTTTTGCTTCTAAAGCTAGTTTTAGTGCTTGCTATATGTTGCTCTCCCCGCAAAGTCTACGGAAGTACACCAGTTCCTCTCCCTTAAGGGTCATGTGGCCTACGGTTTCTTTTATCATTTCCTTCTAAATCGCGAACTTTTGAGTGAAACACTGATACAAACAGAGAAGAAACAAAACAAAACAAATGTGGGACGAAAGATTGCTGTTCTATGATTAGATTTCTGAAACAGATGGAATGAATCAAGTGTTTGGAGAATGCCTGCATGTATCTTGCTTATGGGACATAGATGTATAGTTGTCATCAAAGATTTTCCAAGTAATCATGCTTGGTATATGCATGAATCTTTGCTTTACCACTGATTTGATTTTTTGCTGAGGTTCAGAAGAAGATATCGAGGATATTGCTCCTCTTAATCTCCAGACTAAATCTTCAGGCACAGTCTTACCTTATGTTGGCGTGGCCTGTCTTGGAGCTATCTTGTTTGGCTATCATCTAGGGTATGGCTTGATTAATTATGAAGTGCCAGAAGTTGTTCTTTGTGGTTAGTTTTAAATGTTACAATTGACTAAAGAAATTGATGGGTGATCCTTTTGGAATTTTTGGACTTACCATCAGTGAAATTCTTACTTTATTGCATCCGTGAAGCATTTCATGATTTTCTTATGATGCAGGGTGGTGAATGGCGCTCTTGAATACCTTGCTAAGGATCTTGGAATTGCTGAAAACACTGTCGCACAAGGCAAGTGCATTTCATTTTCCGCACTGTGTAACGGATATTTTATCCTTTTTGTCTCTTGTTCCCTATGGCGCCCTTACCTTTTTTTATGTACCTTGTGGCGTGAACTGCTGTGCTCCACCCATTAAAGAAGAATTACTTAGTTGTGATGAACTAAGAGCTATGGTAATGAGTATTAAATCCTCAACGAACTATTGTTGCTGCATCTGTCACCATTTGTCATGTTACTTTGTTTTACTTTCTGTGGGGTTGAACCTTATGTTGTAATATCATGCAGGGTGGATTGTCAGCACTCTTCTTGCTGGTGCCACTGTTGGTTCATTTACTGGAGGAGCATTGGCTGATAAGTTTGGCAGGACGAGGACTTTTCAGTTGGATGCAATCCCTTTGGTCATTGGAGCCTTTCTTTGGTATGTCTCTTCATCAATTCTGAGTTCATGCTTTTTGTCATGCATATGCATTCCTGAATTCAAACTGACCTGTGTCAATAATGAAGTGCTACTGCCCAGAGTGTGCAGACTATGATAATTGGTCGTTTACTTGCTGGAATTGGAATTGGCATCTCTTCTGCTATTGTGCCACTTTACATTTCTGAGGTACTTACATTTCTTTTATTAAGTATGGCCGCTAAAATTTAAATTCAACCCTGCTCAATTTTTTCGTGATGACCAGATCTCTCCGACTGAGATTCGTGGTGCTCTTGGATCTGTGAACCAGCTTTTCATATGCATTGGGATTCTTGCCGCCCTGGTTGCTGGATTACCCTTAGCAGGGAACCCTTTATGGTACTTGTATACACAACAGATATCAGTAAAATTTTCTGCAAAGTCGTCTTTCATCAGTTTCTGCTCAAAACTGTTCCTTTACTTATGTGTAATTTCTTCTGAGTTAGTTTCTAGTTGTGAATGAGGATTACTTGCTTTAGCGACAGAGTCCGGAAAAGAGATATGTTGCAATTTGAGAGTTCAGATGCCATGTAACCCGATTTTGAAATTTCATCGCGAAGGAATAGTCTGGAATGTTTTATTCATTTTTTGTTGCGCTATGACAGGTGGAGGACAATGTTTGGGATTGCACTAATCCCTTCTGTTCTCTTGGCCTTGGGAATGGGATTTTCTCCAGAAAGTCCTCGATGGCTCTTTCAGGTAATGAGTTGGGCTTACGTGCAAGTTATGAAAGTCCTTTATGTCAGCAATTAATGTACCTGTGCTAGTTTCTAATGCAAAAGAGAAATAAAAGTTTTTCAGTATGTTCATTGATGAGAGTGCTGAAGTGTAGGTTTTCTATTGTAGCAAGGAAAACTTGTTGACGCTGAAAAGGCCATAAAGACGCTGTGTGGAAAGGAAAAGGTAGCTGAGGTTATGCAAGATTTTACTGCTGCTGGTCAGGGTGGCTCTGCTGAACCAGAAGCTGGATGGTTTGACCTCTTCAGCAGCCGCTACTGGAAAGGTAATTCCATCAAGAGTTATGAAGAGTCCAATGTATTTGTCTAGAGATGTGCATAGGATTGCTTCACTCATCAAAAAAGAGAAAATAGCTTCAGTTCAAGAACCAGCTGCTGTTGGTCTAACAATGTGGAATCATGTAGTCGGAAATCAGTATGCGTTGCATCACATGTGTGTAACAGGCCCTCATTGTCACATGAGTAAACCAAAATAATATTGGTCTTTCAGTCTTGTTCATACTGATCAAGGCGCATGATCAGAGTTGAATGGAAATTATGATTTGGTTCGTGCACCAATTCAACTAGTTCATTTACTTATTATCCCACTAGGGAGCAATTTTACAGCGCCATTTTGTGATATTGTTGCTGAAGTATTTTGGTCTACTTTTACTTCAGTTATGCTGTCGACGTGATAAATTCTGTAGTGTCTGAACAATTCAAGATGTTTTCTTTGCATCGTTTGCATTTGAGTTTGGGTTACTTTCTCAGAGTAGTAGTATGCTTCTTAGCTGCCTAGGGATGTAATGTCCAACATGTGGCATGCATGATATGAATCATCAGTTATGCCTGCAAAAATTCCATTTCCCATATTGGTCAATCCTTCAATTTATTGTACATTCTAGTAAATTTCATACATATCTTGCTTGGTTTTATCTTTTATCAGTTATTTGTTAGAATAATCTTGATATCCACTCCCTCGTGGATAAATTGACAATGCTGATTATGACCAGCAAATGGTGAAGATAGTTGGCAGCAGACAAGCATTCTTTTAAGATAGGCGTTGCTTTTGTTGTATTCCTGCTTATTCACAGAAAATGATCACATTATCAACCTCACCATGCTTTGGCTCTCTTTATGCAGTTGTGAGTGTTGGTGCAGCACTCTTTCTATTTCAACAGTTGGCTGGTATTAACGCGGTAGTATATTATTCTACATCTGTTTTCCGGAGTGCTGGCGTTGCATCTGATGTTGCAGCAAGTGCTTTAGTTGGGGCAGCGAATGTTTTAGGTTAGTTTCTTCGTCTCATCTTCACGAGTCCTAGCAAAAAAATTATATTCTCCATAAATTTCTAAGGAGTGCATATTTCTGTATGCAGGGACAGCAGTTGCATCCTCTTTGATGGACAAGCAAGGGAGAAAAAGTCTTCTGATGATAAGCTTCACTGGCATGGTACAGTTCCTTTTCTTAAGAATCAGAAATAGATTAATGCATACCTTTCTCCTATAGTTCAAGTATTGCCTGTAATGGACCGTGTTGCCTAGTAATATATGTGGGGTAAATCGCTTTTTCCAGCTATATGGTACTGTTTCTTTCCCTGATGTTAAATCCTTAATTAACTACTTGCCATATTAGAATCTCTTGTTTGTTCTTTTTTCATCCTGAAATTAACTTATGATATCAGGGTCTACTGTTTATTGATCATCTTAAAAATATTGAAGATAAGACTTTGGAACCTGAGAGTTTATCGTTTGATTCTTATAACTGAAGATCAGTCAATTTCACATACTCCTGCAGTCTAGTCACTTATAAGAAGAATTGATATGACCTTATTCTCTGTTATAGCATCACCAGCTTATAATGATCCATAATGTGAACATGAGCCATAGAGCCAGAGGTTGTTCAGATTTTGGTTAATTTGAGTTATTTTAGTCCAATGTGCTATAAGATCTTTCTTCTCGCAATAATAAGTGGTGCATCTCTGCTTGCCCTGATCCCATGTAAAGTCGTTGTCATAGATGGCTGCAGCTCTTTCTTGCATTGTCAGGTGTGCGTTATCTTTCTTGTTAATGTGACCACACAGATCTCTGGTGCTAAACCGGGGTTGATCTCGGGTGGCATCCATAGCCTCCCTCCATTGGTATTGGACAGTTGCCTAATGAACTTGGATTCTGGGGACTTGAGTGGATGTTGCCTGTTGGTGATTTTAATATCTTATATTTGCGACTCAGTGTATCCTCTGTCCACACAACCAGAAACCCCGGCAATGTTAACGTTCCGGATATAATTTCCTTCTTGGGTCTTTTTACCATCTTTGTCTATTGGTTGGATGCTTATAATTTCCCCTCCTTTTTTGAAGGCTGCTTCCATGTTGCTTCTTTCCTTGTCCTTCAGCTGGAAAGTCCTGGCACCTTATGCTGCCCCTCTTGCGGTAGTTGGAACTGTGCTGTAAGTTTGCTTATCAAATTAGGGCTTAATTTTCTTGTATGGGTTGTTGCATTAATGTAACTTTGATTCTGTTTTTTCAGGTATGTCTTGTCATTCTCTCTTGGTGCTGGACCTGTTCCTGCACTGCTTCTACCAGAGATATTTGCCTCCAGAATCAGAGCAAAAGCCGTCGCTTTATCACTTGGCATGCATTGGGTGAGTTTGACAAACTTGATCATGTCTTCACTGTCAGTATCGCTGCTTTCTGGATTATTTTTCATATGAATCACTTTACTCTTATAACAATGTACAACTGTAAACAACAAAATGGATTCACATTCTACCGAACGTAAGTTTTATGCTCTCACCTGCACAATTTCTCCCGAGACTAAGGGAATTTCCTATCTGCCAGATCTCCAACTTTGTGATCGGGTTGTTTTTCTTGAGTGTCTTGAACAAGTACGGAATCAGCTCAGTGTACCTGGGATTCTCGGCCATCTGTCTCCTTGCTGTCTTGTATATAGCTGTTAACGTTGTGGAAACAAAGGGGAGATCCCTGGAGGAAATTGAACGTGCTCTTAACCTGGCAACTTGATTGATGCGGACAATCAATTTCTTCTGTAACTACACGTCCAAGGAGATCGTACCAGTATGGTTACTCTCTTCGTTTCCAGCAGATAGCATTTCCATTATCAGTTAGGACTCGACCCAGGGACATACCATATTCCCTTTTTTTCCTTCAGATGTTCTTATGCTGTAATTCCAAATCAGTCATCAGGAGGCTCTGTTTTGCTCCTCTTTTGGGATTGAGTACTGACTTCTAAATCCAGGACACATTGTGGTGGTTTGAGAAGGAATAATCTGGGTAGCAGATGACAACTTTGGTCGTCACTGTATCTCTTAAGCGGAACCTCTTGTATTTAGTTGGAACTGTTGGATTAGCTGAGTTTCAAACGACCTCAAAATAAGATTGAATCTTCTCTCAGGTGCTGTGATGGAAATAGGAGAACCGATCAAATGAATCGCATGTGTAAAAACGAGATATATGTGCTTGTCTGGACCGAAAGTTTAGCGAAGAAGGAAAAGGGTAAAATGCTCTGAGCCTGGATAATAAGATTGGGCATGCTCACTAGGTTACTTCCCCTGCAAAGGAGAGAGAATGAGGGGGCTATGATTCCAACAAGAAGCCCGTGTCCTATACTCTCCTTCACACGCTATCAGATAAACAGAAATGGTAAGTTGGATCTTGGATCTCGAGGTGGGGGTCTCCTCTGAAGTCTGATCGGTAGCAACCTCCAGGGCGTTCCGAATGCCGGGACTGCGGACGTGTTGTTTTGCGTGCGATTTCTCCTGGGAACGAAGGAACTTTCCCCTCGTCTTCCTCTCTCTCTCCCTCACAGAGGAGCTCTTCGAGGGAAGTCTTGCTTCCCAAAGAGCAAGGCCTCCATTCTGCACCTCTACCGAGAGCAGGAACAATATCACGAGCTGAATCCCGTAACGCATTGCCTAGTACAAATGACTAGACAGGAAATCGTTCTGCCCATCACCAACTTTTTCTCTGATTGCCTTATATGCACTGTGATGATCTTTTTGTAGTACGAAGTACGTTCGCCAGCATGCTACAACGCTGAACTAGTCTCAGAATGTTCCAAAAAGGCGAACTTTTTTAATTTCTCGAGATCATTCTGGATCCAGGTTCTCTTCTATCACGCACTGTGCTCTCGGGATCAGTTTGTCTTCCTACCAAAAATCATAGGGAGCCGAGAAAGTGTCCGGTTTCATGATGCTAACTGGCACGTGCATTGCTTGTGCCGCGAAAACAATCCCCACCGTTGGTTCCTCACTCTCAGTCCGATTCCGAGCTCGCCAACTTGGTGAGATCCTCCCGTCGAGCTTCCCACTCCAAATATCTCGCGCTCGCGCTTTCGGAGAGACTGAACTGAAGGCGTTCCCCGACCGCACTCCCAGCTCGCGAGGTCACCGAGAACCTCAGCTGCTCCTTAGCTATGGCGGCCACCCTTTTCCTCTCTCCTTCCGCATTCTCGCACAACTCGCGCTGTCGCGCTTCCTCCTCCCCAAGCGCGACGAGTTCTCCCAGAATAATGGCGGATAATCTCCCCATGAAAAGCCCAGATTTCTCCGCCTCGATCGACCCCATTGCGCGGCCGAATGATCCGGTCAAGATGCCCACGGCTCCGTGGATGAGAGGCCCTCTTCTCGTCCCGCCCCACGAGGTCTTGGACCTTTCGAGGCCTCGGAGCAGCAATAGAGCCTCGGGCGATAGGAAACCCGAGAAGTCGGATAGAGCGAGCGGCGTCAGAGGAAACAAGGCGGTGCAGAAGATTGTGCAGAGCATCGAGAAGCTTAGAGGGAGGAGCGAGTCGGACGGAGCTGGGAACGAATCTGAGGAATTCGAATTCGGGATTTGTCTGGAGTCGTTGAAGGAGGAGAAGGAGGAAGGAGCCAAGCCGGGTTTTGGCGGGAAAATGCCGTGGGTGAGGGAAGGCGAGAGGGTGGTGTTCAGGAGGACGAAGACAGAGAAGGCGGCGAATGTGGCTGAACTGAGCCTCGAGAAGGAGTTGCTGGATAGGCTGAGGAAGGAGGCTGCGAAGCTGAGGAAGTGGGTGAAGGTGAAGAAGATTGGAGTGTCTCAGGCTGTTGTGGATGAGATAAAGTGGATTTGGAGGAGGAATGAGCTCGCCATGGTGAAATTCGATGTCCCTCTGTGCCGCAACATGGACAGAGCTCAAGAAATCCTCGAGGTTTTTCCTCTTTTAATTTCCTCCTTGCTGAGAATTTCGTTGTTTTTTTATTTTTATTTTTACGTAGGTGAAATTTCTGTGTTGTCCTTTGATTATTCGGAATTAGAAGCTGTGGAGCGTGAGTCGTAGATTTTAAAGCTATTGTCACAATGGGGCATTGGAATATCTGAGCTTGTCCTGAATAATCCTGACTGCTTGTTTGTGCATGAGGTGCGGCCCATAGAACTGGCAACATGATGAGTCAGAGTACATTCGTTGATCTTGAATCTTGATGGCTTCCTTCCTTGTATGATTAGACAGTGGCTCATTGAGGCAGCTAACAAGGTGGTTATGAAACAACAGATTCATGTGTTTTGAATTAATTATTTGGTGTTGCTTTAGACATTATACAGTCTGGGCCATTTGTCTGGATTGTTTTTGTTTGATATTGTCCTCTTCGAAAAGAAAGAGAGAAAAAAGGGAACTAACTTACTCACTCCCGCTCTTCTGGTTTGTCCATCCTCTCCTTGCTGACATGCCTCACTTCTTTGGCGGGAATTTTGGTGGAGTAACACACGCTGGACTTTTGGTGGAGTAATACATGAGTTGAATTTGCTTATGCCTCTGTTTGATTTATGCTGGTATAGTTTAGACTGTTACGATGAAATCCAAAAAAGATTTAAAAAGTTTGAACCTCCTTTCTCATAGTTGCCACTACCTTTTCTAGGTTATGTTTTTGGCTTTATGTACTATGAAGTTTTTTCTAGGGAAGCTTCTCTTGGTTGATTCCTTGATTGTTTCTTGTGAATAGATGAAGACTGGCGGCTTGGTTATTTGGAGGAAAAAAGACACTCTTGTCTTATACAGGGGAATCCACTATCCCTATAAAGTCTTTCAGGAGAAGGAGCGCATCCCAGCTATTGGTCAAGAAAAAATTCCCTTTGTCTGCATGCAGTCTAACCCTAAACATGTCATGTCTATAACACCGGTGAAAGATAGTCATCGTATTCTGGATGAGAAGATGAAAGGAGAGGATGGACAAAGGCATTCTAGTGCCATCTCAATAGACTATAAAGCATGTTCTGAGTCAATCAATGGTTCACTATATGAAAGGGAAACTGATAGATTACTGGATGGCTTGGGTCCTCGCTTTGTTGACTGGTGGATGCACAAGCCATTGCCCGTAGATGCTGATTTGCTCCCGGAAGTGGTACCTGGCTTCAGTCCCCCGCTAAGACTCTGTCCTCCAAATGAACGGCCAAAGCTCACTGACGATGAATTGACGTATTTAAGGAAGCTTGCTCACCCATTACCAACTCATTTCGTCCTTGGTATTAAAACTTCGTAGTAACTCTTTGTTTGTTTTTCCGGAAATTACTTTCAACAAGGGACATTTTATATTGTTGTAAAGAGGATAGTTGATCCTTAGTTGGTCTTGTTTAGTTAGTGAAAGGGAGAAGATCTGATTGGGTGGTTTTTTTTTCTCTTGACTTGCTCACTACAAAATTTATATGATCATCTGAAATGTTGGTTAGCAAAGGTGTTCAAGAGCTTCTTCAGTTACTTTAACTTGCATAAACAGTTTATGGTAGATGAACATTGAATTGATGCATGATGATAGTCATCCACTAACATGCAATTTGCTAGATGCATTGTGCACCAGCGTGAGGTGTCTGTGTTTAAGTTTCTCTGGTTGTTGTTGCATCTTCATTTTGAAGGGAGAAACAGGAAATTGCAAGGCTTAGCTGCTGCGATTATGAAACTATGGGAGAAGAGTCTTATAGCCAAGATTGCGGTGAAGTGGGGTGTACCTAACACTAACAATGAGCAAATGGCATATGAGCTCAAGGTGAGTTATAAGTAACTCTGCATTCTGCTAAAATAAATAATAGGCATTTTATCTTAGGTATCATTGCAGGGTCTCACTGGAGGAATTCTGCTGCTACGAAACAAGGTTTACATTATACTTTATAGAGGCAAGGACTTTCTTCCTCAAACACTTACAAGTTCGATAGTGAAGAGGGAATTGGAGCTGAGAAAATGCCAAGTTGTTGAGGAAGATGCACGAATTAAGGCGTTTGAAAGATTAGCTGTTGCAAATGAGCCATTGGAAAAGACTTGCACAATGGGAACGCTATCAGAATTCATAAAAATCCAAACAGATTTTCAGGAGCAGAGAAGAGGAGTGGGGGAGGTCAATGTCAGATTGGTGGCTGAAATAGAAAGATTAGAGAAGGAGCTGCGAAAAGAGGAGCGCAGGTTTTTCATTGTAAGGTCCAAAGCTATCGCCCTGATTTTCTTTGGCATGCTGTTTTGGTAACATGAATAGTGTGTGTGCAGCTTAATAGTAAGATGCGAAGGTCAGCAAAACAGCTGTCAAAGTTGAATTCTGGATGGAGACCTGCCAAGGAGGACACAGACCAAGAGATGATGACAGAGGAGGATAAAGAATGTTTGAGGAAGATAGGACTGAAAATGGACGGTAGTTTATTGCTTGGTGAGAAAAAACATTTATCTGCGTATCATCCGAGTTTCCCTCTATTTTTTTGTTCGCTCTAGGAATGCCTTATTTTATCTCATTTATCAGGGAATATGAATAATGACTTATGTTTGAATGTTGTCACATAATAGTAATTCTGCAAAACTCTTATGGTTGAACTGGTCTGTTGATTTGTCAAACGATCATGCCACCACAGCTATGTCTTCTAATTTGTTCATTTGTTCATAAGAGCTGATAATGGAGGCAGTATCTTTGTAAGCCATCTGTTGTTAATTAGAAGATCATCAGTTTCTTGCACTACCGATTTCTTCTGTCCTCTTAGTTGTTTCATTCATATTGTCTTCAGGAAGGCGTGGTGTCTTTGATGGTGTTATCGAAGCAATGCATCAGCACTGGAAGCACAGAGAAGTGGTCAAGGTCATTTCTATGCAGAGGGCGTATCCACAGGTCATCTGTACTGCAAAACTGCTCGAAGCAGAAACTGGTGGGATTTTAGTTTCAGTTGACAAGCTGAAGGATGGCCATTGTATAATTATATACCGTGGCAAAAACTACAAACGTCCTGTAAAGTTGTCAACAGAGCATCTACTAACAAAAAGAAAAGCACTTCTGCGATCTTTTGAAATGCAGCGATTTGGTGTAAGTGAAGATCCAAATTTCTAAACCAACCATTTCGTTTATAGATTTATGTCATCATTTTCTTGGTGGCACGTATTTAGCAGCATTTATTGAGGTTGAAGCTTCTTTGTTTCTCAGTCGCTGAAGTTTTTTACAAATCAGAAGCAACGGAAGATCTCTGACTTGCAACTGAGACGGGTAAATGTCAAAGCATTTGTAATGATATAATATGCTCAATTCTTATGCTATCATCGTATTAAGGTTTAATATTGCAACATTTGACTTTAACTTCTTCTAAATGTAATTAATGGGATGCTTTCTGGACAATTATGTAGGCAGAACTAAAAGATCAGCTAGGACAATAAAGACAGAATATGATGAAGTTTGTAAAGGATCATAGAAGGCATTTCTGTGATTTTCAGTACATGAAGGGCGCAAGGATTCCTTAGTGTCATTAAATGAATCATGAAGGTTCTCATCCATCATTTGGGATTCCTTGTACAACCTGATTGCTTGACTTCTTTTGAGTGGAAGTGGAGCTGAGGGCAGAATGCACAAACTCCACGGTGCCGGATTTTTGTTACTTGGGACCTTCTACAGCAGAGGTCATCATAACCAGGTGAGCATGCAAGCACAATGGTATGGCTCTAACAGTTGCATTAGACTTCCCATCTTTTTATTAGACATGCCATCTCGGGCGCATTTTTAGACTAATCAAAATCCGGGGGAAATATCTCTTTAGCCTCCTAAAATCATGACAGGTTTGGCACTTAACACACTAAACTGGAGTGCCATTACCATATTCAGGTAGATTCACCATAAAGTGCCTGCAGTTTGCCCCTCCCCAAACAATTCATCTATTGCAACTTTTCACTCTGAACTAATACTCTTATAGCCTTTGCCCCTCGAAGTCATCAAGAATTAACAGAACATCTGAGGATAAATTTCAATGTAGCAAATCTAGTAGCTTACTTTAGTAAAGTGCCACTTTTTCAATTTCTTGGTTGAGAGATAAGGGATGTTGTGTGGGGCTAAATATTCCTCAGCAGATTGTGTTTTAAGTGATGAATAATCCTACATGGAACTTAAGAAAAAATCTAGTACTGTTCAGTCAAGGAGCTCTCTGAACAGACTTTGCAATGTTGGTTCTCTAAAATTCTTGTGATCTAGATTCCATTTGCTTTGATAGCTCTAATGACATTTCCTGATTGAAATTTTTTATTCCGTCTTGAAGTGTGGATGGGGAAGCAAGTGTGACTGAATAAAACTTGGAATTCTATCTACAGCTACACGTCATTTCCAATTTCTTGTGCTTTGCTTTGCTTTATGTTACACGGCATTCAGATCCATGAACGACTCTTGACTTCAGGAATCTGAAGCGAACGCTTTTCGGATTAATCACCTGGGTTGGATTGTTGGGTCTACAGGATAGTGCAGCCTCTTAGCCTAGTGCTTCACTTGCCAGCAAAGCTAATAAACTCATTCACTCCCACCAACATAAGGGCGGTTGGAAGGTTGTGATCAAATGGCATTTAACCACTTCAGGTTTATCTTTCATTTACCCTTTTAACCATCCACAATACAGATATATACTGGTGCTTATTACGTCTCCCACAACCACTAGAATCTCTCTTTTCTCGGTTTTTTCGTTCTTGGTGATTGTGGCATGGCTAAGTGAACTTGCTATCAACGAGGAGACATCCTAATGTCAGTTAAGCTGTATAAACAAAGCTATTCAAATGGAATGAAGAGCTTTCCTCTTAACTCCTACTTTTGAAATGTGTGTTGTTAAGATAATTGATACTGTGAGTCTATGAGGCTATACCTGCTGCATGCTATGTTGTGGTGTTTTCTCTGTTTGAGGTAGTGGTTTCTTGCTTATTCATTAGTAGAGAAACATATGTTAGTGGCAAGTGATAGTCCTCCCTTTGCATCTATCAGAATCAGGTGGATTTGTTTCAATTACCATCTCTCCATCAGAAGTCATTCGAATTATCCCAAGGCATCAGCAACAGGTCCTAGAGAAAATTCTGTGGTCATTAGTAAAATGAAACAGAGAATTGCTCTTCTTCGTTTTTCTTCCACTAATAGGTTTTTGCTGTTTGGAAAGACACTTTTAGTCAGGTTAGAAGTATACTTTCAGGACATATGTTTAACCTTGGCAAATTTGCGTGCATATTATTTTGGAAGATACTGCGTATAACTCTGGGTTTCCCTCTGTGTCGCGTCCTTTTCCTCCTGATTGCTTTGCTACTTTTGAACATTGATGATAATGACGATCCTTCAAAATTATTTGATGTAAAGGTTAAAGACGACAGGACTGGGTGGTACTTGCAAGAGGTCAGAGTTTCTCTCCAACGTGGTATTTCTAGTTTCCCTGGGGTATATTTTCTTAGTTATTTACGACAATCAAGAACCCTTTTTCATTGTGTCATAGGATTTGTTACATGATCTTTTTAATATAGCAAGTGCCGATTCCCTCTATATTTCCAAGGGCCATTACACTTTGTTGTCTATTTTTCATTCCTATTGTTAGTTCTCCTCTCGCCTTCAGAGGTATTTATCTAGAGGTGTCAATGGGTGGACAAGATCTGGAGTTGTTTCCGTTACGGTCGAGGCCACTTTGAACAGCTTCCTTGTAAAAAGAAGAATTATCACAATTGCTTATGGGAGAAAATTTCGTCGATTGTATCTGTCTACCAATTAAGATTCAAAGAAGCAATGTGAGTGAAATAACATCTGCATGAGATTATATAGCTCCGGAGCTTTGGCCATAGAAGCAAAAGGGGTTTCAAATCTTCTTTGCGTAAATGACAGTTGACGGTTGTATTCCCGGTACGATGTGATGCATGTTGGTACTGGTTTCATACTGATACATAGCTTTCGCCTCCTTGTGGCTCTTGCCCTTGGTGGCTCTTGCTATTGGTGAACGTGGATGACAAGGCGGTTATTTCAAAATTTCTTGGCGATACTGATGGAGAAGACAAGGAAGGCTTCGGTGGTATAGGCAAGAGTTCGAGGCTGCCTTCTAACATCTCTATCGCCTTTGACATTGAGGGCCGATCAGATGGATTTACCTGAATGCACCATATGCTCACGATGATCATCTTTCTCGCTATCTCTTCCTCCTCTCCTGTGGTAATCCCATCCAATTGTAGACCTTTGTCTGGGTCAAGATGCCTATATACCATGTCTTCGAAGTACATTTCACTTCTGTCCGGTGCTTGGTCATTGGAGTTATTCCTTGCGCCTATCATTCCAAGAACCAACATCCCGTAGCTGTACACGTCCGACTTGTGGGAGACTCCTCCGAAGTTCCTGGACATTACTTCCGGAGCGATGTATCCGCATGTTCCTCTGGCACCTAACATCGATACGACGCTCTCCTTCCCTTGGCACAGCTTGGCAAGGCCAAAATCTGAGATTTTTGGAGTGAAATCCTGGTCGAGTAAAATGTTCTGCGGTTTTATGTCAAGATGCAAAATTCTCGTGTTGCAGCCACGATGCAAGTACTCGAGCCCTCGAGCGATGCCTGTCGCAATTTGATACGAGATCTTCCATTCTAGGGGACATATAGTACTTGAACCTCCTTGACTAGGTAGAAACCGATCCAAAGACCCATTGGGCATGTACTCGTATACCAAAGCTCTTTTGTTCACTCGATAACAGAAACCCAGAAGAGCGACGATGTTTACGTGGGCAGTTCTGCTAATACTCATGACTTCATTGATGAATTCTTCGCCATTAGCTTTGGACTCCTTAAGGATTTTCACCGCCACGAGCGGACCGTCTTTTAGCTTTCCTTTATACACCTCGCCATATCCTCCTTGACCAAGTTTCTCAGAAAAGGAGTCGGTCATCTTCTTCACATCGACGTACTTGTACCTCCTTGGAACAAGAGATCCATTGTTCCTCATGAACTCATCCACATCATAGTCATTTTGCTTCCCCTCCTTCTTGAATAACTTCTTCCCCCGTAACGAGAACTTGATTCTCATGCAGAAAATTGATGCGGTGATGATGATGATAGCTAACAAAGCACCTAGCGCGACCGGAATAGCTGCGTTTGATCTTTATTAGCAAAGATAGCGGGTACATTTACTAGGGGTAGAGATGCAAATTGGAAAATGCAAGATTCAATTACCTATTAGCACTTTTGAATTCCTCTTGGACTTGGGTCCTGCAAATGAGGAGGAAATATGAAACCTTTTGCTAGATACCATACTAATGTATCATTATAGGCCGTCAAATCAGTGGCTCGAGTTTGATTTGGGTGGAAAATAGATTCGATCCAAATTGACCCATTTAACTCATATTGGCACGTAATTATGTAAACAATTTCAGCGACCAATGCCTAATCAGCTCATATCCAACCTAATCTGAGCTCCATATTGAAAAAAAAGAAGAACAAATCCATAACAACCCATCATGTAAATCTTAGCTAACCCATATAAGACCCGTCCCACTAAATACGAGTTAAAAAGTGAACTTTTGACGAGGCATGTCAAGGAAGTATGTGATTTTCAACTTATTCGAAATTAAAAACTTTTCAGAGCACGTGGAAGCAAACAGTAATAGAATGCAAAAAAACCAGTAAGCAGAAATGAAGTTCGATCTGTAGCTATGTGAAATGCCAGTTTGCTATACCATATCTAATTTGCACACCACATTCAATTGCAATGATAGGACTAATGTGTACCCTGTAGATTTATGATCCAAGAGATTGACAATTCACATACTTCAGGTAAAAGTGAAGACATACCGCCACAAAGGAGTATAGCATACCTGGGCATGTGGCCGAGTAGGTCCTCTCCGGGCAATGACAGGCGAATTTGCCAGAGTTCTCATCCTGTCCACACTGCCCACCCGACTCGACACAGTTTCCACATGAACCATCATCTGCCCACTGCAGCCCGAAGCCTTGATTGATCGCCGCTTCGATAGTGTCTATGGTTGTATTAGTCTCTATGGTCTGAATTGCAGACTGGTTTACTGGAATTATAACACTAGCATTACATGCTCCAAAGTAATCCACTATGGATGTGAGGTTTAAGCTATTGATATCACTGACTTTCCTCGTAAGAACATAACCTATTCCACTCCAACGGGTTGGGCAAGTAAACTGACTGGACTTTGTAATTGATGCCGGAATCTGGGTAGATGGGCATCCATAATAGAGGGTCAGGTTGTTGGTGACTGTATCTGAAGAATAAGTGAAAGGAGCAACTTGAGAGGTATTATGCAGTTCTTTGGGGCATAGGTTGTACCAATAAGACGTTCTGGCAACTGTAGGAATCCGTGTGAGGTTGTCGACGCGAAGGACTCGGAATTTCTGGTTCATGATTGAGATGACCGGTGCTGCTTCGACACAGGTTATTTCAAACTCTGGTGCCAGGCCACAGTAACGCGGGCGGTCGAGTCCCCAGAACGGATAGCTCATGCCTTGCAGGTCACCGCATTGGACCGTTGAGCTGCATTTTAAGTACTGAGGATCGTCAACACAGAATGAGGTTGGAGCTTGGATCAAGCTGAGGAGTATATGGAAGAAACGAAGGCTCACTACTGCCATGAAATGGGGATGCCGATCCATATTTTCTGTTACTCCTTTGCTCGAAAGTTGGAGAGAGAGACAGAGAGGTCTCAGGTGCAGATGAAGAGGATGGATAAGAAATGAGGTGTCTTCTGTGTTTACAATGTTGCATTGTAATAGAATTGGCTTTTGTCTGAGCTAGGCAGAATCAGTCCAAGTAGCTATTGGGAATTTCCGTTCCAAAAGTCTTAACTCACGTTGTAACAATTGAACTTATAATTAAGGAAAAACGACACAAATAGTCTTTGAACTTTAATTTAATATGAAATGTGATTCCCGAACTTTTAATTTGTTCAATCTGGTCTCTGAACTTTAGCCCATGTGCAATATCGTCCATAAAATTTTAATTTGTTCAATGTTGTCCATGAACTTTTGGCGCATGTTCAAACTAGTTCTTGGACTATATAAAATGTTCAATATTATCCCTGATCTTGAATCAATGGAGGGATAACATTGGATATTTTCATATAGCCTAGAACTAGTTTGAGCATGTACTAAAAGTCGAGGGACTACATTGAATAAATTAAAAGTTCATGGACAATATTGTACATTAGGCTAAAGTTCATGGACTATTGAACAAATTAATAGTTCAAGGACCACATTATATATTGGGCTAAATTTTATGGACCATTTATGCCATTAATCATATAATTAAAGAGAAAAAGGGGGCCAAGCCCGAGCCCAAGCAAATTGGCCTCATCCCATGTAACACACTCTCCATTTTCCTTGAACAGCTTCAACCGCAATTGAAGCGTAAGAGGAAAGAGAACAATCGGTGACGAGCACAAAGAAGAGAGGCAACGAAGGAATGAAAATTTTCGCCTGTACAGTTTCGAATGTCCCGTCAAGCTGAATCAACTCTGTTTCTCAGCGTATGGTAATGATTCGACTCCTTTATTCGTCTAATTCGAGTAATTTTCGGAGTTAGGCCTTAAATTCGGAGTTATGTGAATTTTGAACTGCGAGGATCGATTGATGAGTCATTAAACTGTGGATTTATATGGAAATGATAGTTTAGGACACTGTGGATCTGCAGGTGGAGCCGTAGGATTGACGAAAATCGTTTCTAAAATAACGTTTGATCATAATGAATTTCTATAGTTTCACGTGTGAGTTACGTGTAACGGACAAAGATAAACATTCGCTCTAAACGAGTTTCTTCGTTAGTGCATATGAGTAGATTGGACGATGAGTAAGCGTAGTCTAGTCGAGTCGTTAGTTAAAAGTAAAGTTTTACTTGATTTTGATATCGTTGATTGATAAGAATATGAGTTTGTCGGTTTGAGTAACCTTCGTAGGTTGATTTTCAGCTTACCCAGATGAGTGGTGCCATCGCTCTATGAATTCGTAAACTCATATTTTGAAAGTGATAATTTTAGATAAGTTATGTGCGAGGTGTGATTTGGTTAAAAAGCAAAAGTGATGTTTATAATATATTTGATGCAGAACTTCGGATAATGGATTTGCTACCTTATTTGTTATTTGAAGAAGTGTCTATGAAAGAAATTGGGAAAAATTATTCATACTAATTTGAGAAGCGCTTTATGAAAAGTATTTTCCTCGTGGAATTAAATAACCAAATGTTATTTGACTTGGGTTGTGAACCTGACCTATGAGATTGGATTGTCGACTTGGATTTGTGGATTATTCAAAAATGTTAGGTGGATTATGCTCATGTCGCTATGATTAAAACCTATTGAGGGTTAAGTATGCATACTGTTATCAGGACACCTTGGGCTGAACCACCGACGAATATAGGTAGAGACCTAGCGAAGTGGGGGAAACTTGGTCGCCTTTGTCACGGGCGTTAAGCATGACCACAGTTAATTATTGAGTATTAGGTTAGTCGATTGAATGGACCATTGAGGTTTGACTTGATAGATATTGGTAAATAATATAAACCATTGATGGTTGATTTGTTATTATCGAGTTGATATTGTTAATTGATCTTATGCGTAAAAAGTTTTGTTGGAAAGATATAACCAATTTTTGATATTTTACGTATATAGTATATTGGAATTGAGATACTCCAGATGGTGGAGTATTGAAAATTGTTCAAGGTGCCATGGTGAGAATGAGATGAATAAAGTGTAGTGACTAGTATCTGTTTCAAGGGGAGATAGTGATAGATTTTATAGTGGAGACGTCGGATATATCTATTTTGTTGTTGTTGTTGTTGTTGAAGTTGGATATATCTGTTCAAAAGTCTGGATTGTGGCCATATGCCTTTGGGCACATTGACAAGAGAAGTTTACATGTTCTGAATGAAAGGAATATGCTCCAATACTTTCGGGTAGGAGTGCTAGTGGCCATGATTATATGGATCTTGATGATTTCACCTCAAAGTGGAGTTGCAACTAGAAACTCCCGGGATATTGGGTACTTGTGCAGTAATTGACACGATGGTGCCTGTAGCTTAGGTGAAACTTGCAGGTCCAACAGTTTCTGTAACTGTTGAGTGTGACAAAATGCATGTGCAATCTCCTTATAAATATGGATACAATGGTAGTTTTGCTTTATCTATGATAGAGGAAGATTTGTCCAAGAACCCTTGTAGAACGGCCAAAGGTGCGGGTGGAGTTAGCATTCTAATAAGGTCCACAGTTATGGCGAAGTTCAAGTGTGGCTTGACTTGGAAGATGTCTTTGGCTCTTGGGTTAATGAGGGGCTGCGAGAGACTAGAAGGAAAAAAAAAAAATATTCAGGTTGAGATATTGACTTGGTTCAAACGTCGAGTAAATGTGGAGATTTCTGATATTATATCTCGAATTTAAGTCTGTGATGGAAATCTATCCAAGTAAAAAGTCCAAATCTGAATAGTACTTGTGGTTTGATGATCGAAATACTTCTCATGTTGGAGTTGAATTTTTAGTTTGAGCAAGTTTTCTAGTTTGAGTCCGCTAAAAGAGGTTTCTTATTGTGGATCCGAATATTATGTTACGAGAAGCGGGTTTTGGTTTTAGCACCGATGGTGCTTAAGATTGCAACAATCCTACACTTTGAGATCAAGTTCCTGGGGTTAAAATTTTTTTTTTATTATACCGATTGAGGATTTTGTGGTCGAGTGAACTTTTAAGATCAAGTGTGGAGGATAGACTATGTAATATTATTGATGCAGGAGTAACGTCGATGTAATAAGGGGAGGACCAGAAACATTATCCATTTAAGCCATGGTGAATTCTGATCGAGAAAAAGTTGAACAACAGTAATTTTTGAATATCTGTCCAAGGGCCAACAATTGCACTTGATCTGCACTTGCACTTTCCCGTATACATAATCCACAAATTGCTTTTAATTTTGAGCTAGAAGATGGAAACTCTATCTATCTAAGGAGATTCAGCTCCTATTTTGCTGTACATGATGCCATGTTGGTATCCGTTTCCTGCTTAAATCACAGTTTCTCCACCTCCTGGCCCTTGCTATCGAGGAACACTGATGACGATAATGTGGTTGTTTCGAAATGTTTCCTCGATACCGGTGGAGAAGTCAGATAGGGTTTCGGCGGTGTCGGCAAGAGTTCGAGGCTACCTTCTAACATCTCTATCGCCTTAGAAATCGAAGGTTGATCTGATGGATTACTTTGAATGCACCATATACTCACAATGATCATCTTTCTTGCTATCTCCTCCTCCTCGGCTGTGGTGATCCCTTCCAATCGCAGACCTTTGCCCGGCTCGAGATGCCTATATACCAAATCTGGGAAGTACATAACGCTACCGTTTGATAGTCGCGCCATAATTACTTCTCCTGCCTACCATTTCAAGAACCAACATTCCGTAGCTGTAGACATCGGACTTGTGAGAGACTCCTCCGAAATTCCTAGAGATTACTTCTGGAGCAATGTACCTGAGCGTTCCTCTCGTGCCTCGCATCGACACGACACTCTCCCTCCCTTTGCACAGCTTGGCAAGGCCAAAATCTGAAATTTTCAGAGTAAAGTCCTGGTCGAGTAGGATGTTTTGAGGCTTTATATCGAAATGCAAAATCCTAGTGCTGCAGCCGCGGTGAAGGTACTCAAGCCCTCGAGCTACGCCCAGGGAAACTCGGTACAAGATTTTCCATTCTAGAGGACTAGCTGTACTCGAAGTACACTGACTAGGTAGATACTTGTCCGGAGATCCATTGGGCATGTACTCATATATCAAAGCTCTTCTCTTCTTCTCATAGCAGAAACCCAACAGAGCGACCACATTTACATGGGCTGTTCTGCTAATGCTTGTGACTTCATTGATGAATTCTTCTCCATTACCTTTGGACTCTTTCAGGAATTTCACTGCAACAGGGCAACCATCTTTAAGCTTTCCTTTATGCACCTCACCGTATCCGCCTTGACCAACATTCTCCGCAAGGGAGTTTGTCATTTTCTTGACATCGGTGTACTTATATCTTCTCGGAACAAGAGACCCATGATTCCTCATCAACTCATCAACATCAGTCATTTTCATTCCTCTCCTCTTTGAAAAGCTTAGTCTTCCTAATGAAGCAAATCAGTAGGACGATAGTCACGGAGACGCTTAGCGCGGCTGGAAGAGCTGCATATTAATTTAATGGAAACATTCAATACTTTACGTAGGCTAGCTAGAGCTCTCAGTGGAACTTAGTCAAGATGAAGTTACCTATCATTAAAGTTTTGGGCCTCCCCTTGGAATTTGATCCTGCAATGCAGTAGAAGGATATTTGAATTCCTTGACTAGTTATTGAACCGATTACATTTGTTAAAAAAAGAAAAGAAATCAGGACGAGATTTGCTAAGCTAAATAATTAGCGGAATCTCTCAGGGCTGTGCACTGTCCTAGGCCTTTATGGAGGCATGAACCCAACAGTTGTGTCTAAGATGCATTTATTTTAGTCAAGAGAAACTAGCATGTAAAATGCTTTGAGCAAATACACTCAACAGAGATATGGCGGATTAAATTCAGGAAATACCTGGGCAGGTCGAAGGGTGGGGCCGTTCGCGGCAATAACAGGTGAATTCGCCAGAGTTCTGAACCTGTCCACGCTGCCCGCCGGACTCGAGACATTTTCGACACGAGTCGTCATTATCTGCCCATTGCATCCCAAACCCTTGATTGATGGCTGCTTTTAGTTCGTCCAGGGTCGCGTTAGCCTCAATGTCCTGAATTGCCGACTGGTTTACTGGAATAATAACACTGGTATTGCAGGATCCAAAGTAATCCTCTAAGGATGTGAGGTTTGCACTGGTAAGATCACCGACTTTCCTCGTCGAGACATAACCGACAATACTACTCTGATTAGTCGTGCAAGTGAAATGACTGGATTTCTTCATTGATCCTGGAATTATAGAAGAATTTGACGCGCATCCATAATAGAGGGTCAGGTTGTCAGTGACTGTATCCGAAGTGTAAGTGAAAGGAGCCACTTGGGAGGCATTATGCAGGTACCGTGGATATAGGTTATACCAGTAGGCTGACCTAGCGAGGCGTTATTGATGCGAAAGACTCGGAAGTTTTGGTTCATGATCGTGATGATTGGTGCGCTTTTGTTGCCAGTTATTTGAAACTCGGGCGACAGGCCACAGTAACGCGCCCGGTTGAGACCGCAGAACGGGTAGCTTACCCCTCGCAGGTCGCCGCATTGAATTGTTGAGCTGCAGTTTAAGTACTGTGGATCATCAGCACAGAAAGACATTGGAGCCTGGATCAAATTCAGGAATATATTCAAGAGACCAAGGCCCAATACAGGCAAGAAGATAAGGTGATGCATTCTTTTTTTCCCTGCAAATCTAGTGCTTGTGGATAGACAGACAGGAGGATCAGGACTCAAGTCCAGATGCAAGAGGATGTAAAGGATGATGTAGACCATGATCTTTAATAGTAGAACGCGACAACAAATGTTCGATTAATGTAACCAACTTCTGAGATTTGACTTTGATGGGCAACAACTCCTCCAGATTGATACTATTGCAAAGCTTCAGTCGCAGGTCAATGCCCACGAAAAGAGACAAAGCTGATCGAGTTAGGCATGGCCACGGTTCGGGAACCGCCGGTTCCGGTTCATGAACCGGCGGTTCCGGTTCGTGGCCATGGGGGAACCGGAACCGGCGGTTCCGGGCCGGTTTCGGGCCAGGTTCTGGTTCAAAACCGAAAATGGAACCACCGGTTTCGGTTATGGTTTTTGAATTTAAAAATTAAATTGTAATGAATTTGTAATAAAATTGTAATCAAATTATCAAATAATGAATTATGATTGGCAACGGCTCTTTCCCCTTTTTTAAATTTTAAATTTTCTTTTGGGTCCGGATTTTCCTGTTCAGAACCGGCCCGGAACCGCCGGCCCAGTCAACGGGCCGGTTATGGGTTTGACTTGGGCCGGTTCCGGGCCCAAACTGGCCCGTGGCCATGCCGAGATCGAGTTCTTTCTTTTCCACGATACCTTGTTGACCGGGTCAAACAGAATTCGGTCACGCTCACTTCCATTACCTCTCTATTCAAAGGGCGAGATGAAATTTTTTTTTGGTCGAAGAGCGAGATGATTATGTCACAATTCGGTCGTTCCTTTGTGGAATTATGGAAGAAAATTCAATTTTTAACTCGAGTCACCAGTCCTCGTACCTACGACTCCGAAGCCGCATTTGAAACGTTTTGCAGCGCAGAAGCAGATCAGCCAATTTTGTCGTTCGAAAGCTTCGGTTTGGGTTGGCTTGAGAGGGACGCATGTAAAGAAACGAACAACTTGCCGGAGGAAGCAACAAAAACGGACAGGATTGGTCCTCCCGACTTGGTAGAACCATATATTATCAATGACTTTGACATAGCCAACCGACTTTATCGAGAAAGATTACTTTTCTTTTTTTTAGGCTAACTGTGGTGCAAGAACATACCAAACTGCTCAAAGCATGCGGAAACTACGATATGAGCTGGAACCCAACTTCCACTATATGGCTGGCAAGCTGGGCTTTATTATCTGTTCCAGTCCGGGGGGCACTTCTGCCTATTTTATTCATTTTCCACTTTCCTCTGTGATCTATGGATTTGACCAAGGCATTATTCCAGTTCACTTATGGTGCCAAGAAGACGCTGAGTGCGTTAAGTCGACGTTGCGCCGACCATGCTACGAAAGTCCTTCTAGTACCACGTTGAAGATTAGAGAGTCCTTCGTAGGTTTTTGTCCAGTTTTATCAAGATCAAGGATCAGTGAGCATGCCCAGAGCCAAACCTGTATGCTCGCGAAAATGGGCTTAGCGGGTCGGGTGGTGTCCGGATCAATTTTCATGTACCTCGGCGATGCTCCATTACATCGGACATTTATCAATCTAAAGACCAATCAAGCGCGACTCATAGGTGGTGTGATGAGCTGACATTTGTCTCTTAAAGTGACAAAGCAAATGCATTGTCAACCTAATCATGCCAATAGGAAGGAGAAAAGAAAGCAACTTTTTAATACAATCCATCACGAAATAAAAGCCCGTCAAACTTAAGAATTCCATGCCATTTCAACTCTACAGTTTAGGACAACTTTTGGAATAGATTGGAATTCATTCAATTCAATACGACCAAACTTAACAAAACGCTATTTCCAATGATGAGTTAACTCCATTTCGAATGTCCCGACAAGCCGAATTAACTCCGTTTCGCAACGTCTGGTAAGGATTCAAGTCCTTTATTCAGCTATTTTGAGTAATTTTCAGAGGTAGGTCCTAAATTCGGATTTCTGTGAATTTTTAATTGCGAGGATCGATTGATGAGTTATTAAGCTGTGGATCTACATGGAAATGATAGTTTAGGGCATTGTGGATCTATGGGTGGAGCTGTAGGATTTGATGAAAACCGTTTTTGAAGTAAGGCTTGATCGGAATGAATTTCTGAAGTTTCGCGTGCGAGTTATGCTTAGCGGACAAAGATATATATTCACTCTAAATGAGTTTTTTCATTAGTGCGTTGGAGTCGATTGGACGATGAGTAAGAGTAGTCTAGTCGAGCCGTTAGTTAAAGTAGAGGTTTACTTGGTTTCAATATCATTTTTTGGTTAATTGATAGAAATACGAGTTCGTCGGTTCGAGTAACATTCGTAGGTTGGTTTTCAGCTTACCCAGATGAGTGATGCTATCTCTTTTATGAATTTGTAAAGTCATATTTTGAAAGTGATCATGTTTAGATATGCTATGCGCAATGTGTGATTTGGTTAAAAAACCAAAGTGATGTTTATAGCATATTTGATGCATAACTTCGGATTAGGTTTTTGCTACCTTATCTATTATTTGAAATAGTTTAAGATGTGTTTATAAAAGGAATTGTGAAAAATTATTCATACCGATTTGAGAAGCGCTTTATGAAAAGTATTGTACTTGCGGAATTAAAAAATGAAAGGTTATTTGATTTGGGTTGTGAACGTGACCTATGAGATCGGATTATGGATTTGGATTTGTGGATTATTGGAAAATGTTCGTATCGCTACGATTAGAACCTATTGAGGGATGGGTATGCATACTATTATCAAGACATACTTTTGGGCCGAATCATCGGCCGATATAGGTGGAGACCTAGCCAAGTGAGAGAAACTTGGTCGCCTTTGTCACTCACGTTAAACATGACCGCAGTTAGATATTGAGTATTAGAGTAGTCCATAGAATGGACCATTGACATTGGACTTGATAGAGATTGATAAAAATATATACCATTGATGGTTGTTTTGTTATTGTGGAGTTGATATTGTTAATTGATTTTATACGTAAAAAAAATATTGTTGGAAAGATATAATCGACTTTTGATATTTTACGTATATCGTTTATTGGAGGATTTGGGATACTGCAGATAGTGGAGTATTGAAGGCTGTTCAAGGTGCCATGTGACAATGAGATGAATACAATATAGTGGCAAGTATTTGTTTCAAGAGGAGATAATGACGGATTTTGCGATTGGAGACGTTGGATAGGCCTGTTCAAAAGTTTGAATTGTGGCATATGCCTTTGGGCACATTCATGAGAAAAGTTTAAAGGTTCTGAATGAAAGGAATTTGCTTTAATACTAATGGGTAGGAGTGCTATTGGCCATGATTAAATGGATCTCGATTATGTTCACCTCAAAGTCAAGTTGCAGCCAGAAACTCCGGGGATATTGGTTACTTGTGTAGTAATTGACATGATGATGCATGTAGCGAGGTGGAATCCGTAAGGCTAATAGCTGTTGTAACTGCTGAGTTTGACAAAGTGCGTGTGCAATCTCCTTATAAACATGGATACAATGGTAGTTCTGCTTTATCTATGATAGAGGAAGATCTGTCCAAGATCCATTGTAGAATGGCTAAAGGTGCAGGTGGAGTTAGCATTCTAACGAGGTCCATAGTTATGGTAAAGTTCAAGCGTGGCTTAGACTTGAAATATGTCTTTGGCTCTTGAGTCAATGAGGGGCTGTGAGAGAGTAGCCAAAAAAAATATTTAGGTTGCAATATTAACTTGGCTCAAACGTCAAACAAAATGTGAAGATTTTTGGGAATATATCTCGAATTTAAGTCCGAAGGAAATCGATCCAAGTAAAAAGTCCAACTCTGAATAGAACTTGTGGTTTGATGCTCGAAATACTTTTCATGTTGGAGTTGAATTCCTAGTTTGAGTATGCTAAATCTTATAGTGGATCCAAACATTATGTTACAAGAAGCGGGTTTTGGTTTTAGCACACTAAGGCAAAGATATTTTTGATGTAACAATCAATTGTGCGGCGTGCTCATGAATCTTTGTGAGATTGAGAGATTGCTTCGTAGGGAACTAAAAATTATGTGAGTTATTGGGTGTAATTGAGAGTTGTGATGAGGCCCAATCCAAATATAGTTTTTGGGGATGGAATTTGTGGCGTCAACATGTGAGAATGTTTTGAATGACTCGAGTGTGTTTGTAATTTTCATAGCATCGCTTGATCTATAGTGCAATTCTGTGCTGCTCTTCCCATGAAGTAGGTGGTGTCCGATTTATTTATATTGTTTGGTTTATTTTGTTGTCCAATTTCATCGATAGTTAGAAAGTTTAATTTCCAGATGTTTTGCATCCATCAAGTTCTTCTGGTTTCAGCGAATTGTGGACAGTTTTGGATTCTCGATGGTGCTTAAGATTCCAACAATCAAACAATTTGAGATCAAGTTCCTGGGGCTGCATTAAATTCTTTTTGCACCGATAGAGGATTTTGTGGTCGAGGAAACTTTTAAGATCAAGCGTGGAGGATAGATTATGTAATATTATTGACGCGGGAGGTACGTCGCGATGTATTAAGGGGAGGACCACAAACATTATACATTCAAGCCATGGAAAATTCTGATCGAGAAAAAGTAGCGCCACAGTAATTTTTGAATGAGAAATGATTATGTGATTGTCCTTGACTCACTATTAGATTAAGAACCTGTTTTGGGTCACACAAGTACAAATAACAAATTATAATAAATTATTGTGGGATCCACTGTTTCGAGAATTTGTGGCCCACAACAGTTACCCAAAGACGGTTATGCTAGGAAAACCGTTTTTGAGTATGTGTCCACTGTCCAAGGGCCAATGCTTTGCACTTGATCTGCACTTGCACTTTCCCCTATACATAATCTGCAAATTGCTTTTAATTTTGAGCTAAATGATGAGAACCCTAGCTATCTAAGGAGATACAGGTCCTATTTTGCTATACATGATGCCATGTTGGCATCTGTTTCCTTACCTATATCACAGTTTCTCCACCTCCTGGCCCTTGCATATCGAGGAACACTGATGACGACAATGTGGTTGTTTCGAAATGTTTCCTCGATACCGGTGGAGAAGTCAGATAGGGCTTCGGCGGTGTTGGCAAGAGTTCGAGGCTACCTTCTAACATCTCTATCGCCTTAGAAATCGAAGGTCGATCTGATGGATTACTTTGAATGCACCATATACTCACAATGATCATCTTTCTTGCTATCTCCTCCTCCTCGGCTGTGGTGATCCCTTCCAATCGCAGACCTTTGCCCGGCTCGAGATGCCTATATACCAAATCTGGGAAGTACATAAGACTACCGTTTGATAGTCGCGCCTCAGAATTACTTCTCCCGCCCACCATTTCAAGAACCAACATTCCGTAGCTATAGACATCGGACTTGTGAGAGACTCCTCCGAAATTCCTAGAGATTACTTCTGGAGCAATGTACCCGACTGCTCCTCTCGTGCCTAACATTGACACGACACTCTCCCTCCCTCTGCACAGCTTGGCAAGGCCAAAATCTGCAATTTTCGGAATGAAGTCCTGATCGAGAAGAATGTTTTGAGGCTTTATATCGAAATGCAAAATCCTAGTGCTGCAGCCGCGGTGAAGGTACTCAAGACCTCGAGCTACGCCCAGTGCCACTCCGTATAAGATTTTCCATTCTAGAGGACTAGTTGAACTTGAAGTACCTTGACTAGGTAGATACTTGTCCAGAGATCCATTGGGCATGTACTCATATATCAAAGCTCTTCTCTTCTTCCCATAGCAGAAACCCAAAAGAGCGATGACATTTACATGGGCTGTTCTGCTAATACTTGTGACTTCATTGATGAATTCTTCTCCATCACCTTTGGACTCCTTAAGGAATTTCACTGCAACAGGGCGACCATCGTTAAGCTTTCCTTTATACACCTCGCCGTATCCTCCTTGACCAACCTTATCCGCAAGGGAGTTTGTCATTTTTTTGACATCGGTATACTTATATCTTCTTGGAACAAGAGACCCGTGATTCCTCATCAACTCATCAACATCATAGTCATTTTCATTCCTCTCCTCTTTGAAAAGCCTAGTCTTCCTAATGAAATAAATCAGTACGATGATAGTCACAGAGACGCTTAGCACGGCTGGAAGATCTGCGTTTGAGTTTAATGGAAACATTCGATACTTTAAGTAGGCTAGCTAAAGCTCTCAGTGGAAATTAGTCAAGATGAAGTTACCTATCATTAAAATTTTGGGCCTCCTCTTGGAATTTGATCCTGCAATGCAGTAGAAGGATATTTGAATAGTTATTGTACCGATTACATTTGTCAAAAATAAAATAAAAAATCAGGACGAGACTTGCTAATCTAAAGAATTAACGGTATCTCTCAGGGCTGTGCCCTGTCGGAGGCCTTCATTGAGGCATGAATCTAACAGTTGTGTCGAAGATACTATAATTTTAGTCAAGAGAAACTAGCATGTAAAATGCTGTGAGTAAATACGCTCAACAAAGATATGGCGGATTAAGTTCAGGACATACCTGGGCAGGTTGATGAGTGGGACCGTTCGCGGCAATAACAGGTGAATTCGCCAGAGTTCTGAACCTGTCCACACTGCCCGCCGGACTCGAGACACCTTTGACACGGACTGCCATCATCTGGCCACTGCATCCCGAACCCTTGATTGATCGCTGCTTTTAGTGCGTCCAGGGTCGCGTTAGCCTCAATGTCCTGAATTGCCGACTGGTTTACTGGAATAATAACACTGGTATTGCAGGATCCAAAGTAATCCTCTAAGGATGTGAGGTTTGCACCGGTAAGATCACCGACTTTCTTTGTCAAGACATAACCGACAATACTACTCTGATTAGTCGTGCAAGTGAAATGACTAGATTCCGTGACTGATCCTGGAATTATAGAAGAATTCGACGGGCATCCGTAATAGAGGGTCAGGTGGTCAGTGATCGTATCCGAAGTGTATGTGAAAGGAGCCACTTGGGAGGTATTATGAAGGTACCGTGGACATAGGTTATACCAGTAGGCTGACCTAGAGACAGTAAGAAACCGCGAGTCATTATTGATGCGAAGGACACGGAAGTTTTGGTTCATGATCGTGATGATTGGTGCGCTTTCATTACAAGTTATTTGAAACTCGGGCGACAGGCCACAGTAACGCGCCCGGTTGAGACCCCAGAACGGGTAACTTACCCCTTGCAGGTCGCCGCATTGAATTGTCGAGCTGCAGTTTAAGTACTGTGGATCATCGGCACAGAAAGATATCGGAGCTTGGATCAGGTTGAGAAATATATTCAAGAAACCAAGGCCCAATACAGGGAAGATACGGTGATGCTGATGCATTCTTTTTTTTTTTCCTGCAAATCTAGTGCTTGCGCAGAGACACACAGAAAGACAAACAAACAGGCAAACAGGCAGAAGGATCAGGACTCAGGTCCAGATGCAAGAGGGTGTAAAGGATGATGTAGTCGTCGATCTTTAATAGTAGAACTTGATGACACATTGTTCGCTCGTTTTTGCAACAAGGAATATCTTTCACCGAAATTCAGTCTTCGGTTTTTATTAAAAGGGGTTCTGCGGCTCAACTCTCGAAAGGAAACTTTAGTGAGAACACGGAGTAACACAAATGAAAGTGAAATGGGTAGGAATTCAATTGATCGAATGTGGATTTGAAATCAACAAGGGTTCAGGCTACGTTACAATACTCCTACGAAAGCAGTAGAAAGCTTGATAATAAACTAGAATTGCAGAAATTCTAAATGCTGGAAAGGAGAATACAGGGAAGTTAAAGTGCAGAAAAACTTGAGTTCTTTTGGATGTGTGTTGATCTGTCTTCTTTCTCCTCTCTTTCGATTATTTGTTATTTTTTGGCTTTCCATAACCGTTTGTCGGTTATTTTTTTGCTTTCAAACTCTGAATCTTGGCGCATTCAATAACTTCCCATTTGCCCACGTTTTATCCGCAAAAACTTGATCTTCAACTGTCAATATGGCTTTGAATTTGAATCTTTTCCAGCAACTGCCGTGAACTGTTTGCATTCACTATCCGGATTTCTTGCTCGTAACTTTTTGCTGACATGACTAGTTTGGCTATCCTGCGGTTCCTTTTGTCTTCATACTCCTCTTACTGCTGATCCTCTATAATTTCGGTATGTCCAGAATCTTACCGAATTTTGAAAATCAGTGGCCCTGTTCTCTTACTTCCCGAATATCGGGTTTAGTCTTCTAGACATTTCGGTATGTTGCAGCCAACTTACCGAACTTCTCAGAGTAGCTTACTATTCCCGATTTACCGATTTTCGGGACACAGTGATACTAAAGTCCATTCGGTAACTCTTTATTATTTGGTGTCAATAGATGCCCCCTTTAAAAGAATTAAAAGAATTTTAATTCTTTTAAATGCCAAAGATGACAAGACACTTACTTTTTGCTTCCAGCGCCATTTTGCCATCTCGTTTCGCGCGTTTGCCTTTTCAGCTTCTCCTCGTATCAACTCAATATATATATCAGATGTCCCCACACAATCTGATTTCTCGCCTTCAAACTTGCTTCTTCAACAAGTCATCTCTTTCGTTATTCTCTCGTTCTTTCGCTTCTTCGCTTCTTCGTGCCCTTTTCCTGTACTTGATCAGACACCATGGCTCCCAAGGCTCAAGCTTCTTCCTTTCTTGCCTCAAATGCCCTAGAGCGCTATTATAATTTCAGAGACTCTCAAGATTTCAACGATGATCGGCATTTTTTCTCGATGCAGAATGATTTCGAGGATTCTTACATCCTTGGCCCAGCTGTTTACAATCAGTTTTCGATTCCTGCAATTCTCTCTGATTTCTTCCCTCGTCATCAAACTGAGGTACTTCCAATCCACCATTCTTCCGTTCTAGCTTACAACTGGCACTCCCGTCCTTCTCGTCTTAGGGCTTTTTCTGATTTTGAGCCAAATTTTTACCAATGGTATCCTCGACTTCGTCCTTCCAAGGGCTCTCTTTGGGATGGACTTTCGATTCATAATGCTTTGCGCCTTTGTTGTTTTGACTATCGTCTGAATCATGGGCTAATCAGTGCCCTATCCTGTTTTTGGTCAACTTCTACCAACTGCTTCTTCTTCCCTTTTTCCTCGATGTCGGTAACTTTGCTCGACATCCATTGCCTGATCGGTCTCAGTCCTTTAGGTACAGACCCATCTACTCTGTCTTCGGATTCTTACCCAGGACTCGGTAAGTTGTCTGATTCCGAGCTAGCTTATGGGGCTTTTATCGGTAAGTTTTTTAGGAAAGAAGGTGAAGTTACCGACGAGGAACACACCGCTTTTCTCTTGTACTGGCTCTGTAAATTCCTTTTTTGCCACCCTATTGTGAGAGTTTCAAAGGACTTCGTAGCTATAGTTTCTGTCTTAGCTTCGGGAACTCTCCTTTCTTTAGGAAAAACCATTTTGTCTTTATTGTACCGAGGCTTAGCCCATTCGGCTTCTTCCATCATTTCGGATGAAATAGGTGGAGTCTATGGTGGTCCACTCTGGATTCTCCAAGCCTGGTCGGCTTTTTATTTTCCTTTCTGGTTTTCCAAAGACCATGTCTCGCAACCTCCTTCGGTTTCTATCCCGAATCATCCTGTCTGTCGAGCCTTAAGCCGAGAGTTGATTCCTTTTCCAGAGGGGCAATTATCTTATTTTCGGTTCTTTGTTTCCCAAATTTTTTCAATCAAAGGGAAACAATTCTCTTTTTCTCCTTTTCTCATTCCTGAATTCAAATCATATCTTCATTCCTTTCAGAAGAATAAGAGTGATTTCTGGCAAGTCGTTCTAACCTCTATTGACTTTCCTGTTAGGTTTTCAATAAATGGTAGATTCGTCGCTGGCTTCGAAATCTACTCCCATCAATATTGTGCTAGACAATTTGGGTTGATTCAAGGGATTCCTATCCCGGCTCTCTACACTTTTTCCTTTTCTTCCATCAGTAAAGCATTCTGTAAGCAAGGCGACAGTCAAAACTTCATTGAATTGAACAAGCTGATTCGGGACATTTACCGATTGTTCCGAGTTACCGAGTTCATTCCAGATGCTAATCGCTCTTCAGAAGACTTCAACTTCTGGTGGAAGAATTATCGGAAGTCTGTATTCTCAGAGCCGCTGGACATGATCCTTTTGAAAATAAAGGAGACGGCCACTCTTGCACTTTCTCAATCAACCGGAGATGAAGACATTCTTCCCTTGGAACCGGCAAAGCCTGTTAAAGGTTAGTTTGCTCTCCTTCTTTCAATGTACGTCTTCATTCGGTATTTAGTTGTGTCTAACTGTTTTCGCTCACAGCAGGAAGGAAGTGAAAAATCTTAGAACTGCCTGCTCCAGAAAAGGCGTCTAAGAAGCCAGCAACAGAAAGAACTACCACTCGATCTTTATCATCATCACCAAGGAGCCCATCTGTCAGTCCCACGCTACGTGCCATGATAAAGCCACATACACCGAAAGGTAACTTTAATATTAAAGCTTTTGCTAATCATGAGCATACCTTCCAATATTGATATGTGCTTTTCTTCTTTTAAATATAACTCAGGGAAGACTCTCAAGATATACCGATCAAAAGCGGCTTCGCTTTCTTCGTCCTCTGCCAATGCTCCTGATGATGATATAGCAATCCTTGACCCTGCACCGGTTCTTCCTGCTCCCTCGACAGAACATCCTATCGCATCAACGCAAACCCAGACTCCAAAACTTAAGGAAAAGGAACAAGCTGATGACCCATCTTCTCCTCAGACTAGAAAATCTCCAACTTCTATAGGTAAGTATTGTCTTCACTTTACCGAATGGTGAATGATCCTTATACTATTGTTTTAACACTCACAACTGTATTTACAGGTAATGATGAGCCTTCATCTGCATAAAAAAGAATCATGATTCCTGATGGGGAATTTCTTGAAGGCCCATCAACCAATGTACCTCTGCCGCTTGTTCAGCCTTCGTCTATCACTCTGCCTCTTCAAGGAATGTTTATGGCAAGCTCATTTTCTTCACAAGCTCCTTCTGCCGCAGCTGAGATAACTCTCTTATCTACTGAAGAGAAAGCTGAAGTGGAAAGTATACTGCTCACAGATCTTCCTGGCTCCTCCACTGCTGATTGTCCGCCAGAATCTATAGACCCGGCATCATTTTCTGAAGTTTCTAAGGAAGTGGCCAAGGCTAAATGGATTGAACTTCTCAGCTTATTAGAGTCTGGCTATGGGAAGTTGATTATCGACTCTGTCAGAGAGCGACGAGCAAGAACTCTCTTTCAAGAAGTATGCTCTGGTAATCCTTCCTTTACACTTTCCCAAGACTTCCAGGACAAAAGTGATATCTTCGCCGTTGGTTTTGTGGATGCTGTGGACACCATCAGGATCAACACCTATCATCTTCCACATCTTCTCTTCGGAGAACAGCGAGGTCAAGCCATTCAAGATGAACTAACCCACAAATGTGCAGATACCCGCTTGTTCTATGACAGTTATAAAGCCGAAGAGAGCAAACTTCACCGCTTAGCAGAAAGAAGAGCAGAACTTGAGAAAGAATTGAAGACGGTAGAGGTCCAAATGATGGAGCAAGAAGCGAAGATGCGTCATCTTTGCCCATCAGTTAGAAGAAAGATGGAGAAGTGTCGGGAGTTGAGGAAAGAATATGATTCCACATGTGGGTCTGTCAAAACCTGTGAGAAGCAGAGGGCGGAGCTCATGGAACAAAATCTTAATTTAGAATTTGAGCTCCGTTCTTTTGTAAATGAAGCCAAGACTCTGTTGAGGAAATGGAAATGAAAAATCTTGTTCTTTCTGTCTCAAATGTTCTTTTGCTTCATTTGCCGAATTCTAACATCTGCTCTTCTACAATCTTCAACGATTAACAGAGATCCCGATAATCCTCAATAACTAACAAAGATCCCGATAATCCTCGATGACTAACAAAAATCCCGATGATAAGGCTTCCCGATAATCCTCAATAATTAACAAAGTTTTCGATAATAAGGCTTCCCGATAATCCTCAATGATTAACAAGGTTTCCGATAATAAGGCTTCCTGATAATCCTCAGCGATTAACAAAGATTCCAATGATAATGCTTCCCGATAATCCTCAATGACTTTTGCATACTTTCTCTTGCAAGAGAATATTTTTGGCGACAATTCTGGTAACCGTCTTCCTCCACTTATGGGCCATGTTCTTCCAATTATCCGAGAAAAGCTCTGGCATGCCACTACCCATGATCTGCTCTATGTCCTTTCTATTTATAACTGCCCAAATTGCACAATTCATCCTGAACACTTGCAATCTTGCTCATGATGTCTTCACATGGTTCTTCATCTCAGTTGCCTCTTTGGCCTCGATCATACAGACATCGTAACGGCCAACATGAAGGTAAACTTTTTGCTAAATGCATCCTGATCCCAGCTTTGAAAACTGTTCTTCATTTCTTTTAACCACGAACAACTTTTTATCCAATTGCCTACAGATGATCGATCCTTATGGAAACTGCTACATGAACTACTATCCCAGGGACATCATGCTTTATTACTGAATTATAAGCATAGGTTAGAAGTTACAGAACTGACGGACATTTTTAGGTCCAAGGTATTCTTAACTGCTGAGTCTGATCTCTTGGACTTAATTTGGGAACTGTGCTCTTTATTCCCTGCCAGCTTCGATGAGTTTGAGCGCAATGTGAAGGAGGTTTGGAGCCTTGAACCTATCATTGTGGAAGCTGAGACTCTTAAGCTCCAAATTGTGAAAGAATTCTCTCGATTGTGCGTTTCCAAGGAAGCATATGCTCAAGTTCAAGACTCTTGCCTCCATGCCAAAGAAGATGCTGAGACGACACGTCGACTTTTCAATTTCTTTTCCAGTCATAACCGTGCCGAACGCAGGATAATTAAAGACGAAATCTCCCGGGTCAAGTCCATGGTCGAAGTTTCTTCAGACAAGTATAGACGATTGTTACAGGAAACTTGGGAGAAACTTGAAGTTGTCCGCTTCCATTCTCGTCGTACAGAACATCTCAAAGAGCAGCAATTCGAACTCCGCCATGATCTTGAATTACATTCCAAACTTGTAGCTCAGAATCTCAAACTGGTTAAAGATCTGAAGACCTTTGTAACCAAGATCAGAATGTACTTTCACTTTTGATGAATGAATTAATCTCCTTGTGTTTCCCAGATTGATGGATAATATTTCTTTAAGAATTTCCCATTTATAGAACGAGATAGTTCTTTTCCATTGATATCGATCAATCTGTACGCATTTCCACTGAACATTTCGGTAACTAGATATGAGCCTTCCCAGTTTGAGGACTACTTACCGAATTCTCTATCTTTGATATTAAATGACAAGATTGCTTTCCACACTAAGTCCCCGACAGCAAATTGCTTGATCCTAACCTTCTTGTTAAAAGCTCTAGCTACTCTTTTCTTTTGTGCAATCAACTGATCCAAAGCAACTGCCCTGACTTCATCTACTTCATCCAAATTTATATACATCCAATCTCTGTAATCTTTTGGCAACATTTCACTTTGCAATTGGACTCGTAATGATTGAACGGTTATCTCCATCGGTAGAACTGCCTCTTGTCCATAGGTCAGCATATATGGACTGACGCCTGTGCTTGATCTTCGTGATGTTCGGTATGCCCACAACACTACCGATAGCAATTTGTCCCATTCTCTTGGATTTTCTTCCAAATGCTTTTTAATCAATCCAATCACAACTTTATTAGTAGCTTCAGCTTGTCCATTTGCTTGAGGATAATATGGTGTAGAATGCAGCATCTTAATTCCTCTTGATTGCACAAATTCCATAACTTCATCTCCAGTAAACACTGTCCCTTGATCCGCAGTGATTGATTCCGGTAAGCCAAATCGGTGAATTATGTTTTCTTCAATAAATTTGATCACCGTCTTCTGACTAATGCTCTTGTATGGAATCGCTTCCACCCATTTCGTAAAGTAATCCGTAGCCAGCAAAATGAAACTATGCTTATGAGAAGAGGGTGGATAAATCTTACCTATTATATCCATTGCCCATCCTCGAAATGGCCATGGCTTTACAATGGAATGAAGCTCTACAGCAGGTGCATGTTGCAAAGGTCCATGTTTTTGACATGAAATGCATGCTTTGGCATATTCAATGCAATTCTGCATCATTGTTGGCCAGAAATATCCGTACCTTTTTAGAAGCCATCTCATCTTAATTCCAGCTTGATGTGCTCCACATATGCCTTCATGAGCTTCTGCCATAACCAGTTTCGCATTATCCTTATCAAGACATCTTATTAGTAGCCCATCTGAAGATTTTTGGTATAACTCTTCTCCCAATATTACGTACTTCTGGGCTTGTTTCCTCAGTTTTTGATCTCTTGAATCAGGATTTTTCAAGTATTCCATAATGGGCTGCCTCCAATCCTTTTCTCGGATCACATCACTGATCGCTATCGGTATTTCTCTTTGTTCAATAGAAGGTACCGATAATGTGATGATGGCTGCAATATTAGCCAATTCTTTTGATATTTTATAACCAGAAGCCATCTGTGCTAATTCGTTGGCTTCGTAATTGGTTTCTCTTTTGACATGGACTATGTCATATTCTCTAAATTGTTCCAACAGCTTCTTGGCTAAATAATAATAGCCAATCAAATTTTCATTTAAGCACTGATATTCTCCTTTCAGTTGCTTCACCACTAGCTGTGAATCACCAAATATTTTGATGAACTGTGCTTCCAATTCAACCAGTATTCCTAAGCCGATGATTAGTGCTTCATATTCGGATTGATTATTTGAGCATTCAAAATCTAACTTACAAACACACCTTGTAAGCTCTCCGGTGGGAGAGATTATCATCAAACCAGCTCCAGCCATACTCTTAGCACTTGATCCATCAAAATACATAGTCCATGGTATAACTTGACTGGAGTTCTGTTTATTTTCTTCCATTTGCAAACATGGGTATTCGGTAAGAAAGTCAGCAACAGCTTGACCTTTGACTGCTTTTATTGGTACGTATGCCAAATCAAATTCAAACAAGATAAATGCCCACTTGGCTATACGCCCTTTTATAACAGGCCGTGACAACATATATTTTATCACATCAGTCTTACTGAGTACATGTACTGTAGCTGTCAACAAATAATGTTTTAACTTCATACAAGAGAAGTACAAAGATAAACATAATTTTTCTATCGCGGTATATCTTTTTTCAACATCAGTCAATGTTCTACTTAAATAATATACCGCTTGTTCTTTTCCATTTTCATTCTCTTGTGCCAGCATACTCCCGATAGTTGAATCGGTAGTAGACAAGTACAACCTTAATGGCATGCCTGCTTTCGGCGGCATCAATACAGGAGGATTTGTCAAATAAACTTTGACCGCATCAAACGCTTTCTGCTGTTTATCTCCCCATATAAACTCCTCCTGATTTTTAAGACGCAAGAGCTGGGTAATTGGTTCTATCTTCCCAGATAAATTTGCAATGAATCTTCTGAGAAAATTAATTTTCCCGAGTACCATCTGCAACTGCTTCTTTGATGTAGGATGAGGAAGCTCTATAATAGCCTTCGCCTTATTCTTGTCAATCTCAATTCCCCTTTGATTAACTAGGAATCCCAAGAAATTCCTTGCTCGCACTCCAAAGGCACATTTAGCGGGATTCATCTTCAATTTGTATTTTCTCATCCTAACAAAAGCTTGCTCAAGATAGTCCAAATGCTCTCCCTGACTTGATTTGATCACAACATCATCAATATAAACTTCCAAGAATTTACCAATCATGTCATGAAAGATGAAATTCATTGCTCGCTGGTAAGTAGCTCCTGCATTTTTCAGCCCAAAAGGCATCACTGTCCACTGAAAAGTCCCGATAGCACTAGGACATCTAAACGCTGTTTTCGGGACATCTTCTTTAGCAATAAATATCTGGTTGTAACCCGAATGACCATCCATTAGAGATAACATCTCATTTCCCGACGCCGAATCTACTAACATGTCTGCCATCGGCATCTGATACTCATCTTTTGGAGTGGCATTATTAAGATCCCGAAAATCAATACAGACTCTCGATTTTCCATTTTTCTTCTTTACAGGAACAATATTCGAAATCCACTCTACATACCTGGCTGTCTCAATGAATTTTGCTTTCAGCAGCCTTTCAATCTCTTCCTTGACTTTGTCAACCACATCTAGAGCAAACCTTCTTGCTAACTGTTTGTGTGGATGAAATCCTTTCTTAATAGGAAGACGATGTTCTACAATATCTCTTGACAAACCAGGCATTTCATGGTAATCCCATGCGAAGCAATCTTTGTATTCTTTGATCAAGTGGATTAAATCTTCTTTCATGCCCCCTTGTAGAAAAGCACTCACGTATATTGGACGAAAACACCCAGGTTCTCCTATATCAACTTCTAACAATGGGTCTTGAGCTTCTGTTGACCTGTTGTCTTCCTTGATTGGTGACTCTTCCCATTCGTCAATACAATCTGAAACTTCAGCACTCTGCTGGGTCTTCTCTGCCAGGTATGCAAAGTACCTTTCACAAACTTCTTGCAATAAGGGCTCGCTTTCCATAAAGAGTATGTAACTCCTCTAATGCCAAGCTAGATTTGGGAATCCACTCAGTTTTCATATTCCCAAAGCGGCAATAAGCATGAGATCGTGAATCTGCTTTTGGTATTCCGATGACATGTTCTCCATGTGAATACTCTTGATGATCTTGATGAATACCAGTTAACCCTATTGAAGCAAATCCCGAATCAGCCTTAATGTACTCTACTCCCTCACCATTCCAAAATGCCAGAACCTGATGAAGAGTCGAAGGTACACATTGATTGGAGTGTATCCAATCTCTTCCAAGCAACAAATTGTACGAACCATCAGACTCTATCACGAAGAAAGTAGTCCTTGATGTCTTAGATCCTATGGTTAAGTCCAATACAACTGCCCCTTTGACTTCGGTAACTTCTCCTAGGAAATCAGAAAGCTGAACATTCGATGGAATTATTTCATCATCATCTTTTCCCAACTTCTTGAAGTACCTGTAAGATATGAGATTCAAGGTAGCTCCCGCATCTACAAAGATCTTACCGACAGCTTGACCATTGATTCTACCTGAAATAACCAAGGACCTTAAATGTCTAGCCTTGTCTGAAGGTACTTTATCAAACCTTATCATTTCTTTATCAGAGAATTCGAATTCTGCCATTGCTATTTCTTTCTCTGAGATATGTTCGAGTTCTTCTTCTACCACTAAACAAGCTCCATATTCAGCTAGAAGCTTAGCATGGACCATGTTGATCCTCATTGGCGAACAATTCTCTTTCGGCATTTTGGAATGACCAGCTCGGCAACTCTTATCATCTTCTTACGACATCTTGAGATTCAGATTCTTTTGTTCTATTTTGACTTGATGCCTCGGATTAAGAGCTACTTGGAATTGCCCAAAGTTAATTGTTTGGGAGACTTGCTGAACCTCTTTTCCTTTTTTCATTTCGTGGTGAGAACTACTCCCTGAATCATATACAGAATTTTTCTCTGGTTTGACAAACTCTTTATCATCAGGGTTTCTTCTCCAAACCCAATTTCCTCTCGTATTAAAAGATCTGGTTGGAGGAATCTGTGATGGCATTCCTTTGTCCCGACGATTCTCGAAATCCCTCTGTCTGCTTTTCATTCGCTGAAAACGTCTTTTTGCAGTTCGGTAAGATGCTTGCCCCGGCGGTTTAGCCAAGGACCATTTTCCTTCGGGAGGATTGTGTGGGATTTTAATTGTTTTTGTCTTCGGAACTTCTTGGGGAATTGATGATGGTGGATCATCAAATTCATCTCCACAACCAGATGGTTCCACAGGCAATGACGGGGATAAGGAATCCTTCGTGTCTCCATAGTACACCACATAATCAAATTTCCAACTAGGCTCTCCAAGCAATCCTACTTTGGGATCTCCTTCTTTATATCGCTGCCATAAACTCTTCTTCTTCTCAGGCTTTCGTGGGATTTCATTTTCCTTGTGAGATTGTGTTTCAACTTCTTGAGTTGGAGGAACTTGTCTTGGTGGATCGGGGCAAAATTCCCGCCTCTCAGACACTTGTGTTGACCGCCTTGATTCAACTTCTTGACTTCTTGATTGTGCCGAAACATTTTTAGTTACCACAATCTCAGACCTTATCTGTGGTCTGCCTTCCCGACGGACAAATGATCCCGATCTGTATCTTCCCCTTGTTCCTCTCATGCACTGGAACTCGGGAACTTCCCGATGCTGATGACTTAATTCTCGCTGGCAACGGGTGCACAATTGTCTATTATCATGCCTCGTAGACTCATGTACATTAACCATACTGATCATCTTCGGGAAAGGATCCGTGTCTACTTCCATTGGAGTTTTGCCTTTGTCTTCAGCGAATTTAATCTTGCCTTGACGAATCGCTTCCTGGATTGTCTTTCTAAAAATAATACAATTCACCGTATCATGAGTCTTGGAATGATGCCACTTGCAATACCTTTTGTCAGTAGTCTCTTCCCTGGATGGGATTACCTGTCCCTCAGCCAATTTGATCATTCCATCTTTCAACAACAAGTCAAATATCTCATCCAACTTGTAGATATCAAACGAATAATTACTCGTTTCCTTGGCTTTAAACTTGGACACATCTCTCACCTTTGCTGGTTTCAAAGCTGGGCACACATATGATTTTTCAAGTACCATAGTTGCTACCGCTATCTCATTTTCTTCTTCGGTAAAGTCACCGTATTCGGTACTTTCAACCGATGCTATTGTCTGCCGATTATCCTTCGTCGGCTTCTTATCTTTATCCTTCAGCATGTGCTCATACTTAGAAACCCGAGCATTTAATTGAAAGAGATCATCAAAAGCCTGCCCCTCAAATCTCTCCTTGAGATTAAACTTCAGCCCATTAAAAGCCAAATCTGTAAATTCCTTTTCAGTGAGAGAAGTCAAACACCGATTCCTGGACTTCTTGAAACGAGCAATGAATTGATCTACTGTCTCAGTGCCATACTGGTACATCCTGGCCAAGTCGGCTACTGTTACCTCTGGTACCGTTCGGTAAAACTGAGAATGGAACTGTCTCTCCATCTCAACCCACGTCTGAATAGAATTTGCTGGCAAATTCGTATACCAAGTAAATGCTGTCTTTGATAATGACAATGGGAATAGCCTTAGCCTTAAATATTCATTTGTTCCAGCCTCTCCACATTGTGCTAAAAAACGACCTACATGCTCCACAGTTGACTGATCTTCCTCGCCTGTAAATACAGCGAAATCTGGCATTTTAAATCCCCTTGGATATGGAATGTTATCCACCCAGTCGGGATGTGGCTTCCTGTATACAGGTCTTGGTGTGCCTCTCTCTGCTCCTAATTGTTGCATTACCAATTCTGCAACTGTCTGGATTCCATGGCCTTAAATTCTGCTGGCCCAACCAAGGATCTTGCCCCCTAGGATCAACCTGCTGAGGTCTGTTCATTCCTTGTTGATCCATATTGAAGTTAACGGGTGGTGGTGGCTTGTAGAGAGGATTTTCTACCACTTGTGGATATGGTTGAGCTACAGGTGGTCTCATGGGATCAAAGTTAGGGACATTCACTAGTGGAGGCATGTTCAATACTGGTGGATGATTCGAGATCATGGGATTGATCACATTAGCATCAGTAAGGCCAGTTTGAGGGAAATTGTAACCACTCACACCATTTACCAGATTTGCTGTTGTAGGATTTTCTGGCCTTGGTATAATCCTTACTGGAGGCTGCAGATTCGATCCTCCACTACCATTATACCCAACATTGGGATGTCCCGATGCTGGTGGAAATGGTATCGTGCCAGAAGGATTTACATAAAAGGGAGGAACTTGAGAGGATGAACTAGGACGCGATATTACCTCGTTTATGGCGTTAATCATCATAGGCTTTATCACATCTGAGACATGCCGCACCATATGGTTAGTGAGCTCATTCTGCTGTTCCTCAAACATTCTTCTCATCGTGGCTATCAAAGTGTTGTCAGGTGCCAACGCATGGATTTGTTCTTCGTTCAATTGCCGAGGAACATCAGCATTGTGATGGGGTACGTCCTCATTTGCTGCCGAATGCTCTGATCGTGCTCCATCATCTGGATTGTTGATGTTACCAACTGGTACTCCATCTGATTGACCTCTGGTTCTCACCATTTCTCTTAATCTTACCACAATGGTCCCACCGGGCGTGCCAAAAAGATGTTCGCTCGTTTTTGCAACAAGGAATATCTTTCACTGAAATTCAGTCTTCGATTTTTATTAAAAGGGGTTCTGCGGCTCAACTCTCGAAAGGAAACTTTAGTGAGAACACGGAGTAACACAAATGGAAGTGAAATGGGTATGAATTCAATGGATCGAATGTGGATTTGAGATCAACAATGGTTCATGCTACGTTACAATACTCCTAGGAAAGCAGTAGAAAGCTTGATAATAAACTAAAATTGCAGAAACTCTAAATGCTGGAAAGGAGAATACATGGAAGTTAAAGTGCAGAAAAACTTGAGTTCTTTTGGATGTGTGTTGATCTGTCTTCTTTCTCCTCTCTTTCGATTATTTGTTATTCTTTGGCTTTCCATAACCGTTTGTCGGTTATTTTCTTGCTTTCAAACTCTGAATCTTGGCGCATTTAATAACTTCCCATTTGCCCACGTTTTATCCGTAAAAACTTGATCTTCAACTGTCAATATGGCTTTGAATTTGAATCTTTTCCAGCAACTGCCGTGAACTGTTCGCATTCACTATCCGGATTTCTTGCTCGTAACTTCTTGCTGACATGGCTAGTTTGGCTATCCTGCGGTTCCTTTTGTCTTCATACTCCTCTTACTGCTGATCCTCTATAATTTCGGTATGTCCAAAATCTTACCGAATTTTGAAAATCAGTGGCCCTGTTCTCTTACTTCCCGAATATCGGGTTTAATCTTCTAGACATTTCGGTATGTTGCAGTCAACTTACCGAACTTCTCAGAGTAGTTTACTATTCCCGATTTACCGATTTTCGGGATACAGTGATACTAAAGTCCATTCGGTAACTTTTTATTATTTGGTGTCAACACACATGTTCGATTAATGTAATCAATTTGTGAGATTTGACTTTGATGGGCAACAACTCCATCAGGTAGACATTATTGGAAGCTTCAGTTGTAGGTCAATGTCCACCAAAAAAGGACAAAGCTGACAAGTGGGAAAGAGAGAGATTTGTCTCTTCTTGGGGTAAGAGTTCATCCACGATCACTTCTAGTCATGGCCACGGGCCGGTTTGAGCCCGGAACCGGCCTATTGACTGGGCTCGCGATTCCAACCCGAAATCGACCCGTGGCATAAGGGCCCGGTTCCGATTTCTTCAAACCTTGAACTGGGCCTGGAACAGGTTGTTCCGGGGCGGTTCCGAACCGTGAAAAAATGGGGATAAAAAAAATTAAAAAAGAAAAAAAAGTTGCAACGGCTCTTTCTTTTTGGTGACCGTCGCAAAAGTCACTTAAGTTTTTTTTCTTTTTTCTTTACTAATTTCTAACCTATGAGTATGATATAAATATCCCTTCCCATCTCTCATTTTTTTCACACAAATTTTCTCTTCATCTCAATTCTCTCAAATTCTCTCTAACTCTCAATTATTCACAACATCCAATTTATTATTTTCTTTTCTTCAATTACGTTCTCTAATTCCTTATTTTCTTTATTTATTATCTCCTTTAATAATTTCCTATTTCAATTTTTTTTTCATACCTTATATTTTTTGAATTATACCATATATTTTTTCTATATAAAAAATGGCAAGTGGAAATAGAACTAGTGGCAAAGGCAAGAGCAAGAGAGGGAATCTGATTATCCTCCTAGTCCTCGTGATTATGAAGATTGGGGAGTTGAAGTTGATGTAAATGATGAAATCAACATTATTTCTAATATGGAGCAAGTCCAAACGCAAGAGAGTCTTCATCCTCTTACCGGTATCGAAGAAATGTCAACAACAAAGGAGCGGGAGTTTACATCCGATGTATGGGACCACTTCACGAAGATTGAAAGATTTGATATAGTTCCAAAAAGGTATGATGTAGTTTGTAAACATTGTTCGGTAAAATACAAATATATCGGTGGAATCGGATATGGAATATTTAAACGGCATCTTAAGGCGAAGCATCCAACCGAAGCGGGAATTGACACCAAGCAACAACAATTTTTCGGGTACGCTAATCCTAACACTCCTCCTTTATTTTGTTATAATGAAAAAACTTATAAAGAAGAATTAGGTAAATTTGTTTCCGTTGAACATTTATCATTTAGTTTTGGTGAAAGATTTGGTTTTAATCAATTTATACAAATTGCATGTGTTCCACAAGCAAAATGTGTTCCTAGAAATATACTTAAACGCATAATTAAAGATCTTTATAAAAAAGGAAAAAAAGATTTACAATTTTTTTTTGAATTTTAATGGACGTGTACATATAGGTAGCGATATTTGGAGTGATCATTGGCAAGTTCATTCTTATATGGGTATAACATGTCATTGGATAGATGATGATTGGAATATTCAAAAAAGAGTTATTGCATTTAGACTTTTTGATGATAGGCATATGGAAAATAATATTTATAGATTAATTAGGCAAATTTTAGAAGAATATTATTTGCTTTATAAAAATTTTTCAATTGATTTTGATAATACCGCGGCAAATACTGCTTCAATTGTTGAACTAGAAAAGATTTGTAAACCCGTTTTTGGTGGATAATTTTTTCACGTTAGATGTGCTTGTCATGTTTTAAATTTATGTGTACAAGATGATTTAAAAACTCTTGATACTTTTTTCGACCCAATAAAAATAGCAATTCAATTTTTATGGAAACATTCCAAAAAAATGAAAGAATGGTTAAAATTTTGTAGAGCAAATGGAAAAAAAGCCAAAAAGATTTTCAAAAGATGTTCCAAATCGTTGGAATTCTACTTACGAGTTGCTTAATGAATCTTTTGCATATAAAAATTTATTATGTGCATTTATTTCAGATAACATAACTCAAATTAATTTATACCCACAAGAATGAGATATTTGCAAATTTTTTTAGATATTTTAAAAGTTTTTAATGATGCAACTTATAATTTGTCCGGTGTTTGGAGCCTTGCCTTTGTCTTCAGCAAACTTGATCTTGCCTTGGCGAATCGCTTCTTGAATTGTCTTTCTAAAAACAATACAATTCACCGTATCATGAGTCTTGGAATGATGCCATTTGCAATACCTTTTATCCGTAGTTTCTTCCTTGGATGGGATCACCTGTCCCTCAGCCAATTTAATCATTCCATCTTTCAGCAATAAGTCAAATATCTCATCCAACTTATAGATATCAAAAGAATAATTACTCGTTTCCTTGGCTTTAAACTTGGACACGTCTCTTACCCTTGCTGGTTTCAAAGCTGGGCACACATATGGTTTTTCAAGTACCATAGTTGCTACCGCTATCTCATTCTCTTCTTTGGTCAAGTCACTGTATTCGGTACTTTCAACCGATGCTATTGTCTGCCGATTATCCTTTGTCGGCTTCTTATCCTTATCTTTCAGCAGGTGCTCATACTTAGAAACCTGAGCATTTAATTGAAAGAGATCATCAAAAGCTTGCCCCTCAAATCTCTCATTGAGATTGAACTTCAACCCATTGAAAGCCAAATCTGTAAATTCCTTTTCGGTGAGAGAAGTTAAACACCGATTCCTGGACTTCTTGAAACGAGCAATAAATTGATCTGCTGTCTCAGTGCCATACTGGTACATTCTGGCCAAGTCGGCTACTGTTACCTTTGGTACCGTTCGGTAAAACTGAGAATGGAACTGTCTCTCCATCTCAACCCATGTCTGAATAGAATTTGCTGGCAAATTTGTATACCAAGTAAATGCTGTCTTTGATAATGACAATGGGAATAGCCTTAGTCTTAAATATTCATTTGTTCCAGCCTCTCCACATTGTGCTAAAAAATGACCGACATGCTCCACAGTTGACTGATCTTCCTCACCTGTAAATACAACGAAATCTGGCATTTTAAATCCCCTTGGATATGGGATGTTATCCACCCAATCGGGATGTGGCTTCCTGTATACAGGTCTTGGTGTGCCTCTCTCTGCTCCCAATTGTTGCATTACCAATTCTGCAACTCTGTCTGGGTTCCATGGCCTTAAATTCTGCTGGCCCAACCAAGGATCTTGCCCCCTATGGTCAATCTGCTGAAGTCTGTTCATGGCTTGTTGATCCATATTAAAGTTAATGGGTGGCGGCCTGTAGAGAGGGTTTTCCACCACATGTGGATATGGTTGAGCTGCATGCGGTCTTATAGGATCAATATTAGGCATTGGTGGAGGTATATTCCATACTGGCGGTAAATTTGAGACCATGGGATTGATCACGTTAGCATCAGTATGGCCAGTTTGAGGGAAATTGTAACCACTCACACCATTCACTAGGTTCGCTGTTGTAGGATTCTCCGGCCTTGGTATAATTCTTATTGGAGGTTGCGGATTCGATCCTCCACTACCATTATACACAACATTGGGATATCCCGATGCTGGTGAAAATGGTATTGTACCAAGGGGATTTACATAAAAAGGAGGAACTTGAGAGGATGAACTAGGACGCGATATTACCTCGTTTATGGCATTAATCATCATGGGCTTTATCACATCCGTGACATGGCGCACCATATGGTTGGTGAGCTCATTCTGCTGCTCCTCAAACATTCTCCTCATTGTGGCTACCAAAGTGTTGTCGGGTGCCAACGCGTGAGCTTGTTCTTCGTTCAATCGCCGAGGAATATCAGCATTGTGATGGGATACTTCATCATTAGCAGCCGAATGCTCAGATTGCGCTCCATCATCTGGGTTGTTGATATTACCAACTGGCACTTGTTCTGATTGACCTCTAGTTCTCACCATTTCTCTTAATCTTACCACACAAGTCCCACTAGGCGTGTCAAAAAGATGTTGGCTCGTTTTTGCAACAAGGAATATCTTTCACCGAAATTCAGTCTTCGATTTTTATTAAGAGGGTTCTGTGGCTCAACTCTCGAAAGTAAATTTTAGTGAGAACAAGAAGTAACACTGATAGAAATGAAATGGGTAGGAAATTAGTGGATCGAATATGGATTTGAGATCAACAAAGGTTCAGATTACGTTACAATACTCCTACGAAAGCAGTAGAAAGCTTGAAAATAAACCGGGATTGCAGAAACTCTAAATGCTGGAAAGGAGAATACAGGGAAGTTAAAGTGCAGAAAAACTTGAGTTCTTTTGGATGTGTGTTGATATGTTTTTCTCTCTTCTCTTTCGAGTATTTGTTATTCTTCAGCTTTCCATAACCGTCCGTCGGTTATTTTCCTGCTTTCAAACTTTGAATCTTGGCGCCTTTAATAACTTCCCATTTGCCCACGTTTTATCCGCCAAAACTTGATCTTCAACTGTCAATGTGGCTTCAAATTTGAACCTTCTCCAATAACTGCCATGAACTGTTCGCACCCATTATCCGGATTTCTTGCTCATAACTTCTCGTTGACATGGTTAGTTCGGCCATCCTGTGATTTCTTTTGACTTCGTACTCCTCTTACTGCCGACTATTTACAGATTCGGTATGTCCAGAATCTTACCGAATTTTGAAAATCCGCGACCTTATTCTTTTACTTCCCGAATATCGGGTTTAGACTTCTGGACATTTCGGTAAGTTTCCAATAACTTACCGAACTTATCAGAGTAGCTTACTGTTCCCGATTTACCGATTTTCGGGAAATGGTGATACTAAAGCCACTTCGGTAACTCATTATTATTTGGTGTCAACACAATCATTAGAATATATCAGTGATCTACCGAAGCCGGAGATACAAATTCAGTGATACCAAAGAGATGGTTTACCTGGGGACGATAGAAGCCGCCTGTTGGATCCTGGAAAAGGAAGATGTATTATTTCCAGGGGTGACTACAGTTACAGGAATCTGATGCAAATTGTGTCTAAGAAATTTGGTGAAACTCTTTCAATTTTTACACTCTCACAAATAAACGGGAAACATTCAATACGGTGAGGTCAGCCAGACTTTACATCAGAAGGGGCACGATGATCTGATGAAGGTAATACTTCGTTTTCAAAACTGACCAAGCTTATGATTTTTTCTGTAGAATGATTAAATAGGATTAGCATCTCACAGTTCTTCCACTGTTGGCAAGTTTGACTTCACATTAAAACATAACAGCGATTTACCGAAGCCGGAGATACAAATTCAGTGATATCAAAGAGATGGTTTAACTGGGGACGATGGAAGCCCACTGTTGGATCCTGGAAAAGGAAGATCTATTATTTCCAGGGTTGACTACAGTTACAGGAATCTGATGCAAACTGTGTCTAAGAAATTTGGTGAAACTCTTTCAATTTTTACACTCTCACAAATAAATGGGAAACATTCAATACGGTGAGGTCAGCCAGACTTTACATCAGAAGGGGCACGACGATCTGATGAAGGTAACACTTCATTTTCAAAACTGACCAAGCTTATGATTTTGTCTGTAGAATGATTAAATAGGATTAGCATCTCACAGTTCTTCCACTGTTGGCAAGTTTGACTTCACATTAAAACATATCAGCGATTTACCGAAGCCGGAGATACAAATTCAGTGATATCAAAGAGATGGTTTACCTGGGGACTAGGATGTAAAATGCTCAGAGTAAATAAACTCAACAGGGATATGGCGGATTAAATTTTCAGGACAGACCTGGGCAGGTCGATGAGTGGGACCGTTCGCAGCAATAACAGGTGAATTCGCCAGAGTCCTGAACTTGTCCACACTGGCCGCCGGACTCGAGACATTTTCGACACGAACCGCCGTCATCTGGCCACTGCATCCCGAACCCTTGATTGATTGCCGCTTTTAGTGCTTGCAGGGTTGCGTTAGCCTCAATGTCCTGAATTGCCGACTGGTTTACTGGAATAATAGCACTGTTATTGCAGGCCGCAAAGTAATTTTCTATGGATGTGAGGTTTGCACTGGGAAGATCACCGACTTTCCTTGCCGAGACATAACCGCCAATTCTGCTCTGATTAATCGTGCGAGTGAAATGACTAGATTCTGTGATTGATGCTGGAAATATAGAAGAATTCGACGGGCATCCGCAACAGAGGGTCAGGTTGTGAGTGGCAGTATCGGAAGTGTAAGTGAAAGGACCCAGTCGGGAGTTATTATGCAGGTTCTGGGGACATAGTTTATACCAGTAGGTTGACCTAGCGACAGTAAGAACCCGCGAGGTGTTATCGATGCGAAGGACTCGGAATCTCTGGTTTCGTATCATCATGATCGGTGCACTTTTGTAACAAGTTATTTGAAACTGGGGAGACAGGCCACAGTAACGTGCCCGGTTGAGACCCCAGAACGGGTAGCTTACCCCTTGCAGGTCGCCGCATTGAATTGTCGAGCTGCAGTTTAAGTACCGTGGATCATCGGCACAGAAAGACATGGGAGCTCGGATCAGGTTCAGGAATATATTCAAGAAACCAAGGCTCAATACAGGCAAGAAGATACGGTGATGCTGATGCATTCTTTTTTTCCTTCAAATCTAGTGCTTGTGCAGAGACACAGAGAAAGACAGACAGACGGATAGGATGATCAGGACTCAGGTCCAGATGCAAGAGGTTGTATGGGATGATGTATACCTTGATCTTTAATAGTAGAACTTGATAACAAATGCTCGATTAGTGCAACCAATTTGTGAGATTTGACCCTGCTGGGCAAGAACTCCAGAGATATTAGTGCAAGCTTCAGTTGCAGGTCAATGTCCACGAAAAATGACAAAGCTGATAAGTGGGAAAGAGATAGATATGTCACTTCTTGGGTAAGAGTGCAAGAGAATTCATCCCTTCGGTAATATTTGTCATCAAAGAGAATTCATTCACGGTCATTTCCTTTCCTCAACTCAAAGAGCGAGATGATTATGATACAATTCGGTCGTTTCTCTGTGGAATTACCGAAGTAATTCGCTTTTGGCTCGAGTCGTTCTCAATTCAATAGTCATCGGTACCCGGACCTACGACTCTGAAGCCGTATTTGAAACGTTAATTTTGTCCATGGAAACTTCGGTTGGGTTGGCTTGAGAGGGACGGATCTAAAGAACCAAACAACTTGCCGGAGGAAGCAACAAAAACTGACCGGATTGGTCCTGTCGTCCCTACTTGGTAAGACCATAATATCAATGGCTTCCCAATGACCACGGCATTATTTCAGTTCACTTGTGGTGTGAAGAAGACGCTGAGGGTGCGCTTCACCGACCTTTTTCGTATGTTTGGGTCCAGTTTTTATCAAGATCAAGGGTCAGTGAGCATGCCCCGAGCCAAACCCCTATTCTCTTAAAATGAGCTTAGCGGATTGAAATGGTGTCCGGATCCGTTTTCATGTACCTCGGCAATGCTCCTTTACATCGTACATATATTGATCTAATGGGGCCAATCGAGCGTGACTCGTGGGTGGTATGATGAGCAGACATTTGTCTCTTAAAGTAACAAAGCAAATTCATTGACAACTTATCATGCCCATAGAAAAGAGAAAAGAAAGCAACTTTTTAATGGGAAAATTGTCCAAAAAGTCCTAAATATATTGTATTTTTGTCAATTTAGTGTTAAACCTTTCAATTTTGCCAATTGAGTCTATCCCGCCCATTTTGGCTGGAAGTCGCTGATGTGGACGTCATCGTCTTACGTGGCATGTCCAGCGCTGACGTAGACAATTTCTAATAATATTCTTTTTCGAAACTATTATTATTTTTTTAGTTTTCAAATTTCTATTTATTTTTCATTTTTTTCTTTGCTTTTTATCCTCCATCGCCCAGTCTTGGCAAGGCCTTCGCGGCCGGCAAGAGTCACTGGTGACCCTCATCGACGCAAAAAAAGAAAAAAAAAGAAAAAAAAGGAAAATAAAATTGAAAAATAATTGAAGTTCTAGAAAAAAATCACATTATTAAAAAAATTCCACGTCAGCGCCGGATGTGCCATGTAGGACTACCGACGCCCATGTCAGCAATTTTCAGCAAAAATTGATCAGATAGACTCAATTAACAAAATGTGAAAGGTTAAAAGCTCAATTGGCAAAATGAAAAGGTTTAGGACTGAATTAGCAAAAGTACAACACGTTTATGACTTTTTGGCTAATTTTCCCACTTTAATACAATCCATCACGACATGAAAGCCCGTCAAACTTAAGAATTCCATGCCATTTTAATTCACAGTATAGGACAAGTTTTGGAATAGATTGGAATTCATTCAATTCAATATGACCAAACTTAACGAAACGAAACGAAGTTACGTACTCAATTCAATTCATGCAACTCCCACATTTTGCTTTGTGGGAATTGCATTTTTGTCTTGAAGTTATGTACCACTTTTTCATATGAAATGAAGATTTGCATTCCGACAAAAAAAAAAAACTTAACGAAACGCTATTTTCAATTCTAAACGAAAACCACGGGAAAGGGTTTGGGTCGCATCAGCAATAGCTTACCGGCCATCACTCTCGCGTTGAACATCGACACGATGCTCTCGTTTCCTTGGTAAAGCTTAGGGAGACCGAAAGTCGAAATCTTCGGAATGGAATCCTGATCAAGCATAATGTTTTGAGGCTTGATATTGAAGTGCAAATTCCTCGTGTGGTCACGGCGATGGAGGTGCTCTAGCCCTCGAGCGATGCCAAGTGCAATTTTCACAAAGAAGAGCATAAAAAACTACATCTGAAAAGTAAAAGCAGATTGGCACAGATTTGAAATTTTGCAAATAGGTTGATTATGTGATAACCGCTGTTGGTATACCATATCCTTAGTCTGAAGGCTGAACAATTCGATGGACATTATGATTTACAGCAAAATGAACAGCGTTAAAATACCGGAGAAGGCAAAAGTGCGGCGACTCGAACCTTGAGGCTCGGCATAAGCAAAGAAGACCACCAAAATGTTCCACAAAATCAATCTACATTATGTTGGAAGAGTGACATTGCTGGGAACAATCTCTGTGTGAGTTGAGTTCTATGAGAGATGACACTGATCTTCCAAGTTCCAGTGTTTTTACAAACAGCCTTCAGTGAGCATTTGATCTACCAAGTTTAACTTCTCACATCATTCTTGCTAATGGCTGTAATTGTCCAAGCAAAAATCCGCCTAGCCGTTCCTGTCCACTTTCGTCGTAACTATGAAGAACATATTCAAACTGAAGAAAGGCGTGACAATTTCCTCGGGAAGTTCTGTCGTTCATTACCACTTTGCCATTTGTTACTGCTTTCCTCTAAATTCTCTAGTATTCTCTCCTCCTCGTGGCTCCCGTTGGAATTCGACGTTGTCATTTCCCAATGTTGCGACAATGGTGGTGTTGGAGAATACAAGACGGGCTTCTGCGGCATTTGCAGTGACTCGAAGCTTCCTTCCAACATTTCTATCACCTTCCCAATTGGAGGTCGATCAGATGGACTGGTTTGAATGCACCACAAACTCACAATAATCATCTTCCTCGCTAGCACTTCCTCCTCCTCTGTCACATTCATCGGCAATTTCAGATCTTTGCCGGGCTCCAAGTTCCTATAAATCCATTCTGGGAAGTACATTTCACTGCTGTTGGAAACTTTCATATCAGAATCTCTGACGCCTACCATCTCAAGAACCAACATTCCGTAGCTATAAACATCGGACTTGGGAGAGACTCTCCCTAAGTTTCGGAAAACAAGTTCTGGTGCAATAAAACCAGCCGTTCCTCTCATGCCAAGAGTTGATACAGCACTCTCTTGCCCGCGACAAAGTTTAGCAAGGCCGAAATCAGAAATCTTGGGGATAAACTCTTGATCGAGCAAGATGTTCTGTGGTTTTATATCGAAATGCAAGATTCTGGTATTGCAGCCCCGGTGCAGATACTCTAACCCACGAGCAACGCCGATTGCGATTTGATATAGTATCTTCCATTCCAAAGAACTAGTCATATCCAAAGCTCTTCCAGAATATATGAACTTGTCCAACGAACCATTAGGCATGTACTCGAAAACTAGAGCTCTTCTCTTCCCCTCGTAACAGAAACCTAAGAGAGTGATTACATTAATGTGAGACGTTCTACTAATGCTCACGACTTCATTGATAAATTCTTCCGGGCTACTTTTCGACTCTGTCAGAATTTTCACGGCCACAAGACAAACATCTCTGATCTCCCCTTTATACACCGCACCGAAACCTCCCTGACCAAGTTTCTCTGAAAATGAGTTTGTCATCTTCTTCAGATCAATGTATCGGTATCTTCTTGGAACGATAGATCCATGGATTCCCATCAGTTTCTCAATATCGCGATCTTTCTCGCTCTCGAAGAGTGGAACCTTCCATGAGAAGATTCCAGTTTTAACCTTGAGGATGAAAATGATGGCAATCGCAGATACTATAACACCCGGCATAACAACAACTACAGCTGTCCTTTACAATCATTAGAATATATCAGCGATCTACCGAAGCCGGAGATACAAATTCAGTGATATCAAAGAGATGGTTTACCTGGGGACGATAGATGCCCATTGTTGGATCCTGGAAAAGGAAGATCTATTAATTCCAGGGTTGACTACAATTACAGGAATCTAATGCAAACTGCGTCTAAGAAATTTGGTGAAACTCTTTCAATTTTTACACTCTCACAAATAAACGGGAAACATTCAATATGGTGAGGTCAGCCAGACTTTACATCAGAAGGGGCACGACGATCTGATGAAGGTAATACTTCGTTTTCAAAACTGACCAAGCTTATGATTTTGTCTGTAGAATGATTAAATAGGATTAGCATCTCACAGTTCTTCCACTGTTGGCAAGTTTGACTTCACATTACAACATATCAGTGATTTACCGAAGCCGAAGATACAAATTCAGTGATATCAAAGAGATGGTTTACCTGGGGACGATGGAAGCCCACTGTTGGATCCTGGAAAAGGAAGATCTATTATTTCCAGGGTTGACTACAATTACAGGAATCTAATGCAAACCGTGTCTAAGAAATTTGGTGAAACTGTTTCAAATTTTACACTCTCACAAATAAACGGGAAACATTCAATACGGTGAGGTCAGCCAGACTTTACATCAGAAGGGGCACGACCATCTGATGAAGGTAATACTTCGTTTTCAAAACTGACGAAGCTTATGATTTTGTCTGTAGAATGATTAAATAGGATTAGCATCTCACAGTTCCACTGTTGGCAAGTTTGACTTCACAACAGGAACACCGCAGTTACTTGAGCCTACTTTAGAACTTGTGTATGGAGAGACTCAAACTTGTTTTCCGTTCCTTAAAAGAGGAAAAAAGATCCGAGGAATTATACTAGGAATAATGACACAAATAATCCTTGAATTTTGGCCTAATGGGTAATATGGTCCTTGAACTTTAGCCCAATGTGCAATGTTGTCCTTAACCTTTTAATTTATTTAATGTGGCCCTAAACTTTTAACACATGTTCAATGTAGTTGGGACTATATGAATATGTTCAATGTTGTCCTCCCATAATTCAAGTTTAGGGACATCATTAAACATTTTTATACATTTCAGGGATCATATCGAACAAATTAAAAGCTTAGGGACGATATTGCTAATTGGGTTAAAGTTCGGAGAGCACATTGAACAAAATTTAAAGTTTATGGATCACATTGTACATTAGCCCAAAGTTCAGGTGCCATTTGTATCATTTACCCATTATCCTATAATTAACCATGGCTCAAGCTAAAACTTCATTACCAAAAGATATGAACAAGAACAAGCCAAAACAATCTCCTACTAAAACTTAGCCTGGAATTTTATCAACTGATGCTCGGTTTTTATGACATAGACTTTTCGTACTAGACAGGTGAATTTGGCGCCCTTGGTTGACACTGAAGTGGGTAAAACGGAAAATATCATAATCTTGACTGCTAAGCTTTCAACATAAGACAAAGCATCCCATATCCTAAGTTCGTGGATTTGGGATTTGTATGATTACCCAAGTAAAGAAAACTTGCCATATTTTCATGCATTGTTTTCCTAGCATTATTCGTAATCAGGGCATTGGAGATTTTCTTATTAAGTTTGGCTAAAGAGTGTCTCGAGAATTAATTGTTAACAAGACCCTGTCATTGTTATTATTGTTGTTATTATTATTAATGGTGATTCATATCATGTATAACATGAAATGTATTGGTGCATCTCCACTCCAGCTCAAAGCAATTTTTAAAAGGAAAAAGCTATGATGACCGTCCCACCAATTCTGACGGTGGGACGGTCTAATTCTGACCTCAATTTCTTTTGGTGTTTCATCATTTTGACTTCCAGTTTTTGTTTTTTTCAATTGAAAGCTAAAATTAAAAGAGAAAATTATAAGAGAGCCCACACAATCAAAGACAAAAATGATGGAACAACGCACACCAAATATCCGCGTGATATTCTTGTCAGCCAAAAGTCCATGTCTGATATGTACGCACCACATATCCATCCGCGTGATATACTTGTCAGCCAAAAGTCCACGTCTGACATATACGCATCACATATCCGCGTGCTATGCTTGTCAGCCAAAAGTCCACATCTGACATGTACGCACCACGTATCTAAGTATAATATGTTGCGAAATTATTGGCACATAACCTAAACTAAAACTTTAAGCAAAAAATAAAAAAGCTAAAATTTGACAAAATTGGCCAAAGTTGACCGGTTGCCCCTCTCTGAATTGGGAATACGTGGCTAGAAGGTCACCGTTAGTCTCAAGAATAACGGTGACCGCCAGCCTAGCGTTGTCCTTTTTAAAACACAGCTTTTAAGTTTTCTAAGTGCATATCCTTCCCCTACTTGTGATTATGTGAAGAGGGAAAAGAATTTCTAGGAGACACGGACCATCCAACTTCATAAGCACAACAACATGCTAATTACCGAAACGAATTGGCTCGTCCTAACTGTATTCCAATTCAAAATGGCATTAGTATAAACGTCACGAACAGGATACAAATAAGAAAAATGGAATTTCAATTAACAGAATTGAAAAATATGAATTCGATACAAATGGATACCGAGGCCTGTGTTTTACACAGTTTCCTTAAAACAGATTCGTCCCCTCTAGTATGTGCTCGAGGTCTCGCGAACGTCTGTCTCCCAGGATACAACGGTTGGCAGCAAAGAAGTAAGCACAACACTTTAATGGATTCGGCGAACCTGAACAAACGGAACCAAACACTATCGAAAACAATGCAAATGCAGAGAATTTCAAAAGTGGGAGAGAGAATTTTCTGGTCGTCAAATTAGAATGTGAAGCCCTCTATTTTTAAGGTAATTGGGGGCATTTAGGAAATAAAAGTAATAACGGCTGCTGTCATGATGAATTCTGTAACAGCAAGCTTTAACGCCATTAATTCTGTAACAGCAAGCTTTAACGCCATTAATCGTATTCATTCAGCAGCTCTGCCGTTATTCAAATTGATTCAGCAGCAGTTACAGGAATCTGTAACGGTTTGAGTCGGGAAAACGAAAAAGAGGCTGTCGCGAGGCCCACTTTCCGGTCCTGCATTCGTGTACGCGGGTCGTGCGCTCACGCCCAAGTTTCAGCTCGTTGGGCCTCCGTCGAGGCCTGGGATTTGCACCCCCCCTGCGCCTGCGCACGAGGCATAGTGCTTGTGATATGATAGTTACCACTTCAAAAGAGTGTAACTACATATAAAGCACTCTAGAGCCTTCTTTCTATCCAATGTGGGATTAGTGTGTTTCACTTCCCACTTCCAACTCATGGGTGTTCTTTGAGTATCAATTTCTCATTCATTCACCCATCAATTCATCACATATTTCCAACAATCCCCCACATGAATGAAAATTATTTTAGTTTTGACTCTGTGATAGTGTTCAACAATTGAAACCTGCATAGGATAGGTAGGTGTTACCCTTTGAACCTTCCCTTGTGAAAGTATATTTACTTTACTAGCTGTCCAGTAGACATGATGTCCTTGAACTGTCCTGCTTTCTTATGTAAATGAACCATATACTTCACACAGGAATCATCTAGACGTTTGTTCAGTTCTCATGATTATGTTCGTTTTGGCCATGAACATCAACCCGGTTCTGCGAGAGTTTCTAAAGAATTTAGCCCTAAATAATTCTCCTTCGAAGCGGCCCCACTTCTCTCTCACATAGGTGATTACTTAATTTTTTGAGTAATTTGTTTACTCAACTTAAGAATCATTAAAGCAAAGTTGCTATCCTTTTTTCTTACAGTATCACTGATATTTTAAAGGAATGGTTTTAGGGATAAACCCCCACAGTGATATCACTAAGTTTATATAATTAGGTTGTCCCTTTGAACCTAGATCTTGGGATCTCCAGTCAACTAGGTTGGGTTTCCTTTATACCAACTTATTCTTTCATGGGCTTCAGTCCCATTCCTCTTGTCGATTTTTCAACTAACTCTCTATTTAACCCTTTGGTTAGCGGATCCGCAATATTATCCCTTGACTTTACGTAGTCAATAGAGATAATTCCAGTTGAGAGTAGTTGTCTAATGGTATTATGTCTACGACGTATATGTCTAGACTTACCATTATATATGTTACTCTGTGCTCTTCCAATCGCAGATTGACTATCAGAATGTATACAGATTGGTGGCACAGGTTTTTGCCATTTTGGAATATCCTCTAAGAAATGGCGTAGCCATTCAGCCTCTTCACCACATTTATCTAAAGCTATAAATTCAGATTCCATTGTGGATCTGGCTATAACAGTTTGTTTACAGGATTTCCAAGATACAGCTGCACCTGCTAGTGTGAATACATATCCACTTGTAGATTTTGAGTCTTTTATATCAGATATCCAGTTCGCATCACTATATCCTTCTAGAACAGCTGGGTATCTGGTATAATGCAGGCCATGATTCCGAGTATACCGTAAGTACCTAAGTACTCTAATTATTGCTTTCCAATGGTCAGCACTCGGATTGCTCGTATATCTACTCAATCTACTAACCGTATAGGCAATGTCTGGTCTAGTACAACTCATTAAGTACATTAGACTTCCAATAACTCTAGAGTACTCTACTTGAGAAATACCCTCTCCTCTATTCTTGGACAAATGAAGACTATTGTCAAATGGTGTTCTAGCAATACCAGAATCATTCATGTTGAATTTTTCAAGAATCTTGTCCACATAGTGTGACTGGTTTAGAATAAGACCTTCTGACGTTCTTGTGATTTTAATTCCTAAAATCACATCAGCAAGTTCCATATCTTTCATATCAAATCTTGAATTCAACATATTCTTGGTAGATTTGATCATTTTATCATCACTACCAACAATGAGTATGTCATCTACGTAAAGACACAAAATGACATAGCCATTTTCTGTCTCTTTAATGTAGACACATTTATCACATTCATTGATCTTAAATCCATTGGTACTCATTGCATTATCAAACTTTTCATGCCACTGCTTTGGCGCTTGTTTTAGGCCATACAATGATTTCACCAATTTACAGACTTTCCTTTCTTGTCCTGGAACTATAAAACCCTCAGGTTGTTCCATGTAGATTTCTTCATCCAAATCTCCATGTAGGAAAGCTGTTTTTACATCCATTTGATGTACTTCTAGATTTCGCAATGCTGCAATTGCAAGTATCATCCTAATGGAGTTTATTCTCGTCACAGGAGAATAAGTATCAAAGTAATCTAAGCCTTCTCGTTGCCTGTATCCTTTAATTACAAGTCTGGCTTTATACTTATCAATGGAGCCATCTACTTTCATTTTTCTTTTAAAGATCCATTTTGCCCCCAAAGGTTTACAACCAGGAGGAAGATCCACTAGCTCCCAAGTATGATTCTGCAAAATAGAATCAACTTCATTTTTTATTGCTTCTTTCCATAGAAGTCCCTCAGAAGAATTCACAGCTTATGCATAATTTGATGGTTCCTTTTCTAACATATAAGTTAGAAAATCATTTCCAAATGATTTTTCCACTCTTGCTCTTTTGCTACGTCTCGGTTCTAGCTCATGATTTTCTTCATTCATAGTCTCAATCGTTCGTTTAGACGAGCTTGATCCATCATTGGATTTACAAGGAAATACATCTTCAAAGAATGATGCATTTCTAGATTCCATGATCGTATTCTTGTGTATATCTGGAATTTTCGATTCGTGCACAAGAAATCGATATGCATTACTATTATGTGCATAGCCTATAAAGATACAGTCCACCGTTTTAGGACCTATCTTTGTTTTCTTTGGTGTTGGAACAACCACTTTTGCAAGACACCCCCACACTCGTAAGTATTTATAGGATGGTCTCCTACCTTTCCATAGCTCATAAGGGGTTTTATCCTCTTTCTTTCGAGGTACCTTATTTAAAAGGTAATTGCTTGACAAAACTGCTTCACCCCACATATTTTGAGGTAAACCTGAACTTAGTAATATCGCGTTCATCATTTCTTTCAATGTGCAATTTTTCCGTTCAGCAACACCATTTGATTGAGGTGAGTAGGGCGCAGTTACTTCATGTATAATTCCATGTTGTGCACAGAATTGACCAATTGGTTCTTCATACTCACCGCCTCTATCACTTCTCAATCTTTTAATTTTCTTATTGAGTTGATTTTCAACTTCATTCTTATAGAGAACAAATTTCTCTAAGGCTTCATTTTTGCTTTTAAGCAAATACACATAGCAGTATTTAGTGCTATCATCGATAAAAGTAATAAAATATTTATTACCGCCTCTTGTTTGTATGAATTTCAAATCACAGACATCACTATGAATTAATTCAAGTGGTTCGGTGTTTCTTTCAATTGTTTGAAACGATGACCTTGTTAATTTTGCCTCAACGCAAATGTCACATTTGTGTTTTGAATCAATTGGGAATGACGGAATATGTTCCAAGTTAATTAATCTACGCAATGTATCATAATTAACGTGTCCTAGTCTACCATGCCATATATTGGAAGACTCAAGCAAATACACGGAAGACTTATTATCTTTATTGATAATTGTCATCACATTAAGCTTAAAAAGCCCATCAGATACATATCCCCTCCCCACATACATTCCAGATTTTGACAAAGTAACTTTGTCTGACTCGAACACCATACGAAATCCATGCTTGTTTAACAGAGACCCGGAAACTAGGTTCTTTCGGATTTCTGGGACATATAAAACATTGTTCAGAGTCAGCTCCTTTCCAGATGTCATCTTCAACAGCACCTTCCCTTGGCCTTCGACAGCAGAAGAGGCAGAATTTCCCATGAAAACTTTCTCCCCATTAATTGGTTCAAGAGTTGTGAACAAGTCCTTATTAGAGCATACGTGCCTAGTGGCACCAGTGTCAATCCACCATTCCTTCGGATTGGACCCAACTAAGTTCACTTCAGAAACCATTGCAGAAAGGTTTATTTCTGACACGTCTCGAGCGATGTCATTCACCATGTTTGTCTCATAATTCTTCTTCTTCGGAACTCTGCAATCCACAGATCTATGGCCCATCTTGCCACAGTTGAAGCATTTTCCTTGAAACTTGTTCTTGGAAACTCCTCCTTTTGGTCCCAACTTTGGCTTGGCAAACTTCTTGTTCTTGTGGCCTTGCCTATGCTCCACAACATTTGCCTTAGCTGTAGTGGGATTGAACCCTTTGCGTTCAGAACCTCTGTTGTCTTCTTCGATTCGAAGTCTAACAATCAGCTCCTCCAAGTTCATTTCCTTTCGCTTGTGCTTGAGGTAGTTCTTGAAATCCTTCCATCCAGGAGGTAGCTTCTCGATAATAGCAGCCACTTGGAAGGTTTCACTCAAGTTCATTCCTTCAGCCTGAATCTCATGCAAGATTACTTGAATTTCTTGCACTTGACTAATCACAGTCTTAGAATCCACCATTTTATAATCAAGGAATCGACCGACAACAAATTTCTTTGCTCCGGCATCCTCTGTTTTATATTTTCGGTCCAAGGATTCCCATAACTCCTTTGCTGTTTTCATTGCACAATAGACATTGTACAATGAGTCATGTAAGCCATTCATGACATAGTTCCTACATAGGAAGTCAGAGTGCTTCCAGGCTTCAAGCGCGTTGAAGGCTTGTTTATCCGTTTCTCCATCGGATATCTTAGGAGCTTCCTCAGTCAAGAATCTCGCAAGATTCAGAGTTGTTAGATAAAACAACATCTTTTGTTGCCACCTTTTAAAGTTCGATCCGTTGAACTTTTCAGGTTTCTCACCATGGTGGACAGGAACCGCTGCAGGGGCAGAGGATTGGATGATGTTGTCATCAGCAGCCACATCAACAACTTCTTTTCCAGTAGCCATTTGAATTGAAAATAACGAATCTGTTTTAAGATTGTATTCCAATTCAAAATGGCATTAGTACAAACGTCACGAACAGGATACAAATAACACTTCAAGTTTAAAGAGGCTGTCGTGAGGCCCACTTTCCGGTCCTGCATTCGTGTACGCGAGTCGTGCTCTCACGCCCAAGTTTCAGCTCGTTGGGCCTCCGTCGAGGCCTGGGATTTGCACCCCCCCTGCGCCTGCGCACGAGGCATAGTGCTTGTGATATGATAGTTACCACTTCAAAAGAGTGTAACTACATATAAAGCACTCTAGAGCCTTCTTTCTATCCAATGTGGGATTAGTGTGTTTTACTTCCCACTTCCAACTCAAGGGTGTTCTTTGAGTATCAATTTCTCATTCATTCACCCATCAATTCATCACATATTTCCAACACTAACATCTTAAGCCTAATCAAATAGCGAAAGCGGTTAGATATTATCTATGATTTCCATGTCCTTCGATCCCAGCCCGAGCCGCCATCAGTCAGGACCAAATCATCATAGGAATGTTCGAGGATAATAACTGACGTACCTGAGCATGTGGAAGAGTAGGACTTATCCTGGCAATAGCACGCGAAATCACCAGAACTATTATCCCGTCCACACTGCCCGCCCGAAGCGTGGCAGCCGATGCATTGCTCGCTCACCGTCCACTGCAGCCCGAAGCCCTCGTGGATGGCCGACACCACAGCCGTTCTGCTCGGGGTCGAGTCTATCTCCTGAATGGCTGACTGGCTCGCGGGCAGTACCACGCTCGTATCGCACCCTCCTAAGTAATTCGAAAGGGTCGCGGCGTTCGTGATATCGCTAACTTTCTTTGTTATAAAGTAACCGATGACCAAGGTGATGACGATGCCTTCAGTGATGGTGCAGTTGAACTCGTTGGTGATAATCGTTGACGTTGTCGGACTCTGGCTTCCACCACAACCATAGTACAGAGTCAGGTTGCTGGCCACGGTGTCCGAGGTGTAAGTGAAAGAGCTGGTGATTTCCTGGGTGGTATTGACAAAAGAGGTTGGGCAGATAGTATTCCAGTAATCCTCTCGGGCGACAGTCATAACCTTCGTGGTGTCGTTGAATCGAAGGACCCGATAGTTCTGGTTCGATATGTTGAGCAGCGGAGTTGCGCTGTCCAGACAAGTCACCTGGAAATCTGGCAGGCCGCAGTAGGAGGCGCGGTTCAACCCCCAGAAGGGGTAACTGGCGTTTTGCAGGACGCCGCAATTGATGGTGGAGCTGCAGTTCAAGTAGCTCGGGTCGTCCGCGCCGCGCGCCACCGGAGCTCGGATCAGGATGAGGGCGTTTGCGATCACGAAGCAAAGGGAAAGATCCCGAAAGGGATGGCGATGGGGATGCATCATCTTGTGGAGGAACTTTTTCCGGTGAGATGGAGAGGGAAGGAGGGAGGAGTGAGGAGTGAGGTTGGGGATGGGCCAGTGAAAAGGGTGGGGGGATGAGGAAGATGAAATGACGCGGTTTTCGTGCGAGAATAGTCAGAGATCGCGACTATAAAACTGGTGGAGAGTTTTGACAAAGAAGAAGAGGTAGGAATTGACCGGACAGAACAGAAGCTTCTGCTAGGAAAAGATAATACTATTTGCCAATGGTCACTCCAAATATCGCTATCTATATGCACTCGTCCATTAAAATTCATAAAAAAAAAATTGTAAATCTTTTTTTCCTTTTTTATAAAGATCTTTAATTATGCGTTTAAGTGTATTTCTAGGAACACGTTTTGCTTGTGGAACACATGCATTTTGTATAAATTGATTAAAACCAAATCTTTCATCAAAACCAAATGATAAATGTTCAACGGAAACAAACTTACCTAATTCTTCTTTATAAGTTTTTTTCATTATAACGAAATAAAGGAGGAGTGTTAGGATTGGCGTACCCGGAAATTTGTTGTTGCTTGGTGTCAATTCCTGCTTCGGTTGGATGTTTCACCTTAAGATGCCGTTTAAATGTTCCATATCCGGCTCCACTGATATAGTTGTATTTTATCCGACAATATTTACAAACTACATCATATATTTTTGGAGCTATATCAAATCTTTCAATCTTTGTGAAGTGATCCCATACATCAGATGTAAACTCCCGCTCCTTTGTTGTTGACATTTCTTCGATACCGGTAAGAGGATGAAGACTCTCTTGCGTTTGGACTTGCTCCATATTAGGAATAATGTTGATTTCATCATCTACATCAACTTCATCTTCGAGTCCCGAATCTTCATAATCACGAGGACTAAGAGAATAATCGGATTCCCCCTCCATGCTCTTGCCTTTGCCACTAGTTCTACTTTCACTTGCCATTTTTTTTATATAGAAAAAATATATGGTATAATGCAAAAAATATAGGGTATGAAAAGAGAATTTGAAATAGGGAATTATTAAAGGAGATAATAAATAAAGAAAATAAGGAATTAGAGAACGTAATTGAAGAAAAGAAAATAATAAATTGGATGTTGTGATTTTTTTGAATAATTGAGAGTTAGAGAGAATTTGAGAGAATTGAGATTAAGAGAGAATTTGTGTGAAAAAAATGAGAGATAGGAAGAGGTATTTATAGCATAGGTTAGAAATTAGTAAAGAAAAAAGAAAAAAAATTAGGTGACCGTTGCCCTGCAACGGCTCTTCTTCTTTTTTTTTTTTTTTTTAATAAACCGGGCCCTTATGCCATAGGCCGATTTTGGGTTGGAACCGTGGGCCCGGTCAACGGGCTGGTTTCGAGTTTAACCCTGGCCGGTTCTAGGCTCAAACCGGCCCGTGGCCATGTCTAGCTTGAGGGAGAGTCTGTATCCTAATATGCGAATGAAAGACAAAAACTTCTCTCTTATTTTTTTACAAGTCTGTAGAAAAGAGAAAGAGCAGAAATTTGATCTCTCTGTTCCTTTTCTAGTGACCAAATTCAAGAACGCAACGAGTTATCTCCACGGGATTGCTAGCACAATTAAGGTGGTATGATTTTGATTGAAACGCACGAACAGATGTCCGACACTCCTGGGACTCGACACAAGAGGTAATCCGTATAACCCTCTTCGTTTAGTATGATTTTGATTGAAACGCACAAACAACGCCTCTGGAGATATATGTATGGGTTTTATTTCCGCTGCATTTATTGTTAATTTTTGCCCATGCATATTACGTGAATCCCAGCAGTATCTTCTCCAAAGTCGCCGAACTATTTCCAAACTGCGACGATAGAGTCTGAAAACAGGGGCCACCGCTCTCTTGAAGCAACTTCCTGGCCCTACAATCCTGGAAACTATATAAGCATCTGCATTAGCAACGCCAATTGTGGCGCATGAGAACTGGCTGGGAACACTGGGTGATATAGATGGACAACCATAAAGGAATGTGGCGTTGATGTAGTTGGAAAGTGTCTGCTGAAGAGGGCGGGATTGAGGGTGTTGTTAGCAAAGTCGGGAGAGCAAATTCCGGCAGAAAGTGTTTGATATTGGACATCGTGATTTTGGCAGTTCTGTTCTCACAGGTGAGTCCTAGTGTGGGGTAACTGCAACAGTCGGATCGGTTTCCGCCTCAGAAGAAGTAGTTGACGCCATGGGTGAGAAAAGATTGCTGCAGGCTGAGGGCAACTCCTCATTGCCTACGGACCAAGGGATGATCTTGATCATAAAAAACCAATAACGTGGTGCTACAGAGAAGATTGATGAGAATTCATTCTGGTGAAAAAACCCAGCTCCTGATGAGTTGCATGAAGTTGTGGCAAGATTTAAACAGGTTAGATCTCCTGGTACGTTAATTGGTGGTTTGCTGATGTGGTTAAGACTTGGAGAATGCTTTTCCACCTTCCACCAAACAAATTGGCCGTTGGGCGATATCTCATTAAGCTTCGGGTCGGCCTGATTCCATTTTGATTTAGGATATTTGGAAGAGCATTTGGTTGTCGGCCTGATTCCATTTTGATTTAGGATATTTGGAAGAGCATTTGGTTTGTATTGACGATATTATCGAAACACGCAATCTATCGATGAGTGTCTCATGAGAACTTGTTAATTAGTTAATTAAAGAAATATCACACTATCGTCACCGCATTAAACGTTCATGTAACCATCGGTTTTAGATATTTGAAAATTTCCATATAGAAGTATCTTTGACAAGCGTTCAGGGCATAAGTTAACAAGCACACCCACAGTGACCAAGATACCTCTTTGATCACATCTAAAACCAAGTTTCTATAAATAAATAAATAAAACAGGAATTGTGAAAATAAACTCCGTAATTAGGATGATTTGAGATTACTTTTGCCTATTGGAGAAAGAAATGGCAAACGGCACATCCCAATTTGGGATTCCTAAATCAGGAAATCTGGACTTGGAGCCAAATAATTCGTACTTAAAGGGTCAAACTTGAAAAAAAAAACGAACTTGAGGGGGAAATTGCCAATAGTCCGGAAAATGAAACTAAAAATAAAACAAAAAGTATCGGACGCAAATACTCTAGATCCTACTCAGGGATGGTAAGTAGCACAGGTCGCCACGCTCTCCTCACCATCCGACACCGGAACGACCCTGCAACAGGCCGGAGCCTTCTGGACCCTCTCCGGCGCACGGCCGAGCCAACCGTGCCGGCTGCTTCAGCCTCCATCGACAAATGCCTGCGAGTCTCGGCTCTCCTCTCCGATGCCGGACCATCAAGCGGCGGAGAGAGTAGGAGGAGGTCCTTCAGCTTGTACTTGCTCCCGGTGCTCGCCGGCGGCGCGTCGCGAGCACGGTCCGACGAGTCGTCGCGGCGCTGGGATCGCCGGAAGAGAAGCGACTGCAGGGTTCCGCGGCGGCGGAGGCGAGCGTCGGGGCTCCGAGGCGTCGGGATTCCGGCGGGGGCGGAATCCATCGCGAGCTCCATGGCCACCCGGAGAGTCGTCCATTTCTCCATCTGCCTGCCTCTCTATCTCAAAGCCCACGGCGGAGAGAGTGAGTGTTGATGGATGCGGTGATGCAATGTGATCAAGGGAGGCTTGGTTGTGTATAGGGCGATGGAATCTGGAGGAGGATTTGCAGTTCTTCGTTTTCGTGGATTCTGATTGAAATTGGAGTTCGAGCGAAGGATGAGGCCGAAGCAGGGACGGCTTTGAACGCCGTCTGCTGTCTGAATCCTAATGGGCCGTCCTCGGAGGGAATATTTCTTACACGTGGCAGGCTCTCACGACTCTGGAACCATTTCCTCTCTTTCTTTTATTTTAACTTGTAACTTTTAAGAGTTACTTGCAAAATGTCAGTTTCTTCTTTTACAATTTTGAAAACCAATATAAATAGTTTTTTTTTTTTCAATTTTGGATTAATAGTTTGTTTTGGCCAAATAGCAGAACGGTCAATAAGAAAATTTCTTGCTAAAAATGATAGACCAAAAGAACTAAGAAGCGTTTTAATTTCCTTCCGTAGTTTTTTTTTTTTTATCTGTCTTATCTCTAATTTTCATCTATCTGATTTTTGCTCTACCTCTTTATAAAGCTCTTGATCGAACCATGTACCTATGATACTAGCGTCCCCATCCCCCATCCCTTTAGCAGCAAGGCCGAATGCTTATTGACTCAATCCGTAGTTGATAGGTCAATCATTATGCAAGATATTAACAAGTTTTTTTTAATAAGAAAATTAGAAAAATCAATATCGCAAAATTTAGGTGCTAGGGTGTTGACTAATGCCGGCCTTAATTTGCTGAAAATGAAAACGAAAAAGGATAAATATCGATTGGCTTTTTTTTTTATTTACAAGCATTTGCTTTACGTCAAGGGAGTGGCCTTTTATTTTTCCATTCTACCATTCCAACAATTTAACAATATTGATGCATTTGTTTGGCAGCAGAATGAGTGATTTGGAAAGTATTTTCTTTGAAATAATTAATCGATGAAAAATGTTTTTGCCACGGACAACAATTTAAGGCTACACATTTTCGTAGACAATGAAAATATTTTTCGTATATTTATTTTTGTAAGAGATCATTTTTAGAAATATTTTTTTAAAAATTATTTATTTATTCCGAAACAAACAAAGTCATTTTTAGCACAGAAAACAAATAAGATCCGACGGTGTAGATGAATTGGAATCGCAGGGACGCAAACCGCCATATTCTTCCTGCTAACAATTGGATATTGCGTCTGAGCCGTCGGATCTACACGGTCGAAGATAAGTCCGAAGGCTCAGGTGTCCAGCCCTAGCCATATATAAAGGACGGCGAAGAAGAGTCGATCGCACTAAGAACTGAAATTGACGGCCGAAGCTCCTCCTCCGAGCCGGTGAGAATCGAGGAAAGCCATGGATTCTCCTTTCTTCTTTGCTTTTTCCTTCTTCCATTCGCTGAGTTGACGAGAGCGTGCAATACCCAATCCGCGATTATATGCTGTCGTGAATTTCTCGCTGTTCTTCTTTTTCTTAATCTTCATCTCCTGGAACAAAAGATTTCGTCTTTTGAGGTTTATTGGCACACGTACTGAGGCTCGGAGACAATGAAATGTCGGTTCGAAGCCTAATCTGGATGTGCGAAATCGAAAGAATGGTCGGGATCCGCTTTGCAGCTTCGACATCACTCCATATCTTTGCTGCCAGTAATGCCCGCACAGCTTCTCATTCCATTCCTTGCCGAAACGAAACTATATTTTCATGGCACAACTATAGGAGTAGCGTCAAATCTTCCCCTCTGAGGGGTCAATCTAGCTCCCGCCCGCCAATAAGCATCTTCCACAGCAACGAGGACAAAACGACAGTCTAATCTAATGCAACTTTGATTGCCTCTTTTTTCCCTTTATCGGACGTTTGAAGATGGGTAGGTGTTACATTTTGGAATATAAAGAATGCTGGTGTTGTAAGGCAAATTTAAAAACGTGCACTTTGTCAGAAGCAGGGAAGATTATGAAAGACAGACCAAGACTGTGGAGCAAGGGAAGAACTGGGAAATTGAGCTGCAATGGAGTTCAGCATTGACAAAAAGCAACTGCAGCAATTAGAGCTACATGTTGCATCAGATGTATCCATATCCGTATTTGCTATCTGCTGCACCTGGGAAGCTCCAAAGTTGTTCATAGTACCCAATAGCAGGAAGAAGAAAAAGAAGCACGAAAGGATCTGAGTCCAACTTTGCAAGTTCGAGACTATAAATCCAGGAAACAACTAGATACACACGTGAAAAATGGAAATAAATCATCAAAATTCATCTGCAAATAATCTTTCGATATCTCCGCTTAATATGTACACTGCCCTTAGCAGCTGGTGACTGTGAAGTCTCCCCCAACTAGATCATCAATGAGGACCAAAATATCATATTTGAGAAAACAGAAAGAGGATAATGAACGCTCACATGCATCTGGATAATCAGTGCAATTTACTTTCCCCACTGCTACAGCAAAACTCAGCTAATTGTACAGCAAAGGCATCTGAGAGGCTTCAACTAGAAGGAATTAGGAATTGCTGAGTCGCTGGCCCATTTATCAGTCACCAAGGAATCGGGCGAAAATGGCGGAGTGATGTTCCTCACAAGCCCAGTGTCGTCAGACCGAATATCTACCACCTCTGCATTCTGCAGAGTGATCTCCTCTTGCTCGATCTCCTTCAAAGCCTTTACCACCTCTTCCATAGTAGGCCTCATGTCTTTCTCCTGCTGCAAGCATCGGAAGGCCAGCTCAGCGACTAGCGTAGTCATCCTCTTAACGGAGTAGTCCGTGTCGTACCCAAGAGCGGGATCGACCAATTCGTGCAATGTATGGTTTTGGATCTTGTTGATGGCCATACTCGCCAAGTTTATGTCGTGGCGGTGCCTGCCTGTGTCGACTGCTGGTTTTGATGAGATAAGCTCGCAAAGAACCACACCGAAGCTATACACGTCACTCTTGTCCGTGAGCTGGTAGCATTGATAGTACTCGGGGTCCACATAGCCTGGAGTTCCCTGAGGGGCAGTTGACACATGGGTGACATCAGTCGGGAACAATCGCGACAGACCAAAATCTGCCACTTTGACGCGGTAACTGTGGTCTAGGAGGATATTGTTTGTCTTCACATCGCGGTGTACGACATCTGACTCATGAAGGTAAGCGAGAGCATCTGCACTTTCTATGGCGATATTCAACCGGATGCGCCAGGGAACCGGACTCGCGCCAGATCTCTTTCCAAAAAGATGATCAGCCACGGTGCCATTTGGAATGTACTCATAGACTAAGAGGAGCTCTCGGCTTCGTCTAGAGGTGCATCCAAAGAGCGTCACAAGGTTCGGGTGCCGCAGGCGAGTCAGGATTTCAACTTCGTTCATGAACTGCTCCACTCTTTTCAAGTTGTTTTCAAACAGGCGTTTAACTGCCACTTCACGTCCATCCTGGAGCCGACCTATTGAAGCAATGGCCAAACACTTATATAACATGGCACAAGAGATGACCTTCAATAGAAGAATTGGTGATCTTATCTTATTCAAATTAATCAAGCCAATTGAAATTTAAAAGGTAGTGAGATCATCTATATACACATAAATGACGGGAAGCAGAAGAAGAAGAGGAGGAGTTCCGCAGACTTTTTGCAATGATTGTCCTGCATATTGCATATCCTTGAAGATAACATTTTACTTCTTTTTGCCTTGTGACTTCGATGGTCGATAAGGAAAAGTTAATAAGGTTCGTCTTACCATAATAAACAGTTCCAAAGCCGCCTTCTCCGAGTTCTCTGGAAGGATCGAACTGTTGAGTTGCCTCTTCAAGTTCGGTATAACTGAAAACCTGAACTCCAAAATAGGTGCTTCCCCTTTCAAGGTCGGATTTGGAAGTTGGATAAGAGGGAGTGGTTCTAGAGAAACTAGTCGATGACATGGGAAGCCCTTTGCTTGAAGGAGGTGGGGTCATGCTCTTGCTTTGAGCTTCTGCAGCGGCTCTCTTTCTATTCCTCTTCTGTCTATAGTTGAAAATCCAGAATCCCACCAAAAGTCCTGTAATAGCAGCTCCTGCCAATGAAAGGCCTGCAAGAGATCAAGGAAGTACACCAATCATTGGTTTGCTGGTAACACTAGGACAACTTGCCCAGTCACACAAAGGCATATGTCTTACCTAATTGAAGTGATATTTTATTGCTCCCTGCAGCATTAAAGTAAGAACTGTCAATCGAGGCATAATTCTCTTAACAACGGAAGAAAAAAAATGGAACATGACGACATCAGGAATTTAATATGCAGATACATCATCCAAAATCCCACCTTTTTGAATTAATCAAAGGACCACTCAGTTCATACTATTCCTCAGTCCTAGGGAGTGGATGAGAATATTCACTACAAAAAACCATACAAAAACTGGTAAACGAAAAGAGCATCCCAGTTCATCCATCAGACTCGTACTTCAATACACTAAGTGCATAGTGTTGTAGGGATCAAATAAAGCAGAACTATAAGCGGGTGGAACACTCATGCTTGCTCTTCTCAGAACCACTGCTCCAATGCGACTCTAATCTGTTTCGTATGGTAATCATGTACATGCATTGCCCCGTTACCATTGCCAAAGCGGGCTGGGAAGTTTTGATGATTGGGGGACAAGACCACAAAGATAGGTTCTGTAACTCCAAAGAGTCGACGATTTTGCAGAACTATAACTTAATGGTTTTGCAGCCATTGCACATCCGAGAAGTGTAAATTAGCCATGCATATGCTAATCGAGTGTATGCAAAAATTCCCAGTAGCAAACACCCAAAAGGTGGAAACCTTGTCTGTGTGGTGAATAGCTGCATTTGCACAATCATGTTCAAGACATGATTAGTCTTTTCAATATAGGAAATCGTCTAAAAACTATCCATAGCTTGATACTAATCTATTTCAAGTAACTTCCTCTCCCCTTGGGTTGGATTGGGATGCCACATCCTTTTCCATCTAGCTATACAGAGGGAATTATCTCTTCTTAGCTCGAGCTTTTCCAAAAAGCTTCTCAGTTATGGGGCTATTCCTTGACTAAAGTACAAGGTGCAAGGGGGAAACTAGCATACATGACCCAGACAAGATCCGAGTTCAGATCAGCAATTCCACGGCCGACACACGCTTCGATCATCAGATTCAATTGAACAGACAGAAAGAGATCGATTGAAGTACCTACGGTGGATGTGGAACAAATACGATCGCCACAAATACAAATGGGCCTTCCCAGATCAGAGTCAAACCCACACTCCCCACCAATCCCACCACAGATCAGACACTGATCCTCGTACGGATTCGTGTAGTTCACCTCAAAACCCTCCATCAGAGCCTCTCTGAGCTTCGACCGGTCCGCGGTGAGCATGGTCACCGCGGACTGCAGAATTGGGACCGTGAGACTCACATTACACTTGCTCACGTTAAGAATCGGATCAGTGGGGACGGCACCGATCAAGTAATAGTTGTCCGTCTCGGTCCCATTGATCTCGCAATTGAACAGATTCCCGGGCTTGACGGTCATCAACGTCGAACACCCATAACTCAAGGTAAGGTCTTCGTCGTCGCTAGCGAAGGCGAAGATGGTGGAGTTGAGAGTGGCGTTGGCGTATTGCTGCAAGCAGGTGTTGTTGTAAAGATCGGTTCTTGAGAGAGTGAGCGATCGGCGAGCCTGGTCGAGTGCGAGGACGCGGTAAGTGAGGGAGTTCGCGGTGAGCTCGGGGGAATCGCCGACGCAGCTGAGGCGGAACTCGGGCAGGCCGCAGTGGGCGGGGCGGTCGCCGCCGGTGAAGGGGTAGGAGACGTTCACGAGGGGGCCGCAGCTGAAGGTTCGGTTGCAGTAGGAGAGAGAGTTGTCGGAGGAGGGAGACGACGCCGCCGGGTTTACGAGGAGGAGGAGGAGGGTCGCCGCCGTAAGGAGGAGGTGGCGGCGCATTGGTGGGTAGTGGCGGAGAGTAAGAGTGGGGGTGTGAGAGAGCAGAGAGAGAGAGAGAGAGAGAGAGAGAGAGAGAGTAGTTAGCTGAGTGCTAATGCATGATGATGATGAAGTATTGGCAAGAAAAATTTACTCTTTCTTTCCATGTTTGACTGCTGACCAGGTTGAAGACAAAGGCGCTGGCTTTGGTTGACTCCTCTTCATCTTGCGGATTTCACATTTAAAGTTTTCTACCCTTTTAAAAATACTTTTCCGAGATGGAGGATCGGGGTTGTCTGGGGCAGACAAATTTGCTCTAACGCGGGTGGCCATCTTTTGTTCATGAATGATTGGGAAATTTATGTTAAATTATTCGGGAGGTGTCGTGTTCAGTGACTTAAATCTGAGGGAAGAAATTTGGGTCAAAGGGTAGGGAGCAGATAGATGATGGCGAAAGCAAATGAAAGATTGAGATTAATTGAATGGGAAAGCAATGACCTGTTCAATGGCAGCCAGAGAATAGAATAAACCGCAGCAGTTGAACCACACAGGAGCGGAACATTCAATGGACGGAGAGAAACAGTTGGGGAAGTTTTGAGGGAAAATTACCAAAAAAGTCCTAAATCTATTGTAATTGTGACAATTCAGTCTTAATTTTTTTTTTGCCGATTCAGTTCTAAACCTTTCACAATTATGCCAATTCAATCCATCCAGCGAATTTTAACCGGCCGGCACTGACGTGGACGCCGGCTAATATTTTAGTTTTTTTTAATTTTTTTCTTCCCTTTCCTCGTTCTACCCCCATTCCCCATTCTGTTCTGCCTCCCCCTTCCCCTTCCCCGTTCTACCTCCAGCCGGTGACCGGCCAGAGGACGACTGGCGAGAGCCTCGCCACCAGTTTACTGAAGAAGAAGAACCGAACTAGCTGAACTAGACCCCACGCACCTCCATCGCCTCCGCCTTCACCCCGCCCCCGCACCTCCTCGCTGCAACCCTCGCCGCTCCTTCGCCGTGGATCTACGTGTTTAGAACCGCCGTGCCGATCCACATCATGCACGACTATGTGTTCGCCGGACCTCAACGAGGCTCTCGCCGGCTACGCCATGGCCGGGAGAGGCTCGACCTCGCCAAATCTGGGCTTGGGCTAGCGAGGTCAGCCTTTGCTCGGCCATGGCGAGGCTCGACCTTACCCGACCCGACCACGGCGAGGCCGGCGAGAGCCTCGCCGGTCGTCCTCTGGCCGGTCGCCGGCTGGAAGCAGGAAGGGGGAGGTAGAATAGGGAAGGGGAAGCTTAAGGGAGGGGGAAGAAAAAAATAAAAAAAATTCATAAAAATTATTAAAATATTAGGTCGCCAGCCGGCCGGTGTCCATGTTAGCGCCAGCCGGCCAAAATTCGCCGGATGGACTGAATTAGCACAATTGCAAAAGGTTTAGGACTGAATCGGCCAAAAAAAAAAGTTTAAGACTGAATTGGCACAATTGCAATAGGTTTAGGACTTTTTTGGTAATTTTCCCGAAGTTTTGCTGTGGAATGTAATGAAGGGTCGGTCCTGTTTGGGTGCTAAGTAGAACTTGTATGTTTGCGCTCTGGTGTTTTGTTCTGTTTCAATCGGCACATATAAACAATTCACTGGCGGCACATAAGACAGTACTGAACTAACGTAACACTTTGTAGATATGCATGAGAAATGACCTCTGCAAACAACTCGAAAAGGACACAGACTCTGCAAACAGCTCTGCAAATTGAGGCTTAAGGCCCACTAGCTTTGATGGTCATGTTATGGGCCTGGGCCGATACCTTCCCAGCCCTTAGGAAAGACATACTTCCCTCTTGTAGCGTTATGGCAAAACACGCACGTCTAAGCCTGCAGAGGGTGCTTTTCTTACCCTTTTGTTTATTTGCTGCCATATGAGCCAACAAACACAGTTCCTAGGTTTCACCAACATGGGATATATGAGCATATAAAGCATGGTAAAATGGCAACTGACCTTACATTACACAGGTAAGGAGGAAATTGAGAATCTGTTTTCAGGCTCTCTCATAAATAAACTTCAAATGTTCAACATGTTGCAATCAGTCAGGTTTAACATCGGAGCCGACCAGTTCAACTGTTTAGATATGGTTAAGGGGCACGAGAACCTAAAGAATGTAATAGTTTGTTCTCGAGACTGGCCAAGCCCTTGAAGTCGTCTCTAGAAGAGTTAAATTCTAACTCTGACGATTAGCAGGATTACTAGTGGAATGATCCAAAAGGACTCATATTATAATCGACCCAGGCTCAAGCTAATACTTCGTCACCTATAGAGATGAAGCAGAACAAGCAAACAGCAGATTAGGTATGTGGTTGCTGACTAATCTTGCAAGTTCCAAGCAAAGCCAAAACAATTTCCCCAATAAAGCTTATCCTTCAATTTTATCATCTAATGCTCCGCTTTTGCTACATGGATCTTTCTCACTAGACAGAGTTTGGTGCACTTGGCTTGACCAATCCACAGATTAGAAAAGAAGACTTGTAGCCTAACTGGAGTGGGTAAAATATCACCATCTTGAGTGCTGACCTTTCAACATCAGCCAAAGCATCTCAGAACCTAAGTTCATGGATCTGGGATTTGTACAGGAGTATTTTATTATCATGGACTATGCTAAGCACTCAATTAGAAAGAATTGTCATTTATCATGGACTGTATTTCTAGTATTATGAGAAATCAATGCAATTGAAATTTCCTTATAAAGTACAGTTAAATAGCGTCTCCAGAACATTTGTTAACAGGATCCTATTTTATTAGTGATTCTCATTATGTATAACATGAATTGAATTGGTGCATCTCCAATCCAGCTCATAGCAATTTTCAAACGACAGCCTTTTTATGGTTTTTCCAAGTTCATATCCTTCCCACAACTTGTCAAAAAATAATAAAGAAAAGTCTCACTAATTTTTTCTATATATTTTTTTTTCTGTGGGTGGCCTTTGTTGACCAATCTTTCCGTATCATTGAAAACGACTTGAGAATAATTCGCGGTAAAGAATTTAGTCGGTAGCCCGCAGGCCATCTTTGACTGCCGAAGGGCGACTCTTCAAGCCTTGAAAAAGTCAACATCAAGGGACAGAACAAAGAAGGAAGAGAGGAGTTTTACGGTACTAATTGGAGGAGGTAGTAGCGAAACGCGCCGGAATGAGCACAGAGCAAAGAATTTTTAGGAGACGTGGATTATCCCAATTACATAGGCACAGCATACTAATCACTGAATCGAATTTGGTTATCCTAACATCTAAAGACTAATCAGACGCGAAACCGATTAGATGTTATCTTCTATTTTCATGTTCTTCGCGATATTCAAATCGGGATCAGCTCTACTTATCAAGTCAAGATTGTGCCCACCAGGAGTTTTCGATCCCAGCCCGAGCCGCCATCAGTCAGGACCAAAATCATCACAGGAATGTTCGAGGATTAATAACTGACGTACCTGAGCATGTGGAAGAGTAGGACTTATCCTGGCAATAGCACGCGAAATCACCGGGACTATTGTCCCATCCGCACTGCCCGCCCGAAGCGTGGCAGCCGATGCATTCGTCGCTCACCGTCCACTCCAGCCCGAAGCCCTCCTCGATGGCTGACAGTAAAGTCGTGTTGGTCGGGGTGGTCGACTCAATCTCCTGAATGGCTGACTGGTCCGCAGGCAGCAGCACGCTCGTATCGCACCCTCCGAAATAACTCGAACTGGTCGCCGGGATATTGCCAATCGCGATATCGCTAGCTTTCTTTGTTATGAAGTAACCGATGACGTTGGTGTCATTGATGGTGCAGTTGAACTGACTGGTGACATTGATAATCGACGATAACTGGCTCGCGCTTCCATCACAACCATAGTACAGAGTCAGGTTGCTGGCCAGGGTGTCCGAGGTGTAAGTGAAAGAGCTGGTGATTTCCTGGGTGGTATTGACAAAAGAGGTTGGGCAGATAGTATTCCAGTAATCCTCTCGGGCGACAGTCATAACCTTCGTGGTGTCGTTGAACCGAAGGACCCGATAGTTCTGGTTCGATATGTTGAGCAGCGGAGTTGCGCTGTCCAGACAAGTCACCTGGAAATCTGGCAGGCCGCAGTAGGAGGCGCGGGTCGACCCCCAGAAGGGGTAACTGGCGTTTTGCAGGACGCCGCAATTGATGGTGGAGCTGCAGTTCAAGTAGCTCGGGTCGTCCGCGCCGCGCGCCGCCGGAGCTCGGATCAGGATGAGGGCGGTTGCGATCACGAAGCAAAGGGAAAGATCCCGAAAGGGACGGCGATGGGGATGCATCATCTTGCGGAGGAACTTTTTCCGGTGAGATGGAGAGGGAAGGAGGGAGGAGTGAGGCTGGGGATGGGCCAGTGAAAAGGGTGGGGGGATGAGGAAGATGAAATGACGCGGTTTTCGTGCGAGAATAGTCAGAGATCGCGACTATAAAACTGGTGGAGAGTTTTGACAAAGATGAGGAGGCAGGAATTGACCGGACAGAACAGAAGCTTCTGCTAGGAAAAGATAGTGCAATTTGCCGGTCAAACGTGAAGGTGCCTGAACCTGACTCGGTCTAATTGACGTGAGGTTATTTGTTCATTCCAGTTTTCAAGCGTCCAATGCACGGAATCTAGATTGTCTTCGTCTCTGTCTCTGGCCTGAGCTTTTTTCACACGCAAGGAATTGAATGCAAAATGGGAGTTTCTTGGCGTTGCGCATAGGTCACCAACTTAGAAAAGCTTTGTGCTTCGGTCTCTACTCTACAATACATCTATGGTGACAAATACAGGATCACGACCGGCGACAGGAAAAGTCAAATAAGGTAGGCTCTACTTTTCTCTCAGTCTACTTGTCACAAAGAGTTTTAGGAACTTATAATATATAATTTATCATATGATCCTAGGAAGTAAGAATTAGGAACATACGGTGCCTTTTCAAATTTATTAGAAGGGTCGGCTCATGGCAGTTGCAGAAAAGTTATTCTGTGGGGGAGATTGTGGGACATAACATACGTGGCTCATAGTATATTAGAGGGAGTTGACAGTCACTAATGAAAGAGCTCCTGGAGTTTGGTACACATCTATCTTTGGCAAGTGCTAAATAACCTAATTGAGCAACTACCATTGAAGAGTAGATAGATAGCATTGCACACTAGATGGGATGGTGGATTCAGAGAATGAGCAAAAACCAGGAACATAAGCGACGCTGTCGAGGCCATCGATTTGCGAAAGATGGATTGACGAAGAAGAACAAGAAAAAGAGTCAGCTGATGGGCCCATGAGTTTTGTTGGCTATTCCGGGACTTAGAAAGATACGAGAATGATCATCGACAGTTTCACAGATCTCAAATGGTCATGATGCTATCTGCATCGGCCCCTACACGGCAAAATATTGACAACTCCAAGGTCTGGCAAGGCTAGATCATTGCATTTTTCAGACAGTATATATCAACGCCCTGCCCTAGTACCCTCGCACTAAGGTCATAACCTAAAAGAAGCGCATAAGACTTCAGCATGTTCTTTATTTCTGCTGGCCATAGCTACACCACTTTAAGCTCCATTGGCAGAGTCAAGCATGCGCGAATTGTAACGAAATCGGTTTTAGCTCTCACTATGGCCCCATACTAAAGCAGAAGTGACATTGACGCTATGTCATGGTGATCTAGATTATGAGGAGCTGCCTGGCAATCTTTCGCTATTTGCTTGTTGGGGCTGATGTGGCCGCAACATAGTCCTTCAGAGTTTAAATAAAGGTAGGAGGTCAATGATCTAAAGTGCCTTTGTTTTCTGCACAACAATGAGAGTTTCACGAGACTTGCTTAGCTGTGCTATATGCTGAGAACCAACCCGTACGAAATCTTATGTCTATACTTTTGCAAAAACGGATGGCTCTCTGGAATGACTTAATTCACAGAGTTCAAAGTGAAGAAAGACTTTCGCATGAGAAATTTGGAGGAACGGGAATGGACAGGCTTTGAAGCTATTGATGCTCGACGGTATTCAGTCCATTGAAAGCTCCTTTTGGACTATGTGAAGCATCGGCCATCCAGAAAGTTTGATTAGTTAAGCTTGCTTACTTTCTTTTTTTTCCACAGCCAGATCATATTGGATCACCGGTAGGATATTCAAGCATCTTCGTGACGAAAGTCAGATATGGTCCTTTTCACTGATGCCGATATCAGTCTTAGGTATTTTCAACTTGGCCATATGAAGGTAAATATCTCAGGAAAGAAGCTCTAAGCAGACTCATCGATCAGGAAAATAGAAACATTCAATCCCGTCTCAGCGAGCAGATTAACATGCTCTGAGAAAGTGCGTGATCGTGTTACAGAAACAACTTGTCGTGCCTCTACAGAAGAGGAAGAATATACAAAAGAAGGTGCAAAGGCTGCCTCGCCTTAAAGTACCTCTGAGATGCATTACCGGAAATGTCGGTCTACATGAATTTTGCACGAGAAGCATTTAAACAAGTAAAGGTATTAGGTAGAAGAGCAAATCATGCTCCCCTGAAATCATAACAGCTCCTAAAGCTCCGCATATAAAGAATGATTCGATGGCTTTTAACTGGACCGAGTGCAAATCAGAAAAGTCATAGCACCAACAACTCTGCTAAAGTCATGTTTCACATACTTGAAAGGGATGTTATTGGGAGGATTACTGGTGCAGTTTTCATTCTAGTCACCGTGGAAAGTGACATTCAGCCAGATATTTGTTGAGCTAACCAGTGGATTTTTCATTGCCTTACGTTCTTGTTAGCCTACGATTTCCGAAGAAATTAACAGTCCCCACATAAATTATGATAGAAGACAAGTCTAATTTAGATTGAATAAGTAAAGCAAATAATTAGTCATTAAATTTGAGAAAAGCATGCATACCTTTTGAACCAGGCTGCCCTTGAGGCCCTCCGGCAGCAGACGGCGCACATGTTGCCGACCCCGATGATCCATCCGCGCAATAACAAGCCATTGTATTCTTTGAGATGTCATAACCGCAGACACCTTTCGAATTAGCACACCCTGTACACGACGCGGAATCCACTCTTAACTTAACCTCGAATCCCTGCTGCGCTATCATCTCCAACCTCGCCGAGCTATTAGTCAACTGAGCAACTAGAGTCTGAGAGATAGGGACCACCACGCTCTCAAGGCAATTTCCTGGCCCTGCAGCCACGGGAACCACATAACCATTGTTATTAGCAGTACCATTTATGGTGCACCGGAACTGGCTGGGAACATAATTCGGACAGCCATAGACGAATGTGGAGTTGATGTAGCCGTTGACCAGGCTGAAGAGCGCAGGGTCGAGAGTGGTGTTAGTGAAGTCAGGGGAGCAGATTCCGGTGGAGAAATCTTCCCGGGCAATCTGTAGGACCTTGGTGTCCGGGTAGACACCGAGAACCTTGTATTTGACATTGGATATCATGATACTGGCAGCGTTATCCTGGCAAGCAAGTTCTAGCGCTGGGTAGCCGCAGCTGCTGGATCGGTTCCCGCCCCAAAAAGGGTAGCCGACGCCTTGGATGTTCCCACAGTTGAACAGGTTGCCGCAATTCGAGTACAAGTCATCATTGCCCTGCGATCGAGTCATGTTGAACATCAAGACCAAGAACATGGCACATAGCAGAAGAAGATGAGTATTCATTGTCGTGGAAGACGGATTTCCTGATCGGTTGGATGGAGTAGGGGTTGCTGTTGTGGTTTCAGCAAACAGATAGCAGGCTCAAGAAAGAAGGGTTGTGAGCGATGATGGATCACTGAAGCGGGAAGATAAAATCTAGCTCGGAAGACTTTGAAAAATGGGGAGTCTTTGTTGACTTATTACGAGGCTAGGCCTAATCAGTGGCCGTGTGAAATGGTCCAACTTGGGAAACTTTTTGAGGACGAACTCCTAAACTGGGACTAAACTTCAACTAACAAGCAAAGCCATTTCGCATGCTTGTGTCCTGAACCGGCATCATCTACTCGCACCCAATCCCACCTACCCAATTTACATGGCAATGGACGGAGGACAGAGATGATGAACGGGCTTCGGCCTAATCAGAAGGCGATAAGTACCGCTAAATCCACGATCGGGTCTACAAGGACATCGCAACCGACCGAAATTTCGAGGAAATTTCAATCTGGAAAGAGATATTCCGAAATTGCAGTCAAAGATGGAAGATAGTATGAAGGAAAAGTTGAGCTGAATCGATGTGGACGTGCTTCGCGAGAGCAGAGGAATTCTTTCGTGGTCGGAATGGGATTGGGTGGTTTCACGTCGCACCGAAATGCCCCGTTTGTCTTGATTTGCGGTTGATGAACAAGACGGGAAATGGAACTCTTGAGAAAAAAAAATAAAAATTGGAACAATGACGCGTTGTGTTGACTTCCTAATTGGCAGTAACGTTTTACGTTGTGGTATGACGACTTCTGTTGACTTTTGTTGCGGAACTATGCGAGGGTGATCTTGGCTAATAGACAAGGAAACCATAACAAATGAAAATAATTAAAGACCCATGATGTGTCATGCACTCGTTTTGTTCATCTTCCATTTTTCTAAAAGTTCAACTTGCGCCTAAGAAAAGAAAAAGAAAAAATATTCATCAGTGTTAAAATTGTTCCCACTAGAAAAATAGAATGTTTCCTGGGTATGCAATGCTAGAAAAAACATAGATCGAGACCTATTAAAATTTATTTGTTTACAAGACAATATGATAAAACCATAGTCAGCTACGTCAGTTTTCCAATAAATTAGACTCGTGTGGGCTCGTGCTATGCACCGGAGGAAAACAAATGTTTCGATGACATGATTTAGTTAAACCAAATCAAAATCATTCTGGACATAGATAAATTAAATAAAGAATGCGAACAAAATTAATATCATGTAATGTAAGTCGTATGATATACGACATGACGTAAAGGAAGGAAAAGAAATTATTTTGGAGTTAGATAAATTAGGAGATTCCGTAGGATGCGCCCGTCCAACCTATCATTTCATGAAGCTATAGTTCGACTCGATCAAAATATATTTTCTGTGTATGTTTCTAAGATTATCTTATAATCTTTCATGTCTTACCTTATAAAATACTCCATAGATAAGGTAACACTATGCAGAAATATATGTTTTTTTCTTTTGGTCGAAGCAGAAATATATGTTTGAATATGCCAAATTATAGAAGAGAGTTATTTGTGTGCATATGTAAATCAATTTCTTTGATTAAAAAAAGTTTATAACTGGACTTAATATTTCAATATGAAATGGTAAAAGGAAAATAGGTGATATATTCATGTGTTGTTTTGAAAATTTTCATGCTGGCAATCATTTTCAATGCTTTCTAGATATTTTTTGTCGTTTAATGTTAATCAATATGCTTTTATTGAGAATGAATTATTATTTATGTCTAAAGAAGAAAAAGAAATTTACAAAAAAGTTCAAATTATGTGTGTGGAGTGCTATCCACTAGGGGTGAGCAATAAAACCATGATCCACCCAAACCGGATCGGACCGTACCCAACCGGTTGATTTTGGATGGAATCGGCAGGTACTAGTACCGATTCGATTCCCAGTTTCAATTTTCTGAAATCGGCGGGTACCGGTTCGGTTCGCGATCTCGGGTGGGAACCATCCAATCGGCCCAACCGAACCGGTCCCTTTATATAATACAAATATATATTCTTTTAATTGAAGCCATCTCCCTTAAAGGCCCAAAGTCCAGACCCATCCGTCAAAAAAAAAAAAAAAAGAGTCCAGACCCAACTTATTTTCATGTGTATTATGTATTGTACACTATGGATGCATTTGAAAACCTGCGTTAATTAATTGATCAACTGCTATTGTATTTCCCACGATGCTCGACTCCATTGCTGACAATAATACTGTAGCCTGCAAAGATATTGTCCTTAAGTTTTTCATGTGAAAAGAATACTGAACTCAAACGTGAGGAATGCACTGCCAAAATCCCAAGTTGAGCCCTCCTCCTTCAATTACTAGGGATTGGTTTCATTTTCTTTTTTAATTGATATTGATGCTCGGTAGGACCGTACCCGGGATCCAATCGGGGAACCAGACCGAACCGGTGGTTCGATTCTCGGGTGGATCCATGGAACGAGCCGGTGATTCACTGTTCGCATTTTGCAGAACCGGTCCCTAGCAGGCGGTTCTCGATTCTAGGGTGGGAACCACCCATCCTAGAACCGATCACCCCTACTATCCACATAACCGACAAAATATATATTTTTTTTATCGTTTATAAGCTATTTCTTAGAAATGAAAATGAAAAAAAAAAAAAAAAACAAAGGAGAGGTGAGGTGGCAACTATCAAAATGAGGGAAAGTTAGCAAGAAAGTCCTAAACTTATTTCACTTGTGCCAATACAATCATAAATCCTTCATGTTGACTAATTTAGTCCTAAACCTTTTGAGGAACCATTTAATTGTGCCAATTTAGTCTTACAACTTTTGACGATTTGTTAATTTAGTCCTTTCAACCAATTTTTACTGAAAATCACTGACGTAGTGGTCTAGTCAACGCCGATCATCCTCTATGGCACGACAGGAGCTAATATGGCTAATTTTTTAAATTTCTATTTTTTTTTTGCTAACCCTATGGTTAGCAAAAAAAAAAATTGAAGATAAGATAAAAGAAAAGAAGAAAATAAAATAAATAAAAATTGCAGAAAATTTTAAAAAATTGACACGTTTAGAATTGAATTGATACAAATATAATAGATGTATGACTTTTTTGGTAATTTTCCTATCAAATGAGTCATATGTCTAATCCCCATGAGGCCCTTCGTGGAGCACCACAACACTATATAATATTGAATGTGACGGACTCTGAAAAAGCTGAGTCATATTCAATAGCATAAATTCAAGTTTGCCACGTCAATTTAGGGTTTAGAAAACTGATCTGTTATTGCTGTAACAAAAAAAAATTATTGCACTTGTGGTAACAATTATGACAGAAAATCAAAAGGTCTTTTTATTAAAATTTCGAATTTTAAGGAAATATTTTGATCAATCTTCTTTTATAAACATACCATCACTCAAAATTGACACATCATTTACACAGCAATTATGAATGTTAATTTCTATAGCACTATAACTCTTCTCTTCACTCATGTTATCAAAGTTTAGTGAACCAAATTCGAACAGTATGCCAGGTTTCGCATTTTCCATCGTCGAATACGAGTTCCTAAATTATCACAAAGAATCATTTTTTTGTTCCTTTGAATGTATTTGAAGGGTAAAACAAATTGAAAATGTCAATTCACAATTGCTGATAAGAAAGAAACAAGCACATGGGTGACAATACATACAGAGATGCGATAATGAAAAGAGCCACACCCAAGTTTCCCGTGAACCCTTTTTTGTCCACGGTCCACCCTACTAATATCTGTCGACACCAGCCGACAAGAAGTAGCCTTAGAGATACAAGTATTCTACAGGAACCGATATACGAATACGTACATGGCTGTTTGTCCCGTATTCACCGTCTTCTTCACTACATTTCGGGATAACATGACCCGTGACCACAACGGACGACTTGTTGCCGCATAAACTTTCGCATACCGTCTTTTTTAGACGTTGCAGCATCTGGAGCATTACCAGAATGGTGAACCTAATACAACCCTATGTGTTCAGGTCATTCACGATGTCCTGAAGCTTCCTATCCAGGACTTCTGAGCATATCTGCTCCATCATTCTGTAGAAGGATATCAGATCAGATACTTGCTCGACCGACATCTTCCCGATCACATTCCTGGCCATCTTCTCTCTTTGTTCGTTCAACTTGAGCCTCTCGATGTATGACCCGGCGTTCCTCACTGTCGCTCCCATCTGCTTCAGTCTCTTCTCTTGTTGCAAACTCAATGCTGTGTTCGACTGCAGAAACCAAATGACAGACAATACCCGGTTAAGATATCTAACTCGATTATTGAACAAACCTTACACGCAGAGTAAACTGGGAAAAGTTTCCATGGATGCTCGTCCTGCTTTAGCGAAATTCAATAAACACCCGCCCCCTACTTGTCAAGGTATCTTATGTACTGAGCAAAATTTAATTAACCTCTCAACTCGAGACAATGGTGATAAAGGGACAACAAAAGAGGCATACAAACATCGGCCACTGTAAAGATTTGTGCTGCAACCGCACCATCCTAATTAAACAGCCCCCGAAAAAGACAAAGTGTAGCAATTTGACAGCTCAATAGTTATGCCTAACATGATGGAATTCAGGTGAATGAAGGAGATTTCAAAGAAGAACAAGGAACAACAATTGTTGGTACCTCGAGAAATTCTGCACCCGCTCTCAGTTCAGATTCTTTGGATGGGTTCAGCCCTTGGCCGGTCGTGTACAGATTCTTGGCAAGTGAAAAGCTGCGAACGATTATCCTCCTCTTCTTCTCCATTTCTTGATCGAGCTTCAATGGCCTCGAAACCGAAGTCGAGCTAATCAGCTTCTTCTGGTACGCAATCACAGCCTTCACAAACTCCTGCAACAATTCAGATGTTCAGTAGTGTGCCCACCGAAACTTAAAAGGAATCGGATTGCCGAACAAAAACCACCGTCACATGATCTTCTAAACCGATTTTCTCAACCAGCCATTCTAATTACTGACATCGTTAGTTAAATAAAAAAAGCAATTTTAAGCACCTGATAAGTGGACGGGCAACCTGGGTAGTCGAACTCATCGGAGTCGGGCTTCCGCATCCGCTCAGGGTGAAACTGGAGGCCCATGATGAACTTGCCCTCTTCAGGATTATAAGCATCCGGGTCATAGAACCCTTCGATCAAGCCATCAGGTGCAAAGGCCATGGGCACAAACCTCTGAGCCAGTCTCTTGACCCCTTGGTGATGATAACTGTTAACCATTATCTCCATCCTCTGGTCCTCCAATGAGTCCTTGAACCACTCGTGCAACGGAGTCCTTTCCACAACCCTGACCACATGCCTGTGCCCATCGTAATCCTCATAATTTATGTGAGCCACTCTCTTCTCTTGGGCAAAATTCCTGCTGATCTCTTTCTCAATGTCTTGATGAAGTGTGCCTCCACATGCAACATTCAAGACCTGCGAGCCTCTGCAGATCCCCAAGTAAGGGATGTTGCGCTCCAGGCACAGCTTGGCGAGGCCGAGCTCGATGGAGTCCTTCTCGCGGTCGATGGCGGTATCGCTCGCGTGGAGCCTCCGTATCTCCTCAAGCTCCTCCGGGGAGAGCCCAGTGGCGGCGTCCTCGGGCTCGTAGAGCGACGGGTCGATGTCCTCACCCTCGCAGAGGAGGACGCCGTGGATCGGCTCGAAGCTGTCCAGCAGCATGTGGACCCCGCTCACGCGGGGGACAATCACAGGGACGGCGCCGTAGGCCACTATGAGATCAAGGTGGTATTCACCTGCAAGAATAAATCACATCCCCTGTTCTTGTAATAATTCACATCTCATCGTCTACTGAGAATAACAGATCCTAGAGTTGATGCGTTCGTACGTACCGACGAAATCGACGAACTTGTTCTTGCGAACGGTGCGCCGCGAGACGATGAGGACGCGAGGGAGGATCACGGAGAGATCGGAAGAAGCCATTGACGACGTTGATGTGTGCGAGTTTGGTTTTACTGTGAAAGGTTTGTTTAGATTTGTGCGTGCATTTATAAGAGGAAGAGGAGGCGTTATTGGATAGAAATCTTTTCATTTACTTAAGTAGTTGTAAATTATTATTAGCGCATTATTGTTTGTTTTGCTAGGGTTTTACACGTGAGACTGAGTTGAGTTGACCCATAAGAAAGCACACGATCGCAACGTCCTGGCGCCGCGTCGGATCTCCCACTCCTGGGGCTACGGGTTCAAAATGGTTTTTGGTGGATAAGAACGAAGCCATGTCAAAACAGTCAGCACTTCAAATGAACAAGTGCTTAAATGCTCCTTCAACACAGCGCGATTTTCCTCTCCATTACCTACCTGTTCTTACCAATCAAAATCCAGGCTCCAGCCAACCATGACTCACCAGCGCTTCGGTTCAGGATGGCGATTAGCGTTACTCAACATGGTAAACAAGCTATCCAAACCATTGTAGTAAAAGGGTTCTTGCCTGTACTTATTGCAATATCATTTGTGGATAGATATGGTAATTAGGATGGCAATTAGTGTTAATCAATATGGTAAACAGGCACGGGTAACAACAAGAAGCTTATCCAAACCATTGTGGTAAAAGGGTTCTTGGCTGTGATTATTGCAATATATGTGGATAGACATGGTAATTAGGATGGCTTTTGGCGTTAATCAATATGGTAAACAGGCACGAATAAAGGTAGAAACAAGAAGCTTATCCAAACCATAGTGGTAAAAGGGTTCTTGCCCTTAATTATTGCAATTTCATTGTGGATAGATATGCTGGGATGTGGTTCATACTCCCCATTGACAGGAAAGCGTGAGGGTCCCTCTTTTGAGCTCGTATTTTATTAAGTAGTTTGGTTTGGGCCAATGAATAGCTGCTGTTATATATAATCATTTTTTTTTAATTGAGAGTTGTAAAAGAGAGATGAGATATGTTAATTATAGTGAAATCTTTATTGGGGATGTAACCCTAGTTTAATGGTGAACTAGGATAAATCTTGCATCTCGATTTCTTTTTTTCGTTTTTACTTCTATTTCGTTGTATTTGTGTGCCTAATCCTAACAAGATAAGTTACCGACTCCGGAAATCAAGTGCATGAATTGGTCGATGATGTTGCAATTTCATAAATCAAATTGCAACGTGGTTTTGACGGGAAAAAAAAAAAATTTGCAACGTGGTTGGTGTAGGGAGTAGTACAATCTTATCTTGGGTAGGTGTGCATCTAGGACGGGTCAAAGGTGAGGGAGGAGCTGATCTGGTGATTGGGGTCTGTGATGTGGAGCTTCTGGCGGCTGAGTTCTTGAACATTTCCCCTCAAATTTCCAGCAATATCTTCCTATTTCTGCGGTGGCATAAAACTGGGGTAATTCCCTTTGATGCTTCGAGAATTTCTCCTTTTTTCGTCAATTTATTTGACGGTTGATGCTTTTGCGCACCAGACAATTGAAGTTTTAATATTCAGACGTTCCAGATCTTTCCCACGCGTAGCATAAGAATTGATCACGACTAAAGCGGTTTGAAAATCATGATTCACTACTTAAACGTTCTAATCAACATAATATCAAGCGCATTATCGTTCTATTTTAAAAGGCTTGGCCTGTTAAATGAAAGACGCAGTTTAACGTTTATACGTCAACCGACCCGACCCTAAACCTCTAAGTTTCAGGAGGCATAAGTTTTCTCCGTCTTATCAAATTGGTAACCCTTTGTCCACACATACGGCCGTCAATTACAAAAATATTATCAAAAAAATCATAGACTTATTGTAATCGTGCCAATTCAGTCTTAAATTTTTTTTTTTTTTTGGCCAATTCAGTCCATTTGGCAGGTTGATACTTAGGTGGCACTGACGTGGCAAATTTTTAATAATATTTTAATATTTTTTGAATTCTTAATTAATTTTTTTTGTCTTTTTTTTCTTGGATTGGCTGCCGACCGTTGGGCAAGGGCTCGAGGCCCTCACCTAGCTACGAGCTAGGGCGGATGGCGAGGCTGCCGGCCTGCCCAAACCAAGAAAAAAGAAAAAAAAGATAGGAAAAAAATTATTAATAAAAAAATAAAAAAACCCCCCAAAATAAAAAAAATGTTAAAAAATTGTCATGTCGGCGTCGGCCAGCCAAATGGATTGAATTGGCATAATTGCAAAAGGTTTAGGATTGAATTGGCACAATTGCAATAGGTTTAAGACTTTTTTGGTAATTTCCCCTCAAATACGTGGATCAGGTCAGTTCGAAAATGGTCCAATCAAAATTGATCAATTTAATCCGTTTTGACCCACTTATATGCAATACAAATTTAGTGACTCATACCAGACCAAACCTATACCTGACCCACTCATATTACTAAAATGGTTCCATATTTAATCTAACCTATGAAAATACGTATCCATTCAACTAACTCACTTTAAGCTCTTCATGTATATAATCAATTTGGATAAACTCTCTATTTTGACCATACTATGCCAATGAATTGGTTTTCAACATTGCATACAATTTTCAATATTTGTATTGATTCACAATGAGGAACAAGAGAAAGTTAGTACTTCGTAGTGAATTTATAAAATCGCATAAACAAACAACATGGATGAATTGAAATTTTAATTAAATGGAAGTAAGATATTGAATTACGTGAGTTATGCTGACCATGGATTGCAAAGACAATAATTAAGATCAGAATATTACGTAAAATAACAATGCCAAATGCAACCAAGGAAACATATTCTCCAATAACCATGCAATAATTAACAGACAAAACCTATAGGAATAATAAAACTAAAAAATATTAAGGAAAAAACGAAGCCATTAAGATATTTTTAATAAGGGTGAAGTCAGGACTGTCTTGCGGGGCCCACCAAGACTTTTATGAATTTGGAATAGTCCAAGGACTCCATTCCTTTTTCATAGAGGGTGAAGAGAGATTCGTAAAAGTGAGTTCGGATTTGGTAAATTGTGAACACATTTAGAACCAATTTTTTTTTTTTGGACTTTTCCATTAACTCATTTATAACTCAATTATTGGATATAACTAACTCATATGAAGACTAGAGATGGCAATATGGGTCAGAAACTCATTTATTAACTCAGTTTTAGTAAACCCAGGTTGAATATAGGTCGCTTAAAATTTTAAAAATGGGTTGAAATGTTGAAGCCTAAGTTTATATGGATCTAATATGGGTTTGATGCAAACCCATATTGAACCCATTTAACTTGAACCCAAAATGTATGTAACCTGTGAAGGCCTTGGGTGAGCCTCGAGCTCGCCGGGATTCGGCCAGTCGCCATCTTCAGTGCCTGTCCGCCGGTCGCTGTCCCCTGGCTGTTGTCTACCGATCGCTATCTATCGATCTCTAGTCGCCGTCGAGCGATCACTAGTAGCCGACCGCCAACGCCGCCATCTACTGATCGCCGGTGACCGTTGCCGGACGTAAAAGGAAAAAAGAAAAGAAAAAAAATACTTAAAATGAAAAAAAAAATTAGACTTTTTAAAAGTTATAAAAAATGGTCCATAGTGTTTTAGCAATATATATATATATATGATTATAAGAAATAATTTTTTATTAATTGGATTTAATATTGAAGTGTTTTAGCAATATGGGCAGGGTCGGATATTGCCACGCCTAGGTCCCACTTAGCAATGATATTGTTCTCTTTGGGCCGGAGCCCGCATGGTTTTGTTCTTCTGGGCTTCACCCAGAAAAGGCCTCATTACAAGTTAAGGACAAGTGCTACACATATATAACACTTCACCTCACCACACCTAGGCGATGTGGGATTTGGTTCATCCATGTCCCCTTCGCCATCCTAGAAGCCTGCCAGGAGCCGCTCCTTGTCTAAGCCCTTTAGCCCCGGCGACCACTCCCTACCCTCATCGGACCGGGTCGTTGTAGACCCACCAGCTTCTGCCTAGTTCGTCCCTGAACCACACACTTCCGGCTGAGTTTTAGCTCTGATACCATTATGTCACACTTAGGTCCCACTTGGCAAAGATATTGTTCGCTTTGGGCCAGAGCCCACGCGGTTTTGTTCTTCTGAGCTTCACCTAGAAAAGGCCTCGTTGCAAATTAAGGACAAGTGTCACACATGTATAGCACTTCACTTCACCACACTAAGGCGATGTGGGATTCGGTTCATCCATGTCCCATTCGCCATCTTAATAGCTTGTTAGGAGCTGCTCCTTGTCTAGGCCCTCCAGCCCCAGCGACCACTCCCCACCCTCATCGGACTAGGTCGTTAGAGGCCCACCAGCTTCTGCCTGGTTCGTCCCTGAACCACACACTTCCGGCTGGGTTCTGGCTCTAATACCATTATTCCACACCCATGTCTTACTTGGCAACGATATTGTTCGCTTTGGGCCGAAGCTCGCACGGTTTTGTTCTTATGGGCTTCACCCAAAAAAGGCTTTGTTGCAAGTTAAGGACAAGTGCAACACATATATAGCACTTCACCTCATCACACCAAGGCGATGTGGGATTTGGTTCATTCCTATCCCCTTCTCCGTCCTAGAATCCTGCTAGGAGCAGCTCATTATCCCGGCTCTCTAGCCCCGGCGACCACTCCTTGCCCTCATAGGACCAGGTCGTTACAGGTATGTGTTGCTAGATTTGTATTGCATAAAAATGGATCAGAAATTGGTTAAATGAGTCAATATGAATCATACCATTTTTTAACCGACCCGACCCACCCGTTTGACAGGTCTAAAAAGACTATGCCCATCATATATGGGTTAAGAAATGGGTATGTGCCCCATTTTGATTAGTCTATTCAGACATACTACGATATTTTAGTAATTATTAATTTATGTACCGTGAAGATATGATGTCGACAATATGGATATAACGCATCGAATTAAGAATTTAGAGAACCTTCGTTCAAACTTCTCTTGGTGCGAGGCGTGCTAGACATGTAGAGGTAAACTTGGATCGGTCTTTAGCACAAGGAAGATTCGGATGAGATGCCAAAAGTGGTCTAAGTTCACGAGGTGCTTCCAATTTTTGATACATAGACATGTCAAGGTCCAATGTTTGTGGGTATGCATACGTGACGAAAGTATCTACAAAAAAGACTTCAGAACCCCACCAAACAAAAGAAACCAATTATGCATGGTCAGTGGGCCATCCTACAATACTTCATAAATTCTAAGATTGGCGGAAACAATTGAACCATATGAGGAATTCATTCAACGTAGCATTATCTATAAAAGCACATGGATTAAACTATGTAACAGAAGACGACGTTATACCTACTTAGCACGTTCGGCGTTGACGTGAACAATTTTTAATAATACATTAACATTTTTACATATATTTATTTTTATTTTTTATTTTTTATTTTTTATTTTTTATTTTTTATTCTTTTTCCTTTTTCTTTTTCTCTTCTCTTTTCTTTTCTTTGTCCTTTTTTTCCTTACTGTGGCCGGCGAGGGCTCGGCGACCCTCGTCGGCCACTTTAAGAAAAGAAAAGAAAAGAATAAAAGAATAAATAAAAATAGTAAAATATTATTAAATATTGATTATGTCAGCATCAACCGTGCCACGTAAAACAGCCGGCATTCACGTCAGCAATTTCAGATCAAAATTGGCCGGATATACTCAATTGAAAAATTATGAACAAGTTTAGGACTCAATTGAAAAAATTAAATAGTTTAGTACTGAAATGATAAAAATGCAATAGGTTGGAACTTTTTGGACAATTTTTCCTGAATTCCTCGATACTCTTCCTGGATTTCGAATTCTATCAAACCCGATTTTTATTTGCTCCCGAAAATCTTGCCAAGCTCACGACATCTTTTTCCCATGATCTTCAACAATAGCCACTTAGCCAGGAAGGCCCAAGGCTCAAGGGATAGTCGGCCTCTCAATAAGTTATTAATGATAGACCAATCAAATTAAGGACTTTCTCAAGCTGGAGATTTTTATTCATCCACTTGATATTTTGAAAATAGTTTTGTTGAATTTGAGAATTCATTCATTCAAATCGAGTAAGTAAACACAATTGAATTGAATTCGGTTGGACGATACCAATCAAATCGAGTGCTTGTTACCATTTCTTATTGAATTGACCGATTAACGTGCTATCGAACATTTTTTTTTATCGATTAGACAGTTTTCGCAATGAAATTGACTACCTGAATTAGGCTCGATCGGTCGGTAACTATCACGTTAGATTTTTAAATACCGTCGAGATTTACTTTAACACCTCTCAATTGACTATCTCAATGAGGCTTAATCACTCATAAACTATCACCTGATATCTTAAAATACAGACGGGATTTGCTGTGAAACGAAATAATCGCCAAGACTTGCTGAAGAAAATTTAATAAATTGTACTCCAGTAAAAACTTTAGATGCACTATCGCACGCCGCCCTTAAGAACGGACCGCCTGATTTAATTTAAATTAGAAGAAAACGCAAGTCCTCCAAGCGATTGGCTTAGCTTAAAATTGTCCATATCATTGGCCCAGAATAGGGTCCAATTAAGAGCCCATTTGATGAGCCATTAAAATATTGAACGTATTTACAAAAGGCCTTAACAAATTGATGTTTAATCCTACAATGAGAAAGTATACCATGTTTTTGCATAGTACCTCGTCATTGGCCGATGTGATAAGCATTTATGTACTGAAAACCAATCATAGATTAAATCACGTAAATTTGGTGTCTAATTCATTATCTTGTTTTGTCTATTTTATCGTTTAATCGCTTGCTTCCGAAATAAAAACAAAGCTGAGATCTTTCTTAAGTAAGATTAAATTGACCTAGAAGAAAATTTTCAATGGTAGAGATCTTATCATCGATAAAATAGAAAAGACTCTTATTTTGATTCTCAGCATGAATTAAGCAACAATTGACAGTAGAAGAGACATCAGAGAGAGACCTAAGAGAAAGTATTCAGATTTGGCAACGGACGAGCGCGATAGCAAACGATGATGAAGGGGGTGGCTCCGCCATAAACGCATGGCTCCAAATCTAGCGACGGACAAGCTTGGCTGAGAAGCCACGATGATGATGGAGGGGTGGCTCATCCATGGACCATGGCTTCACACCTGGCGATGAACGAGAAATGGCCGCAAGCGACGATAAAGGGGTAGCTTGATGAGGGAGCCACTGCGACAACGGACGGGTGGCTCAGTCATGGAGCATGGCTCCAGACCTGCCGACGACGAGCCTGACCGCGAGCGATAGCAAAGGATATGGTTGACACATGTCAATTTATTCATTTATTTTTGAAATTTTATTAATTTATTTATTTCCACGCCATTGACACTTGTCAATCTACATAAGTGCTTGCCACGTCAACCTATGACGTGGTTACTATGCAACTTGTCTATAACACACACACAAATTGGGGGGGCGGGGGGTGGGAATATTTGGACGATGTCATTTCAGCTATGGCTCAAGAGAGGATAACAAAAAGTAAGTATTCAACTAGCTTTGTGCTATCAACGTAGTTCAAGTTGAATCGGTTTTCTTTGATTTGGTGGTATCCTGTACATAGGATCAAGGCACATTAAAGGAAGGAATTGATAGAGCTAGAATCAGTTAACATGATTGATAATACGGTGAACGCAGCTAATTATTATATTTCAAGAGAAATATCGAGGACTTCATTTATAGTGGTTCGGCTTTGTTCAAGCCTGCGTCGACTTCTTCATACTGGCAGCCAATCGGCTGGATTCCACTAGTGAATAGCTCAGAGGTTACAACTCGGTGAATAGACTTCCCATCTAACACTCTTACACTCGAATGTTCTCTTCTAAGTATTACAGTGTTTGGATTAAAGGTATGTAAAGAATGCGAAGCTCTCTTGATCTTGGACTTTAGAATTCTTCTCTCTCGTCTCATACGCTCTTCAACCTTGAGGTCTTCTTTTATATTTCTCCATCTCCAACTTCCCGTTGCAAGATCTCCACAGACTCACTCTTCACACTTCCCATTTGAACAAGATTGTATACAAAGGATCTCGTAACCGTTGAGGTTGACAAAGGAAAAAATCCCCTATTAGATCAAATCGTCCATACCATTATGATCTTGGGTTTCCATAGATAGAGTTCTTCATTAGTTGAGTCATCCCGTCTTTCTTAATCCACATCCTTGATTGATCTTCAAGATTGAGAATCTCCAAGAATGATCCAGCTTGATTTGCTAGCCGTTGTGATGATGCAATCATCTTGAGTATATCTCTTGATAATCTGGTTGTCGCTCATGAAATACTCTCACAGAGCTTGAGCTTCAATCCAACCATACAGCGTCTGAGTCCCTCAAAACATCGTTTGAGCCTTTCTTGCCTGATTCAATCCCGTGTATCTATTCTTTAACACTTGAATGTACGTTAGGACAATCTGCAAAACAGCATTTCATTGCATTAATGCAGATATTAGAGATCGTGGATTATTTTGGCAACTTCAAAATCAATTAAAGATTTTTCTCAGTAGCTGCTTCCACTGTAGGGGCTCGATCTGGCGGGAGAAGCACAAGCACCGCCATGAGAGCTGCCACAAGCAAGCGTGGAGATGGGGAGTGGCTGGATGGCTTGGCCATGACCTTCAGTAAGAAGCAAGTGAAAAGGAGACAGGAAACTTAAAAACGAAAAAAGGAAGAAAAAAAAAACTCATCATCATGGTATTTAAAATTTTCTTTAGATTTGAAATGCCATCATCATGGTATTTCAAATCAAAAGAAAAAGTGAAAACCCAATTTTCCACGCTTAGTGCGCCTCCAATTTTCCACGCTTAGTGCAAACCCAATTTTCCACTAGGAAATGGAATGCCCCTAAATTTCAATCGATGGCAACATCATCATCATCACATAGAATTTTCAAACCACCCTTCGCAGAATGTAGCAATCCACTTTAGTTCACTCAATTTCAATGCTCCGTCACGCGATAGAACTTGGTTGTCGTAGAATTTTGCAAGTACCTGGAAATTATTCTAACAACAGTCGCCCACCGACGGATGCCGACTTGGTTCATCGCAAATTTTACGGAGAGCCATAACCGTGAGATAATTCCATATACATTGAGTCTGTCACGTGCCTATGAAACTTCCCCTGAATCAAATAAAAAGAAGACCTATTGGGTTGTTCCTATAATGCAAACTCATCGAACTAAGGAGTTCGAGATTCTTTTCGGATTGACACTCTCACGAAACATCAACTCATATCAATACATTTTTTTCTTTAGGGTTAATACGGTAGAAATTGAATGCTAACATAAGATTTACTCTACCATTCAACTATGGTTCGTAGGACTTCGATTTCCTCTAACATCAATTTGTTTTTAGGGTTAATACGGTAAAAATGTTGTATCTTTCTCCATCCTTGATTAGATTCGGCTTCCTCCGACCAAATTTCTCATTAGTGGATTATAACTATGGACAGAATCGGAGGTCGTTTTATGCTCGGGACTTGAAGTCAACTTTGCTTTACTCGTTCACTCAAGAATGCTAATGATGAAGGCGGTCCAACAACGCTTACCTTGGGTTTGTATGGGTGATTTTAACGAGACTCAATACTATTGGGAAAAGATAGGAAAAAGAGATTCGGAGCACTACCGAATACAAGCTTTCAAAGATTTTCTGAATGTATGTGGTTTTATGGATCTAGAGAGTAAGGGGTGTGCGTTTACCTGGACTAACTACCGAGAAGAAGAGTAACTTGTAAAGAAAATGCTAGATAGAGCAGTGACCAACTTGGAGTGGAGAGTAGTATTCCAGAATGCTGAAGTTATTGCTTTACCTGCCATTAGTTTGGATCATCGTCCCATTTTATTGACCTTCTCTACGGAACCAGTAAAGAGGAAGATAGATTTTAAGTTTGAAGATTTTTGGTTGGAAAATAAGGAGTGCGGAAACTGTTGGGAGCGCGCAGCAGAAGCCCGATACCTTCACCCGGGGAGATCGCCAAGAGGGAGCCCAAGTTCGAGCCCGTCAACATATCTAGTTGGACCCACATTGGTGAAGATCGCCAAGAGGGAGCCCAAGTTCGAACCCGTCAACATATCTAGTTGGACCCACATTCACTCAAAAGCTAAAGCCAATGAGTTATGGGCCAAGTTCGAACTCGTCAACATATCTAGTTGGACCCACATTCACTCAAAAGCTAAAGCCAATGAGTTATGGGCCAAGTTCGAACCCGTCAACATATCTAGTTGGACCCACATTCACTCAAAAGCTAAAGCCAATGAGTTATGGGCCAACTTGAATATATTAACTGCTCAACACCACATCAATTATCCGATGCGGGACTAACTCACACGTGCATCCTAATAATCTCCCCCTCACGGGTCACCAGATACATATTGGGAGTGGGCCACCAATCAACCGATACATACTCAACTTGAATCTGGATGGGCGTTGGTCACCAGATTCCTTTTTCGAGATATTCACCATATCTCAACTTGAATCTGGATGGGCGTTGGTTTTCTCGAGATATTCACCAAACACCGATACATATTGGGAGTGGGCCACCAATCAACCGATACATACTCAACTTGAATCTGGATGGGCGTTGGTCACCAGATTCCTTTTTCGAGATATTCACCATATCTCAACTTGAATCTGGATGGGCGTTGGTCACTGGTCACCAGATTCCTTGGTCACCAAATTCCTTTCTCGAGATATTCACCAAACACCGATACATATTGGGAGTGGGCCACCAATCAACCGATACATATTGGGAGTGGGCCACCAATCAACCAGATTCCTTTCTCGAGATATTCACCAAACACCGATACATATTGGGAGTGGGCCACCAATCAACCGATACATATTGGGAGTGGGCCACCAATCAACCATCGGCTCTGATACCATTTGTTGGAAGCGCGCAGCAGAAGCCCGATACCTTCACCCGGAGAGATCGCCAAGAGGGAGCCCAAGTTCGAGCCCGTCAACATATCTAGTTGGACCCACATTCACTCAAAAGCTAAAGCCAATGAGTTATGGGCCAACTTGAATATATTAACTGCTCAACACCACATCAATTCTCCAATGCGGGACTAACTCACACGTGCATCCTAATAGAAACATCGTAAAGGAAGCCTGAAACTCACCCATTATGATGGGAAACAATATTGTTCAAGGACTAAGGGCTGTTAGTCGGATCAATTTAATGATCGGTTGAACTATTTAGTCGAGAGAAATCAAAATCATAAAAGTGCAAACACGTAATGGGATGGAGTTACCCCGGCATTATAGCAACTTCTGTGGTCTCACATTCCAAACCTTCCCAAAGCGACAGTGGCATTAAGCTTGTCGTGGATTTCTAACATCAGCAAAGGCTTACCAGACCCTAAAGTAAAGAACATATTAAAACTAAATATTGAGGGACACCAAGCTGTAGAAAACTAAATAAGAGTTCACCTCTTCAACTTCATATAATTATTACAGCAATCTTGCTTGTTTCTTTATTTCGACGGATTTAACTAGTAACTAGTACAACACTCATTCTTATTTTCGATATTATTGGCACGTGGGATACGGAACGCCGCAGACGCGCATGACCCGTTTGCCGTTGGTAGAGGTGAGGTACTGTCGGAGGTTAGGGTTCTTGATGTACCCGCAGAGGCATGGCCTCTGCTCTCGCATCTTGCTACAGCACAGAGCGGAAGGAGGTGCGGACGAGGTCATCGCGGACACGCACGAGCTCAGCTGCGTGGCGCTGCACGTCACAGCTACCGCTACAGGGGCTCGATCCGAGGAGAGAAGCACGAGCGCGCCCATGAGAGCTGCCACGAGCAAGCGTGAAGATGGGGAGCGATTGCATGGCTTGGCCATGGTCTTCGATGGGAAGCGAGCGAAAAGGAGACTGGAGAGGTGGGTGGTGGTGGTGTATGTGGGGTGGCCAAGGCGAGTGACGGGAGATTTATAGAGATTGGCACTCGAATTAATGGTACAACAAATCTAAGGAAAAGTGGAAACCCAATTTTCCCCTATGCCAATTCAATTTTCCACACTTACGTTCAAAAAATTCAATTTTAGCCAGAGAGAGAGAGAGGATTCGTTTCCTATTTGAGAGGGAACGCCCCTAAATTTCATTTGATGGCAACATCATCATCATCACATAGAATTTTCAAACCACCCTTCATAGAATGTAGCAATCCACTTTCTTTTCTTTTTGGTTCTGTAGCAATCCACTTTAGTTCACTCAATTTCAATGCTCGGTCGCACGATAGAACTTGGTTTTCTTAGCAATCCACTAAGACTAAGGAATACGTGGTTCTTTTCAGATTGATTCTCTCTCGTAAAGTATCAACATGTATCAATATGTTTTTTTAGGAAAAATTACCCCAAAAAAAAAAATCTATTGTAATTGTGCCAATTCATTCCTAATTTTTTTTTGTCAATTCAGTCCTAAATCTTTTGCATTTGCGTCAATTCAGTCCATCCAGCTAATTTTAGCCGGAAATCGCTGACGTGAACGCCGACCGTGCCACATAGGCATGACCAACGCTGACGTGGACATTTTAAAATAACATTTTAATGAATTTTTTATTTTTTCATAATTTTTTATTTTATTTCCTCTCCTTTGTTTCTTCCCCTGCACTTAGGGCCTACAAGGGCCGTGACTCCCTCGCCGGCATGGCCATCACCCAGACCCGGTGAGAGCCCCTATGCCCTCACCCACGATCAGCGATTGGTGAGGGTGTCACGGCCCTCACCCAGATCCCGCGAGGGCGTCCCAACTCTCACATGTGGCCAGCGACTCTCGCCGGCCCTAAAAGCGAGGTAAGAAAATAAAAAAGCGAAAATTATAAAGGAAATTCAAATTATTTTTAAATATTAATTAAAAATATCAACATCAGCGCCGGTCATGCCACGTCGGGCAGCTGGCGTCCATGTTTACGATTTCCGATCAAAATTAGCTGGATGGACTGAATTGGCAAGAAAAGAGTTTATGACTAAATTAGCACAATTGCAATAGGTTTATGACTTTTTTGGTAATCCTTTGGTTTTTTTTCTTTTATGTTTTGCAATCAAACAGTTAGCTCCGATAACTCTCGAGAAGGTCCATATTAGATAAGTTCAGTGCCCCATCATGGTGTACATTATTAGTAGTGAAATCAAATGCTGCCACATAATTTACTATACAAATTAAATATGATTCCTAGGACTTCGATTTCCTCTAACAACAGTTCTTTTCTTCCATTGCATATTAGCGCTTTATATGACCTCTTATCACTTTATGTACATCTGAAATCAATTTGTTTTCATCTAAGCCTATATAAAAAGGCCATAATTTTTTACAAATCCATGATTAGAGGAGATTTCAAGACATGACCCGTGATTTTTTGCTCTTGACTTAGAAGTCAACTTGCTTTAGTCGTCCACTGAAGAATACTAATGATGAAGCCGGTCCCATAACGCTTGTGAAATTTTCCAGATGCCGCCAGCAATTTCGTTTCGACTCTTGACTTGGAGTCAACTGTCGATCTTCCGGGTCATGAATCCTAGCCTAACCCACCCATTGGCAACCGGAAAAGGTACTAAAAAATTCCTAAATCTATTGTTTTGGTATCAACACTCTCTTAAACCTTTTCATTAGACTAAATTAGTCCTAAAATCATTCACATTTGTACCAATTTACTTCATTCGGCCAATTTAGGTTAGAAATCGCTAACGTGAATGCAGGCCATTCTACGTGGCACAACTGGCTAGCCTCAAGGGAGGGCGAGCGTCAGTAAGGCCACCCTTGCCCAGGCGAGGGCGAGGCTCGTCGCTCAAGGGAGGCCCAATGAGGCCCGGCAAAGCCGCCCTGGCCTAGGTGAGGGTTGGCCTTGCCAGATTTGGGGTGGGGGGCCTTGCCAGTGCTTGTCCTCGCCCAAGCGTGGCCCGGCCAGGCCGACCCTCGCCGGCCATGGTCTATGGCCAGTGGTCAGCCCGACCACCGGCAAAAAGAAAAATGAAATGAAAAAAAGAAAAATTCAAAAAATTATTTAAAAAATTATAGAAAAAAAAAAGTTCACGTCAAAGCTGACTGTGCCACGTAAGATGGCTGTCATTCACGTCAGCGATTTCCAACCCAAATTGATCGAATGGACTAAATTGGTACCAATGTAAAACAAATTGGTACTAAATTGGTCCAATTGAAAAATTTAGAACTAAGCTGGTACTAATACAATAGGTGTCGGGCTTTTTTGACACTTTTCCCATTGGCAATCTATGATATGAGTAGGAATTTTTTTTTCATTGTATATCATTATTAGTCCCAGACCTTACATTGGGCACGCCAGGTGTGGAGAGAGAGAGAGAGCGCGCGTCAATTGAAGATTGGTAATTATATTTTTTCGAGACAGTAAGAAGCATAATTATTCAAATATAATTTTTTCAAAGGGAACAAAAACTTTCGAGCATGTCCATTATCTCAATGCGATTTTTCACTTGCACCCTCAACATTTGAAAACTTTCAATTTTACCCCGAACTTCAACTTCAGTTTCTAGTTAACCCTGACTTTTCAAACCAAGAGGTGTCAAATGTCAGATCTGGATATATGAAGCCCGGTAAGTTTAGCTTTTCTTGATCAAGGTAAGTTTTCCATCCCTTATTGACTCCCGGCACTCCTTCTACCTTGATTCGACCACATTACTTTTTGCGGGATCCATTATTAATTTGAGGTTATTTCTTACATTTTCTTCATTTTTTTTCTTTGATTTCAGTTTTAATAAAAGGCAAAACTATCAACATCCCCCTCAAATAACCTCTCGTTTTCTTTTTTCACCCTAGCCGACTTTTTCTACATCCGTATATTTCAAAATTTCTTCATATTTGTCTTGTTCTGAACTTATGGACATGAGAATTTAATAAATTGTTCGAATTTGAGCTAGCACTAAACAACGGAGTAGAGAAGGGTTAGTTTTATTTTCGATTTGTTTGCTAGTTTTATTTGCCAATTGTTTGCTTTATGTCCCCTAGGTTCTCCTCGAAATTGTCCATATCAATTGGGTCCAAATTAAGAGCTCGTTTGACGAGCCATTAAAATCCTGAACTCAGTCGCACGATCAGTCTACAACACACACAAAAATCAACGAGAGAGAGGAAATTTGGAGGAAGTCATTTCATTGATGATACGGTGAACAAAGCTAATTATGATAGCTTAAGAGAATCGCTGAGGACTTGCATATCAAATGTTTTTTTTTTTTTTTGGTGGGAGACCCAGTTAGTCTCGATTCTTGGTTTTTTATAGACTCTGTTTTAACATTTTAATCGGTTCAATTTAGGGTTGGATTGATCTATTAACCAAGAGAAACCAATAGTTCAAACATGTAATGGGTTCGAGTTAACCCTGGCACGATAGCAACTTGTGTTGTCAAAAATACCTAACCTTCCCGAAGCGACAATGGCACAAACCAAATTGTAGAACTCTAAATAAGAGTTTCACTTCATTCATAGAGTACAACTATATATAGCTCATGGCAACATCATCTACTTTGCAATATGAGATTGTTCCAGCAATCTTGCTCGTCTCTTTATTTCAACTGATTTCACTAGTAAACTAGTACCATACTCGTTCTTGTCTTCGTCTTCCCCCGGCGTAGGACATGGGAGCTTCAAGGTTCCGGGGCACTAGCACGTTGGGTACGGGACGCCGCAGGTGCGAGCGACCCTTTTGGCGTTGGGAGAGGTGACGTACTGTCGGAGACTCGGGTTCCTGATGTACCCGCAGAGGCATGGCCTCTGCTCTCGCAGCTTGCTACAGCACAGAGCCGACGGAGGCGCAGACGAGGTGATCGCGGACACGCACGAGCTCAGCTCCGTGGCGCTGCACGTCACCGCTTCCGCCACTGGGGCTCGATCTGGCGAGAGAAGCACGAGGGCCGCCACGAGAGCTGCCACAAGCAAGCGTGGAGATGGGGAGCGACTGGATGGCTTGGTCATGGTCTTCAAGGGGAAACGAGTGATAGGAGAGTGGAGAGGTTAGGTGGGGGGAGTATGTTGTGTGGCCATGGCGAGTGATGGGAGATTTATAGAGATGGCACTTCAATTTAAGTATCGCATAAAATTATGTTGTGAATGGAATATAGTAATAATATAATTTAAGAATTACCATATAATTCAATAAACAATGAGGCTAATATTAAAAACCCTACTTAAAGGGCATGGTTGCATGCTGGCAACGTGTTTGCTACGCATTCTAGTGCAAGGATTTGACCACCCTCCATTTGTAGACCTTGAATTGAATTTCTGTCGGTGCTTAAGGCTATTTATTGCCTAATAACTACCGAGTTTTCCGGGCATCTTCGGGCATGGGAGCCACAATAGTAAATGTTCATGAAGGGAAAGAAAGAAACAGGACGAAAGATGATCAGTCCTTCTATTGTTCTTATTTTTTCTTCGCGAGAAACTTTACTAATACTATTTTGAGGAATCATATCATAGATACGAAGAATCACAATACAAACACCATCCAAAGGGTTACTTTCTTTTTCGTTACCGTGCAAATCTTGTGCATGAGTTTTCAAAATTAAGACGAGTCTAGCGAATTAGGGTTTTTTATTACGTCTCGTTAATTTTAACGTGCAGACACGCGAAATTGAATCTTAGTCAGAGGACTTTAGTTAATTGTAAGGATTTCATGTTCACACACTTATCAATCATCTATAATTACTCGATGAGTGATTGGAAGAAAGAAGCAAAAAGAATCATTGGCACGGTACTTTTTCTCTTTTTTTTTTTGGTCGAAATTGGCATGGTACTTCAAATCTAAAGAAAAGTGAAAACTGAATTTTTCCACGCTCAGTGTCCGTGGGAACTTCATTTCCACTGAGACCGTCGCATCAAACCTCCCTTCGATAAGCAGAGAGAGAGAGAGAGAGAGAGAGAGAGAGAGAGAGAGGGGATTCATTTCCTCTATGAAATGGAAAGCCACTAGAATTTAATTGATGGCAACGTCGTCGTCGTCGTCGTCCCAGAGAATTTTCAAAGCACCCTCCCCTTTATACGATTACTCCTGAAGGAGCATGGCCCTCCAGAGGAGTATAACAATAAAGAAATGGATGCATCCAAGTGGACAAAATAGAGAGAGAGAGAGAGAGAGAGAGAGAGTGGGGGGGACTAGGACATGCATGGTAGGCAAAAAAATGTAGCAATCGACTTTAACTTCATTCGAGTTCAATTATCAGCGACATGACAGAACTTGGTTGTCTTCGAATCCAGCAGAAAACTTGAAAATTATTCTAATAACTACCGGTGAGCATGGTTTCGGGGTATGCAGAGTAGGTTTTAAGTTTAAAAATTTGAGGAACCTATTTCGATTGATAAGTTCCAGATTAGTGGAACCTGTAACACATGTTTGTGTTTTTCTTGGTATATGTCTTCGCGCGATTCTGGAGTATTACATGGTGTCCAATGATGAGCGTATAATATGGAACCACTAGTGTGAGCTTCCATTTCCAGCGATATTTATGACTGAGATTGTTAATGTTTCATATGAGTTGTGGTCAGTATAGCAGCAAATGGGGAAAAAGTACCAAAAAGGTCCTAAACCTATTGCATTGATATCAATTCAGTCCTAGACCTTTCAATTTGACCAAGTTAGTTATAAACCTTTTTGCATTGGTACTAATTCATTCTATCCAGCCAATTTTGGTGGGAAACCGTTGAAGTGGACGCCAGCCGTCTTACATGGCACCGCCGGCGTTGACCGTGGAATTCTTTTTATAATTTTATATAATTTTTAAATATTTTATTATTATTTTTCTTTTTTTTGGCCTTTACTATTTTTCCTCGGCGTTGGCGAGGGTGAGGGACCTCGAGTCGTTCGAAGTTAACTCGAGCTAAATCTGCTCCAATCTCGGCGTCGTTCGAAGGATAAGAGCTCCGAAGATCGTAGAAATGGCCGTCTAAATCTTCTCTCTCAAACCAGGTTTTTCCTGATCATCAGTTTTGCATTTTTTGTCCTTTTCGGCTTTCCTCTTCTTAGACACCGATTATTGTCGAAATCGGTTTATCTTCGAAGCCTCATGGCCTAATTTTTCGGTTTGCGTGGTTCGACATCTATGGGATTGGGAAGTTTGATCTTAGGTTCTCGAATGGAGATGGAGAAAAGCTGTGTGTATACGTAATAAAGGTTCGATTTTTCCATCTGGGTTTCCTGGGTTGTGTTTCCTTTTTTCTTTTCTTTTTTGGTCGAAGGGTTTCCTGGGTTTGAGATGGGGAAAGAGCTATCAAATCTGGGTTTTGCGGCTGATTTGATTTTGATCAATTTAAAATCCTGCTGTCTGAATAACTATACTCCAGAATAATTCGGCGCTTTGCTTTGTTAGCTGGATTTTGACGTGCTTTATAAGAAACAGAGGGGAGAACAAAAGGGTGAAGAGAAAAAATAGTAAAACATTTAGAAAATATATAAAAAAAATTCCACGTCAGCGCCGGCGATGCCACGTAAGACGGCCGGCGTCCACGTCAGCAGTTTCTGACCAAAGTTGACCGGATAGACTGAATTGGTACCAATGCAAAAAGGTTTAGGACTAAATTGGTCCAATTGAAAGGTTTATGACTGAATTGGTACCAATACAATAGGTCTATGACTTTTTTGATACTTTTCCCCAGCAAATGATAGTCATTGGAGGTGATGATTCACTACAATCGTTCAATTAAGAATACAAGTTAAACCTAAGTGGAACTTGAAATCGACCCTAGAACCTGTGACAAGTAGGTTCCAGGTTCCAAAAAATGATGATCCTATTCCGACGGATAGGTTCCAAGTTTCACGTGGAGCATGTGAGGAACCTAGAACCGTTCACCTCTACTAATAGCAGCTGCCCACCAGCGCTTGCCAATTCGGTTCCTCGCAAGTTTTCGGAGAGCTAGGAGGGTAGAATAGTTCCGAAGGTGTTCAATCCGCCGCATGCCATGAAACTTCCTCTTGATCAAATACAAGAAAGAAAAACCTATTGGGATTGTTCCTAGGAGAATTTTCAAATAAGGATATGAAGTGTCCTCATTTTCTCAAATAAAAGCCTGAAGTGGATATTATTTTAAATAAGAGCCTGAAGTGCTCTTTTTTTTTTTCAAATAAAGGAATGAAGTGGCCATAACAGTCTCAAACAAAGGTCTGACCTTCCTGCTGGTAAGGACATTTTCATTCTTTATATATATTTTTTCCTTTTTTGTTCTTTTTTTCATTTTTTCTTTATTTTTTGCCGATGTCGGTTTGCCGGTGCTGGTCTCCAGCAATGGCCGGCCACCGGCGATACCCAGAGAGGGCTGGGCGAGGCCACCCTCAAAGCAGCCGACGAGGGCTACCCTCACTTGCCACAAGAGAGGCCGACCCTCGCCCGCCCGCAAAAAAGAAAAGAAAATGAAATGAGAAAAAAAGGAAAGAAAATAAAAGAAATGAAAAATTAAAATTATTTTGGACGAAAATGCATTTGATCGGTCGGCAAGAAAGGCCTTTATTTGAAACTGTCATTGTCTCTTCACGCTCTTATTTGAGATTGACACGATCACTTCAAGTTTTTATTTGAAATAAGATACGGTTCAAGTCATTTTTTAAGAAAATAAGGATATTTTATGCATTTTATGAAAATTTTCCTTGTTCTTATGATATGCTCTTGGCTAGGAAGTCAACTTGCTTTACTCTTCCACTCAAGAATGCCTAATGTGAATGCGGCTCAGTAAAGCTTATGAAATTTCCCGAATGCAGCCAGAAATTTTGTTTTCTACTCTTGACTTGGAGTCAACCCGATTCAATCTTCCAAGTCATACAGAGCTGTGCTAAGCCACTCATTTGCAGCCTCTTACATCAGTAAGCATCTGAATCATTAGACATCATTATCAGAGAGGGAGAGAGAGTAACATCTCTCCAACTGAAACTATGGCAATAATGATTTTCGAGACAATTAGAAGCAGAACTATTAAACAAGAGAATCCGTAATAAAAAAGAGCGTGAACGATAATTAGTATGTTCCTGAAAGTTATTTCTGGCCAGAAATAGATTTTTCTATTTCTATTCTCTCGATTGGTTTCTAAACAGAGAAACGCGTTTGACAACGACACAAAATTTCATTTGATAACAGCATAGAATTTCTCCGGTCGTCCACCTCCAATTCGTTTGATAACATGGCGTTTCTGTACTTTTTCAACATATTGGTGATGTTATTGATTCTATACGGTGATGGTACTAGGGATGTCGAAGCTAGGCGCACACCCCTTTTAGGAAAAGCCATAGCTACTGGAGAGATTTCTTGGTATGTGTTCATCACTAATGATGATGCTTGATTTGGTGATCGGCCGCTGATTGTGCTTCGACACTATGACAGATCCGTCTTTGAAAAATGAGCAAGTTTCTGTAGATTGTACCAAGTTCATTCACTTTTCATATTTACTTACTATGTGGGATTTGTATTTTTATTTCACAGTGATGTATCTCTCTTTAATGTGAAATGAAAATCTTCCTCGACCAAAAAGAAAATCTCCCCGAATTGGGTCCAACCAAATACTGAACTCATTCACAGAAGGCCTTACCAAATTGCCAAACAGAGAGAGAGAGAGAGAGAGAGGATATTTTGATGAAGTCATTTCATTGATAAAACGACGGTGGACAGAGCTAATTATAATAGTGCAAGAGAAGTGCAGCTGTAGAACACTGAATAAGAGTAAATCTCTACAACTTCATAGGGCACAACTATATAGGTCGTGGCAACATCATGTCGTTGCGATATGATTATACTGGCAACATCAAGTCAAGTCACTAGTTTTTTTTTTTCGACCAAAAAAACTAGTGACTTGACTACTACCATGCTCATTCTTATTTTCGTATTCCCTCGGCGTCTGAACATGGGAGCTTCAAGGTTCCGGACACTAGCATGTCGGTTACGCGACGCCGCAGGTGCTAGCGACCCGTTTGACGTTGGGAGAGGTGGCGTACGGTCGGAGATTTGGATCCCTGATGTACCCGCAGAGGCATGGCCTCTGCTCTCGCAGCTTGCTACAGCACAGAGCGGATGGAGGCGCGGACGACGTGACCGCGGGCAGTCACGAGCTCAGCTCATTGATGGTGCGCGTCACCGCTTCCGCTACAGGGGCTCGATCTGGCGAGAGAAGCACAAGCGCTGCCATGAGAGCTGCCACAAGCAGGGGTGGAGATGGGGAGCGATTGGATGGCTTGGCCATGATCTTCAGAGGGAGGCGAGGGAAAAGAGGAAACTGGAGAGGAAGGTGGGGGGTGTGTGTTGTGTGGCCAAGGCGAGTGACGGGAGATTTATAGAGATGGCACTTCAATTAAATTTCGTAAAAATTACTTTGAATCGAATGTGCTAATCACATCATTAGAAACAATGAAACTTCAAAGCATGCAATGCAACATGTTTTGTGTTCTACTATGTGCATGTGATGAGTAGTGCATTTTGTGTACGCATTTTTGGACAAGGAATTGACGAGTCGCATCCTCCATTGTAAATTTCGAATAGGAGTTTAGGGTACGTTTGGGTGGAGGAAAACTCCATCATAAAGGAAAATGCTTTCCCGAAAATCATTTTTCCCGAAAATGATTAGTTTTCCTATGTTTAGTTATATGTGATCGAAAACATTTTTCGATATTTGGATCTCATTCTGAAAATGATTTCAATTTCATTACCTTTATCTGAGGCCAAAAAATTTAAGTTTTTAAATAACTTTATTTTTATTTTCTTTTTTAATTTTTTGCCCTCCTTTCTTGACCGGTGGCCTGCCACAGCAACGGCTAGCGACCGGCCACAGACGAGGACAAGCTCGCCCAAGGCCGGCGAGGTTCGGCCTCGCCAAATTGGCAAGCTCGCCGGAATCTGGCGAGGCCGAGCCTCACCGGCCTTGGGCGAGCTCGTCCTCACCTGTGGCCCATCCTCATGGCTGGCCACTAGCGGAGAAAAAAGGAAAATAATAATAATAATTATTATTATTATTACTATTATTATTATAAAATATAAACATAAAAATATAATACATAAAATGCAAAAAAAAAACAAAATATTAAAAAATTTCAAGATGAGCAATTCCGGAAAGTGTTTTTACCTATTTAAATTTAGGAATTCATTTTCCCATATTTTATATATGAAATTTTCATTGACCGGAAAGTGTTTTCTGTTGACTAAGTCATTTTTTGCAAATCAAAGGAATGAAAATCGGGAAAAACAATTCCAATGAGACCGACGTATCAAACCTCCCTTCGATAAGCAGAGAGAGAGAGAGAGAGAGAGATCGGTTTCCTCCGAGAAAAGGAGCACCATTAGATTTTACTTGATGGCAACATCATCGTCATCGTCATCGTCATCGTCATCGTCACAGAGAATTTTCAAACCACCCTCCCCTTGATTCGATGACTCCTGAAGGGGCATGGATGGACCTCAAGACGAGAATTAACAAAGAAAGAATATGGATGCATCCAAGTGGGAAAACAGATGAGAGAGAAATTTCAATTCTCAGCCACATGATAGAAATTGGTTGCCTTAGAATTCAACAGAGTACTTGGAATTAATTCTAGCAGCAGCCGCCCACCGGGTAGTGCCAATTTGGTTCCTCGAAAGTATTCGGGGAGCTACACTCGTGGAATAGTTCCGAACGCGTTGAATCCGTCACATGCCGGGAAACTTCCTCTTAATCGAATTCAAGAAAAACCTATTGGGATTGTTCCTATGATCTCCTCTTGAATGGGACTCAACTTGCTTTACCCTTCCACGCAAGAATCCTAAATGGTGAAGCTGGTCCAATTGAGATGATTCTTCGAGGGGAATAACACCTTTCGAGCATAGAATTTTAGGTAAAATTTTTAAATTATTTGGGTAGATATTATTGTTTAAATATCGGATGATAATACGTTATTCCCATGATAACACCGTAATTAGATTAGTGTAAATTGTTTCCACAAATGACATCAATATCAGATTATTGCAAATCACATATTCTGTGAAATACGCCTGCTAGTGCTAAGCTCATGAATCATATGTTACACAAGTCAAAATCCAATTAAATGGTGTAACATATTTGTTTACACTTGATGGCGTGAATAACCGAACATGTACCGTTTACCTAATTCAACCACAAAAATCCATTCCTCAACTATTAATACGCGGTTTTCTGCTATAAAGAAGCGATAAAGCTTCTTTTGTTTCTACCTATGGTATCTATAAATCGAGCCCACCCACCGGACTTATAGATGGAACATTTTATTGGAAATGTAAGATTTTTCGAGCAACAATTTTTTATCGGTTAAATTAGTAACTTTGCATTAAAAAAAAAAACAGACCCAACTTAAATTGTTAAGAAACGACCACATCAACTAGAAAAAGAAGAGGAAACGACATTTGCGAGTGATGTGGTCGCTAAAGCCTACAAAAAATGCACAATCAACTCTAAAGTTAACATCTACACCAGATGAGAACTTGAGAATTTTTGCAAGCGACTTAGCACTTGGAAACGCGTACAAGACAACAGCAGCCAATGATGAACGGGCTGGACAGAACTAACAAAAAAAAAATCTAAGTTTTATTCGAAAAGTAACCCACCCCCCCACCCTAAAAGATGTGGGAAATAAAGACCTATTCTGTCTCATCTTTCCTGTATTATCGATTCAATGTTATATCACCTCGTCGAAGTCAAAAGAATTGACTGAAATCATTTACACGTAAAAAAATAAAAAATTCAAAACTGACCATTTCATTGAGGTTGATCCTCCTGACTATTGGACCTTCCCCGGAGCATGTCTGTGAAGTTTCCTCTCATTATACGCCTGAAGCGTGTGTCCTCCATCGGAGGCTGTGGGACCGGCTTTGGCGACTCTGCTTGTTCTACCGGTGTCTCCGCACTTTCTTTCTTCCCAAGAAGTCCTCCCTCACCGAAAAAGCTAGTCATAGAAGATGGAAGCCCGAGATGAGCACCCATCACTTTGCTGATAGCCTCCAAAGTTCCACCTGATCTTTCCTTCAGTACAATTTCTAGACCTTCCTTGTGAGCTGGATCAAGTGCATCCGAGTCTTTCAACAAGTTTTGTATGGCTGGTATTAGGAAATCCCGGACGCTAGTTGCAGAGAGATCTGCAGCAAACAAGATACAGCAGATCAAACATGAGTGGATGCCAAACAAGCCAAGTATAATGAGCATATGAACGCATCATCCACTTATAAGTAAACCAACTTAGACGACACACAAAACAATGGTTACTTTAGCAACTGATGCTGGTCAGCTGAACATGTTTCTACCAATAAGCAATAGGTAAACAGATAAAACAGGATGGATGAACTTTCTAATGTCCCATCTACCAACGCATGACACACGATTAACAATTAAGCGCCCAACAAACCTTTTTTTCCAGAGATAAAATGGTAAATGATCAATCAGATCGCAAAATTGAGGCAAATAGATGAATGCAGTCCCAACAGATTGGAAATAACTAGCGAGTGGTGGTGAAATTAACACAGATGGCCACTTCTCGGGGCAAAGTATATGTCCGAACAACTATCCAAAAGAAACATTAAGCTCACCCAACCTCTGAACACAGAGAAGATTAAGAGAGTAAATATAGATAACCCATGCCTAGCAAGAGGCACTTCATTTGGTTTTTAGTAATAAACCAGCTTCTTCCATGCCATCGAGCTAGCGGCTCAAAGGTCATTCACGAACACACAGATTAGAGATCCTATTTGGAGAGGGGAATGATCGCACTCTGAAAGAAAATAAAGCATTTACTTGAGATTATTCTTCCAATACTATAAGCACTAACCTGTAGTATCCAGAGCACGAATAGATTCACAAAAGGCATTGGCTCTTTCACGACGACGAATCACATCACTGGCAGGAATTGGTATGGTGGTGAAGTGAAAAATCTTGGATAAAAGATGTATCTCTTGTTAAAGAAACAAAATATCAGATGAAACTGTGCAAGTTTCGAGCAAAAATCTAACTCCTAGCCAACAAACTTAAGGCTGATAAAATCAAAGACCAAAAGCAACACAAGCAAGAGCACACTTGATCTTATAAAAAGATTTGGAGGATATAATCCCTCAGTCGTTCTGTTGTATGAGGTACAGCTACCCCTAGCGCACGAACAACAGCAATAGTAGCTTCATGTGATCCATCTTCAAGAAAAGCATCCATTTGTACCCGTATCTTGTCGACAATCTGTTTGACATAATATGATCAGTAAATAAAAAATAATTGTCATTTAACATTTCACAATCAACTTACTGGAAAAACTTTACCATGTCATTTTTAAAATGTTGGGCCACAGCTCCAAATGCATCTATGCTTGCATACTTCACATTTAAATTCTGATCAGATCCAAGAGTCACCAGAGCAGGAAGAACATGAGTTGATGCAACTTTTGCGTCGATGTAAGGAACCTATGACATGATTGAGACATATTAAGTTTCAGATACGTCACTCGTTGCATGGAGAAATCTAAAGTATACAGAAGCTTACAATGACTTTTAACAAGTTGGCTGCACTGATCTTCATATTTACATGTGAGCTAACAACCATTTCCCACAATATACCAAAGATCATGGCATGATGCTCTTCAGATGTACTGCAAATTTAAGGAGGAAGAAACTTCATTAGATGAACAATAAGATAAGAAGCGTAAATGCACATGGTGATCAAGAAAGACGGACCAAAGGCAGCGAACAGCATAAAAAATCTCAGTTTCTTGCTTTGTCTGACTCTCCATCCCCGTTTCTTGAACCAAGAGCCTTCTTAAGTACTCTGCCAACTGTTCTCTCTTGCAAGGAGCACCTAAAACACCAGCAAGGAGAAGTGGCAAGACACACATTGTGGCAATTCTCTCAGCAACAGCAGTTCTCGGTTTCAAACCTGTTACCGAGTAAAGAATGTCTGACTTTCAAATGCCAGAAGGAAGTAATGATTTAAGATCACATGTTCATACATCAGTGATCTAACAAACGCCACTATTCCACAAAACCCAGGCTTCTTCTAGTACCCTATCTTATTTAGTGATGTGGGCACCGCACTTAAGGAACTTCATTTGCATGCCAGTAAAAGCATATCTAGTAAAGAAATAATTCCCAGTAAAATACAGGGATATTTTACTCCTTGGCACCTTTACTTTGGGGGCAAGCAATCTCTCTAATATTCGAGCAAACGTGTAAATTATGGTCATCAACAGTCTTAACAAGGTAAGATCAACAGTCTTAACAAGATAAGAATAGTTGGTGAAATTTGACCAATTTGCAAAGGGAATCACACTAGCTTTGTTAACATTTCTCTCCGTTACCTTTGATTTTCATACGGGCAGTAGGTGGGAAGTACTTCAAATCAGCATCGTCTCCGACTGCCACCATAAATATGGGCAACATTACGTGCGTCAGGTAGGAATCTCCAAAATGTTCTGATACTGATAATAGGAACTGAATTATTATGGCATAGTCAGTAAATATAGATAAAACAAATGTCTAATATAAACATTAAAAGTAGGAAGCTAGAGAATCAAAAGAAAACCAAGAGGAGAACTCCACCTTGGTGGTTCGATTTCTTAAATTGTCTTCTTTCTGAGGCAACAAGCACATCAGCTGTATTAGATCAGGAAAGCAGTCTGCATGCATCCATTCAAATGCAGGCCACTCCAATCTTCCCCTGAAGACAAGATCAAATTCAAACCAGGTATAGCAAGGAAAGGACTTTAATAAGGTAAATTATGGTGTTAACAAGAAACAGAAAACTTACTCAGAATACAACTCCAATAAGGAGCTCGAAAACACAGTTCCTGTTGATTCTGAAGCAGAAGAAAATGGGCATGTCTCGATTGCTTTTTGATATACGAAGGGAAGCATTTCTGAAAGCATCCTCAACAGAACATCGATATTCCACCGCTCACGTTCTCCTAAAACATGAAGATGCGACTCCACAGAACCTTCAACTCCCGAAAGTGGTGGACAGCGCTGATGTACAGAGGAAGACAATCATAGGAGAACCAAGTATGTAAATGAGAAGCACGAATAAAAATAACAGAGAGACTCAAACAACCCTACCTGAGCTGAGCTTAAGGTGTGAGAGAGTAAAACTCTAAGGACATGGTCCAACTTCTTTCCCCAAGTCACAACTGCTGGAACTAGTTCCTTCAGAGTAGTTTCCACCACCACACCAGAGGGATCACAAACCAGTTGAAACATCAACTCCTCAACCTATCAAACAACAGAATGTTCAAACAAAGAATCAGTACGCCTTGTCTTTCTATGCACTCCTGGGACAAGGCACACTACAATCGGGGGATTCCCTCTCTAGACCACATGTCATCAACCTGTTCTAGGGCTTACATTGTAGCCAATTCTGGCGAGAAGTAAGATTTCGTCTCCATGATTGCCTCAAGGGAAATATAGTGAGGCTGACCTTGAAATATTTGTCCGTGTTTGGAAAGAGTGGCAGCAGCAAAGTCAAGTTGTGCGCAGCAGCTTCACGGACAATGGTAGCAGAATCCTCCACCAGTTGTAGAACGATTGACAAAATAAGAGAATCACGAATCTCAGGCCTCACAAATTCTCCAAGTTCACCACACGACTGAGCGACAAGCAGTCTACGCTCCTCATACATGTGGTTTATCTGAAGACAAAAGGCCACGGAGATTGGTATTCAGAAAACTAAAAGAAGAAGACAGGAAAAAGGCAAAACTGGAAAATCCTCGGCACATGGGATTTGGTACTCACTTGTTCCCAACACTGAGGAAGCAATTCTGTTTCTGTTCTCATCTCTCCTACATTCTTGGCGAGGGTAACACAAGCCTGAAAAAAAACCCAACAGATTAAGCACTATGATCAATCACAAGTTCAGTACGGTCGAGCTGGTGTTCTCAACAAATGACCTACATCCATTATGATTCGCCTCTGTTGTTCATCCGGACGTTTGATTAAATTAAATAGGGTATGTGTCAAGGAATCTCTTGTGCTGCTATCTGGATGCCGCTCGATTGCACACATGATCAGAGGAAGAAGCTCCTGATATCAAACAAACCTCGATAGGTGTCAAGGCCATCATCCTCGTACGTAACATAACACTTGAGACATATTGTATAGTAATCAAAATGCCAACCTCTCGATGGTTGATCAGAACATAAGGGACTATCTTTGGAAGAGCATCTGCAACGATTTGAATTGTTTCCGGACCCTGTGAGGCATGCATTTACTTCAGCTAAATGCAACTAAATCACGAACAACATATACAAGAGCTCATCGTAAGGGTTTCTCCTCCTCAGAATGGACGCGGGTGACCGCAATATTCCAATACATTGTGCAACTTTTGTTTCAAGAAATGGAGGGAATAAAAAATGCGGCCACCCAGCCAATAGGCACTTCAGCTGCTGCAGTTAAGATGAGTATATAAAAACATCACATGCTTGACCCTTTAAGGCATTCTATCAGAAGAAATGTTAGCTTACCATCTTTTCTGCAACAGCTCCACCCTTTAAATCATCAGAGTTTGTGAGGATCCCACTGACCTCATTTGGAACTTCACCATTTTGCTTCGCAACACTATCACCATTACTAGAAGAATGGTTCTCAGATGAAGGATTAATAATTGTATCTTGCAAAACTTCCTGAGGTTTAGGAGCATCATCACCAAAGGCTTGAACAGCAGGTGAATGGCTAACCAGCACATCCCCAATGCCTGGTTGACTATCCAACGACTGAGGCAGGACATCTTTATCTTCATGTATATCCACAACTTCTTCTCTCTCCCCAAATTCTTCCTTAGAGTTGACTAAATCAAGAAAATCAGGAGCAACTGAATTTTTGGCCTTCAATGTCTCTAATTCCTGCTGCAGCAGTTTTATTTCTTCCTTGTATCTTTCCACTATTTGAGATTGGGCATGGTCAATGTCAGCAGCTGCCAAGTTTCTTCCAGAAAGAGATCCTTCAATATGCATCTTCAGTGAGGTAATTTCAGCCCTGCATTCATTTAGCTCCTCCCTTTGGTGCTCCAAGGACTGCTTCAAAACTTGTACCTGAGGATACATGTCTGAAATATTTGTCATCACAGGATCAGCATTAAAAGAACCAATGAGAAGTTTCAAGAAAAATGAAAAGATACCTGGGTCTCCCGATCTTTCAGATCCTTCTGCAAAGCTTCTACTGTTCTGGTCAATACAACTACTTGACCCTCTGCTGCATCTTTGCTTCTCAACAGAACTTCTTTTGCGTTAATCAAATTCTCATTTACTTGTCGTAAAGACTCGTTTTCCCCAATCATGGCAATTTTCTCCTGCATGTAGGAAGGTTTGATTTTTTTTGCATTTAAGCAAATAGGAAGAAAATTTGTATTCAAGCAACGATCAGTTTTTGAATACCCAATCCCAGGAAAAACACGGATCTTCACTAGATATGTGTTTTGATAGAGCTCAAACTTTCTTGCTTCAACTACATTTAGTTAAAAAAAGAAATCCAAAAGTTCTCCCAGAAAGACAAAGACATCTCCATAAACAAATTATTGATTAATGTCAAATAGGTCATAACAATTGAACAGGACTAACAGTAACAGAGTCACAGCCATGTGAAACAGAAAGTGTATGGTTATAAAGACATAAATTACAGTCAGTCTGTATGCTTACAACAGAGGAAAAGGTAGTGACTGGAAACATAAGATGGAATAGGTCACACTGGAATGATGCAGATATAGTAGTAGTCATAGCGAACAAGCACAACTTCTTCCAGCGGAAAGGCTTAAGCTCGGGGGATACAAGGGTAGTAAAAGAGTGCTAGAGTGACCTTAGCAAAAGTGAAAGAGGGAGGGCGAGAATTTATTTTCCTTTGTTATCTAGGTGCTTGAGGAATTCTCAATCTCACCCAACACTTGGAAAAAGAGCACATGCAAATCACTACACCAACTTAAAAGAAAAGTAATTTTATGAGGAATTTTCTACATGGCCGCGAGTACCTCAGCTGCCTCTGTAGTGGATGAAAGATACTGATAATAGTAATGTCTTAAAGCATCTGGCACACGTGCTGGTGTTTCCTGCCACTCGTCGAGGTTCTGGTCTGTGACCTGCAGAAGAAAATTGGTCCTTTGTTACAACGTTCTGAAACCTATTTAAGGACATATATATGTGCTTCCATAGGATCTTATTCTCTAATGAGCCACATGGACAGTTATTTTTTATTTTTTTGTCGAGCATGGACGGTTACTTGATAAGTAGAAATATATTTTGGAAATTTTGAAAATGTTAACTAAAGTGGTACTAAGAAAAAGGGTATCTTGATATGAACTGATGTACCTATTCACCACTTTCAAAGGTTCTCTTAATACTTTATCAAGCTGAATAAAACATTTTAGCCACTAGATTTCCCAATTGAACCCATTAGGAAAATTGAAGTCTGGTTAGACCAACTACTTTGTTGGAAGTTGGTTATATGGCCATCCATTCAAGTGTCAACCAGGCCAATGTTGCATATTAATGCAGCAATTAAGAACACTAGAATGGACCCGCACAATGCCACGGATCAACTTAATCTTTTATGTAACACTTTTTGGCTAACGGATATTTCAACATCATCATCTCATATGCGTTCTTATTAGATGGTGAATCAATATCTCAAGACATCTGATAATAGCATTGAAGCATTCTCATTTACAGTAGATATATATTTTGCTTAACATATTAGGCAATAACAAACCACAATGAACTACACATACATTGATCTAATTACAACGACAAATGACTGATTGAGAATAAAACTAAATAAAACAATACACTCGTATAAAAAGAATCTTCTACAAGTTGATAAAAAATTAAAATGAACGAATTGTGTAAAAGGAAATTAATTTTCTGTAAAAAATTCGATCATAGACATTAATTTCTATATTAGACTTATTTCTTTTTTACCTTGTTTGATAATATGGACTAATTTGATAACAAAAAATCAAGGATAAAGAAAAATCGATTCTGCAAAAAGTAAGAGCCTTATTGACAGGAAAAGAAAACCAAAGTAAAAAATAATAAGAAGAAGACACTGGAGGCGACAGTGTTGGAAATTGAACCCTCAACCTGGCATCAAACGAGCACATCAGTTCCCCAACCACTGGGCTAATCGTTGTTTTTCCTAAAATCTGTACAGCAATTATATATATAAACAAATGTGCAAGTCTGTGGGGTTTGGCAGCCAATCAAAGTTTGGCACATGGTGTTCTGAGGTGGATGCTCAAGGGCTTCTATCTTGGTATACCACATTTATAAATTTGAAGATATGGTAAATTAGATTAATCGGAAATGCTAGTTCCAGTACATTTATCCCTTCTGATTGTTTGCTACAATACTCATATTATGTTCAGACAGCTTATTTCGTTTAAAACAACAAAAAACCGCAAGTAACAGATAGTTTTACCGTGGTTACCTACTCTACTGACGGCAAACATTATATACAGGAATCACTGTTTGGTGAGAAAAGACAAAAGGAAATGGAGATTTAAATCCAGTTTGAAAAATAAGAATCAAATCCAGAAGGAGAAGAACCAACATATAAAGGCTAAGGTCCTATTCATCAGAAGCAACAGATGCAAGATAATTGTGTTCATGACGTCCTCCATACCTCTTCATAAAACGTCATTGCAGTCAGCCTGTAGCCTGCTATAAGCAAATACTCTTTCACCGCACAGTTAAGATCGCAACGTTCGTTATCCTTTAACGACCCAAGGTCAGAAAATGAATCTCTCTTTTGTCTCTGTATATCTGGTCCTCCTTTTGTAGACTCCGCGTTAGGAACTGCAAATGCATCAAAGTTTAAAAGAAATCAGTGCCAGCATTATAGGAAGCCCATGTATGTTCATGACTATCGCGATACAAGTGTTCCTGAAAGATTGGAATATCGTCATAGCAGCAGTGGTAAGTCCCATCATCATTCTGCACTGTTGTACTTGTAGCATTTAATTGGAGGACCGTTTATGCATAAGGTTTGTACCAAAAGAAACCGTCAACGCATAAAAATAAGGGGGAGCATGAAAACTGTTTTCCATGCTTCTACTCTGGAAAACAACTGTTTTTCTTTGTTGGCATTTCTCCACAACTGAATGGTAGTTTTGCAAAGAAAATAGACACGGTATCATCAAAGATTCAATAATTGACATGTGGTAAATTTGTTCGTCCTCAACAAGCTGAACTAAGACATACAAAAGAAGTAGAGCCTACCACTTAATTCATTTGCAGAAATTTCTGATTTCTTCTGCAATTCTGTCTTCAACTTTGTGATATCCTCTTGCGCCAAACGGAGCTCATATTCACAAAAGGCCATTTTTTCCTCCAATGCTTGTTTCTCTTCTAGCAAACTCTGAGGGTCTGCAACTGCTTGGGAAACAAACACAGCATGATATTGACCAAGACAAAAGAAAATAAAAAAATCACGTACTCAAAGAACATGTAGATCGATGTAAGATGCTAAAAGTCATCATGGACCACAATAAAAGTTCACAGCATAATGTTAAAGGGATGCCAACTTCCAGATCCCAACTTCATTTTTTTAACAGAACAGCAGGACTGGAAACTTATGAGCAAAATTCGACAACATATAACACGAATAATAAAGAATGAGAAGAACTTCAACCATACGTAGGCAGTTGGGGACAAACAGAATATGACGTTTACCAGCAGCTTCTTAACTAAGCTAGAAACTTATTCTCTCTCCGAGATACATTAGAATGTATGCAAAGTCTCCATTCAAAATGGAAGATATGAAGTTAGGAAACAAACCAAAACTAATGAAGAAGCAGACCTTAGAAGCACTATGAGTCCTCTCCAGTCGCCACAACCTATTATCCTCAGAAATTGTAACTTGACAGAAGTTATCTACCCCAAGACAAGTTCGCCATTTTTAGATATATGGAAGATCATTCTATTACCACGGCCAATGTTCAAAGAAACCAAATACTAATCCTGCGCAGCTTCATATACATTAATCGTCGTAGTCCCCTGAACTGCCTCAATCGTTTACGAGAGTTAACAGACTCAAGAAGCTTCACGAACAGGTAATCATCGAGATCCAAAACTTCGAAATGAACAAATCAAGAAGAAAAACTCCAATTCACCATTAAACAACAGTTCCAATTCGCGTTTCCAAGCCTCATTGTCCGAATAGACACATACACGTACGTACTTACACAAGCATATCCGTAATCCTGGACGTACCTCGGAGAGTGTTGAAACGTGAAATCTGATCGGGAGGGAAATGGGAGGGATCCGCGAAGAACTCCCTAAGGCGAATGGCGTGAGCGTCGCGGCCATCGTCGAGGAGCTCGTGAAGGAGCTCGAACGCCGTCAGCAGGTAGTTCTCCTCCAACAAGAAGTTCACCACGCAATTGCACAGGGACGATCGCTCCACATCCATAACCAGCACCGAGGAATCAACAGATTCAGGCTCCAATCGCACTCGACGATTTCCACATCCGAAACCGAAGCTCAAGTCGAGAGCTCCTCTTCCACTGGTGATGATGAAGTCGATGGAGATTCGGGATCCGAGACGAGATCTGTCGCCATTAAATGGAAGTTGAGCTCGATTTGAATTTATACGTATTGGCAATGGCAAGGCGAAGTGAATTCTCCGAGTTGCCAGTCGGGACTCGGGGTTCTGTAGTCGCTTCCTTGTTCACCTGTGTCGCGGCAGCATCACAGCTCAAGGAGCCTCTCTTTTCTGAACGCACGATGAGATCAGTAGCAAAGCGGAGGGTGTGATGGATGAGATCTGAGGGAGTTCCAGTGAACCGCGTCGCAGAAGAATGCACGTGCCACGTGAGCTTTGGAGATTGGTGGACCGTCAAGCTTCCCCAGTTGTCAAGAGTCAACTCCTTCCTTTTGCCCTTTTTTCCCCTTGAAACTCCATACTGGCCTGCAGAGCAACGACTCTTTTTTCCGAAATAAACTAAATATTTTCCAAAAACTAATCATTTATATCGTTGAAAAAAATGGATGAACGAAACATATTTTTATCTTTTACTGTAATAAAAATATTTTTTATTAATTAATTATTTTAAATGATACATGCAATTATTTCTAGAAAAATATTTTTCAAATTACTTATTTTTCTCGAAACAAACGAAGCCTAATTTCGTCCGAATGCGGTTCTCATTTTTCGCTTTGGTAAGATACATTTTAGTGAGAGGCTAAAAAGCCCAAACATGATCTATTTATTACGTGCTTTCGGAGCATCCTTTGTCGAACATCCAACCAATTACGAAGTCCTAATGGATCTATTTCGCCCAGATTCAACTTCGCGATAAAATACCTTTCACTGAAAGTTGTTCTTCGATTTTGTTAGAGGAGACTGATTCTGTAGCGACTTCAGACATGAAATATTACAGGTAGACAAGGAAATCGATAAGTTCACTTTAAACGGAACCGAACATACACAAAATGTGCCGCATTTTAATCGACGACAATGTCTGAGAACGTAAAGATGTAACGCCGGAATTTAATCGACGACTCGAATCTAGAAACTATAACTACAGTGGAGGAATTGAAACATAAATGGAGATAACATGTTTTTCCACGAAAGACATGTTTTGTGTGAAGTTTTGACTTGGCCATCTATCTTTGTCCTTAAGTAGCTGCTCATACTTGGACACTATTATTGCCAATTAGACTAAATCGGCAAAATTTTGGCCTTCAAATTTTTTTCTAAGAATTAATTTCAATCCATCGAAAGCCAAATTTGTAAATTCTTTCTCTGAAAGTGAAGTAAGGCGTCTATTTCTAGCCCTCTTGAATCGACCAAAGAAGTGATCGATTGACTCGTTATTGTATCAATAGTACCTCAGGTATCATTCTATCAAATTGATAAATAGAATTGTCTTTCCATCTTGGCTCAAATATGAATTGAATTAGGAGATAGATTGTATACCAAGTAATGCGGTTTTTGATAAAGACAAAGCGAAGGACCCAAGTCTCAGGAAACCATTTGTTTTTGCATCTCCACACTGGACAATAAATCGACCAACATGTTCAAAAGTCGATTTATCATCTTCGCCAGTGAGAATAGTGAAGTCAAGAGATTTGAATTCTCTTGGATAAGATATAATGTCAACCCAATCAGGATATGACTTCCTATATAATGGCCTCACCATTCCTCTGTGGACACCTAATTGTTGTAATACGAGTTCAGCGGCTTCATCAGGATTCTTCCAGCCCAGGGTAGATAGGTTGACAGACTTGACCTTCCTGCCCTCTCTAGGTTCAGAGTAAATAGAATTTTCAGACATTTGTATCTCTACTGGTGGTGGGATCACTAGGCCTAGATTATTTCCACAGTTCAATTGACTAAGAGTTGAAGGAACATACTCGAAAACTGCCGTATTGGTTAAAACGGTGTGGACTGGTTCAATGTCCCGGGCCTAGAGATGACATGGTTGACCGCATTAACGACCATGAGTTTGATCACATTAGAGATGTGTATCCCAGCCTCTTCATGGTAACCACCAACGCGGATTTTGGTGCTAACTCCTTCGCCTGCTCCTCCGTAAAGTGTTGCGGGATTTCTGCGTTGCCCCTGACTTGGCTCTATTGCTACATGAGCGGTTGAAGTTTTGGACCGAGTAATCCTTTCACCGGGGTTGTTAGCATGATCAGGCTCCATGTGATTCCTTATTCTCGATATTGTACTTATTCAAATCAACCACACTAGTCCCACTAGGTGTGCAAAAAAGATGTTACGCCAGAATTCGACTTTGTGACAAAACACCTTCCACCAAAAGTTGTTCTTTGGTTTGTATTAAAGGAGCCAGGTTCTGTGGTGATTCCGGACAAAAAATATCACAGGTAGATAAGAGAATTAATAACTTCACTTCAAACTAAATCGAGCGTATACAAACTGTATCAAAATTTAACCGACGATAAAGCTTGAGAACGTGAAAATGCAATGCTGGAATTTAATCGATGACGAGGCACCCAAGATACACGTTGGTATTTAATCGACGACATAAATCTAGATACTGCTGCTAAGAAACATGTTGGAATTTAATCGGCGACGCGAAATTGAAAGATGATTGAAAGATAGCATGTTTGTTGGTTTGTGTGCGGGGTCTCCGAAAAGTACGATGTGGCTATTTAAGGCCTACAATTGACGGATATTAACGGAGATTACGAACAGAAGTTACAAACAGTGTTGAATAATAAATTAACTTCCTAGTGGTTACAACAAAACAATCCCAAAATAGAGGCAAAATGACCAACTAGCGTTTATCCTCTTATCCATTGCTTGATGTCGATGTCGATGACTTCGTCGATCAACTTCAAAGTTATCGTCGATAACTTTACGTTGCAAGTCGTCGATGGCTTCACTAGCGAGCTGTAACCAATAGTTTCATTCATAAATGTGCAAATTCGGCTCCAATCGACTAAGTCTATCACATGTCAATAATAATCAATACTTGAATTGTTATTATTATTATTATTATTATTATTATTATTTTGGTGTAAACAGGATGACAGATGCATGCGGTTTGGTGCGTAAAAGCGTGGCGGTTCTCTGACCTCTGATGTCTCCGACAGGGGCATTGGATTAATCTGTGTCCCATTTGTTTCCTGTGTAGTTTGTAGTGTCACTGATACGAGGTGCCGTATCAATCAGGTCACGTGTCCTGCTCTTGGAGACTTGGACATCCACGAAAAGTATGACCAGGTATCTTCGACACAGGGTCTCTAAAACGGGATTTTAAATGTGTGTAAACTTTGATTTACAGGGGATTTAAACATGTATTTTTTATTATTATTAGAACCTATGCATTCAAAGAATTAACAATATGAGATAAAGGATAAGTTTTATACTTAACACTCAAACCTCATTTATTCTGGAAAAGCTCTCTTTCATGTATAAATAAGACATAAGGTTTCGAGTAAGGATTTTGTTAGCATCAATCAAATTAACAAAATTTGTTATTTCCAAGGTACCGTCCCTCTTATTATGTGTAATTATCGCTAAAATTCATTAATTTTTCTAATTAAGTGTGGTTAACTAGTGACAAGTGCTCCAAGGGCACTCATTCAAAATACGGAAGGCCCTACAATTTCTTCGTTCCCTTGAATTAATAAAGCTATTGAATGCGCTCAACCAATGACCCTTGGAATGAAAGTTCAAAACCAAGATTCAATTAGGCTTCGTTTGTTTCGTGAAAAATAAATGATTTGAAAAATAATTTTCTAAAAATGATCGCTTGTGTCGCTTTAAATAATTAGTTAATTTTAAAAAAATTATTATTCGTAATAATTTATATCTAAACAATTTATTGGATGATGAAAATATTTTTTATTTATTCAATTTTATAATTAATACAAACGATCATTTTTAAGAAAATATTTATAAATCGTTCGTTTTCCATCTAGCTAAGGTTGACATTAGGAAAGAAGAAAAAAAACTCAAAAGAATATATATATATATATATGAAACAAAAATAGATGGCTGAGGATCCCCTGAATACTATAGCCAATCATCAGAACTCATGCGTGCTGCCGCTCTATCTTCTTCATTCCAAGATGCCTCTCCTGTGCACGTGGATGCTCATGCCGCGTTGGCTTCTTGGACTCATCGCCCACCTTCGGAGACCTCAGCTCGTCCTCTCAGACAACCTACGCACATACCTAAGCAACGATACTAGGTAACCCAGATACCCTTTTTGAAATTTACTCGCAATTTAAATTAGTCAAAAGCCCGAGCGTTTCTCATTCATGGTATTGCAGAGTGCAAGCCATTCTTCTTCTGATTGAAAAGCTCTCGTTGAGTCCCCAAGTTTGAAAATTTTTCCTTTGATTCTTGATTGCTGAACAGATTGTCATGGAAAGGAGGGAGCTTGGCGACAGAAACCTTGGCTCTGTCAAAGCAGCCATTAATATGTATGGAGAGAGGATTCTTGAGAGCAGCCCAGCTTTGAGGAATACCCAGAAGAATCTCCCCGAGGTATCATATTCATCACTTTGGATAAATATTCCTATTTTATCTAGTTTTTTAACCATGTCGCTTCGTGTTTATTTAAGTATATGCAAGCGTTGCATTGTTTAATTCATTCGAATTACAATTCTCGTGAAGAATTCCTCTTCAAGAGCTAAGGAATTGCTTCTGGCCAAGAGGGACATTACCCGGTACCGCGAGAGCAGAAGGAATGACGAGTCCACGAGAGCCGAGGCGGAAACCGAGCTCTCGGAAGCGAGGAGCAAGCTCGATAATGTCAAAGCGCTGATCGAGGTGTCGGATTACAATGTCAAGTCGCAGCTGCCCGAATTCGATAAGAGGAGGAGGCCGCAGGCGCCAGAGGGTGTTAGGAAGAGCGAGAAGTCTCGGTATGAAGGAGTGATGAGAGAGCTCGAATACGTCAAGCAGGAACTGAGCAAGCTTAAGCTCGACGTGGCATCAGTGTTGGACGAGAAATCGCGGACGGAGAAAGAAGCGGAAGCTTCGAGCTCGAAAATGCGGTCCTACACAAGCTCGGCCAGGGCGCTGAGGAAGGAGATCGAGGAAGTTGGTGAGGAACAGGTGCTGGTCGAGTTAGCGCAAATCGAAGCTCTGAAGGAACACGCAGTGATCGAAGCTCAGAGAGAGAAGGAACTGAGCGAGTACTCGACCAAAGTGGAAGAAACGAGGCAAAAGATAAATCGTGTGAGAGAAGAAATTGAGAACTCGAAGGAGCTAGAGGCTAAATTGGCTGTAACATTGTCTGATGTCGATGTGCTGCACAATGAGCTGAAATTAGTTAGAGAAATGGACAAAAGGGTTCCGACGGATAATGGCTTCCAGCATCCGGAAGACGGAATCGAGAAAGGCGAGGAAGATGAAACTTCAGCCATGTTACGGCCGGTCACGGTGGAATTGGAGGAAGCGAAGAAAGAATTGGCAGCAATTAAGGAAGAGGGCTTTCAATTCATGGCCTCCATGGACATAATAAGGAATGAGTTGAAGTTTGTCACAGAAGAAAGAGGTCGGCTAAAGAAAGCAGAGGAGAAAACAGAATTGACCATTCAAAGTCTCAATTCAAAGCTGCTGAGAGCGAAATCCAAGTTGGAAGCTGCGACAGCAGCCAAGGAGAAAGCTAAGTCGGTCGCTTCCAATCTCTCGCTCACCCTCGAACAGTTAAGGACAGAAGCAGAGGCCTCAAAGAAAGAGGAGGAGTTAATTCTCGAAGAGACGAAAGCAATGAAGGAAGAGATCCAGAAAACTGAGGGTGAGATAGATTTGACTGATGAAAGACTACAAGCTGCTATGCAGGAGCTTGTAACAGTCAAAGCCTCAGAAGCGCAAGCTCTTGAGAACCTCAGGACTCTTATTGAGGACACAATGAGAGAAAGAGCTGCTGTATCTCAGCACAGCTCTTCAATCGCTCTTTCAAAATTCGAGTACAATTATTTGACGGGCCGTGCCACTGGGGCCGAAGAAATCGGGGATAAAAAGGTTGCGGCAGCTCAGGCTTGGATAGAAGCTCTGAAGGCAAGCGAGAGAGAGATCCTGATGAAGAGCGAGCTGATGCAAAGAGAGTTGAGAGAGATGAGGGTGGAGGAAGAGCAACAGGTGTATCAGAAGGAAAGGTCGCTCTCCGCAAAGAGAAGGGTCGAGGGAGAGATAACAAATCAGAGGCAAAAGCGGGATAAGATCTCAGGAAGCGAGAATGCTCAATTAACTCTGCCTAGAAAGTCCCCGAGAAAACTCACAGGGTACAATGCCGAATTTTCCCCAGCCAGAAGAGAAAAGTTCCGCAAGTCCGGTTCACCGGGAATCCGTCTTACAGCTCGGTCACCCTCGATAACTCTCAGGAAGAGAAAGACAGTGATGCCGAACCTATCCAAGCTTTTCAGTGGAGGTGGCCTGAAGAGGAAGTCCAAGAACCTCCGATATTGAATGGCTGTCCACTCTTTGAGGAAGTTTTCAGGGGTTTGTAACTGTTGGGAGAGCTTCAACTTTCAAAGGCTATTGAAAGAGTGCATTGGGAGGTTGTCCTTTTTCCTGTCCTTACATCGGTTTTCGACATTGTTGAGCTCCGGCTTCAGCGACCATCCCATCGGCACATTCCATGAGCCGTGTCTGATCTAGTCGAGCTTGTACAAGGAGACCCAACGGCTGCCGAGTTAACTTTGATTACTTGTATACAAAAGAAACTGCTGTATTGTTCCTATTTTTCTGCTTCTTTTCCCCTTTTAACACAAGAAAGAGTTGCATTTCCATGTGCAATCCTACTTCCCGTAGCCAGGAAAAGAGATACAGATGACCCGGTCTGTATATGAAAACTGGGCCCCGAAGTGAATTTTGTCTCAAATAAAAGTCTGAAGTGATAAATTAGTATCAAATAAGGGCCCCAATCACTCAAATCTTCATATGACCAGGGGCATTTTCGTAAAAAACTTTTTTTTCTCTCTCTCTCTCTCTTTCTTTTTCTTTCTTCTTCCTTCCACATCCTCACCTCACCTCAGGGACCTCCCTCGCCACCCTGGACGGCATCCTCTGTGCCCTCTCCAGACTCAATTGCGGCTCCCCTCACAAGAGCAGCTTCGACACGCTCATTACTAGCTTTTGCCGTCTTGTCCGTCTCAATGAAGCCTTGCACATTGTCGAGACAATGGTGATCAGCGACTTAGACCTCAACGCCGCAGCACTGAACAAGAAGGTAAAAGAAAAGGGAGAAAACAAAACAAAAAGAAAAAGAGAGAAAAGAAGAAGAGAAAGAAAACACAAATAAAAAAGGCTATTAGACGAAAAGGCCCTTGGTCATATAATGATTTAATTAATGGGTGATCTTGGGGTCTTATTTGAGACTAAATCTGCCACTTCAGGCCCTTATTTGAAACTAAGTTTTTTACTTCAGGCCCTTGTTCAAGACAAAATTCACTTTAGGTCTTCTTTTGGAAAGACAACTCCACTTCATGTCCTTATTTGAATTTTTTCCAAGAAAGATAATAAACTAGCTTGTGATCACTTGGGACAATAAATTTCATCGGACAGAGCCTCTTTGTAGATCTCATTGCTAAAAGATGTCCCTGAACTTTAGACAATCCTGAACATGTAAGCTAGAACAGAGTTTAGCAATGATAGCTTTCTCCTGCTGAAAACATGTCTATGATTCAAATCACACGAGATCAGGATAGTCGCCCTTTTCTCTCTACCTCGTCCGCATGGTTGCCGAAGTGAACCTGGACTTGAGTATCACCATCCCCCTCCGCCGCAGGTGACAAAAAAAGGGCAAACAGAAGAAAGCGCCTAAAAGTTCATGTGCATTACAAGCTCTCGATGCGGCCACATCCATAGACTTGCTGCAAAATTATTAGAATAAAAGAAAACAAAAGCAATGGAGACAAGGACCCAATTCTGACACCATGCACATCAACCCATTTTCAGAATCTGGGAATAAAATACGTTCTTCCACAGAGCACCCTGCCGCTAACATCACCTGTTTAGCGAACCCCTACACAAATAGTACTGCCACTAATCAATGTTTGCATCTGCAGCAGGTGGTCTTTAGTGAAGAAAGACTCCCATATCGTGTGTTAAGATGTTAAGCACCAATGCGATATCTGCCACTAGCAACCATCATGACAGCTTAATCTGATTTACGGTTAAAAATCGAAGCTCAATGCCGACTCAGACAATTTCTTCAAACAAAACTTTCACTTGGCAGATGGATCGAACAATCAAGAGAGAAGACGACCCACGATCACAACGGAAATGCTCTGTGAAACTGGAGTTTGATGCATGTTTCATCCTCTAACAGGGAACCATGATGCATAGCACCAAGAACAAATAAAGCAATAATCAGTAACTCGTGAAACTGTAATATTTATTTCTGTCACAGTGAACACAAAAACACTGCTGCATACAAGGAGCACAGAAGAAAAGCCTGAGAAACATCAACACTTCTATGGAAACCTAAATCTTTTTTTGCTTGAAATGCCTCACCGTAGCATTTAGCTTTTACTCTGTTGCTTCATGCAATCCATATTCAAGTGGGCTAACGCCTCTGTCAGCAATAAAGTATTCGCCTCGGTCATGGTCTGGTACTGAGAAGGCAATGTCGGAGGCAGTGGCTGAGATTTGTAGATTTGGAGCCGTGCAGGATCGTCGGCATAATCATCATCATAGTAACAGGTTTCTTCATGCACAGCATCAACGGGCTGAGGATGTTGTCGGACTTGGTTCATTTGGATGAGATTTTGCTTATTCTCAGTAATGGATACATGAGCGTGTGGTGCTGTCCCCTGCACGGTAGCGAAAATCTGCGAAGCTAATTCCGGTTTTCTCAGAGCTTCAGGGACTTCCTTATAAGCTACCTGAGGAGGATTCACCAAAGGACTAAAATCCGGAGCTGGCTGACTAGAGGTGATAGCCGGAGCATCACGCAATGGACCCTGCATCTGCAGATTCTGAGACTGGGCCACGGGCACAGGCACCGCGTAAGTGGGATAAGACTGAGTTGGCGCGTAATACAGTTGCTGTGGCTGCAGTTGATAAACGGGATAGTACTGTGAAACAGGCACTGCAAAAGCAGGGTTCTGGGACATGTAAGGCGAGGCCGTGGGAACAAACTGGACATGTTGCAACTGATCGAATTGAGGATTCACCGGATAACCAGAAACCGGAATAGCTGCACACTGCTGAGCACCAGAACAAAAGGTCCTACTTTTCGATTCGAGAGTGTTCACAGAAGTCTGGTTCTGCAGGGATGCAACATGTGCAACAGGGGCAGTAAAGGGTCCAGTCCGCGGGTTCGAATTGGCACTCGCAATACTGCTACTATCTCTGAACAAACACAAACCCAATCTCATCAATCAAATGGACCACATCGTCCCACTGCTAACAACTCTTTTTCTAGTATGTAAATCGAAGCACAGTTTGAACAAGTTATCCTTTCAATGTGACATTTTGGACATGAAATGCAATTGAAGAAACAATCTTGAACAAGTTATCATTTTTATCTCACACTAATGCCGCTGCAATGTAAACTGTAATGGCACTGAATCATTGACAACAAGTACCTTGCCACTGGATCTTGGGGATGATTCTTAGCTCCCAGCTCGTCCACCTGAGCCACGAGAGGAGGCAAATTCGACAGAGAAACTGACGACGACGTGGACCCGAAAGACGAGCTCGTCTCGAGAACCACCGATTCGGCACCACCGCTCTGATCGAAGTCGTCCTCCTTCCCCACAATCCTCGCGCCCTTGAGCGCGTCGATGAACCAGGTCTCGGTCTTGGGGTGACACAGCACGGGGGGCTGAGCCGACTCGGATCCGGACTCGGGCCTAGTCGGGAAGAGGAACAGCCTGACGCGGGAGGGCCTAGCTCTGGGGTCCGAGGACGAAGAGAGGCGGTCGAGCTCATCCATCATGACGACGAGGTCGTCGTCGGTGCAGAGGGAGATGAGGGCGTCGAGGTCGGAGTCGGGGAGCTGGTACTTGAGGGCGAAGGGGGGCGCGACAGAGAGGGTGGCGGAGAGGTGGGAGGCGAGGGAGGAAAGGGTGGCGGCGGCGGACGCGCGGTCGACGGTGACGATGCGGGTCTCGCCGCCGTGGTAGAAGAGGGACTTGGAGTGGGGCCGGGGGACGACGCGGCCGCCGTAGCTGCACATGAGGCGGAGCTTCGAGGCGGAGGGTCGCGGCGGGGGCTCCATCGTGCCGCTGCGGCGACGGGCGGTGAGGGATCTGTGGAGTTTTTTGGTTCAATACTCAATGTGCCTGGCTTCAGTTGCTTGCCGTAATGAAGAAAGTATTGCGTCAAAGTTCGAGCTTGAAGGGCTCTGCTTCGAATGAAGGGAATAAAATTAATAATGAGGTACGTACCCTCTCGTCGGCGCTGGATTTGGACACCTGCTGTCACGTGGGGCCACGTCAAAATCCTTTTCCGATGTCATACGATAATAAAAGAGATAAGTTTATAGTCGACATTTTCTTTTCCGTTGTTGATGAACGAGAAAATTATAAAAAAAAATTCTTAAAGCTATTACAAGGCCATCAATTCAGTGCTAAATTTTTAATTTGATTAATACAATTCTATATTTTTTACCATTTTTTTAATATAGTGCATCTTACCAATTTAGGTCGAAAATCGCTGACTAGACAGTCCGTCAAAGCCGATCATCCTACGTGAAACAGTCGACGATTTACTTAATTTATTAAAGTTTTCTTTTCTTTTCTTTTCTTTCTTTTCTTTATCTTCCCAGATTTTCAGCTAGCGGGGGGTTGGGGCCTTGGCGATGATCAGTAGCCCTCGTCGGACACAGGCGACGCCTATGTAACCCCGCCGATCAAAATCGAGGAAGATGAAGGAAAAAATTGACAAAGATGGAAAATTTCTCAAAAGGATGCAGTTTTGAGTACTATCGGACGCATCAAATCGATAGTCGTGCCACGTAAAAAAACTCGGTAAACATCAGCGATTTCCAGCTTAAATTGGTCAGAAGGACTATATTGAAAATTGGCAAGAGGTTTAATTTTAAATTGGCCAAATTAAAAAATTATGAACCGAATGGACGATCGTACAATAGGTTTAGGACTTTTTGGATAATTTTTTGCTTTGATTAATTAGATTTGAATCTATCGATGAGTTCATCAATGGCTCGAAATTGTAAATACCGTGCCCTATTCCAAGAGTATTTCATTGGTTGCGTGACAGCAATCTAGGGAGCTTCGAGTGGAATTAACGACCGATAGTCAGTGCTTCGTGATATTTATTATACATGATGCGTAATTTACCAAATCTATTAGCTTAGTCATATTTTCTGGCCCTTTTTTACCGATAAAAAGGAATTTACCATCGTGAACTTCCATAACCAATTTACAGGCACAGTACCTGAATATATGCAGCTTCTAGGTGAAAATCCCAAATTACAAGATGCGCAAGAACATTTGGCATAAATTTTTTTCAAGCATAATGCTAATTAAAGAGGTCAAAATGTTGCGGTTGACTAACAGTGCACACTGTTGCGGCGATTTAAGTAAGAAATTAATTTGAGACCGATTTTGTGTAATAACAATAGCAGCTTAAGCTTTTAGAACAGCGAGCACTTAGTAGTAGTCTTCCAAAATTTCACATCGTATCAGAACAGTAGATCCCGACTTCAAATCTTTTCAAGCCTCTATTTATTTCCCCGATTACATATTTCGACGCTTTAGGCTTAGGCCAAAGCCCATCCTATGTTTAAGGGGATGTTAGAGTGTTTAAATATTAAATAAACATTCTCATCTAATGGTTTAAGCTTAACGATTGACAGTGGTCTTATAAATCTCACAAGACATGTATAGGTTGTCTTTTGTTGTACTCCTTAACTCATATTATGCGGACAACTAGCGTCCAAATCTAATAAGAAAAGAAATGTATATTTGATTATCAACTTTTATGGTCAATAATTTTTCTTATAACACGAAATACACATAAGTATTTATGTAGTTCGCTATTTGAAGAAAATAAGTCCGGTTGTTTCGACAAAAAAAAAAAAAAAAATTCCGGTTGCTGGCGTATTCGTTCACAGGTTAATCGACATGAAATTATTTAGCAATTATTCAATTTAACTCCACTTACTTTTATCATTATGCAAATATTAGATATATACAGAGTGTAATAATCTTGTAATAATCTTAACGGTAACATTAGTATGGCAAAATAGGAAATATATACCAGGGAGATACGATGCTCACACGGACAAAATCTTCAAGATCCTGCGAAAATTGGAGATATATAGAAGTTTTTAGTTGGGCGTAAACAGTAGCTTTTTCAACGTCCATCTCTCTCTTCGCACGCTGAACCAGGTGAGACTCGCTCTACACTGACGCATCTTCGCTTAGATTTTCATGGGTCATAGCTAGAAACTTTTCAAGTTTGATGTCTCGTGGATTACTATCGGCCTGATCTGTGTCCTGAATCTTGGCGTTACATATCTGAGTAGATGAGTTCGATCTTCATCCATAAATCTGTGTGTGTATTGATCTTGCTTCTGTCTTAAATCGTCCCGAGATTTTAAATTACTTCGAGGGCAAGCGATGATTCAGTGAGAGGGTGTTTGTTCTGTTCGATCTCTTTTGTTTTTTCTATGTGGGTTTGCTTTACTTTGATGGCGATCATTCAAGATTTGGTAGGGTTTGATGGAAAAGATGACGGAGGAAGACGAGTGTAGTTAGGCGGACAAACACCCTCTCCTGTAACTCAACATAGTTTTCTCTCTCTGTTGCTGCAGACAAAGGAAAAGGACGTCTCGGCTTAGTCGGATCCAAACGTTTGACGAAGAAACCCTAAGTCTTCGAATCAACATGGGTCGCGCTAAACTGAAGCTCGAACTCATGTCCAATTCAAGATCTCGCAGAATCACGTTCGAGAAAAGAAAGAAGGGACTGCTGAAGAAGGCCGAGGAATTCAAAATCCTCTGCGGCGTCGACACGTCTGTGATCATCTACCCAAAGGGGATGCCCAGTGAGGGCCTGGTCGAGCCGGATATCTGGCCGCGGGACACTAAGGAAGTGGAGCGCATCTTCCGCCGCTATCGAAGTGAGGCCGCGGATCGCCGTGCCAAACACGCCAGTGGACTGCGCGAGTTCTTCGCAAGCCGGAAGAAGAAGGTTGACGGCGAGCTCGCCGAGGTCCGCAAGGCCAACTGGGAGGCCAAGTATCCGGTCTCGGACGAGTTCCTCATAGGTCTCTCGGAGCCTCAACTGAGGTCGCACCTGAGCACCGTGGGCGACAGACTCAAGCAGGCGAAGACGAGGCTTGCCACAATGAAGGAGGAGAAGAGAAGGGTCGAGACGGCAGAGCCAAGTGACTGGATCGTACCCGGCAGCGGACTGGACCTCCATCTAAGCAATGCAGGCTTCATGCAAGACGACGGAATGGTCGAAGCCAGACTGCCTTTTGAGTTCGTGTATCAACAGTGGGAGCAATCCATGATTGTCCCTTACCAGTTACCACTGAGTTCCTTACCGCCTGAGTATTCAGCCCTGTCAATGAAGCTCAGAGCGTGATGTGCGACCCCCCTGCAGCAATTTTTATCATGAGAATGTTCATCATGATCAGGCTCAATTCTTCAATGGCCCCAACCTATTCTCTAAGCAATCCACTGCTACAAAAACCGGCTTAAAGGGCCGGCTGGAGTCATCCGTCGCTTTAGTTTTCTTTCAACTGTTTAATTTTTTCTTGTCCATGAAAGCTTGGACTCGATCAGACCGGGCTTAATGCCGGTGATTTTGTGCTGCTTGTACAGAAAAGTCTCAATAGTGTTAGTATAGTTATGATTCAGCTACTTGTGTTTCTGATGTTTAGTTGATATAGTTTTTCTGACATGAAGCAGATTCAGTTACTCTGACGATGTTAATAGGCTTCTTACATGTCTTGAAGTGCCTGTTTTCTCACGTATGATGTTAACTATGAACGTGTGCTGTTTTGTTGAATACGTATGCAACTAAATAAATTTGTACAGAGGGTAATGTCACACCCCTGATGGAGTGAAACATAACGATAGAGCCATCCCAGATACGCAACTAAAGATAGGATCAAAACTATTTTCATGAGAATAAGTTATTCTGAATAACGATTGACGGACAATGAAATCATCTTGATCTTTACTATCTGGTATCTATGCGTGGAATTAACTGATGTGATCGATTAGAGTTATTTTGAAGACTATATACACAGGAAGCAAGCGAATTACAGTTTATTAAAAAAAAGCAAAGAATTTATGTCAAACAAAAATTTGGTTCAATTATTTACAGTTATAAATACTACAAATTACAATATCTTGACCGTTGATCGTATCATGCATCTTTCGAAAGCTAATAATGCTTCATATAGAGGTAATACACTTAATAATAAACTACTACGTGCTCTCTCGCTCGATTTGGATAAAGGGAAAGCGGAGACAACGGTTATCACGTGGGAGCCACGTGAAAGTCTTTTCTCGATGACACACATGGGCGGCGCTATTTCCACCTTCATTTTGGCTGAGACACTCCTTTTTTTTCATGTTAAACAACCAAAATACCCTCCTCTCTCTCTTCAATTTATTGTTTGTTTTTATATGAGACTAACCGACAAAAATGTTTTATTTTAATCATTTCTCTTGTCAGTTTCACAATACAAATTTCCATTGTACTCAACAATATATCATCTTATCTTGCATTCTATTATCACTTTGCCTAGAGAAAGTTGTTAATTTAATTTATGATCCCATATTTTTAATCGAAAAAGCTACATAGATTATTATAAATTTGTATTTATGATGGCTACACGGCTTATCATATTAATAGCCTATTTTTATCCCATAATTTGGGCGAAACTTTATTCCAAGGTTGAAATTAAAATTCAATATGTTTATCTAGCCAATCTTGCCCTTGTAGGTGTTTTTCCGAATTTGCGGATTTTTTGAGTTAAACATAGTTTATTTTGTGCTTTCTTTTGAACTTTTCACATTTTAATCTGGATTGTAAAATGTAGGTTGAGAATCTTGTTACACATTCATCACTTTCAAGCTAACATCAAATTATTTCGAAGGAAAGTTTTAGGCATATTTTAAAGTTTTGATCCACCTGCTGTGAAGTTGAATCTACAATCAATATTAATTACTTTCTTTAAGGTAGGAGTAGAACAGCAAGAAGTTCCCTTTTTTTTTTTTTTTCCTTTTGTGCATATGTTTTGTTAATGTTTAGATATGATCTATTCTTAAACATATTCAACATATTATTATGTTTTTAACAAAATTAACCTTTACAATATTTTGATCAATTTTTCTTTTCCGTTGTTAATCAAGATCGGCTAGATAATTAGATTGAATTTTAATCTTCAACTTTAAAATATAGTGTCAAAATATTTGATGAAAAATAGGTAAATAATTGTGTGCTTATAAGCCATCATATATAGAAAATTCTAATATTCTATGTTGCTTTTGTGATTAAAAATGTGAAATCATATAGTAAATATAACAACTTTCACTAGGCAAAGTGATAGCATGATGCATTATAAGATGATATCTTCTTGAGTATAATGGAGCATTTATATGGCGAAACTAACAAGAAAGATTATAGAAATAAAGGTAACCTTTTTTGTTAGCTTGATAAAAAAGAAACAATAAATTGACGAAAGGAATGAGGGTATCACGGCCATTTAACTGAAAAAAAAGGAACGTCTCAGCCAAAATGAGAGTGGAAATAGCGCTGCCCAAAGTTTATAGTCAACCTTTTCTTTTCCACCGTTAATGGACGAGATAATTATCCAAAAATTCATAAAGTTACTACATTACCGACAATTCAGTTCGAAATTTTTAATTTGACTAATATAATTTTGAGCTTGTTACTAATTTTCAATATAGGTCATCCTACCAATTTAGGTGAAAAATCGCTGACGTGGTGATCCGTCAAAGCTGATCATCCTACGTGAAACAACTGGCGATTTAAAGTAACTTTTTTATTTTAAGTTATCTTCCCGCATTTTCGACCAGCGGGTCGTTGGGGCCTCGGTGATGATCAGTGACCATCCTTGGCCACAAGCGAGGCCCGAGCAACCCCACTAATCAAAATTGGGGAAGATGAAAGAAAAAAAATGAAAAAAAAATAGAAAATTTCTCAAAAGGACATCGTTTCGAGTGTTGTCAGACTCATCAAATCGCCAGTCCTTCCACGTAAAACGCTCGGGTATACGTCAACAATCGCCAACTTAAATTGGCCAAAAAGAATATATTGAAAATTGTCAACAAGTTTAAGATTAAATTGGCCAAATTAGAAAATTAAGAATTGAATTGGTGGCCATACAATAAGTCAAGGACTTTTGGACAATTTTTCCTTTTTCCGTTGATTAATTTAGCTTTGAATCTATCGATGAATTCATAAATGGCTCGTAATTGTAAATACCAAGCGCCCTAATCCAAGAGTATTTCATTGGTTGCGCGACAACAATCTAGTGAGCTTTGAGTGGAATTAATGACAGGTAGTCAGTAGTTAGTGATATTTATTGCACATGCTGCGTAATTTGTCAAATCTATTAGCTTAGTCATATTTTCTGGCCTTTTTTACCGATAAAAACGAACTTACAATTTACGTTTGCAGATACTTCCATAACCAATTTACAGTCACAGTACCTCAATATAATATATATGCAACTTCAAATTTCAAGATGCGCAAGAAATGTTTACTAAAATTTCAAGCATAATGCTAATTAAAGAGGTAACAAATGTTGCGGTCAACTAACAATACACATTGTGCACTTCCCGACTTATTACTATGGCAGGTTAAAGTAAGAAAGTAGTTTGAGACCTATTTTGTGTACTGACAATAACAGTTTAAACTTTTAGAACAGTTACTACTTAGCAGTGGTCTCACAAAATTTCACATCGCATCATTACAGTAGATCCCGACTTCAAATATTTTTAGGCTTCTATTGCTTCCTTAATTACATATTTCCACGCTTCAGGCTTAGGCCAAAGTCCATCCTATGCGTAAGGGAAGTGTTGAAATCCTTAGATATTAAATCATGTTTTCATTTAACAGTTTAAGCTTAACAATTGGCGGCAGGCAGTCTTACAAATCTCATGTGGCGCATATAGGTTGTCTTTTGTTGCACTCCCTAACTCATATTATGCGGACCACTCGTGTCCAATATCTAATCGTAAAAGAAATATATATTTTATTATCAACTTATGTGGTCGATAATTTTTCTTATAACACGAAATACTCTTAAGTATTTATGCAGTTCGCTGTTTGAAGAAAATAAGCCCGGTTGCCCGCGTGTTCATTCACGGGTTAATCGACAGGAAATTATTTAGCAATTATTCAATTTAACTCCATTTACTTTTATCATTATGCAAATATTAGATATATATAGATAGTGTAATAATCTTGTAATGATCGTAACGGTAACATTAGTATGGCAAAATAGGAAATATATACCCTTGAGATACGATACTCACAGTCTCACACGAACAAAATCTGCCCCCGATCCTACGACAATCGGAGATATATATGTAAGTTCTGAGTTCCGGCGTCAACAGTAGCTTTTCCAACGTCCATCTCTCTCTTCGCACGCTGAACCAGGTGAGACTCGCTCTCCATTGGCGCATCTTGGCTTAGATTTTCATGGGCTATAGCTTGAAATTTTGAGTTTGATGACTCGTCGGATTACTGTCTGTCTGATCTGCGTCCCATATTCTCGCGTTACATATCTGAGTAGATGAGTTCGTTCTTGATCGATAAATCTGTGTATGTGAAGATCTTGCTTCTGTCTTAAATCGTCCTGAGATTTTAAGTTACTTCTAGGGCAAGCGATGATTCAGCGAGAGGTGTTTGTTCTGTTCCATCTCTTTTGCTTTTCTATGTGGGTTTGCTGTATTTTGATGGCGATCACTCAAGATTTGGTAGGTTTGTTAAAAAAGATGACAGAGAAAGACGAGCGTAGTTAGGCGGAGACTGTATTTTATTCTCGTTTGATTGAACAAGATCATTCGATGGACAAACTCCCTCTCCGGTAACTGAACATAGTTTTCTCTCTCTGTTGCAGACAAGGAAAAGGACGTCTCGGCTTAGTCGGACCCAAACGTTTGACGAAGAAACCCTTAGTCTTCGAATCCACATGGGTCGCGCTAAACTGAAGCTCGAACTCATGTCCAATTCAAGATCTCGCAGAATCACGTTCGAGAAAAGAAAGAAGGGACTGCTGAAGAAGGCCGAGGAATTCAAAATCCTCTGCGGCGTCGACACGTCTGTGATCATCTACCCAATGGGGATGCCCAGTGAGGGCCTGGTCGACCCGGAGATCTGGCCGCCGGACACTAAGGAAGTGGAGCGCATCTTCCGCCGCTATCGAAATGAGGCCGCGGATCGCCGTGCCAAGCACGCCAGCGGGCTGCGCGAGTTCTTCGCAAGCCGGAAGAAGAAGGTTGACGCCGAGCTCGCCGAGGTCCGCAAGGCCAACTGGGAGGCCAAGTATCCGGTCTCGGATGAGTTCCTCATAGGTCTCTCAGAGCCTCAACTGAGGTCGCACCTGAGCACCGTGGGCGACAGACTCAAGCAGGCGAAGACGAGGCTTGCCACAATGAAGGAGGAGAAGAGAAGGGTCGAGACGGCAGCGCCAAGTGACTGGATCGTACCCGGCAGCGGACTGGACCTCCATGCAAGCAAAGCAGGCATCATGCAAGACGACGGAATGGTCGAAGCCAGACTGCCTTTTGAGTTCGTGTATCAACAGTGGGAGCAATCCATGATTGTCCCTTACCAGTTACCACTGAGTTCCTTACCGCCTGAGTATTCAGCCCTGTCAATGAAGCTCAGAGCGTGATGTGCGACCCCCCTGCAGCAATTTTTATAATGAGAATGTTCATCATGATCAGGCTCAATTCTTCAATGGCCCCAACCTATTCTCTAAGCAATCCACTGCTACAAAAACCGGCTTAAAGGGCCGGCTGGAGTCATCCGTCGCTTTAGTTTTCTTTCAACTGTTTAATTTTTTCCTGCCCAAGAAAGCTTGGACACGATCAGACCAGGCTTAATGCCGGTGAATTTGCGACGCTTGTACAGAAAAGTCTTGATAATGTTAGTATAGTTAATGATTCAGCTACTTGTGTTTCTGATGTTTAGTGGATCCAGTTTTTTGTTACATGAATGAAGCAGATTTAGTTACTCTGACGATGTTAATAATAGGCTTCTCACATGTCTTGAAGAACCTGTTTTCTCATGTTTGATGTTAACTGTGAACGTGTGCTGTTTTGTTGAATATGTATGCAACTAAAGAAATTAGTTCGGAGGGTAATGTCACACCCTTGATGCAGTGAAACATAACGATAGCGCCATCCAGACACGCAACTAAAGATAGGATCAAACGCATGTTCATGAGAATATGACCAAAACGATAGTATCGGAAGAGCTATCTTTCTTGTCTCTGAGCATAAAACACAGTCAACATTTCACCTTAACCGAAACCACATCACCTTGCTCCATTAATAACGGACAATGAAATCATCTCAGGGTGATCTTTACTGTCTAGTATCTACGCGTGAAATTTGCCGTGACTGATGGGATCGGTCAGAGTTATTTTGAGAACAATATACACAGGAAGAAAGCAAATTCTGATTAGAGCAGAGAATTTATGTCAAACAAAACGGCTCAATTATTTACAACTGTAAATACTACAAATTGCAATATCTTGACCGTTGACCGTACCATGCATCTTTTACATGTACATGAGAAAAGAGAGGCCTTTGTCTCACCTGGTTTGTTTAAAGTGGCCTGCATTCAAATCACCAACTGGCCCCGCGTACGCCCGGCGCTTACTCTTCATGGGCCTTTTAGTGCGATGTGGGTTGGCCTTTGCCCAATTGTCGAATCTGTCGACTTCTATACTAACCAATGAATTCATGTTATAATTTTCCTGAAATCAATCTGATCAAATTTCTGTACAAAATAAGTCGAATGGTCTTTTCTTGGCATTCGAAGCACTTAACATGAATGACTAAAGCAAGAACGGAACGTGCCTGTGATGCATAATTTCTTTCTGAATTCGAATTCGACCTAATTTGATCCGAGATTATTGATGACGGGAAAAGTGCAAGATTTCTTCTAGTTAGATTTGTTGTCGTTTCGGCTTTACAAGTGTTTTGCAATATTGCAGTTTCATTTTTTTAAAAAGTCAATCTCCCATTTTTTTGTTAGTACTAATTACTAGGTTCCTCTTAGGCTCTTATGCTTTGGGAATCATGGGCTTTATTCTCATCGTTTATAGATATAGGGGAAGGTCGCTGTGCAGGCGGTTTTCCCCACTTTTGAGAAAATTCCAAATAAATGTCTGAAGTGAATATTGTTTCAAATAAAGGCTTAAAGTACTCTCTTTGTTTCAAAGAAGTGATTAATCAATGACATTTTTGAAATTTCTTTTTTTATTTTTTTATTTTTATTTTTATTTTTATTTTCTTTATTTGGGTCGGCGAGAGCGGTGACCTCGGCCAAGCCCTCACCAACTGCGACGAGGCGACCCTCGCCCAGATCTAGCGAGGGTTGCCCGCTCTTGTTGCCGGCGAGGGTAGCCCTTGCCCGACGACTGCGAGGGCAGCCTCGCCTGTGGCCGTCGAGGTGAGGCCGCCCTTGATGGCCGCGAGGGACGCCTCGCAGCGGTCAACAAGGGCCTGGTCGAGGCGACAATCACCAGTCAATACAAAGAAAAAACGAAGAGATGGGAAAAAAGAAAAAAGGGGGAAAAGGAATGACAAAAATGTCCATAGTCAGGCCTTTCTTTGAAATAAAGAAGGTACTTTATGCCCTTATTTAAAACAAATCCACTTCATGCATTTATTTGAAATTTTTTCCGTGCTTTTTATCTTTTTATTCTATTAAGATGTCTTCACAATGCACAGGCAAATAATTGAAAATGAAATAGTCTTGATGCCATAAAGATTTTGTTAAACCCCTAAGCTATGTTGTACGGACACACTCTCTCAGGAGTTTTTCGCGTGTCGGATACAGTGTCTATGTCCGACACGCCAGGACACGCGGTCAACGCGTGTCCGAATTTTCAACACGTGGACATGCGAGCGTGTGTCCGTTGGTAACGTGGGAAAATTTCAACATTTCAGGACCAAAAAGTAAGCCCCAAATCGCTAACCTAATTTGTCGTCCTCTGTCTCTCTGGTCTCGGCTCGCCTCCTCGCTTCGCCTCTATTTTTCACTGTAACAGCAGAGAGAGAGAGAGGCGTGTTTGGAGGTGTGTCTTTTGTCTGACTCTTTGAGAGAGAACTTAAGAGTTGTCTCGAGCAAAGTGAAGTCTTTATGTATGACAGGGAGAGAGAGAATGGGTTCTTGTAGAAGAGGAGAGAGAAAGGAGAGGTCGTTCTTATCTGCTCAAAGTTTACAACCGAACCTAAGTTAGAGCCGGTTTAATTTCAATCTTATCCGTGGAATCATAAAAATATTTTAGGGCTCTTTTTTTTTTGTTTATAAAATCATAAAAATAATTATTTATCATGTATATATTAAAATATATATTTAATATACAACGTGTCGGAATTTTCTATTTTTTGAGAAATCACTTGTCGGCCTGTCGTGTCGTGCCATGTGTTGCGTGTCGTGTCGGTGCAACATAACCCATGAGGCGTGGCCGATGATTATGTGTCAACCGGACTCCTTAGTTATTTATTTTTTATTTAAATATATGTTGAGAGTTGAAACCAACATTTCCTTAAGAGCGAGGGGTAATTTGTGCTTTGGAGAGTTCCCAATTTTTATCCATTAGCAAAGAATTGATCATCGGTTACCTGCAAAAATTACCAAAAAAGTCCTAAACCTATTGCAATTGTGTCAATTCAGTCCTAAGCTTTTTTTTATTTGTCAATTCAATCCTAAATCTTTTGGCGTTTTGTCAATTGAGTCCATGTGACTAATTTTGAGCTGAAAACGCTGATGTGGACGCCTGCCGTCCTATGTGGCACAACTAGTGTAGAACGGCCGACGCTGACGTGGATAAATTTTTGTAATATTTGAATGTTCTTATAATTTTTTATTTTTTATTTTTTTCTTTGCTTTTTGTTCTTTTTTCCCTGTCCTAAAGCTGGTGAGGGTGTCCCGGCCCTAAGTACAAAGAAAAAAAAAGAAAACATATAATACAAAATTCAATATATTATTAAAATTTATCCACGTTTACGTCGGCCCTTGCCACGTAGGATGGTCAACGTTCACGTCAGCGGTTTCCAGCCGAAGTTGGCCAAATAGATTGAATTAGCAAAACGTAAAAATGTTTAAGACTTGAATTGACATAATCACAATAGATTTAGGAATTTTGTCGTAATTTTTTCTCAGTTAGCCCTCGTAGATAAAACTCGGGATAAAAAAAAACAAAAATCCCCCCCTTTCTTTTTTAGTGATCGCCAGTTCAAACTCATTTTCAGCAGTTTTTTCCCGCACGAGCACTTTGGGCTGATTTGCAAACGAGTGCTTGTGTATCGTGACTATAAAGAATCTATTCGAATATACGATGAATCCGATCGAAAAAGAATGCTCGGCGAGGCTCCCTTTAGAACTCGAATTTTTCCAAACTGCTCCTAGCATCATAAGGGGGGGTTGTCTCGGCCATTGTAGCACATGTGTCTGTATGGTCTTACCGAGAACCCTTCAGATAGGGTATCTCCATGTGTGACTATATTTGTTTCTAATTTCATCATTGATCGGGCGAGGCATTCCGTTTCGTCCTAGTAGGATCTGAAGTATCCGCCTTATTGGGTAGAATGCCTTCTGCTGTGGGTTATCAATCCACTCTTAGTACCGGAGGCATTTCGAATTGTTTGTTGACACGGACAAAGTAAAAAAATGAAAAAAGAAAAGCAAAGGAGTTGGATACAAAAAAAAAAAAAAAATGTCACATTCCCATATCACACGAAAAAAGGTAAAGTTTATGCTAAATAGCGAAAAAAGGCAAAAACCACCCTAACGACAGACACTAAACGAGTGCTTTAGGCAGGCCTAAGCTTATAAATGCTAAGTGGCCCCTCTACCAGCAAGCCTGCCAAGAAAGTCAAAGCTTATAGGCCTTCTTGGCATTCGCAAACTCTTGTCCCGTGTCATGTGGGGCGCTCATACTTTGCTTATTTCACCAAATAAATAAATAATTAAAAATATTTTCGTAAAAATTATTGCTTGTACCTCTTAAAATATTATTAGTAACAATTTGTATGTAAACATTTTCTTGAACGATGAATGATACAAGCGATTAATTTTATAAAAAAAATTATTTTTATTTTTATTTTTCATGAAGCACGCGCACCCTTAATTTAATCGGCAGTCCTTGTGCGTGAATTCTGTACTATATGCTTTTATCAATGGTCATTTAATTTAATGTCACACGTGCCTCTAAATATAGTTTGAGCATGCATTAATTCCATACCTTACATCCGCTACCAAACATCGCTTACCAGTATCTGACCAAAAAAAAAAAAACATCGCTTACCAGTGTCGGGGGCGCTGCCCCCGAACCCTCACATTTCGCGCGCAGGGGTCACATGTCGTCAGATAACACTTCAGTTTTCCTAAGCTCACGTGGGCGTATCCGATGTGAGAAACAAGGGTCCCCGAAGTATTTGCCAACTCCAACACCTATGGCATACTATTTCCATCAGATTAGTAGACAGTTGGTTCGCGGTTGTTGGTAACTTGGTATGATGACCCGGACGAATTCCACGGCATTATGCTTTTAGCCAATTCGAAAATCGAATATTCTAGAGCAAATTGCATGTTTTTTTTTATTTTATTTCCGAATGAACGCTCTCTTTGTGGTCAAAACCTGGACCCGATTTAGTTGATGGTTGTGGGTCAATTATTGAGACTTATGATCCGGCCAACGACCACGAGCTGTACAAGTTACAACACAACATTTGTCTGGTGGCGGTGTGGCTTGGTTTGGTTGGCTTTTTCTTCGTCTTTTTCCTCTTCCTGTCTCCATCCGATGTAATATATAATAAGCACAATATCTCGATTTTAAGTACAAACAATCTCAAATTTAGATAGTCTTATCACGTTTTGGTTCGCGTTTGCCCCCTTCCATAATAGGGGTATCGTTTTTCTTTTTATAAATTTGAAATTACTAACTTTTTTTATCGAAGAAATTACTAACTTCAAAAATGGGCTTCCCTATCTCAAAAATCAGAAAACCGAAAATAAAAATAAAAAATGCAATGGCCACAAGTCAAACCGGCTTTGTTTGACTGGACATCCCTTATGTTGCTCGCGGACAATGAAACTTCCTCGCCATATATATTCACCTCATTACTGCGAAACCACAACTAAACTCTCGAATTATCATCTCTCTCTTTCTGACCAAAAAAAAAAATTATCATCTCTCTCTCTCTCTCTCTCTCTCTCTCTCATGGATCTTTTGGCAAAGCCACTCGACGGAAGCTTGAAGAGATACTGGAGGAGGAGGAAGTACAGGCGGCTCGATGGCAACCGCAGCCGGCGCCTGCAGGTCGCGAGGCTCGGCTGCAACACCGGCAGTCCGCGGCGGTCTTGGAAGATCAAGATCCTCCCGAAGCTGCGGCTGAGAACCATCTATTACTCTCCCTTCAAGATATTCGCGCGGCTGAGGGACGCTTATGTCAGCATGATGGTCGGGTTGGCCGGCAAGGTCGGGTCCTTGAACACGAGCAACTTCTTCGGAGGGAAGCGAGTCCCGAAGTCCCGACAGCCTCGGATCGTGTACTCGAGCGAGGAGGTCGAGGCGAGGCTCGTCTACGAGATTTACAAGGCCTTGCAAGCTTCTCGTGAGCTTTCTCATGTCTAAGCTCTCTCTTACATCTCTCTCTCTCTCTCTCTCTCTCTCTCTCTCTCTCTCTCTCTGGAAGTTGATCATGTGTTCTTGTTCTTGTTTAGTGTTGCTATTGAGTTAATAGCGGGCTGGTCTTCATTATATGTCGGTACGCAACTTGGATGGACTTGTCAGCGGAGCAAAATTGCTTGCCTGCCCGACTACCAAATTTAAGTCCAAAGTCAAGATCTGTGTACAGAATTCAGTCTATGTATCATTCTTCTGTTCGAAGCCAGTCGCGACGAATAGTATTGCCATGGCCTAATAACCAGAGACCGGCGCCGAGCGAGAATCGAACCTAGAGCCTCACGTGTTTAGGAGAATAAAATCTCGACCGCCAATTCGACCGTTTCGTGCGGTGAACCGGCGGGATTATGTTTTTACCTTGGAATAATCTCTCCATAGACATGTCAATCTCAAAGCGGATGAATATGCGAATGGCGCCGCCAGCATTAGGAAACTCGGGACGAGTTGGGTCGAGAATGGAGATTACTGCCTCAAATGCATCACTACTGGAATAGTACTAGTACTTTTCGATCTGGGAATCACTGATACCGTATCAATGCCCCTATAGAATTGACTTATTCAAACTCTTCGTTTTGTTCGGTATAGGGTACTTTTAGAGTATACTTTTTTATGCTCCCACACAAAATAAAGCCAAACAAGAATAAAGACAAGACATGCGGGGTTGGTAGTAAAGAGCATTGCCGCCCAACACATATATAGATAGTATAGATACTATTATTTTTATGCTCCCACACAAAATAAAGCCAAACAAGAATAAAGACAAGACATGCGGGGTTGGTAGTAGAGAGCATTGCCGCCCAACACATATATAGATAGTATAGATACTATTATTTTTATGCTCCCACACAAAATAAAGCCAAACAAGAATAAAGACAAGACATGCGGGGTTGGTAGTAAAGAGCATTGCCGCCCAACACATATATAGATAGTATAGATACTATTATTTTTATGCTCCCACACAAAATAAAGCCAAACAAGAATAAAGACAAGACATGCGGGGTTGGTAGTAGAGAGCATTGCCGCCCAACACATATATAGATAGTATAGATACTATTATTTTTATGCTCCCACACAAAATAAAGCCAAACAAGAATAAAGACAAGACATGCGGGGTTGGTAGTAGAGAGCATTGCCGCCCAACACACACACACACACATATATATAGATGTGTGTACCTTTTCCTTAAATTTGAGAAAACAATTTTCATTCAATTTAGTCTATACACTTTATGAAAATATTCTGTTGTCCTTGAACTTGAATTAATATAAGTACAATGTTGAATATTTTCATATAATTCATGACAGAATTAAACATATACCAAAAGTACAAGGACCACATTGAACAAATTAAAAGTTTATGGACCACATTACATATTGAGTCAAAATTCATGGCTCATTTATGTTGTTATCCCAACCATATAGGTTCTCTCAAGAGACCATTTCGGCCAACTCGTCGTACTCAAGGAGATTAGAGATCTTTCATCATGTCGTCAAGGAGAAATTGAACAAAGTACCTGGAGGTGGCATCTTTGTCATTTCACAACCCTCACCCGTCATGTTTTTTTTTTTTTTTCATCTGTCCTACGCTAACTCCTCTCTCTCTCTCTCTCTCTCAATTTTTTACTCTATCTCTTTACAAAGCGTGGGAGTCCAACCCCACACTCAAAACTAAATGTCCCCACCCCACCCAATTCTACCAAGCTACTTGACCATAATTCTGTTGGATCTAGCAATATCACTTAGAGGGGGGTGAATAGGTGATTCTGAACACTTTTTAATATTTAATGCGGAAATTTATAAAGGGTTCAGAACGTAGACCGAAAATAATCAGTAAGAGGACGTGCAGATAAACTAAACACAGCAAGATGAGTTTAGGGAAAGAGAAATTGCACGCAATGATTATAGTGGTTCGGCTTTAGCAAGCCTACGTCCACTCTCCCACGATGACAGCCGATCGGCTGGATTCCACTATGAGTCGTTGAAAGATTACAGGCGTTGTCACTCCAATCGCTCTTACAAATGAACCTCTCAAGATTACGAAATCTAAGCTCACAAGAACAAGAGAATGTGTTTTTGAACAACTCAGCACTTTGGAATTTTTTGTTCTTTTTCTGTTTGAAACAGTCACTATTGATCTTCTTTATACTCCTTCAGCCTTGAACTAGCCGTTACCAAGGCCCTTCAAAGGATCGCTCTTCAATCTTTGATTGGACGCTATCAATCCTGATTGACAGAGACTGTATATGGGAAGATCCAGTGGCCGTTCAAAGTGAATCTGAACCCTTCAGATTCAGTCGCCCATACAACCAAATCTTCAGTTTCCATAAAGAGAGTTCATCCAAATCTCCAAGATATCTTGTTCACGGAAGGTAATATCCAATCGCGGATATTCTCCTGATTTGATTGGAAAATAATCCTGTCAATCAAATCTTACAAACTTCCATAACAAGGCGCGGCCAAATCAGAAACCTGCCAAACGTGGGTCTTCAGAATCTAGTAGCGAGAAAATGCAGAATCTGAACGTTGTTCAGAAGCAATCTACTGAACTAGAGAGACTCTCTGAATCTGAACAGATTGGAACAGTGACTCTGAGCTTCTGTAAGATCCTTGCTGACTGTCACATAAATCTCCTAGAGATGAGTCTTCAGAGGCAGCATAGACCTCCTTCTGAAGGCTTTAGATGCAACATAGACTTCCTTCTGAAGTCTTCAGAAGCACCACGATTCTCCATCTGAATGTAGGACTTCGACTATCTCAGAAGCAAGTGTGCGACGACTACTGCTTGAGTCTGAACGCCAGTCATGGAACATTATAAGCTTTTGTTCACATGCTCATGCCTGCAATAACAAATTATTTGTATTAACCAGATTCTCTTACAAGAAGGATAGTTTTGTCAGAATCAAAATATTCAGAGGGAATGTTTTCTCAACAATCTCCCCCTTTTTGATGATGACAAAACTTCCTTAATAAAAGTTGGTATGTATTTTTGAATTGTAAGAAGGTTAAGCACGGAGAAGATTTCAATAAAAATATGAATATAATTCAATTGAATCTTTTTCAAAAAGGTGTGCATCTGAATATATAAGATATGCATTCTGAGTGATAGATGAATATCACCATATGTTGTATACGACGCTGAATTCGTTTGAGCGCATAGGTATAATTCGCGTGTATGCATCCTGCAATATGATGAGGTATTCTCTCCCCCTTTTTGTCATCAGCAAGATAAAATGTCAATTTATACAAACATGAACGGAGATTCAACCATATATTGTAAGAATAGCGTAACATTCAAAGCGCACATAAAAAGAACATCCGACAGATAAAAACAAATACGGACAATTTGAAAAATAATTTCAAGATGACGGAGGTGGGTTTTGTTTTGAAGATGAGGAGGGAACATCAATATGCTCTTCATCATCTTTCTGAGCAGCTTCAGCAGATTTGCCCATATCAGCAATGTAGGTTGCGAATTCCTTGAGTTCCTGCATCTCTGGAACTTCTTTGCTGATCCTTTCATCTCTGATTAAAGTATAAGTACCAATGCTGGCCATCTCAGAGCAGAAAAGGCGACAGTATTTATGAAGTATTTCCTCAAATCTGTGCAACTTTTTTTCAATGTGCATTTCCATCCTGTCCATCCTCTGCATAACTTCTACCCGAAGTTTTTCAACTTCCATCTGAACAAGACTTGAAGCATTCAGATTCCCTACAGAGGTCTGTTGGTTTTCTTCCTCCACCATCTGAGCTTTTCCTTTTGAATTTGAATCCTGAATCCTCTGCGAGTTTGACTCCCCCTGAGCCTTATCAGGTGCTGAATCTGGAATGACTATAACATCTTCAGCAATCGAAGATTCAATCTCTGTGGGTTGCTCTTCAGGTATCTTCTCTGGAATTTGTTCCTTCTGAACAGCACTTTCCTCAACAGCTTTTTCCTTCTGAACAGCAGTCAGAACCTCTTCAGTCTGAACAACATTTGATTCCTCATGTTGTTCTTTTCTGCTGGACGACTCCTTTTCAGTATCAGCCTTGTCCTTCTGAATAACTTCAGTCTGAACAGCAGATTCTATAGGTTGCTCCCCCTGAATCTGAGCTGTTACAACAGGAGTGACTTCTGTTGATCCTATAGCTGTGACAACAAAGTCATCAGATTTATCAACCTCCATGTCTTCAGGTGGTGATGAGGACCTCTTCTTTTGTTCTCGAGCAACCAGAACATCAATAGTCGTTCTGTCATCTAGTTGCTCCTCCATTATCTCCACATATGCACTTGTAGCAAGCTGAGCTTCTTTTTCTGCTATTTCACCAGTAGTTTCAACAGCTTCTACATTTTCACTCTCATGAGTCTTATGGGGATCCTCTTCTTTGTCCATAGGATCTTCCAGCTCATTTGCTATTTCACCAGTTTCTTCAGCTTCTGAACTGATGTTTCCTTTTGATAGCACAGTTGGGGTCCTCTCATCATCTCTTGATGATACACTTTCCTCTTCTTCTGCTTCCTCTTCTTCTGAAGACTCACTCTGAACAGTGGTCTGTTTTCCTTTTGTGGCCTCTGTCTTCCTTCTTTTTGCAGATCTCTCACTCTCTGCATTCTGTTCTACAAACTCAACCAAGACAGCCTTTTTGTTCTTGTTGATCCAACCACCAGCAGACTGTCTAAAACCCATCTTCTGAATCATAGACTCCCCAGCAACCATTAACTGAATTTCATCTTGAAGGAGCTTTCCAGGAATGTTGATATTTTGGAAGGACATGATCCGATAGATCAACCCTGCATAGGGTAGTTGTCCTTTGGTCTTTTGGACAGTTCTGTACATGTGGAGGAGAACAGTATGTGCTAGCGAGATCTTGCAGCCATTCAACAGACCCCACATCAGCTTGGCTTCATATTTCGAAATATCAGTTTTTGAAGCAGCCTTGGGTCTCAAGCTTTCAATGACAACCTTGTGCATTACAATGTGCTTCAGGGGAAAGTCATTGTAAGCAATGTGTGCCTTGGAGTCTCTGGAGTAATTCTCTTTTCCAGTCAGAGAACTGTAGGCATCATCAGGTTGCACATTAATGGGCATAAAGTCCATTTCCTCAACTCCCATTAATTTTGCCAGCTCCTTAACATGCAGATGGTACACCACTCCTTGAACCGTATAAAATAAGGAATCAAAATTGGTGAAACATAAGCTAGAATAAAAGTAAGCTGCCAAATCAGGAAAAGTTGGCCTCCTTGCAGTTACAAAGTCCCTCAACTTCATTTTCTCTAGATGCTTCCTAATAGGAATACCAGCCCTATCAAAATACTTAAGATCAAATACCCTGTTGGGTATAACTCCTCTTTCCTTCATCATCTCGAATTTGTCAGAGTGCAACTGACTTGAAAATAGTTTGCTTTCAAAGTTCTTGTCCTTGATGACCCCTCTGATTTTCTTAAAATCTTTAAACAGCACGTCATCGTCGTCATCAGGCCTCCCCTTGGTTTCACTCTCTTCAGTTACAGCCTCCCTGATAACAATGCTCTTAGATGGAGACTTAATAGGTTTAGAGACTCCAGTTTCTACAACCTTTTCCTTGCCCTTCCGAGATACATTCTCAGGAACAATAGTGGCAATGGGTGTCACAGTTTGCAGAGGGAGTTCTAATATGGCAAGAAAGTCTTTCTCGCTTGCAAACTTGTGAATATTCAACAGCAACTTGACGTTTTCGTCACTAGAGCCAGCGTTCTTGAGAGAATCATACAGAGGTTTTATAGAGAGAGCCAGGGCGACTCTTTCATCGAACTCAGACTGAGACAAACCTGATTCCTTCTGAGCAATGTGTCTTTCTTCTTCATGATCAGACCCAGAGATATCAATGGATTCGGAGAGACGAGCTTTTCTGCCCTTCGTCAGCCTCGACGATTTTCTTCTCAGACTAGCACCTTCTTTTGCTGCTTTCTTCATGATAGATGATGATTTCGGAGCCATAGATGAGAAGGTTGGAGTTTTTAGTAAGAAGGATTTGGAGAGAGCGAGAAGGAGCGTAAACAGAGAGAAGGAAATCAGTTTTTAGGGTTTGAGAGAAAGTTGCGATATTTGATGGAGGTGCCGGTTCAGAGCCTTATGAAGGTTTTGAAAAACCGTAAAACGGTTATTTTAGGAAATAAAATCAATTTAAAATAAAATCAATTTAAAATAAAATCCAGCGAACAATACAAAGAAACATAATTAATCCAATCAAACAAAGAGGCATATGTATAGAAATTTGAGAGCGTAAGATTTAGAGAACGTACCTTGGATTTTTGCCTTATCGAGAATTTCTAAATATAAAGAGGTGTAAGATGAACTAACCTTGCTTCTGAAGTACTTAAAAATATGCTTCTGAACAAAGGTTATGCAAATTTGCTTCTGAGCAGTTTTGGTTCTTAGCTCTGCTTCTGAGTTCTACTTCTGAGCAGTTTTGTTTCTGAGCTCTGCTTGTGAGCAGTTTTGCTTCTGAGTTCTGCTTCTGAACAGTTTTGCTTCTGAGTTCTGCTTCTGAACAGTTTTGCTTCTGAGTTCTGTCAATTTACCTGTACTCAATATATCTTAAGAAAAAGGATTAGTAATAGCTAATTCGTTTCGGATAAAATTGAAAGACTCTTTCTCAAGAGGTTTAGTAAATATATCTGCGAGTTGATTCTTTGTATCAACATACTGAATGTGAACATTTTCATTCTGAACATGATCACGAATAAAGTGATGTTTGATCTCGATGTGCTTCGCTCTTGAGTGAAGAATAGGATTCTTGGTTAGATTAATGGCGCTTGTATTGTCGCATCTGATCTCCACATTTGAATCCTTAACTCCATAATCTCTTAGCTGTTGTTTTAACCATAGAATCTGAGCACAACAACTTCCAAGAGAGACGTATTCTGCTTCTGCTGTACTAAGAGCAACTGTGCTCTGCTTTTTGGAATACCAGGAGATAAGCATATTTCCCATAAGTTGACAGGTTCCTGAAGTGCTTTTCCTGTCAATTTTACATCCGGCGAGATCTGCATCTGAATATCCCTTCAGAATGAAATCAGAATCCTTTGAGTACCAAAGACCATAAGCTGGATATGTTCCAACATATTTGATAATTCTTTTGATTGCTGTAAGATGCGATTCTTTTGGACATGACTGAAATCTTGCACATAGGCAGACGCTATAAAGAATATCTGGCCTTGATGCAGTGAGATATAGAAGTGATCCAATCATACTGCGATAAAGCTTCTGATCAACATCTTTTCCTTGTTCATCTTTATCAAGCTTAGACGAATGAGACATTGGTGTTTCCGTCTTCTTGCAATTTTCTAAGCCGAATTTCTTGATAATTTCAAGAGCATATTTCTCTTGATGAATGAATATTCCTTTCTTGGTTTGTTGAATCTGAAGTCCAAGAAAGAATCTTAATTCTCCCATCATGCTCATTTCGAATTCATCCTGCATTGCTTTAGAGAAGTTCTTGCATAGATATTCATTAGAAGAGCCAAAAATAATATCATCTACATAAATCTGAACAATAAGAATATCCTTACCCTGCTTCTGAATAAAGAGAGTAGTGTCAACATTACCTTTAGTGAACTTCTGTTCAGATAGAAAGCTGCTTAACCTTTCATACCAAGCACGAGGTGCTTGCTTTAATCCATATAAAGCTTTCTTCAGGGAATATACGAGATCCTTTCTTCTTGGTTCCTCGAAACCAGGAGGTTGCTCGACATAAACTTCTTCTTTGATGTAACCGTTTAGGAATGCACTTTTCACATCCATCTGAAACAGTTTAAAGTCATTGTAACAAGCATAAGCAAGAAGTAGCCTTATGGCTTCTAACCTGGCAACTGGTGCATAGGTTTCATCGTAATCTATTCCTTCTTCTTGAGAATATCCCTTTGCCACAAGTCTTGCTTTGTTTCTAACCACTTTTCCTCTGTCGTCCATTTTGTTTCTGAACACCCATTTTGTTCCTATAACAGGACGATTTTTGGGTCTTGAAACGAGCTCCCAAACATTATTGATCTTGAATTGATGAAGTTCTTCTTGCATGGCATTGATCCAATTTTCATCAGTAAGAGCTTCTTCAATCCCTTTAGGTTCGATTTCAGAGACTAATGCTATATTGCTCATTGCTTCCTTGAATTTCGATCTGGTTCTGATTCCTTCATCTAAGCTCCCCATTATTAGTTCCTTGGGGTGACTGGATTTATGTTTCCAGTTTCTGTTGAATTTCCCATCTTGAGCATCATTTGGAACATTAGAATCAGACGGTGTTACCTCTGTTTCTTCTGCGATTTGTTGGCTTGTTTCTTGATTCTGAACTTCTTCAGAAGCATGATTCTCTTGTGAATTTTCTTCTGGTTCTGAACCTTGATGAGGAGACGAAACTTGAACATATTCAGACTGATCATTCTGAGTCTGAATATTTTCATCAAACTTGACATTCATTGATTCTTCAACACATCGAGAGTTTTTGTTGTAGACTCTGTATGCTTTGCTCATTGTAGAATATCCCAGAAATATTCCTTCATCTGACTTCTCATCAAACTTACCAGCTCGATCATTTGCATTTTTCAGAATGAAGCATTTACAACCAAACACACGGAAGTATGCTAAATCTGGTTTTCTCTCTTTAAAAAGTTCATAGGGAGTTTTCTCAACGATAGATCTTAAGGAGACACGGTTTAAAATGTAACATGCTATTGACACAGCCTCTGCCCAGAAATGAGATGCAATTTTACTTTCGATCAAAAGAGTCCTCGCCATTTCTTGTAGAGAACGATTTTTCCTCTCAACAACCCCATTTTGTTGAGGTGTGTAAGGAGATGAAAAGTTATGCTTAATCCCAAACTCATCACAAAAAATAGAAAAACTTTGGTTTTCAAATTCTCCCCCATGATCAGTTTTGATGCAGGAAATAGAGTAACCTTTTTCATTCTGAATCTTTTTAGAAAATTTTGAGAAGGATGAGAAGGCATCATTTTTGTGTGCAAGAAATAAAACCCATGTAAATCTTGAGTAATCATCAACTATGACAAGGCAGTATTTCTTACCTCCAAGACTTAGTGTTCTGTTGGGACCAAAGATATCCATGTGAAGCAACTGCAGAACACGTTCAGATGATACATGATTAATAGATTTAAAAGAGCTTTTTACCTGTTTCCCAAGTGTGCAGGCTGAGCAAAGCTCTGATTTCTCAAACTTTGATTGTGGTAAGCCTCGAACTAGTTTCTTGGATGATAGCTTCGAGATGTGTTTGACACTGATGTGTCCTAGCTTTCTATGCCATAGTTCAGATTCATCCTTGATAGAGATGAGACACTTGAAATCTTCAGAATCAACATTCAGAAGGTAGATATTTCCATGACGTCGACCTGTGAAGGTTTGCTTCTTGTCTTTGCTAACACCTGAGCATTCTGAGTCTTGAAAACAGATTTGATAACCAGAGTCACATAGTTGACTAACTGAAATTAAATTGTATTTGAGTCCTTTGACAAGAGAAACATTGTTGATCATGAGATTTCCGATTTTTACAGTGCCTTGGCCAATCACTTTGCCTTTATTCTTTCCACCAAATGACACACTTCTACCATTGTAGTCTGAAAGTTGTATGAAGTTTTCTGGATCACCAGTCATGTGACTTGAGCAACCACTATCCAGAAACCATTTGTCTTTTCTCTTCCTTGGTACCTGCAAGTAGGAAGTAACTTACTATTTCTTTGGTACCCAGTTTTTCTTGGGTCCATCTGAGTTAGTCACAATAGATTTCTTTCTATTAACAGGTCTCCATACCATAATGCAATTATTTCTAACGTGATTTCTAGCACCACAGTTTTCACAATGCATTGGATAAAAAGATTTTGTAAACTGTTTTTGGAAATGTCGTTGATATGCAAATTTGGAAGGTTTACGGGAAATCCTGTCATTTGTTTTTGGAAACTTATTTTTGAAATCATTTTCCTTTTTGAAACCAAGACCAGATTTGTTACCATACGGAATTTGTCTGGAAATAATGTTTTCCAAATTTTTTGAACTTTGGGAAAATTTCTTTGAAGTATTTTCAATTTTGGTTTTCAAGGAATCATTTTCTTTCAAGATTAAATCACGATTCTCCTTGATTTGATGAAATTCCCTTTGCAAAAATTCAATCTTGTCTTTTTGAGAATCACTCTGTTGTTTTAAGGATGAAACTTCCTTTTTCAAAATGGAAACCTTTTTGAGAGCTTCTTTATAATTTAAGCACAACTCATCAATGTATTCAGAGACTTCATCTGGCAGTTCAGAAGGATGTACCTCAATATCTGAATCTAAATCTGAATCTGACTTTGCCATAAGACATATGTTAGCATAGTCATCCTCGCTATCTTCAGAATCACTTAGAGTTTCTGCTTTCAATGCCTTTTTGTATTTCTCATACTTGAACTTATCTTTCTTCAGAAGCGGACAATTGGGTTTGATGTGTCCTGCCTTCTTACAATGGAAACAGATTATATCTTTGTCTTCCTGTTTGTCATTGCTTGATTGTCTCTGATCATTCTTTTTGAATAATTTCTTCCCTTTGAAGTTTCTTCCTCTACGAGCCATTCTTCTGAACTTTTTCACCATAAGAGCAAGTTCTTCGTCGTCTTCATCTTCATCATCTGAATCTGGCATTTCAAAATCAATTTCAGATTTTAAAGCAATAGACTTCTTACCTTTTGAATCTCTTGTTTTGTTGGTACGCTCGGTCTCATATGACTGCAAGGTTCCGACTAGCTCATCAATAGATAGAGGTCTAATTGTTTGACATTCCTGTATTGATGGCTTGATGTAATTCCAGTCATCTGTAAGTTCTCGAAGGATCTTTCTGACTTGCATCGGTTCTGCTACAGGAGCACCTTGTCTTGCAAGACCACTTGCTAGGATTTGAAACCTGTCAATCATTTCAGCAATTGATTCATCGTGCTTCATTTTGAAAGCTTCGTAATCACTCAGCAGAATGCTGAGTTTTGTTTCTTTCACTCTGTCAGTTCCCTGATATGTGACATGAAGTCTGTCCCATATAGCTTTGGCTGAATCTTCTTCTGCAACACGATTATATAGAGGAATGGATAATGCACAGAAAAGTGCATGCACAGCTTTAGAATCGAGTCCTTGTCTTTTTGCTCTTTCAGAATCTGACAGTGTTGCAGTAACATTTGTATTGTTGTTTCCTTCATTTCCAGTGGAAGGGGTTGCTGTTACATTAGGAACTACTCCATTTACGACAACATCCCACATCAGATCATCTGATGCCTTGAAGAACCACTTCATTTTGTTGCACCACATATTGTAGTCTTTCCCATCAAAATAGGGTGGTTTGTTGCTGAAATGTGCATCACTGGTTCCTGTGAAATTATTGCTAGACATGATAGATCGTCAGCTCTGAAGTAAAACACTTCAAAATAATGAGCAACAAGGCTCTGATACCAATTGTTGGATCTAGCAATATCACTTAGAGGGGGGTGAATAGGTGATTCTGAACACTTTTTAATATTTAATGCGGAAATTTATAAAGGGTTCAGAACGTAGACCGAAAATGATCAGTAAGAGGACGTGCAGATAAACTAAACACAGCAAGATGAGTTTAGGGAAAGAGAAATTGCACGCAATGATTATAGTGGTTCGGCTTTAGCAAGCCTACGTCCACTCTCCCACGATGACAGCCGATCGGCTGGATTCCACTATGAGTCGTTGAAAGATTACAGGCGTTGTCACTCCAATCGCTCTTACAAATGAACCTCTCAAGACTACGAAATCTAAGCTCACAAGAACAAGAGAATGTGTTTTTGAACAACTCAGCACTTTGGAATTTTTTGTTCTTTTTCTGTTTGAAACAGTCACTATTGATCTTCTTTATACTCCTTCAGCCTTGAACTAGCCGTTACCAAGGCCCTTCAAAGGATCGCTCTTCAATCTTTGATTGGACGCTATCAATCCTGATTGACAGAGACTGTATATGGGAAGATCCAGTGGCCGTTCAAAGTGAATCTGAACCCTTCAGATTCAGTCGCCCATACAACCAAATCTTCAGTTTCCATAAAGAGAGTTCATCCAAATCTCCAAGATATCTTGTTCACGGAAGGTAATATCCAATCGCGGATATTCTCCTGATTTGATTGGAAAATAATCCTGTCAATCAAATCTTACAAACTTCCATAACAAGGCGCGGCCAAATCAGAAACCTGCCAAACGTGGGTCTTCAGAATCTAGTAGCGAGAAAATGCAGAATCTGAACGTTGTTCAGAAGCAATCTACTGAACTAGAGAGACTCTCTGAATCTGAACAGATTGGAACAGTGACTCTGAGCTTCTGTAAGATCCTTGCTGACGTGTCACATAAATCTCCTAGAGATGAGTCTTCAGAGGCAGCATAGACCTCCTTCTGAAGGCTTTAGATGCAACATAGACTTCCTTCTGAAGTCTTCAGAAGCACCACGATTCTCCATCTGAATGTAGGACTTCGACTATCTCAGAAGCAAGTGTGCGACGACTACTGCTTGAGTCTGAACGCCAGTCATGGAACATTATAAGCTTTTGTTCACATGCTCATGCCTGCAATAACAAATTATTTGTATTAACCAGATTCTCTTACAAGAAGGATAGTTTTGTCAGAATCAAAATATTCAGAGGGAATGTTTTCTCAACAAATTCTAGGTGTACAAAGACGATATAGAACATAAGTTCAATCAAGAAACAATGGTAATATATTTAAGTGGAGTAAAATAAGTTTAATCAATAAGCACGCGCTCGCATCACTTTATTAACCCGTATTTCCAATCAATCTTAATATGCCTACTAGCATGTATCAATTTATTTTTACATGAGAAGATGTTCCTGACGAGGTTGCAGTTTATTATTACAATTTTCTCCGAGATTCTGTAACTAAGTTTTAACTTTCTCGTGGCGCTACTTCAGCTATGTTTGGTTTCGCTTTGGAATAGGTTTTGAGAAAATGCAAAGGCTGAAAGCTTAAAGCCCTTTGGGAAAATGCAAATTGTGTTTGATAAATAAATAAAAAAATCTAATCTTTTAAAGAAAATTTGGGTTAAAATAGTGTTTGGAAAACTTCTTCTTGCAAAAGGCTGTGGCTACATTTTTTTGATTTAAAAAATTCAAACGCTTCGCCGAAACCGGCGAGGGTCGCGACTAGGCGAGGGCCGCGTGAGGTTGCGTAGCTCCGACGAGGGCAGTCTGGGTCGCAACCTCAGGTGACCCTCGTCGGGGTCGCACGACCTCCACGAGGGGTCTTGCGACCTCGCTAACCTATCGTCGGCCCCACACCAGCCCTCACGCAGCGAAGATGAACAGTAACAATAAGGGCAAAATCGAAAAGTGAAAAAGTAAGTGAGGGTAGCTTTAGAAGAAAAAGAAATCATTTAACCCTAGAAATTGCCTTCTACAAATGCTGAAAGCCAAAGTCAGTGGAGACCTGCCTTGGGCTCTCACCTTTGCCAAGGTCAGCACTTGGCCAAATGCTGAACCAAACGTTTCAATTTTTTCCTTGGAGATCAAAGGCACTTGAGAAAACTGAATCAAACGTAGCCATCTAATGGAGTTCCGACATACTTTCCGCGGTGTTAGTACCACTGCTGCGATGTAGTTTTTGGGAGTATCGACAACTTATATCATTTAAGTAGATTGAACATAGATTTTAACTATGGTAGCCACTCAAGTTCCATCATTCAGAAGCGAATCGAGGATATGCTGCAAATCACTTGACCGTACGGGCAAGTGCAACAACCACAAAATGCGTGTAGTAATGCACGCAACTTTGGATCATGAAATCTTCTTCTGACCCACTTCAATGGGTGGACACCTAACCCGAACCGGAACCGAAGTCAGGCTTGAGTTTGTTATCATCAACCCCGTCCATCACCAGAAGATTGCATCCAAATTTCAAGTCCACTTGGGCCCGAGTTAGGCCCAATCGTATTGGACAAAGGCTTTCAATGCGAAGACATTTCCCAAGCCCACCCATTTGGATAGGAGACGAGCAACGCGTGGCTCACGATCGGGTCTAGACACGAGCGAATCACGCTACTTGATCACTACTAGCGGCGAGACTTTTCCAATTATGGCGATGCCGACAGTGAAAGCCAACATGAAAATCGCCGAAAAATTGAAACGATACGGGGACAGAGCGAGATAAGTAGCAAACCCCTTAAGCCGTATGATTATCGCCGCGTATGCTAAGGTCGGTAATTGAATATTCTTTTTTTCTCCGGTCATCGAAATCTTATCGAAGGGCGTCTTCTTTCTCGACAGGCAAACAGCTTTGCACCGATGCGATCCGAATCTTTTATCTTCACCAATCCTATTAAGGGCAAAGTTGATGATTAGCGGTTGGCCATGGGAAGCACATCACGCCATCGAGGCTTGTGGATGGAGGAGGTGACGGCTAGCCAGGAAGCAAGCAAAAAGCTAAAGAAGGGCCAAAGGAGTTAGTTAAAGTTGTAACAAGGAAGCAACTCAATTCGACGGTTGCGATGCGCACATAACCATAATTAATTGCATCAACCCCCCCTCCCTTCCTTCTCTAATCATAAGAAGACAACAACAAACCATTGACATCACTTCCATTCCACGCCAATGTTCGTCTGACCAACCCTCTTCTATTCTTCCCCCTAACCAACCTTCCATCCATGTCTCCATCCGTATATAACCAAACCAGCCACCCCCCCTCCCTCCCTCTCTCTCTCTCTCTAGCCCAGCTGGCACTACGGCTCGAGCAGTCGCTTCTCTCTCTAGAACGGTTTTGGGGGATTCCAGGCGCTCCGCTGTCCCTTGGCGGGAAAACGGGGCCTTGAATCGATTATTTTCCCCGGTGCCGAGGTATCTCACTGGCCAATGGCGTCCCTCCACGTGGAACCTGTGGTGGAGTTTGAGCCCGGCGTGAACGTCTGAGTTCGCGAGCACCGGCGCTCTCCTGCACTAGAGAGTACCCGATTACTTTCGTCTTCTTTCCTCGCCCCGCTGCCTGTAACTATAAAGTAGCTCCTTCTACTTCCATTTCTGTTTCCCTCCCCCTCTCTCTCTCTCTCTCTCTCATCTCTCTCTGCGCACGCTGAACCAGGTGAGAATCGCTCTCCATCAACGCATCTTCGCTTCGATCTTTTCATGGATTATAGCTTGAAAACCTCGAGTTTGATGACTCGTGGATTAGTATCGGTCTGCTCTATGTCCTGCATTCTCGCGTTAGATATCCGAGTTTCGATCTTCATCGATTAATCTGCGTATGTATTGATCTAGCTTCTGTCTCAAATCTTCCTTTGATTTCAAATCATTTCGACGCCGAAGCGATGATTCAGGGAGAGGCGCATGTCTGATCTCTTTTGCTTTTCTGTGCTTCCGTTGGGTTTGCTTTGCTCTAATGGCGATTATTAACGATTCGGTAAATAGGAAGACGAATGTAGCTAGGCGGAGACTGTTGAATGTCGGTTTTTCCCTCATTTGTTCCCACGCGATCGTTCGATGACAAGCTTCCTCTCCAAGTAACTGAATATAGTTATCGCTCTCTGTTGCAGCAAGTTCGAGGCTCATGGAAAAGGACGCCTCGCCTCAGTCGGATCCAACCATCACTACCTCCTCAACTTCGCAGGAGCAGCCGCCGCCGCCGCCACATGCGCCTAACTCGCCACCTCCAGCTCAATCCTCGAGCTCTCCGCTGAACCAGCAGTTCGCGGCCAATTTCAGCGCGCTGTACCACTCCATTTTCCCGCCAAAATCGCCTCACTCGAGCTCCACGCTGATTTCGCCATCTCTGTGCTCGTCCGCTTCCTCCGACAACAACCAGAACGCAACCGCCAGGAGCACCATCGCCATAGAGCACCGCCTCAACCAAGCTCGGCTCGTTCTGGAGTACCAGCAGCTGCGCGACCACTACGATCTATGCCGCGCTCACCTCAACGATCTCACGGAGGAGATCGACTCGCTGCGCCGTGAGAATGCGCGTCTTCGCTTGGCGAACTCCGAGCTCGTAAAGCTCCTTAACCTGCCCTCTCAGGGCACTCTGCAGAGCTGCTTCCGCCGTCTCGGTCTCTCTGATGCTAATGCCACGGGATCGGATTTCTCCAGCGATGACGTCTGCAGTTACAGTCCGACGAGCGTCATGGATCAGAGCGGATATGAGACTAGTAATCCTGAGAGAGTTTGGCTGCCGAAGAGCATATCGGTTCGGTCCAGCGGCTACCTTAAGGTGAACCAGCCTGCTGCTAGCAACAGCCACTCGAGTCGACCGGTGAGTCAACTCCGCTTGCCAAGAGCACAGGAGCCTGCCAAGGTCAGTTTGTTCTCTCGATTCCATATGTTCTTCGCAATCTTGTCTATTGATCTATGAGATTACGCTTCGTTGTTTGATCGGGCGATCTCAACCTCTATTGATTGAACTGGCGTCTCGTATTTCATTTGTTTCGTTATATGACTGTTTTTCGTATCATGATTACGCTGTGTTGCGTCTCTCGCGTCATTTTGCTGAACGAGTTTTGATTATTATTATTTTTTTATATTGGTCGATTTCAGTCTCTGTCGATTGAACTGGGATCTCCTATTCATTTGCTTTTTGGTGATTGCATTAGAATTTAATCATGATTACGCTGTTGTTTGTATCTGAGTAATCTCGGTTCTCTTCTCCATTTTCGTTGATCGAATTTCGTCAATTTTTTTCTGTTACGAATTGCAACGGGATCTCTTCTTCTCATTTGCTGTGGTTAGATTGTCACTTTCATACATGTTTGAAGTCGGAGCATCTTCGCGTCCTCCATGTGCTTATTGTTTTTACGTTCTATTTGGCCTTCTAGATTTCTCGTCCATTTTAACTCTGATTTTCCCTTCTCGTTTACGATCTTGGTTGAAATTGTCATTGATGATGGCATTATCTCAGGAAGGAGAGTTCGTGTGTGCAGGTGCAACAGCGCGTGTATGTGCCAGGTGGGAAGAAAGAGCAGGAGGCATTGGAGTTCGAAGTGTTCAGCCAGGGGATGTTCAAGACGGAGCTGTGCAACAAGTGGCAGGAGACTGGCACGTGCCCGTACGGCGACCAGTGCCAGTTCGCGCATGGCATTTCGGAGCTGCGTCCGGTGATCAGGCACCCACGTTACAAGACTGAGGTCTGCAGGATGGTCCTAGCCGGCGACATGTGTCCCTACGGCCACAGGTGCCACTTCCGTCACTCCCTCACTGAGCAGGAGATGATGCTGGCTTCGCGTTGATCCTGATGATGTCATTGCATTCATTAATCTCTCCATTGATTCGCTTATGTACATAAAAAAAACTCCCCAAAGAAATTGATCAAACCCACAAATAATAAATCAAAGGATAATAAAGACGGTAAAAAGAGGTAAATCAAACTAAATGCGGTTGATTGTCGGTTTTTTGAGTGGAGGAAGGAGTATATCCAGGTGCATATATAGATGAGATTAGCCTGAAGAGATTAAAACCAAACTGCTTCAATTGGATTTTACTATGCATATATAGCTATCCTGCAAAGGAATATTTGGCTGTTTCTGTTGCTGTGAATTTGCCTGTTATTGACCTGTGGTTGGTTGAGGTACAGGCACCAACTTAACCAACCATACCAAAATGTCTGTCTGGAGGTTTTGTAATGATGACACAGTTTGTTACACACGGAGTACGTTACTTTCTGCTCAAGCTAGTTATCCCCTTGTCCCCCTCCCCTCTCGAAAGTTGTTGCGATCAGTGAGATGCTCGTTTGAGAAGATGTCAATTCCTTTGCAAAATCAAGAAATGTGGAACCACTATTTATCTTTGGTTGATTCTTCGTCGTTTTTATCATTCTATGTACTCCGGATCCCGATGGGCCGCCCGCGGCAAACAGACTTGAAGGCAACTTTTATGGTAACTCCATAGGTCTTGGTCAGAAAATAAAGACCTCTTTTATTCGGTTTCCTGAGTGAGAGCATCCCTAGAAACTTAGAAAGTCTATAAAGCAAAAGGTTAAATTTTTAAACGAAAGAGTGATTTAATAATTAAATATTTATTGAATGAAAATAATAGTTTCACCATGTTTCCAATAAAAACCTAAAGCTTTCTATTTTTGGGGATCGGCTCGGGTGTTTATCCCATTTTTGTCAAGAATTATATTAGGTACACTATGGCTAGTTTACGAAGTTATTATATCATGCTATTATGTAATTGACAAAATGTGCACATCTATTTAAAGAACTGAACACTTTTATTTATTAGTCTATAGAAGAATGCGGCATCGTTTCAGACACATTGATTTTGACATATGTATATTGTTCTCTTCTCATATTTATTACAATCGAGTCGAGTGGGTATCACACCCGGTTACTTCTTCAATATAAGATTTGGCCATAGTTGGTATCACATTTCTGAAAAATTATTTGTGAGTATTACATTATTCTGTATTTGGACCATTAGATCTAATGGGGTATATGTGTACCCATGTGAGACCCACTATATATAAAGGTCCCAATGCATGTAACTCCCTCATATTGAGGACATGCTCCAAGGTTCTAGCCTCCTGTGGAATAAATGCTCCTTTTGGTGTTAGGTCGGTCAAACTTTGTGTCACTAATAGAGACTTGTTTCACTGAAGAAGTAAATATCTTTTGAAATATGGATTGGCAAATCAAATCGATATTTGTTCCACAATTTTTCGAGGGAAATCCCACGGCAAACACAATATTACTAGAAAATAGGAGGAATTAAGTTATTAGATATTTCGTCCAAAAAAATAAAAAAGGTTATTAGATCACGTTAATTTGTCCTTTTGCAACTTTTCCAATAATTGTTAATGGTACTTTGTTGATTCAGCCGCATTGCCTCCCCGTTTTTGACGGTTACCACCTTTAACAATTGCATCCGAGGTCCACTCCACTACTGGATACTTATGTTAGTCACAACTAATGGTTGCTCGGCCTCCACTTTTTTAACGGTTATATCGTGTCCACTACCTTTGACGGTTACACCCATTTCAAATTGATTGACAAAGAGATGTTTCCCCTCTAAAAGCGCCACCTAAAATGGTAATCGTTTCTTCGGTAACATTGACTATCTAATAGAGTTTCGGTGACTACGTGAAAATTACCTTTTGCCAATTCACCTATTTTCTATATCACATTATTCTACTAGATTAGAGAAAATTTACCAAAACAGTCCTAAACCTATTGCAATTGTACCAATTCAATTCTAAATCTTTTGAATTTATGCCAATTCAGTCCTTTTGGCTGGCCGGTTGACGTGGCCAATTTTTAATAGTATTTTAATATTTTTGAGATTTTTTTTATTTTTTATTTTTTTGTTCTTTTTCCTTTTTCCTTTGTTCTTTTATTTTATTTTTCTTTCTTTCTTCTTCCTCCAGCAGGCCGCCAAGCCCGGCAACCGGCCAGAGGCGGAGGCCAACGAGGCTCAAGAAGGAAGAAGCAAAAGAAAAGAAAAAAGAAATATAAAAAGGGAAAAAATAAATAACAATTCGGATAATTATTAAAATATCATTAAAAATTGGCCACTGTCAATGCTCGCCGGCCGGATGGACTGAATTGGCACATTGGCAATCGATTTAAGATTTTTTTTGGGTAATTTCCCCCTAATTTAGTAGATAGAAAATAGGTGGGGTCTGTTTACTCCATAAACATCCAATTTGCATCTTTTGAAATATTGACATTAATTGATTTACTTGTTAAGTGAATCCACATGATCCATGCCCTACTCGTTTGATTCCTTCCCTTTCGCTTTGCTTGAAATTCCCTTTCTCGGTGAATCACTCTTCGATGTGGATGTAAAAGCTCGATTGCCAAAGCTAACCATCATTTATTTTCTTCCTCAAACAAATTTTGATAATCACAGTTGACATGTTTCATGTGAAAAACATTTTCCTTTTGGACGACTTGATCTTCATCTTCAAAGCTGAAGTATTAGAGTTGACGATTTGTTCCATATTAACGAATTAAGAGTGAGTTGAAACTTTTTTTCCTTCGTAACAACATAACAGGAAGCTTCTTTAACGCGAACTAATAAGGATATATAGAAAGAGAAGTTATCCAACGGGAAAATCACCAAAAAATTCCTAAATCTATTGTATAGCTATCAATTTAATGACAAACCTTTACATTTGGCCAATTTAGTCCTAATTTTGACAATTTGCTAATGTAGTCCTTCTGGCCAGTTTTGACATGAAATCACTTATGTGGCCATCGACGATGGCTCACCTACGTGGCATGGTCGGCCAGAGTTGACGTGTACAATTTTTATATTGTTCTTCTTCTTTTTTCACTAGGCGAGGGCTACCTCGCCCAAAACCTTATTGGCAGCGAGCCTTCCCTGGTGGAAAAGAAGAAGAAAAGAAAAAGAAAAAACATAATACATAACTCTTTTCTTGAAAATTTGCAACAATTGTCCATGTCAGTGTTGGTTGTGTCATGTAGGATGGCAAGTGTCCACGTCAGCGATTTCCGGTCAAAATTGGCTGAAATGACTATATTGGCAAATTGTCAAAAGGTACAAGACTAAATTAGCCAAATTGAAATGTTTGTGACTGAATTGACATCCGTATAATAAGTTCATGACTTTTTTGGTAATTAATCACAGGAAGAAAAACTTTTCCACTCGAATCGACCATGATTCACCCGAGTCACCACAGAAATTTTGCGACCTATCTCAAATGGTTTTGCATCTCAACGGTTACGAGTGTAAAAAAATGGACAGCAATCAAACCGGATGGATTAAGATATTTTTTTTTTCCATGCGAAGTCACTTTTACCTCAGACTAAGACTACTAGTACTTGCCAATGCATAGTGAAAGAGAGCTGAAAATATCTCATATTATTAATCTCAACTTTATTCCTACCAGCTTTAAAATTATGCAAATGCATGCTTATGTCCATATCAATCCAAGTGCCCATGCCTAACTTTATATATTCAATTAAGTCTCACCCAATTTGGTAGTCTCTCTTTAATTGATGGAGAGAGTACTTTCGTCAGCCTGGCGTGCCCCTAACGCTGTCCACATGTATCGCCTTCCTCATTGGTAATGAGAAAACGATAAGGTGTTGGGAGACTTTATTCTTCCCTCTTGCGTCAGGACCCACAATGTACATTTGGCAAAATTGGGTCTCTTTCCTTCGTCTAATTTTCGACATTGTGCCCAATTTTTCTTCTCTACAAAAGATTTGAGGTGAAATCGACCGAGAGCTTTGTTGATGAGTGACGAAAACCGGTTCAAATCATAGAAATTGGGGAGGTGAAATCGATTGTGACGTGAGGCGACCGCTAGAAAAGAAATAAAATCGAGATAATATTAAGAAAAAATAGAGAAATTGTCGGTTCTATTCGGTTTTTACGAGGCTTGTTCGAATTCAATTTGGGTTGGCTCTGAAGGAGATTTGTATATTTCGCGATGTCTTAATCGACATGGGAATTTCGTCACGCACCCATTTGTGAGCGGAGAAAGAGCAATCAAAACCCAATTTCTAGAGTCACCTCAACTCAAACGAAGATGAACTTTGCACCATCATGCTTTGAACGATGGGAAGGAAGACTTATGCTCTTTCTCTTCCTTTTGATTTGCACAGGCGCGGAGATATGGGAATCTAATGCTGTAAAGCAAATTCAAGAAGGAGGTGAGAAAGGTCTAGGAAGATTCCCGAGCGCTTGGAAGCTTTTTTCTTTTCTTTTCTTGTTTTGACAAAGAAAGCAGAGAGCTGGTCCAGTTGTCGCACTCGTGACACAAGCAGGCATCTTTATCACTTTACTTCTCTGTCATTCTTCAGCTTCGGTCCCTCATAAACTCCTTATTTACTCTTTCAGCCCCTGCCCACTACACGGGTGTCGTAACCCTCGTTTATCACTCATTTGAGTGTTATGATTTCTTCTTTCTGATCACTTGCCATAACTTCCAAAAAGATGTTAACTTGAGCACCATGACTTTTAATTGATCACTTGAGTGACATAATTTTCTTTAAAACGTTCACCTAAGTTTCGAAAATCCAACGTGGCATGGCACTTATGGTGAACGTTTTTTAAAAAGTTCTAGTACTCAAGTGATCGATTGAAAAGCTATATGACACTTAAGTGATCAGAAAAAAAAAAGTTATGGTATTCAAGTGAATGACGTACGTAATTTATGGTATTCAAGTGATTGAAAAATAAGTCATGGCGCTCGAATGAGCGTCGCACGAAAATTACGACACGAATAAGAGATAACTAACATATCCCGTTCACTGGTTAAGTTAGAAATTCCGGGGCTCAATACGCCTGTGGCATGGATGAAAAGGCGCGCCTACAACAATTAATTACTGGAGTGAAATAAACCGACAGTGTAGGGGTATATGGGCAAATATAGAAGTAGGGAGGGCATAAACGCAAAAATGCTGCCGTCAGTGGTAGGTGGGCGAGTGGAGCGGATTCCATTCGCCTTGGGTACTATAAAAAGGCGAGGACGCTCTTACTCTTGACATCGTTGAGGTTAAGAGTCACACACAAAGTTGGCATATGAGAGCGATTGAGAGTAAGAGAAGAAGAATGAAGAAGAGAGAAACGAAGTGAATGAGTGAGACGAGGGAAAGGGAGATTCGAGCTACCGGAAGTTGTGGGAATGGGCGGTTTGGGATAAACCGGAGAAAATAAAGATGTCGTTGAGATCTCGGTTTTGATGAGTTCTTTCGATTAAGTTTTTTCCCAAGGCCGCCCATTCCGACGATTTCCGGCGGCTCCTCCCTTTCCCTTCCAGTCTCTATGTCTACCGTCATCGACGATCCCGGAGATGCGACCGTGCAACTCGAGAGGGGAAAAAGGTAGTGTTCGTTCAATTGCGGAATGCCGAGGGTATGTATTAGTTGCTTTCTTGATTAGTTTATGAAAGATCGTCGAAGATCTGCTTATGAAAATATGTGTGTTTTTTTCTTACTCCTCGTATGCCAAAAACACTTGTTCGTCTGCTCGGCTCATTGTTCTTTGACAGATTTGCTCACATGAGGACAAATCGAAAGAGAACCGCCATAGTTGAGTATTGGGATGCAGAATTGGATCAGAAAGATTCCTTCTTGAAGATGCTACAAGTCCACTGATACTGATAGGGACCAACGGATCTTGAGTTGAGGAGAGATAAAACTCTACCTTTTAAGTTAAAAAAAATTTGTCTAGTACAGAGTATTTTGTACCGAAATTTCCCTTTTTTGCCCCCAATGGATCTATAATTCTATCGAATGTACCCTCTTTTGGTGGTCATTTCTATCATTTTGCTTCGCAATATTCATCATCCAGCCAACATACAAACCCGACATGCTGCTACTGATCTAAGATGACCCGAAGACAAACGAATGTTGCCCTCAATGATCGCATCTGGAGGACCGATCCATCCCTTGTCCTTCTTCCTTGGATCTCCGCCTCATCCAGCACCAACAAAGTCCTCGGCCTAAACCGGACCATTTGTCGATGACGAATCGAGAGTTCTAAATTTTGAGGGGGGAGTGAAAAAATCAAATCAAATCAAATCGACATATCATTTTAGATAATGTTTGCATGACGGAGAATTCCAAATTAAAGAGGGAATGCAAAAAATTTACGCCTAAACGTTAATTGTGAAATGCAAAAAGAAAGAGTCTGATCACATTTCAATCATATCCTAAAGTTACAGACAAGTTTCCCCCATTGATATAGAAGAAGCCTAGGACATCCTGTTGGTATATGAAAGAACACAAAAGTTTGCTCACCAATGACTGAACAAATAAAAGAAATAAAACCATTTCACTAATGTTGCATGTCGAGGACGAGGTAGGGTTTATTGATTAAGGCATTATGACGTGCTTCTCACTTACCCATGCATGGCCATATCTTGAAACTTTGGGCTCTCTTCCATTTTCTTTTTAATAGTTTTCAAAACAATAATCAGCATGTGGATGCATAGGATGTTAAATGACTCATACTTAGCTTTGATATGTACCTTGAAAACATTAAAAAGTAAAGGCGTGATTATTTCAAAGAGGTTTCTGCAATTTAGCTTTTCGGATTTTCAAGTGCTTGGTTCGGTCGTAAATGGTTAAGTCATGTTGACACCCAAAATTGCCCAAGTCCATCATGACTCTCAACTTGGGCCGAATAAGTCATTTTAGTTGGCAACCTCGGACAATCGACAAGGCGATGGGAGGTTGCCGACAGACAGCATGAAATGAAATTGCTAAGGGTTGAGCGCGAAGTGTCAATTAATGAAATTTGGTTCAGTCGAGAGAGGAGTCAAAGTTAAAGTAGAAGGGTGGAATTACCAAAAAAGTCCTAAACATATTGCAATTGTGTTAATTCAGTCTATCCGGCCAATTTTGGCCAGCTGACGATGACGTGGCACTGCCGGTGCTAACGTGGACTTTTTAAATTAATAGTTTAATAATATTTGTGAATTTTTGGATTTTTTTTACTTTTTACTTTTTCCTTTTTCCTTTTTCTTTCCTTTTCTTTAGTTTTCCTATTTTTCTGGACTTAGGGCTGGGACACCCTCACCGGATCTGGCCAGGCGAGGGCGTCTCGGCCCTAAGTCCATGAAAGAAAAGAAAAACTAAAGAAAAGAGGAAAAAAATTATTAAAAAATCAAATAATATGTTAAACAATCCACGTTCGCGTCGGCCGGCCAAAATTGGCCGAATGGACTGAATTTGCACAAATGCAAAAGGTTTAGAACTAAATTGACACAATAGCATAGATTTAGACTTTTTTTGGTAATTCTCTCTAAAGTAGAGATCGGTGAATCAAGAACGAAGCACAAGTCGAGTCACGAGGCCAACCATTTCGGCTAACCGTTTTTAGTAGCTATAAATATTAGGATTGTAATTCGAGTAAGACACCATCAATCAATCAATGAACACCAGTTTGTATATTACCATTTGAAATGGCTGGCCGTGATTACCTCAGGTCAGGTCTTCGTATCTTTAAAATTTTCGTCAATTTGCATTTCTTGTCCCAGAATCAACAGAAGACCATTCATATCCTTTTTCAGTTTCCGTGTCAATCCCTATATCCAAAGGTGTGTTGTTGACACTCTTCGACGAAACAAGTCAACGGAAAGTTAGCAAAATGGATTTCCCGATGTGAATAGAGCAGATCATTTTCCCAAGCATAACAAGTCTCTTACCACAAAAGCTCGTAGCTACTTCGCCTTCTATCTTGAGACAGGGTCTTTATCGCTTTTTAACTTCTTCCAAACAAATGAAAAATTAACCATTTTCCTTAAAAACGATTATTACAAAAAGCCTTTTTTATTCATCACGAAATATTTGCGAAACAAACACACCTCAAATGTCTAATGATATGTTAATTACGAGGAACAACAGATTAGTATTTGGTGATTCGTTCCACAAACTCCTGCTTAGGATCCGACTTTCACTCATCGTCTTCTAATGCAGCTTTGATTTGACCATCCAATACGAACATGAAGAAGCGAAGATATACTTTGATTGCCATTTGATCGAGAGAATACCATACTGCACGATGATTGTGGGTGAGAATGTGATGCTCATTCAAATTTCTATCCAACACTTCCGACCAGCGGAATGAGAATGGGAGCTCGAGGGGGGACGACAGGTGGAGGGTATCGATCCCGGTTCGACCGCCTTTGGTCGTCATCGCTTACGCCACTCTCTCCCTTTCTCTCTTTTGGTAGTGCTGTGATAGATCTTGGTTATTTGGATCCGCTAATCTAAATAATTGTGTACAATCCAAAGTGCAGAGTAAAACAATTTAGTAGACGAGCAATCTTAATACCTCCATGATTGTCCTTGCAATCTTGTGAAGCATACGAGCGCATTCATCACTTAGGAATTGTCATGAAACTAGTTCGACTGATTCTCGATATTTCGTTATGGCATCCGCTATATTGTCTCGTGGAAAGCTCGCGACTCCATAAAATATCAAACATTTGTGCCGAACTTTGTTATTGGGAGAATTACCAAAAAAAAGTCATAAACATATTGCAATTATGTCACTTCAATCCTAAACCTTTTTTTTTTTCTGCCAATTCAGTCGTAAACTTTTTGTATTTTGTGCCAATTCAGTCAATCCGATCAATTTTGGCCGAAAATCGTTGATTTCTCCTTCTCGCTTTTACTCTCTATATCTTGTGTTTGTACGCATAATCTTAATAATGAGATGGGAAAAGCCGGGCTGCTTGAATCTGGACTCCTATTGACCCCGCTTTCAATCAATCCAATGGAATATATGCGCACCCAAGAGAGACAAAAGGCCATCTTGGAATCAGTTCATTTCTATAAATGGAGTGTTTCCTCATCCCTTAAGACATGCACACAACAACTATTTCTCTACGGTTTTTGTCTTGGAACAGTCTCTCTCTCTCTCTCACTCTCACTCTCTCTCTCTCTCTCTGGTTAGACAGTGTGGAGGCAAATGATGGTGATGCTGTTGACAGAAGATAGAGAGCACAGATGGTGAAATTGCAATAATTTGGGGCGACTTGCTGCAATTTTCAATCCTTTGTGCTCTCTCATCTTCCGTCATCACCTTTCAGCCCCTCGTATTCTTACCAAAAGCACGCATCAGCTCGCTGTTTTGCATGAAACTTGACGTGAGGTATGTTAGGATCGGCACACAATAACACGAAGTAAAGCGTAAAAACAGCGAAAAATAAAAATCGAGACACGAGATTTTATCCCGATTCACCCTTAAAATCCTAACAAGGTACACGTGTGACTATATAACTCTACACGAGGCACCTCGCAACAAGCATCCATGTAGACTTGTTGTTCCTTTACTTTCGTAATGCACTACTTTTTCCCAATTTGATTTTATAGTTATTTTTTTGTTTTTGGTGATTGGTTAGTCTAACCTTTTTGTGTTGGGGTGTGATTCATACTCTCCATTGGCAGAAAGACACAGGGGACCCGCTCCCCAGTGAGCGGGTGAGGATCTAGGGGCTTCCTCGACAGGAGTCTTAAGGAGCAGTGCCGCAGGAAATCCAAGGAGCTTATAGTTTAAGCATGTATTTTATTAATAGTTTAAGTTTGGACTCAGGAATAGTTACTGTTATATATAATTTCTTTCTCTTATAATTGAGAGTTATAATAGAGAGATATGATATGCTAATTATAGTGGAATCTTCTACTGGATGTAGCCCTAATTTTAAGGGTGAACCAGGATAAACCTTATGTCTCGATTTTTCTTTCTCACTTTCACTCTCTTTTTCGTTGTGTTTGTGCACTTAAATCTTAACATTTTGTGCTTGCGATCAAATTCACTTCTACTAATGGAAAATTGTGGAGATAGCCAATGTTCACATAATGATTTTGGCAAGCAGAGAGAAGGGGTGGGGGTGGCGCCGCGCTCCTTCCAACACTTAACAAGTTTGATACCATCGATAAGGACTAGGGTACCCTCGTCGCAACTGTCGTGCAAGGTTGATCATCGACCACTTGATAAGGGTTAACGACCACTACCCAAGATCAACCTAAACCCGAGCCAGCACTACATGTGAATTATCATCATGTCAATAACCTAAAGGAAGTTGCTAGCCTGATAGTCTGACAGTACTGTAAGTTATTTCTGACCACACTATTTTTCAATCAATAAGTGCTTTATGCAAAACATGCAGTGATGGTGTGTAGGTTTACGGTTGAAATTGTACCGTTCCAGACAGTATTTTCAGGGAAGCATTTTCCTAATCTAAATGATGATACTCACGCAATGTTAATAAGTAATTTGGATTGTGCATAAATTGATACGTTAGACAACTTGATTGAATAGATACCGGAAAATACGAAGCATGTTAATACAAGGAAAATCCTCCAAAAATTCCAAATTTTTTGTACGGCGATCAATTCAGTCCTAAACCTTTTAGTTGTGCCAATTTAGTTCTAAACCTTTTGACGATTTGCCAATTTGGTCCTTATGGCTAATTTTAGTTGGAAATAGATTACGTGTCGATCGAGTCAGCACTCGTCCTATTTGACACAATCGACATTGATGTGGATGATTTTATAATTTTTTTAAATTTTTCTAAATTTCTTGCTCTTTTTTCGTTTTTCCTTATATTCCTTTGCTGGTCGCCGACCGTCGACAAGGCTCCCCTCATCTTTGCCATGGGCTGTATCTGGCGAGGGCATCCCAGCCTTTGTCGGCGATTGACGACTGGCAGAGGGAAATGAGGGAAAAAGGAAAAAAATAAAGTAAAAAATTGCAAATATCGTCCACATCAAAGCCGGTTGTGCCACCTAGGACTATCAGCGTCGACTGGATCGCCACATCAATGATTTTAAGCCAAAATTAGACGAAAGGACTAATTGGCAAATGGTCTAAATGTTTCGGGACTAAATTGGCACTATTAAAATGTTTAGGATTAAAGTTATGGCCCATGATCCAAGGGACCAGCAAGTTGGCCGCCGTACAAATATATTTAAGACTTTTTGGACAATTTTCTCTACTAATTATATATTCCTACGGGCTTGCCCCTTTCATTTTATCTATAAAGGGGAAAAATCGAAAAGCATGAGAGATAGGGAAGGAACATTTAAAGTAACACTTATCTCATATTGACATAAGTGCAAATCGATAATAATTTAATATGATTTTTTTTTTGGAGAATTATCAAAAAATTCCTAAACCTATTGCGACTGTGCGATGATTTACTTCACGGTCGAGGTCTCTGGTTGAAGACCAGGATGGCCAGCTACGCCAAGGAAAAGAATAGAAGAAGCATCTAACTCCTTCATGCATGCTCCACTTGGCTCAGGGGATATAACTTAGTTGGTAGAGCTCTGCTCTTGCAATTGGATCGTTACTTTCATTATCAATAATAACTTATGGCTAAATGTTTTCTTGTGCAATGAAATTATTTTTTATTTATTTATTTTTATAAGCGATACAAGCAGTCAATTTTTGAAAAATTCAAAACAAACGGATCCATACTATTATATACATTTAAGCTGAGAAGCACCTTTCTGAAGGATACTACTTATGATAAGAAAACTGACAAGTGTCCTATTACAAAACCACCCCCCCACCCCCCCTCTTCCTTTTGCCACATTTGAGGGGCGCAGCCGCGACACCCACGTTTGACGGTCAGTTTATGTTCTGAACAACACACGAGGCGACGGTTTCTGATGGATAAGTTCTCCCAAGTGCTGCTGGAAGTAAAAGGAGGGCATACCACGCTGATCAGTTCTTGTGTTGCAGTCTGCCGCTCTCCGAACCAGCATATGGGTCAACAATCACATTTACCACGGCTGGCTTACGAGCAGAAAAGGATTCCGAGATAGCGTGCTTGAGCTCATCAGGTGTAGCAACGAGATAACCTGTGCCACCGAAAGCTTCAATTAGAGTATGATATCCAGCAGTGGGGACAAATGAAGTAGGTGCAGGGTCGTCCTTGTAGGGCCCGTCGATTTCTTCGGGGGTCCTCCGGTCACCACCATACACACCGCCATTGTTGAAAACAATCACAACCACCGGTAACTGATATCGCACTAAAGTCTGCAAATACGGGATACCAGAAGTGAGCATACACAGAAATTCCTTCATCGAAGAATAGAAGACAGAAGTCCATACATATGTGAAAAATCATTGGAGTGGAGATTAAGAGAAGGATAGTAAGTGATGTACACCAAGCACAACAGAACTTCGTGCATAGATCCTTCTATTTATAAGTAACTATCTATCTGCGAGGCTTGCCAAGAAGGGCATGCTAACTGATCGTTGTTTCATTTAACAATGTGCAGCCAGGAGCAAACTAGACAAACAAATATGCTACATCACTCAAGAAATCAATATGCAATGTGTAGTCTGGCAAAACCCAGAAATCCATTTTGATCTGGGCATCGATTCTTTTTATATGGTTTGATTATAACTCTAAGCACTTACTCACTGACATGAAACTCAGGACATAAGAACTTCAGAGAAAATGGAAATTACTATCTATTTTCATATGCTTTGGCATAAAGCAAGCCCTACAAGTCCATTGCCTGTTTCTCTGTATCTCACTCAAAGGTATACGGGCCAAGAGGAGATCTTCATCTTTCAGTAGCCAACGGACTACAGATACAATTAGATTGAACCTAAACGTTGGCACAATAAATGCTAACAACCCTCATTCTTGTTCCAGTGCAAAAGGATTGGAAAGCAAATCACTTTGGCAGGCATCTGGAGAAAGTCCATGTTATACCTCAAACCATGCATCATGTAGATAAGCAAGCATAGTGTGCAGCCTTCACATGTGAGCAACCATGTGTCGTGTATGGAACATGCGTCTGAAGCTAACAAATATATGCCTTGTCATGTAAAATGAATTAGGTCGAGAGGTCAAACAAAAGCACAGTCGATGAAGGAAAGCAGGCAGTTCCACTCAGACTGGAAGAGGAAGAAAAGAAAAATTAAATCCATAACAGACTGAAGCTTAAAGAAGATATATTTGAAAGAAATATATTAGTGGCACAAGCTTAAAGAAGATATATTTGAAAGAAATATATTATTGGCACATTCTCCAGTTCATTTCAATGCTGCCATTATAGACGAAGCTTGTCCTCCAGGAGACTTAATTTCACCCATCAAGACATAATGGTTCATTTCCTTTTGTCATATCATATACCACAAGTTGCTGTGATTCTACCGCATATCTCTACCAGGTAAGCATAAGCCATACTACAGATGGCATATTCAAAAGGAAAAAGATACATCTAAACACAGAAGCCACTTACAATTTTGGAATCTTTCTCTGCATAAATTACAGCACCCATCTATGACTCAAACTAATTCAACGCGAGTAATATGGAATATAATTGAATACCCAACCCATCAAAAGTTCGGAATTCATAGACACAAAATAAAACAGCATCCTGGATGTGGTCTTACTGTCCTATTCGTATCCATCTGCGAGAAATTTTTTGCTGTCTGATTCGTGAAATGTAACTTCAGTTCCCTATGATGGTTCATTAGAATGTGTTCTTAAAAGCTATTCGCTATTATTGTTGCTCCAAGCCTGCTGCTACTTATAAGGGGATTGACTGTGGGCAGAAAATGGAAGATCCACCCATCCAAAGTTTGCTACTGCCAGCAAAAGTTCTTTCTCTTGTAGGTAAAAGGATAAACTATACTGCACCAGGGGGGGGGGGGGGGGGGGGGGGTGGTGGTTTGCAAACCCATACACGTAAAGCTCACAAAAACAAGAGAGAGCTAAATTACATGACAAAGCATCGGCTAGATCAACCCAGGCATTAGATGCAAATGTAAGTTGCCACTAATACCTAAATTGTAAACTTTAAGCCAGCACAAGTTCTTTGCCACTAGGTATAGTCTAATTGCTGGGGCTTAGTCTCGCAGGGTTTATTGTCCTGATAGCTATATGCTGTCACCAATGCAGCTATGCTGCCTGAGACAATTTCTATCAACACCAGTTTTACATTTAAACAACTAGACCGGCTGTGTGACTGGATTTAAATCTATGTTCAACCCCTACTTGTGGATCTCCAAGGGAGGGTCCAAACGCGACTAGTGCTGCATTGTAGGTGCTCCTACAGCCAAATCTGAAAGGATTGCCATTAGTTGGTCGGCACTCTGAACTATATTTTGAGACATAAGAATCGTGCATATCACATTCGTCGTGGAGCTAATGTTGAGATACCATGCACAACGAGCAGCTAATTAGCAAAAAAATGCTGATCATCAGGCATCTGCATATGAACAAAACAGAACAATCTTACAAAATAGAGGATTCAAATGTTCCTGTTAATGGCGGTCTGCATAGGCACATTAAATGTGCATCTATAATCATTCGAGACAAGCAACTCACACGCTTCGAATCATGGAAGAATCGATGGACAGTAACAACATGAGATAAATCAAGCACCATTCAACGGCTTATGAAGAAAGCATACCTCAACTTCCATTGCACTGAACCCAAACCCAGAATCACCTTCAACCGCGACCACGAGCCGGTCAGGGGAAGCCACAGCAGCTGCAATGCAATAACCCAACCCAACTCCCATGGTCCCCCACGTCCCAGCATCCAATCGAGTCCTCGGCTCGGTCTGAACCAGCACTGCCCTCCCAACGTCCATCGTATTCGCCCCTTCAGAAACCAATATGGGCGCCGGACTCCCCAGTCCCAAAATCGCATCCCTTATGATCCTCATGGGTGTCAAGAAATTAAAGGGCACAACTTCCTTCGCCAACTGAGCCTCCATCCTCGACACATTCTCCTTTGTCTTCTTCGAAATCGCCTCGACCCATGGATGAGACCTCCCCAAGCAAAACGGGTCATCCTTGATCTGCTTGTTGATGAATTCCAACACTCTCTTAGCATCACCTACCAAACCCAAAAAGGGCTTCCTCAACTCAACCTCCTCTTTGCTCACATCAACCAAAATGAACTTCACATCAGGAGACCACTTGGGCGGCTCCCCAAAATGCAACAGCCAATTGAGCCGTGCGCCAATGACAAGCGCAACGTCGCACTTCCCAATAGCGAGCGACCTCGCCGCGGTCGCTGCCAACTCGTGCGTGTCAGGCAAAAGGCCCTTCCCCATCGGAGTCGGCAAGAACGGAATTCCGCTCACCTCCACCAGCTTCTTCAACTCGTCCTCCGCCCTTGCAAAGGCAGCTCCTTTTCCGAACACAATCAAAGGCCTCTCGGCGCCCCTTAGCAAAGCGACGGCCTCCTCAATCTGCGAGCTCAACACGTTCGGAATCTCCTCCTTCAACCTGCACTTCTCGGCCTCGTCCAGAAGGCTCTCAGCTTCCGACTCCGTCACCGTCTGGTGCAACACGTCCGACGGAATATCCAAGTAGCACCCGCCGGGCCGACCCAAGACCGCGTGATCGAGGACCCGAGCCACGCAACTGGGGATTTCCCTTACGTCCTTCGCTTTCACTGAGAACTTCGAGAAGGGTTTCACGGCTTCTATCTGATCGAGCTCCTGAAAGTCTCCTCTCCCGAAATCTTTCTGGTCGCACGAGCCCGAGATCATCACCACCGGCCAAGTGTTGGCCATGGCGTTGGAGAGTCCGGCGAGGCCGTGGACACAGCCCGGACCGGAGACAGTGAGGAGGACGCCGGGCCGGCCCGTGAGATAGCCGTATGCGGAGGCGGCGTAGCCCGCAGATTGCTCATTGTGGAAGGCGATGAACCGGACACCCAGAGCGAGGGCCCGGTTGGCTAGGGAGGTCACGGGGATGCCCACGACGCCGAACATCCGGTCCACTCCGAACCGGGCGAGGGACTTCGCGGCGAGGACGTTGCCGTCGATCGGGGTCGGAGCTCCGATGGGGTTGGAGTTCGGATCCGCCATGAGAAGTGGGGTATTCGAGGTGGGTTGGTGGTGATGTCAAGTAAAAGATAGTGATGTGTTCGACCAAAAAACAAAAAAAAAGATGGTGATGTGGAAGAAGTTCGATAAGAGTGAGTGTATATATTCGACTTGCTGATTGGCGGTGACACTGACATCTACCCCCCATGTCATTTTAATATCATGAATACCGGGGAAGGTGTTATCTACTCGAATTTACGTTGATACCCTTCGGGTTCTTTTAGTAGGAAATGGATCCCCTGACATTGCAATGTCAATGTCAGGGGTGACATGATTGATCCGGGCCTTCCAAATCAAAAATGGACTGCCCGGATTGATCCACATCATTTTTTTTTTAAATTTTAAAATTTCCGGCCAAAAAATCCCCACCCCTAAAAAGATGATGTGGCTCAATCCGGACTGTCCATTTTGAAATGGACGACCCGGATCCCTCAATGTCACCCCTGCCTTTATGGCAGGGGATCCGGATCCCTTTTAGTAACGAAATGGGGAATTTTATGGCCCGTCACAAATGCGATTTTTACGACGTACCTTAGTAATATTATCATTTAATGCGTATTCGTGAATAATCTCTATATTTCAATAGTAAATATGTCCGATAAAAAAAAATAAATTAGTAAATATGTACCTTATGCTGTTTTTGTATTGAGAAAAAAAAAAGAGAAAAATGTTTTGTGTGTTTTTTTGATAATTTTCTTTTGCAAAGCTATTTGAAAAGTGCTAAAAAAAACATTAATTTTACTAAGTGAAATATTTTCTTAATATTGCTTTTTGAATGTGTCCCTCTTTTTAAGGTGTGGCTGGCTCACATCACTTAATAACCCAACTTTATAAAATGTAGGGGTAAATTTGATAATTTCATTAATTTGGAGGAATCCCGACATTCCAGGGATCATGAATCATCGTTTTGATTATATACAAAGATTTTCATTCAAACAAAATAGCAAGTACATGACAAGTCAACGTAAAGCCAATATATTTTGGAAAAAGAAAAATTGGATGAAATTCAAGTATCTTCTGGTGCACGTTCTATCTAATTTTAATCTTATCAATACTACTATGAGATGAGTTATTGGGAGAGGAGGGGCAAAATGGGGAAAGCCGTTCCAGTGCTTGATTGCTGGAGGAAGGACAAGTAAATTCGCAATTTGATACCTTTGGACCTTTGGTACCGTCCATCGGTCGTGGCCCGTGGGACACAGCAAAGAGACGTCTCTTCGAAGTTTGCTTTGTCTGGCCACCACCCGTCCGAGAAAATTCCGGTCTTGGTTAACGCGGTGGCGGCACGCAAAACATGGCTTGATTACTACTTTATTTCTAACCTAGGCAATGATTATTACACAAAGACATAAGTGGACAGTCGCTCTATACATGGATTTCGATTTTTCATAACGTTTCTATGCTTAATTCGGCGATACCCATATCGGAAATTACAATCGGGTGATCCAGATCGCGGATCGTTATCTCCCCCTCGTTCGACACATTCGAACAACAACGTGCATTGGTTCGGAATTTGAATTCGAGTCCACCAATGACCAAATAAATAAGAAAACGATGGTCAGCCCATCGAAGATATGGGCCTATAAAAAATAAGCGGAGCTGCACTGAATTGAAAGGCATAGACTCCGTTTATTTTGCTTTAAATGACAGATTTGGAAAGTATATTTTTAAAAATAATCGTTCGTATAGCTTACAAAAATAAATGAACAAAATTCTTTTTATTGTCGAAGAAAATATTTAGATATAAATTATTTTCAATAATAATAATATTTTTTATTAAATAATTATTTCAAGCGATATAATTAATTATTTGTATGAGAATATTTTTAAAAATCGGTTATTTTTTGCGAAACAAACGGAGCCCTAATTTCGGATTAACGTTAAACTGGTTTATAGGCCCAAATGAAGTGTTGGACCCAAGGCCCATAACCATCCTCGAAGAGCTAAACCCAAAACCCCCTCTCTCTCTCTCTCTCTCTCTGCAACTGGCCGTCATCCTGGCTCGTCTCCGTCGATCTTCTACGCGATTTGGAGCTGTTTGTTTCCCCGCATCTACTACTCGGTGAACGCTGAAGAAACAGCGAGCTAGGTAATCCGTTGTCGGCTCGTGTTGTGAGTCTCTCTGGCAATCTCTTTTTTTTTTCTTTTTTTTTTCACTCTTGGATTGTTTGCCTTGCTTGGACTTTCACGGTGGGTGTTGCGAATGCCGATTCTTTTGCAGATGATAAAGCGTCGGTTCTTTAAGGTCGACCATGGCGACAATGATGGCGGCTCCGGGTCTTCCTCGTCGGAGTCGGAGCCGGAGCTCCAACCGGAAGTTGCGGGAGAATCAGAAGGTGACGACGATGACGTAGGAGAAGCAGAAGTGAAGGTCGATCCTGAATCTCCTTCCTCCTCATCTGGTTCGTTCTTTTTTAGCCTACCTTGATTCCCTCATCGATTAGGTTGTTTTCGTACTCAATTTGCCCGAGAAGTGTAGTATAAGAACTGCTTTTAAGAATTGTTGCAAATCTCCTCTGGAAATGCTAAATGGGGATTCTTATCAAATTTTGCAGGATATGAGAGCGAGGATAGCTCTGTTAATGAGGTCGGTGTTGACTCGTTAGGTATGATCGCCCTGTCTAATTTATAATGTTGGTTTCGCCACTTTCACTTGCTCTTGTACCTGGCGAATTCCACACTTTCCTGTTTCGATTTTCTCGGAGCTTGGACAAATTACAACTCTTAAATATGTTGTAGTCCTTTTTGCCTCTGTTATTGGAGTTTCTTTTTTTCTCTTTCTCAGTTCTTTGATGGTAGTAAGTGCCACTTTCGATCTTGTTTGGTGAATGGGATGCTCCATGTGCTCTCTTAGAGGTTTCAAGTGAAGACTTACTTCATTTTATGTCGTGGTAGAAATTTTGGATGGATCTGTGGAGTTGCTATGTGTCTATGGGAGGTTGTTTGAGCTCATTTGCAAAAAAGAGAAGTTCAGTCTCTTATCTTGATTCCTTGAAGCTCATTTGCTTGAATCGATTACCAAAGTTACTAAAAGAGCTGACAGTTTTCATTTGGAAAACTCAAATTCCTGGGAGAAGAAAATGTATAATTAGTTAGCCAGTTCTGCAGCTGTGAATGCGAAGTTCAAGAAAGGCATTCATGTGGAAACTCATTCTTAGAATAAGGTTAGGTTTGAGCAGTAAACAGTGCAAGTGCAACCTGCCTAATTCTTTCCTTCGATTCAGGGACTTTATTGGAGAAGTATGCGTTCTTAGTTAGAGACCGTCATTTGTGGGAAGAGACTCTAGAGTCCATAAAACGTATTTGAGGAAGAATATATATATATATATATTTTTAGGATGGTTTTGGCAGTCATTATATTGAATTAAAAAGCGGAGGTGACATTCCTTACTGAAGCCAGGTAACATTGGAGGTCCTTGATTCCTAGCTTCTTATGAGTAGAAGGCTAAATAAGTAACAGAGGATTAGTTTTGTGTGAGCAAATCTGCAATCAAGAAGTGGATAGGAGAGTAATCAAAGTTGCAATATCTTGTGTCTGTGTGAATTTTTTGAAGCGCTTGTCAAGTAGATTGTTGTTTCTCCTTATCAGGATGCACATATGTGGTTGCACTGTACTCTGATCCTGTTATTTCTTTATTTATCATTGTGATTGTCAACCCATGTAAAAGTCTTCATGACTAAAAAACAATGTGGCTGCAATTTGAAATTATTTGTCTAGCTAGGAAAACGTGATTCTATCTGACATTGAGATGAAATTTCAGGTTTATCAGTAAATGAAGAAGATGACGAAAGTGGAATTCGTTTGCCACTAATTAATGACAGTCAGCTGTCTTTAAAAGGACTTGAGGGAAGTACAGAGCCAAAGGGTGAGGACATGGATGAAAAGGATCCAATACCTGATGATGCTCTAGACTATATCTTGTGTTCCAAGTCTGTTTTCAAGTGCAGGATATGCCCAAGAGTTGTCTGTCTGAAGGAAGAGACTTTGAAGACCCATCTTAAATCCAGGGTGAGAGCTTTGTGATGCCAAAGTTCCATCCTCTCTAAATGGGGGACAAAAAGAGATTTTCTTTACAATGCGATGCATCCCTTTAAAATTTGCTCTTTATCCCACCTTCCATCCTACCCGAATAAGGGAAAGAAAATACTAAAACTACTGCCAGCGAAAGAAGAGGGGGTTAAAAGAACTCCTCTCTCGTGTTCTTTTGTTTTTTATACTTGCTTAAAAGTTTTCTGGAATTAAGACTTTTCTTATGTTTTGTGTAGAGAACATATTTCACTTATATTTGCCTTCCATCAGATTTTGCTTCCCTTTTTTGTTTTCTGTGTCATATAGAACTGTTTGGTACTGTGAGCCAGTTTTGTTGGTGTGGTCCCATAGGCTTTGACTAATAACAGACGATAGGCTATCAGAACTAAAACTATCACTAAGAGCTCAAACTCTTACTCCAGTCTGTGGATTTTGTTGCTTGCATATTTGAGGTCATGTTCGTGCTTATATGCCTCCTGAACTCATTAAGTTTTTAAATAATAGGTGCATTATGTGGTGAGGGACACTAGTTGGTTACTATAAGTTGCCAGATGAGAACCTTTACCAGTCAACATGATTTCCATCTAGTCGTCTCCCAGATTGAATGAATCTGATTAGCGGCTTTTGCTGGCTCCACTTTAGCTTTACCCCCCTTTCATAACAGAGTCTTTTATAATTTGTAGATCAGATTTCAAAATTCAAATCTTCTGTCTCTCTGCTTCTGATTAAGAAGGTGACTGAATTTTTTTGAAAAATTTAAAATCACACATGTGCAAATATATATAAAACTGTTGATGTCTCATTTCCAGCCTGCAAAATCAAATATATCCCCCCAACTTTCGTTTTTCTAGCTGTCGAAATTCTCTTGAGTGAGGTAATCCTAGGTGAGCAAGAGCGGTTGGCTTGTGAGTGAATATTCATTTCTGAATTTTGCCTTAAATGGATTCAGAAGCATGCTCGATCTGAAAAATTGCTTAAAGAAGGTCGGCTAAAAGCAATGCTCAACAGTGATGGGGAAATTGAGCATCAAGAGACAGCTGCAGAGATGCATGCCCGGGTTGTAGCTTTGGCACAGGTTCGCCTTAATTTCCTGACCAAAAATGAAGTAATATGTGGTAATTTTGCCAACAGTTGCTGAAAGAAAATCATGTTTGTTCCAGAATGTCAGCAAAAGGAAGAACAGAGGGCGACAGAGGCAGAGATCAAGAAAAAGGGTAAGTTATTTTCTCTTGCTATTCGATGCTTGTTCCTCTAGCATAAAGATAAGATGATGACTGTCTGCTCCTCCATATCTGTACAGAAAATGGTGGATGACTCCAACCCTGGAAATGCTAGGCAGTCGACCAAATCTCCTGCCAAGAAACAGCGGAAGAAATGAGGAAATTGTTCTTGTTTGCCGGGAACGAGTGTGTAGATGTTGCCAAGAAATTAGTTGTGTGTTTTTTTGTTTGTTTTCGGTTTTCTTCATCAAAGTATTCTTGCCTTTTGTTTGGATGATACTGAGAAAATGAAGCCTCCCTGGATGACAAATCCATTGCTACAAATTATTTCGCCAGCCGTCTCTGTTTATAACCTGCTGGTTAAATCGGCTATTATTAGGGCGACTATTCTGAAGAAGCTGAGGTGTATTCTATTTAATTGACCTCGCAATCATTAACTCGACGAGATTTTAAAATTATAAGAGAGTTCGTATTTCTTGCTTAACGAAGGTGAAGGTTCAAATCATTGTACTTTCCCTCGTGGTCATTCTTATGAGCAGGGGCTAGTGTGCACAAATTTTTTGGTACAATGACAAAAGATCTTTGACCTTTTATCCAACGTGAGATATTATTTCTGAATTTTTAATTTGTTTAGCGTGATCTCTGAACTTAATGTCATTCGTGAACTTTTAATTTTTTCGATGTGATCTCTAAATTTTGTTTATATACAATCTAGTCCTTGAATTATATGAAAATGTTTAATGTTATTTCTGAACTTTAATTAATGGAAAGATGACATTGAATACTTTCATATATTCTAAAAACTAAATTGAACATGTACCAAAAGTTTCGGGATTAAATTGAACAAATTTAAAGTTCGGGACGACATTGTACATTGAGCTAAAGTTCATGGACCACGTTGAAGAAATTAAAAATTAAAGGACCATATATCATATTAAATCAAAATTCAATGACCATTTGTATCATCTTTTTCTAATTACATTGTATGAGTATGGATAGAAACTGTGATTCCGGGGATCATGACTTTAACGTAAAATGGGCAGGGGAAGATCCAGAAGGACGATGAAGGAGATGATAAGAATAGTTATGAGAGGGCTAAACATTTAGTCGGTCTTGTCGCTGCATTTTCTTCGGACTAGGGCTCCCCTTGAGAAAATCAAAAGCAAGATTGTTCCTGTCAATCCATCCCTAGAGGTTTTTCAGCAAGAAACTTTAAAAGTCTCAAGAGGCCATAACGCAATCGTCCACATCTAGATAAGCCAAAGGAGAATCTTGGTAACAAATGTAAAATTGCCACAAACATTTCATTTCAAATTCTCAGAACACTACAAGCACAGGGCAAGTTAGAGAAATCAAAATTCCTCCTACTAATCGACATCTGTAACAGAAAAAAATCAACTCTTTAAAAAGGGCTAAGAGAAGAACCAGTGGTCGAGCAGCCAACAGACTTTTTAAGATTGAAACTTTGTCTGAACCACTACTCTCAAAACATCTTCACATGCTGAAAAGCCTGGCATGATCGAAATTCTAGCAACGACCATCTCCCAACTTGGCACCATGGTGGGTCTTGAAATTAGAGTGCTTGAAAAACAAAGGTCAGGAATAGACTTCGTATCGTCGCCGCTTAAGATACCCGCTCATCTGACGGATTTGTTGGCAAATCAGATGATGGTTGCTCCCCATCAACATCAGTTTCAGTAGGCTGCTGATCAAGTGAAGGGGATTGTTCTCCGCTTCCACCGTTCTCCGGGTGAAAGTTGATGGGAAATTTGGTGACCCGAGGTTTATCGGAGAGAATGTTCCTCTGGACCTTGTCAATGAGTACCTTTGGGGGCGGTTCCTCTCTCAACTGCTCGTCATCGTAATCATTATTCACATAATAGCCCACACGGACAAATTCTTGACCCAGATAAGAGCAGGTCAGTAGAAGTACCGTCACTCCTATAATATCTTCTTCCCGAATCTTTGATGGATCTGGTGGATCTGCCTGCAAAACATCTGTCAATTCTTAGATTTGTAACCAATAACAAAAGGATATATTACTGAAAGGGGACAAAAGAATTGTACAAGAAGTTAATCAAGATTGCCTGTAACACAAATCGATAATTCCCAACATTGACTGGTCCAACAAGTACACTCTCTAGCAATTGATCATATGTCTCGTCCTCTGCAGATCCTACATATATAAGCTTCCATTCCAAATCTGCATAATTACGGAAAAACCAGAATATAGCCAGTTTAATAAATGTGGAAGGCAGGAGCTAGACAAACAAAGAGGACATCTACAAATTTGAACGCCAATTCACCAGGGCAAATTCATCCCATCGTCTCAGGCAAGAGACAAGAGACAACCTGGCGAACTGAAACATCTTAATAGCCAGAGGAAAAGAAAGCAAAAGCGATTCCCGTAGTAGGGGCATGCGAAATCGGAGCTAAACACTGAAAGCAGCATGCCTGGTTGGATTCAAGGGAAGCCTATTTTTCTAGTAAATTTTTTTAGCAACATTGTTTAACCGTGTGCTGTGAGTCAACATGGGGCAAACAATTATGTTGCAACAAGATGGCATGGGTACAAACAATAGCTCTAACCAAATATTGTGAACTAAGCCCAAATTGTTTGGCTTCAGGATTGAGGATCTAAAATTCAACTTCCAAACATGACAAATGAACGTATCTCCAAAACGTCAATCATTAAGGCATCCAAATATTCCAACAGCACGAGCAGCACAGGTATTCCCTTTCATCTAACTATCCATCTCGATCCTTAATTTGAGTTTATTACAAACATAGCTAATTGAAAAGAACTTACATGTGACAAGGCATTTAGCATGCGAAAGATGTCCAGAATACACATGCTGTGATGCAAATATATAAGAGATGATGATTCCATGGTGTGGTTCAACTTTCCAGCCCTAGATTGTCATCTATTTTTGCTTCTACAACATATTGCGAGGCATGAAAAAAGAGGAAGCTTGACATTAAGTTTAACACACATTTTCTCCCACATATTATAGTATCTACTGTAAAAATTGAAGTTGTTGCTAAGATAATCTAAAAAAGACAGATGTTTTGACTTGAGTGAAGATATTTCAGGATGCAGATACCTTTCCATTATCTATGCATCAACCGTATGAACTAATTCAATGAGCGAATTAGTAAACTAAGAGCATAAAGAAGCAACCAAAAAAGCTTGCCACGGGAATAAAGCTACAATACCCGCTTCACCTCTTTTCTCATATTCCTAGCCATACAATCCAAACATCTTCTGCCATCTTCTTGTACCCTCAATGGCACCCAAAAGAAAGAGAAAAAACCCTTCTCAGGATGCACATAATAACCCGATACCATGTCATGCAAAGTTGCCCATTTGAGCTAACTCAATCCTAGGAACTTAACCTATAAATGCACAAGAGAAAGCAAACATCTAGTGACACACCATGAAATTTCCTTCGGCTATTCGTGGTGTTCTACGCAGCCATCCTAGTTCTCTATACCTCAAGAAGAAGTGGGAAATAACACAGGGAGCCTAGTGTCAAGCCAATCAATCATCTCAAGCAACAGAAGCGGTAATCCCCCTAATGAAATCATTCACGAACTTTCTCATCTCAAGGAAGTAGAGGAAGCAATAGCAAAACCTAAATAGCCGAGAAATGCAACTCAAAGCACGAAACTGCTAATGGGGAGGAAGAAAAATCCGAGGATTCGAATGAAAGTGGGGAGTATACCGTCTTTGAGAGGAGTGACGCACTCGTAGGAGATCTCGAACTGGAAAGGAGTGAGGAAAGAGGCGGGATTGTCCAATACCGTGACGTTCGTGATGTTCACAGCGCTCATTGCTCTTCGAATCTGGAAGCGACGCCGTCCCTGCGCATGAAACGGGCTCAGCGAATCGGAGCGAAACCCTAGGTTCCTAGAAGCGGAACCACCTTCATGGAGCTCGAAACAGGCGCGCGAATACAGCGGAGAAGAAAGAGAAGCGAAATCTTCAGAATCAAAAGAACAACAAAAGACGGATTTTTTTTATTTTTGATTTTTGATTTTTCAGCGAAGGTGATTTCGGGTTAAAGGGGGGGTTTTATAGTTGACAACCGGGAAACGGCTGGAGGGAGCGCGAGAGGTGACCGGCGATAGCCGGTCGAAGGATTTGGCGGGAGATTGGTTGAGGGCTTTTTTGGGGAAAATACCTGAAACAAAGGAAAAGGAGGCAAGCCAATAAAGGAGAACTATTCGACCAAAAATAAAAATAAATAAATAAAGGGGAACTAATAAAGATTTAAAAAAAAAGTAAGAAATATATTGTTTTGTGGATGCCGATGAAAAGAGCCAAACTACTTTTTTTTATTATTTATTTCCTAGTTATAATTGAATTTTTTTCGTAGTAAAGAAAGACTACAATATGGAGGATATTTCGCACTAATTTTCAGTTGGAAAATTAAAATTTAGGGTGCGTTTGTTTCGTGAAAAAAAAAATTTAAAAAAAAATTTCTGAATAATGATCGCTTGTATCGCTTATTAAAATAAATAAATGAGAAATATTTTCATCATTCACGAAAATATTTAGCTATAAATTGTTCTTGATAACTAAAAATATTTTTCATTGGTTAATTTTTCTAAACAAGAAAATCAATTATTTTTCAAAATATATTTTTCGAATCTTGAATTTTTCGTAAAACAAACGCATTTGTAGTATCATCGGTAATTATAGCAATTAATCAAATATTTTATCAGTTAGCAACTATTACGGGGGCCTCTAATTCAAAGGCCAAAAATGGCTACGTACGCACCCATCCAATTTAAAAGACGAAAGTAACCAAATTTGATTAGTGGCTTTTCATTTTTAAGTCCGACGTGGTCTTTGTTTTTTATTTTATTTTTATAGTCAATTCCAAAGTGGACAATGGACGAACTGACGTGGCGATTTGAATCCAAAACGACACGCTTGATTCCCAGAATTTTGTCCTGTGGCATTGCCCTTAGGCTCAGCTTTGGATGCGTTTTCAGCATCGTCGTCAACATCCTTATCTGCAACATTCTCCGACCTGAACTGGATGTTCATCATCAAAACAAAAGCGCACACAGAGGGGAGAAGAATCTCCAAAACGTTCGTTGGGAGGATACACGTAGGCATTCATGGGCAAGGAACGCCGGTGGCGAAGCAACCAGAGGCAGTGGTCAGCGGCCAGCTCGTGTAGGCGCGGCGAAAGAATTCAGAGAACAGAACACATGGACTCAAACAGAGACGCTCCTCAGAGAGGGAGACGCATGTACATGGATCTCAGGACATTCTCTCAGCTCAGAAGCTTTCTCCATCTTCATTCCTTCTCAGTCACGCCATCTCCGGCCACCGGTAGCCCGCCGTTCGTCCTCCATTGCTGGCCACCGCAGACTCTTCGCATTCAAACCTCAAAGAACAGAGTAGAGAGTATAGGGAATGGATTTCTCGCATTATAGTAGTGGTTCTCTCTCAAATTCCTCTCTGAATCCTTACTTCTCTCGTCGCCGACTGCCGCCAGCGTAGAATCGCTTCCAGTATCGCCTATTCAGTCACCAAAGAAGACACTCTGTGTGCCCCTATTCTCCGACCAGCATCTGCGATCTGCGAAGTATCTGAAGTTCGTTCGATCCTTCCTTTGCCGGCTCCGATCATCAGCAGCGAGGCTTCCGCGACCTTCTCTCTAGCAGTTTTGCTTTTCTAGTTGTTTATTATCATCGTTGTGTTCTTCTCAATCTCTTTAATCTTTAACCATATAAACTAGCAGTAGCCTTCTCACTAACCAGAATCTATTTATCCTGTTGAGGAACCAGGTTACAGCTTCCAAATCTCTGCCTCAACAGCTTCCAAAAGAGTAGGCAAGCATGGTGAAGAAGGTTGTAGAGCCGTTCAAATTCAAAACATAGAAAACGACTCTGAATTTGCCCCAATATTATCGAGTTAAGGGTTTGGGATCAAGGATTTTGCCTTTAGCCCCGATTCATTAATTCGGGGGCAAACAAATGGCTAAAGCCGTGTCGTTTTATGCTATTTTTGTTGGCATCATCTCTCCGGCAAGCTACGTAAGACGATTTAATTGATACATTCCACGTCAGATTTTCCAACAACTTAAATTGGAAATGTCGCTTTTGTTAAAAGTGCCACTGAAGTGATCGCTCAAAAAGATTTTGCACTGAACCAAACACCGTACCAAAGTTATGGTACTTATAATGTCTTTTTCCCTATAAAATCAAAGTAAACTTTTATGAGAATTTAGTAAATAGACTTTTCTAATTGAAAAAATATACTTATTTTTACCAGTAATTAATTCCACTTATTCAGCAACTTTTATTCTCAAAGGGCGAGTACCAACATTTTAGCACTCTCTCAGAAGAAGCTACAAATCATTACAAACAGTTTAGTTCCTCCCTACGGAAAAATAGAACAAGATGTCGTTTTCATAATAATTTAGAATAAAGAAAAGCCAAGGGAGATTTTAAAAAAAAAAAAAACACTCTGCTACCTCTGTAGAGTAATGTATTTTTTTTTTTTTTGGTCAGAGCAGAGTAATGTAGTTGATGAGTTATAGAATTGCACCGGAGCGGAAAAGAGCATTTGAGAAGAAAACAATGTACTTCAAATAAGCAAGTCGAATTTGCGTCGAAAAGATCTATTGAGGAAGTGATACCCTCCTTGGAGGATTATGCACAAACTATAGAAGGCACGAAAGAGAAACTTATGGCCTAGAAACAAGGAGAAAGTACAAATTTTCCATGACAAAGAGGTCAATTAAGAATGAATTTCTAAATGACATGGACCACATATTACACCAAAGTCAAGTAAGAATTTTTATTTTTATTTTTATTTTTTCTTTTATTTTTCATTTTCTTGCTCCATCGGTTGCCGGCCTCGGCAATGACGATTGGCAGAGGAGGAAGGAAAACTAAAAAAAAAATGAAAAAGAGAGAAAAATTTTTGGCCCGTAAAAATATTAAAATATTCAAGATGAGCAATTTCGCAAAGTGTTTTCACCCGTTTAAATTTAGGAAATTTTATGCATGAATTTTCCAACGACAAAAGTGTTTTTCGTTGATCAAGTCATTTTCGGCAAATCAAACAGGTGAAAGTCCGAAAAACTAATTCCTGAAAAGCACTTTCATTCAAACATGCACACCCAAAGAGAGACCAGGCCCAAAGGGTGGGATGGGTTGGATAGCTGAAGACCTCGCCATTAGACACAAGCAAAATGGATAAAGTAGACGAAATGCATCTTGTATACCCAGTGATACGCCTGAACATGCATGGTTACACCCTCTCCAGGACATCATTCTGTACCAAATTTTGCCATTACGGCCCTATCCGTTTACCTAACTACTGCTTAAATGTAGACAGAAAGAACTGAACGCAACACACGCGGCACGACACTAACAAGCTGCTCCCCGTGCAAAAGAGGCTGAATGCTGCTAAAGGCTTCGCTGAAAGCACTAGTAGAGCCCCTGAAAGTTGCAAAGATAGCGAGCATCATGTCTAGTTAAACACCGCCCGCCTCTCTCCTTATCTGAAAAGGGTATGTCAGAATGACCTTCCTGAATTTCTTCTTTACAGAAACTATTTACACCATCTGCAAGTGAAATATCAACCAGCTGCTGCTTCCTATCCATGAACAAATGAGATGGGCGGCCTACTCTGAAAATGGACACTAAAAGACGATTAAATGGATGAGGATACACATACGCACACATGTATGGTTCCTTATCCTCGAAACTGCAAAAAGGAACTTCAACTTCAACCCGTAGAGCTCATGTCCATCTTCCTACTCTGTGACTGAAACATCTCAGCAATATCCTCAGATGTGCTGCAATTTTCTGGATTTCTATCAGACACGCACCTAATAAATCTGGGAAACCGCATAGAGATGCCACGGGAAGGATGAACTAAACCTACACCAGCCTGGTGGACAGGTGACACAGTTAAGTCTGCACCTCTAATTTCCCAGACTGCTTCTGGAGAGAACCACATATCAGGCACCTCCGCTGTTTTGTAATAAGGTGGCTTCTTGGACAAGATCCTGTCCCCCGAAAAGAACTCTTTCATCTACAACAAGAATAATCGGCATTATAAAACCTGCTAGCTCCTCATTCATCAGCAAGAAACTGGCTATAACAGACGGGAAAATGAAACCTATCTCACCAAACATTCCCAGTCTTCCTTGAACTAATTTATAATTATTTCATTTTAAAAAGTGCATAATAATTAGATCTAAGCGCAACACTTCCCAACTAGGAGTTATCGGACAAACACATTTTAAAAATACGTTGGTAAAATAATGGCACTCATACTGAACAGTGGCCAGTCAGCAGGGGTTCGCAAGTGTTGAGTTATTCAAAATTCTCCCTCCATTGATAGTTGCCCACTACTAATTCAAATTTAACGCATGAGTAAGAGTTTGATCTTACAAGGCCTATTACATGAAGCACTCAACTATAAGCAGCAAACAAGACTGCGGAAGAAGTTGGGAATTATTTTAACCTCATCGTGGAGTCTCTGTGGCCAAATCCACACTACTTGCAACTGAACTTGGCAAGGAAGATGGGCATCACAGTTAGCTTATATCGTACCATGGCGGAGTTCTCTAAAACTATTGTGCCTGCATTTTGCAGGATGGCCTATTGTGCAGGTTTTTGGGGGAAAATAGTGCTAGATTCCCAAGCATGTGCAGTCACCAAGCGAAAGCAGAGTTACTTGATTTCATTTTTCTTTTTGTCCTCAATAACAATGGCGTGAAAAGATAACAATAAAAAGATCAAAGTAAATACACCTCTCATTTACCTCGATGTAAAATGAATCGGAAAACCCAGACATTACACGACATACACTTTGAAACTCCTCTGTGTCAGGATTGTAACATGACATCAGGAACGGACTGTACCTGATAGAAGAACAATGTCAAATTTCAGCACAGCAGATGCAATGCCACTTGAAACTCAAATGCTAGTGATTAACAGACAAATCAGAAACCGAGGCTTGTCTGAAAGCTATTGTTTGTTTGCTGATACTGGGCATAGCAATCTGAAAGAGCTAATTGATTAAATGAAGTTCTCTCTGACATTCATAGGATACTAAGACTAGAGATCATCCATTGAGTATAAAATGTGAAAATAATCTTTCATAATAGCGAGTCTGATGAAGATGAAGAGTAACTATATTTCAAATCTTAAACTGACCACCACTAACCTAGACCTAGCGCTTTGACTACAATAATTGTGATGTAGGACAATGAGTCCAACAACAAAGAATAAATGTTTAGGCTTCACACCTAAAGCTTCCTAAGCATAACATCAACGGTTTCTTAAGCATCACACCTAAGAGAAAAATTGAATCACACAATTCCAAAGCAAAGAATTGCCAAATTCAAGTAATCATCAACTCTATCAAAAAGAAAGTATGACTACCATATAAATAGACTCTCAAAAAGTTCTACTTCCAGTTGCAATAGGCAACTTCTAAGCAAGAAACATGATAGAAAAAGGAAAGTTAATATAATCCTAACAAGAATCAAATCCTAATAGATATAATGCTACTACTTATCTATGGAAATATATCCTAATCCTTTAGCACCCTTGTTTGTTGTGAATTGGTGCAATGATTAATCTTCACCACAACTCTGCAGAAACGTTCACATTGGAACTAATATCACATTGCATGATTTTGTTGGCTGTACCAATTTGTATCATCAACTGAAGAGACAATATCCTTATATTCATCCAGAAAATAACGAGACCAACGGTGATTCTGAAAGAGGTGGTTAGTGCAAGTTTGCAAATTAAGATGTCCATCTATTGTGACAGTGATATAGGTTTACTACTAAGTGCCATCCACGCTTATCAGGAAGAGGATTAATGATTATGAGAAGTAACAATACGGAGCAAGATATGATAATTACCATCCTGCTTTCCTCCCATTACCATGCCAGGCACCAATCGGGACTAAATCTAGAGAGTCACCCAATCCTTCTACATAGTCCCGCTTTACCTATTAAGAGAATAGCACTATCGGTAATAACAGTCTTTTCTCAGTTTCTTTAAATGAAATAAAGGAGTTCACAGAAAGGGCATCTCATAAGACCTTCAACCATGTTTCAGCACGTTTTGATGGAGAATATCCAGCATCGATGTCCAAAGATTTTACCATAATCCCCTCGCATGAAGAACGGAGTGCATCTTCAAGAAACAAGTTCATCCTAGTCAATGTATCTTCTCTATCCAAATGAGAATCCTCGGCATCCACCTACATTGGGCTATCATGTTCAACTGATCTATGCAAACGCCTAGAAAACTCACTCAAACAGAAACTTACAGTCATTTCCTCAACATACTCGAAAAAGCCCTTCTTCTCATCATTGAAAAGTTCCCGCAAGACTGTTAAAAATCATGCAGATTTACAGTACATCAGAAACAAATGAATTCAGAGCAGTCTAAATCAGGATAACATTTCATCAGTTAAGTTTCTTGGCACAAGTAAAACATGGGGAAGGGCAGACCTTTACGTCTTCCACGGAGGGGGAAACCAAGTAGCCTGCAAAAGAGGATGAGTTCAGATCAAGCCATAAATATCCATTGCGCTTGCACATGGCTGGTCTACCTAAGAGGAACATAAGATGGTTCATCCTAACCTCCTGGAACTGAACATGAAATCTTGGTGCAACTTAAAAGTATAGAAGTATTGAAGTGCGTGAATTTACTGATACTTACTGCTCTCCATTTGCAAACATGACATCAAAGACAAATATGCAGATGTCAACCTGCATGAGGAGAAAAAACATCAGCATCCATGCAAAAACCAACACTATAGCTGAAACTTTGATAAAAAGGGAAGGTTGATACATCAATATACAATGACAAAACTTTTGCCTGGCAGAGGAGGAACTTGATCCCTCCTTTCTGAAATTAATTTACTCCAACCAACAAGTTGCTTCGCCTCAGGAGAACATCTCAACATGGTTTTCAGACTCTTGTAAAACACAGAGACACATAGCTCTGACAATTCACAAACAATTTTAATAACTTGTTCAAAAAACTTTATCAATACACAAAATGATTTTCGAGTAATAAGTGGACAGGATACACCGAAGAAATGCTCTTTCAAAACTGCAAAAGGAGAAAAGGTTATGGTTGTAAGCTTTGTAGTCAGGAGCTCATTAGAAAACTAAGGCTAAATAGAAGGTACATTTAGTTTCAGAAGCCAAAGAGAGAATTGCATCCCTTACCTGCGAAACTAATAACCGTATCCATAAGGTGACTGAGACAGGACATTTAGTGACGCAAATAAGCGAATATTGAAGTTGCAGCTGTACAAACCTTAATGCTATCCAATGAAACCAAAGAATCTCTACCCCCTCTCTCTCGTGAAGATAGTTCCTGAAAAGACATGAGCTTGCATCCGCTCTTCCGGTCCACAGCAACTACCTATATGACACCGGATCAAAGATAAGGTAGCAGAGCCCAGTCCTATGAGATATATATGTCCAACCGCTTAAGTAATGCAATAACATGATTGTCATTTAATTTTGACACAATGGTATAATCTTACCTCAGCATCCAATATGAAAGTCACAGCAGAAGGCTTACACGATTCCTTAACTATGGCAATCAGATCTGGAAATCTGGAAGTTGTTTCATCTCCATTTCTTGAAAAAATGCGGATAGATCCATCAGATAGCTTGTGAATCTGAGCACGTTGACCATCATATCTGACATTCAATCAAGGAGGCAAGTTCAAGATGTATCATACAAAAGCATAAAACTTCAAAATACTAAAACGACAGGCAACTGCTCAAGCAAAAAAAAAAATTCAATGCATCTCTCACTGGAAAAATGCCACCACACAAGCGTTTCCTAATAAAAAGAACATCAAAATAAGTGTAAACAGCAACATAAGTAATTACTCATCTGCAAACAAATATAGAACCCTTCAAAAAATAGAACAACCAATCTTTTGCAGTGTAGTATCGAAGTAGAACTTAAGCACCACATAATGTACCAATTCATCCATTCAGCTCTTAGGTTTATTCCATTTATGATAGAGTCCAATCTCAGTTTTCTCCTTTACAAGTTGAAAGGTTTCTATCAAGATTCAAGGGTGAATATTCCTTAATAACCATGGTGCAGTTCCAGATCAGAAAATTTCCAAGAGCCGCTGATTATCATCCAAGGTTTGGGATTATAGCAAATGACTAGTGCGTGTTCAGAATGTATGGTGTCCCCTTTTTATGGCCTGTTCAGAATAAATTGTTTGGATAGCATTGTTTCTGGTTCCTATTTTCTCGTGCTTTAAACAAGAAAGAACCAAGGAACAATACTCAATTTTATGAACAGTAAGATCAAGCAAGCAGAGATTTATGTAAACAATTAGCCAAAAAGTTGCCTTTCTAGTATAAATTAATATAAGCATTGAAATGTAACAAGATGGAATAAAATAAGAAGTAAAATGGAGAAAAGATACAGAGTGATACTCACTTATATTCACACGTGAAGCCCCTATTTTCAAAGAGTTTCAATACTGATGGACATCCATTGGTAATTCTGTTGCCAAATAGAAAAAGGAGCATAAATTAATCGAATCACAAAAAATTTCAAAGGGAGAAAAGGCCAAAGGGGAAGCTTGAGAACTGAGTTTATACTTTGCAAGCATCGGCTTTATAGGCAATCCTGGGATCATCGACAAATGTGAGGAAGAAAATTCAATTCCTTCTTTCATGAAAGAAGGTATAATCAAATCCTGTCCACAAAACTCACTGGCTCAAGTAAAGCATTTGCCAAAACAGAACCTTGTACCCAAAAAATTGATGGAAAGAAGATAATGCCTATTATGTAACAAACAAAAGGTAGTATTTTCTTTTCGCGTGCTCGTATTTTGGTTTCTAATTACTGCTCAAATTAGCTTGACCAGGGATATCTCAACTGAAAACTTTGTGAATGCTCCAGCGAAACAGAGCTCAGCTCATTATGATACTTTTTAAGGGAAAATACTAAATGGCCCCTCCAGCTTTTGTCCATGTACCCCTTTGTACTCCCTACCTTAATACGTCCAACCTTTCACCTTCAAATTTTGTTAGTCGACTGCAAATTGGACCAAGTTGCCAATTTTCTACCAAGAAAACTGCTGTTACCATTTTTTAACTTCAACATTGAGTTTTGTTCATTAAAAGAATGGTATTTTGGTGTTTTAGGCTAGTCTAAGATGAAACTGGTATTTCTAAAACTTGAGGATGTGACATGTGTTTAAGTGAACAAGGAAATAAAATGGTCTCTAATCAGATATGACTTAACATATTAACCATAGAAAACTAGTCTAAAAGAAATGCATTTCCCCCTTTAAATTTAAGTACACTATGCATAAAATGCCACAAACTGGTATATGCAGGTCTAAGAAAGCAGTAAAATGACATCAGAACCAAAAATTACTACCACTTGAATGAAGACTTACCAAACTAGGAAGTACATTATATGCTTCAAGTATGGAGGCAGAAAGGCTCTGCCAAGCAACAAAGACATCAATTAAGCAAAACTGGGTCAATTGTTTGCAAGTGCATATTTCTGTTGCAAGTCCATTGCTATTCCTTAATTTAGAATAATCTAACAACTGCATATTTTTTGTTGAAGATAAGTTATTCCATGACTAATCTTCTATTAATTAAAGAGTTCATAACAATTTTTTCATGAAATTTGTCCACATTCGTCCATTAACTACATTTTTAGCGGAACTGCAATGAACAGACGGCAATCATCTTCTGCTGAACATTGTCGTAATTTAACTAGGAAAATATTATCCCACAGTCCTATTTGTTTCTCCTGCAATTAACTTTCCACTACTTTCATGTTTCCATTTTTCATGGTACGCACCCTTTGCTCTACCCGAGCCAAGAGAAGAGAAACTCTATTAATCACCACCAGCTCATGACACAAATAAATTATTTTTTTTTTCGGTCGGAATGACACAAAATAACTTGACAGTGCAAAAAAAGACGCAGCAAATGGCACATGAATCTTTAGGCAAATTTTACTTCAATTTTTTTCTTCTCGAGTACTTATGTCTGTTCTGTCATGGCACACAAGATTGAAAGGCCTCACATCATTAAAACTACATAAATATTTGCACTTAAAGTCATTATAATAACTATTTACATTAAATTAATATCTTTTTTATTAAAGATCCCCAAGCACCTATGAATCGTCCCACTTAACGAAAATAAAGTTCGGAATAGCACAATTCATTTTGACCTGAATCTTCTCCAATTTTTGTGATGTGTCTTCAAGAGACGAGTTCATTACAACAGCTTGAGCAAATGCGGGCAGAACAGTTCTCATCATTGCTCCAATCCTTAGATTCCTAACCTGTAATAAAAGCATATGGCAAATATTGCTTAGGATTTTTTTCAACAGAAAAAAAAAGCATAACTACGCGAATTAGATCCCTCCCTCCCTTTCTCTCTCTCTCTGCTTGTAGCTGAGAGTACCTCAATGCATCTATTAGTAACTTAACCAATTGCCAGGAAAAGTGAAACTCCCTCTGTCTCTCAAAAGTGAGAGGGTGCTTGTATTATCCGGAATAAAAGAATTATACATAAGGATCCATTACTCTTAATGAAACTCTCACAAAAGTGAGAGGGTGCTTGTATTATCCGGAATAAAAGAATTATACATAAGGATCCATTACTCCTAATGAAACTCTCTCTCTCTCTCTCTCTCTCTCTCTAAAGTGAGAGGGTGCTTGTATTATCCGGAATAAAAGAATTATACATAAGGACTCATTGCTCTTATACTAAAATTATTTCTTACCAAGGTTCTGACAATAAATTTCATCTCCATCTCCCTACAGGATCGCATGAGACTCACAATCAGGTTCTTTTTGCGGACATTGCTCCCGGTCCCTGTTTGGAAACTGTTAAACTTCACTTAAGAAACAAGAGTAAGAATCTACCAAGTGGCCAAAATGAAATATCACTCATCAGAGATAAAGAAAAAGAATATGTTAAAAGATTACCTCATTCATTAAATTAATTAAAGACGTTAAAAAAAATATAGAGGAATATCAAAATTCTCCCAGGAGGAATATTCTGCGATAATGTTAAAAAAATGAGAATCTCTGATAAGTTAACCATGCTTTCTCTCTTAAGATTTAAGCTGCTGAAATTAGATAAGAAGATTGAATATCTCATACCTTATTTTTTTTAGCACAGAGAATACATCTTTAATCAGCAGCGCCGGAGGAGGGGCAAGTAAAGTTTGTGTTTGTCGGCATTCTTGGGCGGCATCACCTGAAACATTCTGAACTTATTTAATAGGATAATGAACCATACATACACAGTGAGAGGGCGGGGAAAGATTGCAACAAGTCAAAGCAAAAAATATGTTCTGAAAATAAACAAACAATTGATTTTTGCCATACCAAGATCACCCAATCTGTTGTACATATCCCTTATTCTAGACCTTTTCACTCCACAGACATCTTCAATGGCTGCTGTAACCAGGCTTCCACCAATATTTAGCTCCTGCAGGATCATCACATAATACATGTTTATCTCGTCCCTCATTCACATGTAAATGCAATCAGTCAATTTAATCACATAAAATGGAAAAAAAATCATGCTTTTGCTTTGCTATTTTCATTCACAAGATAAGTAAGTTGACTGCAAACAGGATTACATTCCTTAATCTCATGATATGCATATATTCAGAAAGAGAAAATTATGTTAATTCTCATCACATAACACTCGCATAGGGATGTACCGTACCCCCTTAGCATGTTACAGTTAAGGGACAAGATTTCCAAGTGCTGTGGCGCGGAAACAACCCTTTCCTGTTCAAAGTTATAGGATCATGGGAATATGAGGTAAGTATCCGCACCCTTACAAGAAGCTTCTGTCATGTAACTAACCTCAATAAAAATAATTTATTTCCAAACTAAAGTTGGATAAAGTAACAACCACAGAAGTACCATTTACTTTGTTCATTAATGCTAGAAGCTAATCAATCTGGAATTACTCACAAACTAACAGAAGCTATTTATTTCACACCATACATCTAACTCGTCTTTCCAGTGATGATAGGTGATTCTTATCAGCATGACAAGAATGCGGTCCTATACATCCTAAAGCCTCAGAATTTTTAAGGGTTAAATGCACATTTTGGTCAGACACATTGCACGATTTAACATCACTGGAACGTCAGCACCCAAAAAAAAAAACCCTGTTAAGACTAATTTATCATCCATTTTCACAATTTCCAAAACAAATTCGTGGAAGTATAAAGTTCAGAAGGCTCAAAGACACATCAACATCCTCCATGACCAAAGAAGATGACACGTTAAATAAGCTAATAAACTAACCATATTTTCGTGGTCAGGAGCAATCTTGTTTGTGCAGAGATACATAGCAGGTAAAACATCCTCAGGTGACAAAGCCAACAAACTGTGCATTAAGAAAATAATAATAGATATTAACCCGTGTCTGATAGATAGCTAGAGTAACTCCATAAAAAGAAAGGGGAGAAAATGAAGAAGCTGGAGTTAGAATTGCTTCAGCACACCTTCTGAACATGTTGCAAAGCATGGATGTAACTTTTATCTTGCCTTTTTCCCTTTCAACAAGGTCAAAAGTCCGTGCAAGATGCATATAAGGAGCGGGCTCTCCAAGTCTCCAGGAAGCTGCAAATGTTCAAAACTGAATCATATGTTTGGTTTGAGGATCCCATGAAAAGTGAAAAGGCCAAAAAGGAGTATGCAGTGAGTTCCTTAAAGAAAAACACAATTCACAAAAAGATGCCAACCATGCTCAACAGGATTATACTTTTCAAGTGGAACTGACACGAAATTTGTGCATATTTCAGCTAATGGACGCTCCACTGAAATAGCTGCCACGCTTCCTGATTTCTCTGACAGTTTGATGTGGCCAGTGGTGAATTTACTATCACTAGCAATGACAGATTGACTTGAGGCCACCGATACAACTGAAATGTCGTTATTGTCTACAGCTCTACTCTCTGTATCACGATAATACACATCCAGAGCCTTGTCGATGTCTCCTTTTGTTTTTTCCAAGATGCTGGCAGCATAGCTTCTTAACGAATTATCGCCATTTACAATTTGCATAAACTGATCTATTTTGTCGTTATATGAGCATGAAATGTTATCATCTTTAGAGCATGGCTGAAAGTTGGATTCAAGTCCACCATCTTGAGAACTGTAGGGCACACTTTTAGTGAAAAACCTTGTTATTCTAGATTGTCCGGACCCACTTGACTCCAATTTTGGTGCGCTCTTCTGCTTCTTTTTTGGGTTATTACTAACATTTCTCTTCTTTTTTCCAGGAGACTTGCTGGTCATGCTTAATTGCACGGTGGGCAACTTGTAGTCTTTGCTAAACGTACTTCCCGTTCCACAAGCGCTACCCTTTACAGAATCTGGTACTGAAGGTGACGGATGGACATCACTTGAACTCATAACGGATGCCAGGAAAGAAGAAGCAGAAGCAGAAACTTGTTGGTAGAATTCAGTCTCCTTTTCATAGAAATTAGAAACTGCATCAACCAAATTCCTCCCTGAGCTATTGATTAGGCCTATCATCTGGTCTCGAGTGACCCATGCAGGAAGACAATCCTGGAGGGCCTGTAAGATTTCCTTCTCACCCTCTTCCAAAGGCAAATCTGACTCTTCAAAACCTCCTTTTTTCAGATCAGTTGTTTCATCTAAAACAAATTTTGGATCCAAAATTTCACTAAGATCTTCCTTTGATAAATTCTCCTCTTTTACTTGCATCAAAGCATCACCTGAAGCAGTAGCAACTACTCCAACTATGTCCTCTTTTTCAGAGGACCTTGAGAGAAAATTCATCAAGAACTCTTTCTTGTTGGCAGTCTCGTCGAGCAATCCAGCAAAATGCTTTTGCACTCTATGAAAATGCTTGCTGTCAAGATTCTCAATATCCGAGCCAACTGTAGGAACAACACGCTTTGGTTTTAAGAACTTCACAAACTCCCTTAGCTCATTGTAGTTCGAATGCTCACTGTATGGTACAAGATGAATCTCGAATGAATCTTTCTTCCTAATAGCAAACTTATCTCGCTTCACTTCATACGTCCACCCAGTGGGCACAAAGCCCACGACCTGTTTATATCCTTTTTCCACCATAATCTCCTTCATCTGAACAAAATTAGGTCGAAAATATGGCCATGTCTCACCCAACACATTCCACCCAACAACATGAACAGAAGTTTCACTTTCATCCTCCGTAAATGCCCCACTCTCGCCGTACCCCAAAGCATGCAAAATTGCCATCTTCCTACCGTCCACGTACACCTTACAACCACACCGCCTCGCTACCTCAAGCAAAATCCGCTCTTTCCCAATGACATAAGTCGCCACGAGAAACAAAATGCTCTTCGCCGAATCCCCATTTTCACCTCCAACTCTATCTATGACACTAACTATATAATCAATACTCTCTTCCTGACAGGGGAACACAAATTTAGGATTACAATAAGTGGTATCCAAGAAGATTGCGTCACAAGCCACGAACTCTCCCAAACCAGGCTCCAATCTCATCGAATCACGAAACCGAAAATCACCCGTGTGCACATACCGCCGGAACTCACCATCACCACCTCCTGGGACTTTGAAAAGGAACATGACCGCGCCAGGGCAATGGTTGGCGTCCACGAGCCTGACCTCGCAGCCATCGATCGTGACCGCCTCTCCGACCGGCAAGCTCACGACGAGCGCGGCAGGCACGCGGAGGACTTCGATCAGGAGGCGGGAGGAGGTGGGGGAGCAGAAAACAATACCCCTGGACCAGGCGGAGGAGAGGCCGGTGTAGTGGTCGGAGTGGAAGTGGGAGAGGAAGTAGGAGACGGAGTGGTCGCCGGCGTAGCGGAATGCATCGACGAGGAAGCGGGTGTGGGGGATGAGCTTCGAGGGAGGCAGGTCGGAGGGCGACAGTGGAGGGAGAGAGAGGGAGGGTCTGTCGGTGGCGGCGAGGAAGAGACGAGTGGAGTCGAAGGATGGGGTGGTTTCCGAGGAGGCCATGGAGTGAAGTGAAAGGGTGAGGAGAGAGAGAGAGAGAGAGAGAGAGAGAGAGAGAGAGCGCATTTCTACGGCGGAGGAGAGAGAAAAAAGACGGTTCGGGTTTTCCTTTGGCGGTTACGCCGCGGAGTGGAGGCCGGAAAAAACGGGGGCAAAAAAGGTATGAAGGGCGCCGGTGGATGATCCATAATTTCATATTATGGTAAGAGGGTTGGACCTAAGCGAGTCCTTAAACTATTTCGTCTGAACTTTGACACGTAAAATTCGAGAGTATTTCCTAAGATGAAAGGTAGAAAAATATTTTCTCTCAACTTGAGAGGGTGGTGATGCACGCAACCTCGGTTGACTACCGCTAGAGGTGTCAGAACTAAATCAAGAACTGAACCATAAACCAAACTGAAACGAACTGAACTGAAATTTCGTATAATTTCAGTTCAGTTCGGTTTTCAGTTCAGTTAGTAAAAAAAATCATATTTTTTTTTTATCAGTTCAGATCCTATGGTTCAGTTCGGTTAACTGAACCGAACTGTCCAAAAACGCAAATGGTTCAGTTACGCTTCTGAACTCAAAGATTCAAAAGCCCTAAATTGAATAGCTCACCACAGTCCACTCCATGGCCGCATACTCTCTCTCTCTTAGTCATGGCCACGGGCCGGATTGAGCCCGGAACCGGCCCTTTGACCGGGCCCGCAGTTCCAATTCGGAACCGGCCCGTGGCATAAGGGCTCGGTTCCGATTTCTTCAAACCTCGAACCGGGCTCGGAATATGCAGTTCCGGGCCGGTTCTGAACCGTGAAAAAATGAGGATTAAAAAAATTAATTTTTTTTTTAAAAAAAAAAAGAAAGAGCCGTTGCCAACTTTGATTACAATTTGTATTTGATAATTTATTATTTTCTTTTATTTCATAATTCATTATTTGATAATTTGATTACAATTTTATTACAATTTCATTACAATTTAATTTTTAAACTCAAAAACCGTAACCAAAATAGGAGGTTCCATTTTCGGTTTTGAACCAGAACAGGACCCGAAACCGGCCCGAACCGCCACTTAAGGGCTCGGTTCCGGTTCCCCTAAATTGGAACCGGAACCGGAACCGGAACCGGCGGTACGGTGGCCATGACTACTATCTCTCCTTCAGACACCGTCGTGCAAGTTTTTAGACGGCTAATCTCTCCTCCGATCAGTGGGGATCTCTCTCGGCTTTTTCCATCTCGTGGGGATTCTCCAGCTTCGTCCGATCTTCATGGGAATCCGAAGCTACTGTTGTCAGCCCTCTCGGATTTTGGCGATTTTCTAGGGTTTTAGCTAGTGCCTTCCAGCCCATCTCGTGGGGGATAAACGATCAGGTAAGCTTCGAGGTTTCCTCTTTGTGGCTGTGGATTCGCTCCTTCGTTTGATTTTTCCATGGGAATGATTCAATTCGAGCTCCAGTTCCGTCTCAGTAGGTAAAGACCAGAAAAGGGTCAACACGAAGAGGGGTTCTGGTTTGATAGGCACGAGAGGTCCACAGTCGAGATAGAGAAGAGAGAGGAGGGGGGTGTTCTGGTTTGGTTAGGTGAGAGGGCGAGGGGATGAAGAAAGGCCAACTGTTGTTACAAAAGGTGCATCAGAACATAGGTAAAGTTTGGTAGCTACTGAAGTAGAACTAAAGGCATTGATAATGACAGACAACGTGCTTTGGAGACAAAAAGCTCTAGGTAGGAATGGATACATATCAGCACTTGGGAAAGGGAGTGCCACAAGTGCTGGCCACTTTCCTCGCATTGAGGGAATTGACAAACTTCTTGAGGTTTGGTGAGGTGAAAAAGAAAAATGGTTTTCTTAATTGCTTCCTCTGGAATGAGATGTGCTTTGTTGGTTAGTCATCAATCAATGCTTTGATTGGGCCACTAAAATGCAGATGGCTAATTATCCTTATGTGATTCATGTTAGCATTTGTTTTGTCGTTTACAAGATTTTTATGTGATGTTTTACTTGTTTTATTGATAGATGGATTCAATGAGTCAAAATAATGGCACACATAAAAGGAGGACGACGAGATCCGATGTGTGGGATCACTTTAAAGAGGCAGACGATAGCTAAGGTAAAGCCCAATATACTTGTGAGACTCTTATTGCTTTTAAGCATGGGACAACTACGATGTGTATCCATTTAAGCAGATGTAAGCAATATCCTTATGGGAATGTGGAGAAAAGGCAAAAAGATGCATCGGGTTAACTTGTCGGGTAGGTAGTTCATCTGGTCCATGGAAATTCGATCAAGATGCTAGTCGAAAAGACCTAGCGGCCATGTTCATTATTGTGAATTGCCTCTCAAGTTTGTAGAAAATGAGGCATTTCAGAAATTCATAAGGGGAATCCAACCGAAGTTTTTAATTCCCTCAAGAAACACCTTGAGGCAAGCTTGTTATGAGTTATTCTTGGAGCAAAGAAACAAATTAAAAATATATTTTTTTGGTACATCTCCAAGAGTATGTCTTACAACTGACACATGGACCTCGTGTCAAAACTTGAGTTATATGTGTCTCACCGCACATTTTGTAGACACTGAATGGAAATTGCAAAAAAGAATTTTGAATTTTTGTCAAATTTCAGGACATTCAAGTGAGATTATAGGAAAAGCGGTGGAGAAATGTTTGATTGGTTGGGGAATTAAAAATATTTTTTTATCACCGTGGATAATGCAAGCTCTAATGACTTGGGAGTTCAATACTTGAAAAAGAGACTCATCCATTAGAACTCTCTACTATTGGATGGTGAGCTACTCCACATGAGATGTTGTGCACATATATTGAGCTTGATTGTGAGAGGGGTTGAAAGAAATGGATGATTCAATTGTTAGAATACGCTCAGTTGTGCATTATGTGAGGTCCTCTCCATCGAGGTTGCAACGGTTTAAGAAGTGCATTGAGTTAGAAAATATCGAGTCTAAGAGTCTTGTATGTTTGGATGTAGAGACTCGTTGGAACTCAACATACTTGATGTTGGAAGCGGCTTTGAAGTTTGAAAAGGCTTTTATTTCGTTAGAGATTGAGGATTGCAAATTTTTTTAAGAGCTTTCCAAGGTGAGAGGAGGGACCGAGTTGCCTACTATTGACGACTGGGAATATGCCCTTCTTCCTTTCTTGAAGATGTTCTATGACATGACTTTAAAAGTATCGGGTACTTCTTATGTCACTAGTAATTGTTTGGTGAAAGATGTCTATGGGATTCTTATGATGATTAATAGATATTGTGAGAATGAGGACAAAAGTTTGCGGGAAATGGCCAAGAAAATGAAGATCAAAGTCAATAAGTATTTTGGCAATGTGAACAACATCAATCTATCTTTGTTCAATGCTTGCATACTTGACCCTCGACATAAGTGGGAGTATGTGAAATGGTTGATTAATCATTTTTATGAAAGCAAATGGGCGGAAACTTTAAGAGATAAAGTAACAACATCTCTAAACTTCTTGTTTGAGCAATATCGCACCGGTGTATGCCCTCATAGCAACTTGAGGTCGAAGGGTACAAGAACAATGAGCGTGGCAAAGTCTCTAGTGGTTGGTGCGAACATTGTGACTGAAGTGTATCTTAGCGAAACATGACAACAATATTTCAAAGAAAAATCTGAATTAGATAAGTATTTGGCAGAAGATCGTGAACGTTATAGTCATGACTTTGATATCTTAACTTGGTGGAAAGTCAATTTTTCGAGATATCCTATCCTCTCTTCCATTGCTCGGGATATTTTGGCCGTGCCCGTCTCAACTGTAGCATCAGAGTCTGCATTCAGCACAGGAGGTCGTGTACTTGACATGTTTCGTAGCTCCTTGACCCCGAGCATGGTGGGCTCACTGATAGCAAAACTCAATCCATTTTTAGGTATTTCTGGTTCTTATGCTAAAATAAAAATGAAAAAGAGAGGCAGATAATTGCAACAACAGTAGTAAGCAAGAATTTTCAAAGGAATGAACAAAAGAAGATTGGCTAATTCGTGAGTGTGGTGGTGTTTGTATTTTGATGAAATAGTTTTTTGTTTGTTTGTTTTGGTTTTTGAGGACCAAACAAGCCTTTATCAGTCTATCGCCAAAACAGAGCATCGACAGCTTCAACTGCTGACACACACACACACACACAACTTCTCTCTCATTTCATTTCATACTCCTCCTAGCTTATACATGTATTTAGGTAGGTAGTTTGCATTTTAATCATTTTCTCTTCGTGGTATTATGTTCATTGTAAAAGCAGGATACAACATTGAGTTTGAATCTTTGAATTCCTCGTGTATTGTGATCGAGTCTTCTTGGTTGCATATCCATTCAATTTAGTTGGTTTTGCCTAATGTTCATACAAGCAAACGGCCCCAAAATCATTACGAAGTCCACTTAATGGATAATCATGTTAAGCAGATGGAGGCTTATTATTATCAATTATGCAGTTCACAATTATGCAACATGTCGATGTTTGATCTGAATATTGAATTGTCATCAATTTGTATGATGAAAATGCACTCAGTTTGAGATCATATCTCCTTTGAATAAGATTGGTATGCCTGCCATGTTCTACTTAAACTTAGTTTGTGCAGGGGTTGGATGTTGCCGACTTTGTGGGAGTCCATTATCAAAGGACTGTGGTGATTGGAGATTCGGCCTTGTCGCCACCGAGCGAAGAAGATGAAGATTAAGGGTTTTTGCTTAGTTTATTGATGCTAGTTGAGTGAGGAGATCATCGGAACATGTTACAAAATTATGAGAGATATAGCGGATCTCTTTTGTAGCTTTAAATTCACATCTAGGTTTTAATATCTGAATCAACTTTTAGGAACATTGTATGAATATATCTTATAAAATTGCCTTTGCAACTGAACTTCCTTGAAGAAGTTTGGAGTTCGCTGCATTGATCTCCTTTTGCTTAAATTGTCTTCTTCCTTTCTCTTTGCTTGTGGTCTGGATATAGACTTGCTTGGCAGGAAAAGGTAAAAACAAATAGGCAAACAAACAAATTAGAAAGACTGAACTAGGAAACAACAAACTTTCTCATGTTAGTCTGAAGGGCGAACCTCGACAGGTATACAAGATGACTATCCCTTCTGAATGCCTTGAATCAAAAGATGGTCAGTTGGGGATTTTTGAAACCATTTCAGACCTGTGGAACTGTGAACATTTCATAGCTGAAGTGCCTAAGTTACTACATTCTGAAGCAATATTCATTTTCTTACCTACTGTTACTTTCTAGAGCAATTCTCCAATAAACCACAACATCCTAATCACCAGGAAAATTTGCACTTCTGGTCGTTAATCCATGGGAAAGGTTCAGAGATCACTAGCTTTAAGCGAGATACGAACTTAAATTTTCAAAGAAAGAAAGAAAACACAGACTAGTCAATGGTACTCGTATGAGCGGAAAAAAATCATCAGCCGAGGGTCATTGCTTAGGACTTGCCAACAGGTTATGATGGTAGTTTGTTTGAGATATGAAGGCAAAAAAAAAAAAAAACGCCAAAATTGAACTGAACTTTTTTAGTTCGGTTCCGTTCAGGACGAGTTTTGGTTTAGTTCAAACATGTTCCCAAATGGTTCGGTTCAGTTCAGTTAGCTACCGTTGGGTAGGCAAGTATAGTTGCCTTTCGCGCTTGGGGTGAGTCATCGAAGTTTCGGCTCCTACGTAGCTGGCATGTGCTTCGCACAGTGCTTATTAACCAACTTACTGGCTACATACCTCCAGTTTAACAAGCATTGTGTGAAGCCAAAAGTGCTCGAACAAGGCTCGATTCCCGACAGGATTTCGAGACGGCAAAAAGGTGGGAATGAACTCGATTTTACATTGAACAGGATGAGATTGTTTCATAGTTATGCATATGAAATCAAAAACCAACTTCGGATGATTTCTCGGAAAAGAGTTTCTCGTGGAAGGACAATCAAATGTGCCAAAAATAGATAATATCTCGAATAAGTTAATTTAGGAGTGTTACGGCTATAGTCATTCATTTGTAATTTACATCGATTTTAGCTACTTTGCAAGCCTAAAAGAAATTTTTTTCATTTTATAAATATTTACCAACTCAAAGGTAATTCAGAACGCTAAAACTTATTTAACAAACACGGAATATTACTTACTAATGTCATTTTGTATTCGTGATACAAGAAGAAGATACGTACGATTGGATTTTGGTAGTTTAGTGTCATTTTGTCATTCTGTTTAGGAAAGACCAATGACACGTGGTAACCTCTATCTTGCACGTGCAATGGGGCCCCACTGAAGTTGCTCTGACACGTCGATTCATAGTCGACTTTATAGGTTAGTTTTAGATTAGAGAAGCAGTCTCTCTTTAGTCTTTATTTATGTTTTTGAGATTGATTGCTTAGTTTATGCGTCATTATTAACATATTTTGGAAATTTTTGGTGCTTCAGGTTGAGAAAAAGCTAAATGAAAAACATAATCCAAAATTTGAAACTCGTCATTATTATTTAATTACTCATATTGCTTAAGCTTAACTAAGAAAAATATATGTATCTTTTTTCTTATAAATTTAGGGAAAGACAAGAAAGAAAGCCTTGCGCGTGTTTTTACGGAGTGGGATTCAATTCGTGTCCTCAACAAGTGTGATTTTGGCATTTCTTATCTCGTGTATGGAGCAACTTTTTCAATTTTGGAGTCCGCCTAAAGCCGCCCGCTAATTTGAGTAATTCTGGCTTGATTGAGACATTTCATAACTTTTGGAAATGTAGCTCTCTCTTTATCTTTATCTTTATCTTTAGAAGAAAAAAATATATATGAAGAAATGGATAAAGGAAATTAATTAAAAAGTAAGGAAAATTTAAGGAAATAGAAGGTCTTATGTCTTTCACTATCCAAAATCAGAATGTCCTCATAATTTTTTTTTTTTTAAGTTGTGTGTAACTTTCAAGCACAATAATTTGGAGACATTGGGTGGGAATGATGACTATTATATTTTCGGGAGCTATTTATATTCTCTAGATGAGTTTCTGAGCAGAGAAACGCTTTTGATAACCACACAAAATTTAGTTTTCAGAACAGAAATTCGCTTGATAACAATATAAAACTTTTAAGATTGCCGGTTGTCGGACCGGCGGACGGATATCGGCGACAGGAATGCGAGAGAAAGGGATAACACACACGAGAGAGAGATTGAGCGATGAGAAAAATTCTTATTTATGCTTATTTCCTAGAAAATAGAAAAATAGGAAATTTCTACTTCTGACTAAAAATTTGTCCCAATATTAGAAAAATTATTTTATGAAATAGATTTTTGTTTCAAATCTGTTCTCGAAAACTGGAAAAAGAAAAAGAAAAAGTGAGAAACGGAATATTCATCTTTGAGGTCCACGGCATTTTCAGTGTTCGGTCAAAACCCAATCCTGTCCCAAGTGAAGGAAAAAAGAAAATGAAAGAGAAGAAGTCAAAACCCACCCCAACCAACACTGTCTCACGCTTTCTCCGACCAAGGCACAGACAACAACCTTGGAAATGGCGACAACCACTCTCTCGCTCGACCCTTGCTCCGTTCCTCAATGCTTCTCTCCATCGTCCTCACCATCAACTCCATCTTCGCTCGTTCACCAGCTTCGTTTTGACTTGCCTGGCGACCGACCGAAATCAGCCGCCGTCTCCTTTTCCTCTTCTTTGCAAGGTTCCGCTTCTTTGCCTCTTTTCCTCTCCAGAATCGGTTCTCTCACTCTTTCTCCTCGTCCCTTCTTTTTTATTTCCCCCCTTTGGATTGATTAGTTTCAATTACTTTTGCTCTTTTGATTTAGGGGCTCGTTCTCACTTTCCGGTACAGAGGGGGAAATCTTGTTCATCGTTGCGAACAGCTGCAGTTCGGCACTTGGAGGGATCTCTCACCAACACTAAGGGCCTTCGCTTTGGTGTGGTCAGTTTACATTTTCCACTTCTTCTTTAATGGGTTTATATTCGTTCGGTGCATAATTTCGCTGTGCTGATTTGATCCGAGTGAGTATTGAGGTTCGTCACTGTATGTTCTAATGGGAGACCGATTTATCTTAAACTTCTGCTTGAATTGGGAGGAGCTTGTGAACGGGCCATTCGTAGAATGGATGAAGTCGACCACATTTGAATTGGAGGGTCATAACTATTGAATGATGCGAAACATATATTGCATAGATAGTTTGGAGAGTTTGAAAGGACTGTCTATGCGCTGAAACATCTAATGAATGTACATTGTGGTACTGTCTTTATTATTGGTAGGTAGGAATTAAGTACATTATGTAGTCAGCGTTCTTTTCTCTTTAGTGTTTCACTGGCAATTTTTACCGATATTGTGAAGTATGGCAGTTGAAACTTTGCTCGTTTACCGTTGTCATGGGGGTTACTACGTAGATACTCATAGATCCTCTTTAAAGCACATCTTCCATGGATATTTGCTATATGTAAACATACGTGATGCAGACTAATATATTATGTGGTGTAATGTACTATCTTGTGCTGATTGTTGTACTCATTTGTCTGGTAAATCGCAATTCTTAGCTAGATGTTTACACGAGTGTGTAACTATTTCAGGACATTTCCCTCGGTTGATATGATTTTAGCCACATGACATTGGACTTTTAAGTTTGCCTTTTCAGTGTGGATTTTTATCAATACTGAAACCTGAAAAACCATCGGTTACTACGAAGGATTTTGAATAGCCTCTGCAATGCCATAATAAGATTTTTTAAGTTGTAATAGTCTTTTTCATATGAAAAAAAGAGATCTTGTTTGTTTTTGCCTTCACTTTGTACGTTCTGATTTAAATACTCTTCATCCAAGCCAATGTGACAAGAATCAACTGATTGGTGAATCTGCCCTATATTATTTTGATGATTCGATGAATTCAACCTGAACTGCATGTTTGTGGTTTCCGTTTATCTACTTCATTGCAAAGGTTGTAGCACGGTTCAATGAGGTTGTGACAAAGCTCCTACTGGAGGGTGCTCTGGACACTTTCAGGAAATATTCAGTAAAAGAAGAGGACATAGACGTGAGAAAAACTCTGTAGCTCTTACATTCCACATGCCCACAGCTCTGGGACTTTACATGGTTCCTATTTGTAGAGTTGGTAGAGATAATAATTTTCCATTGTCATCAGGTTGTATGGGTTCCTGGCAGTTTTGAAATAGGTGTCGTTGCTGAGAAGCTTGGGAAGTCTAAAAAATTTCATGCAATCTTATGCATTGGGGCTGTGGTATGTTTTCTCTTCCTTCTGGTCATAGTATTTTTTGTGATGGATTCCTTCAAGTCCTGGTCCCTTCATCATGTTTACGACGTGCATAACTTGCTGTTTGGGGCTAATTGACATGTCTTAAAATGTCAGTAGATAAGGGGCGACACTTCCCACTATGACGCTGTTGCTAATTCAGCAGCCTCTGGGGTGCTTTCTGCTGGTCTAAATTCAGGTTTACGTACTTTCTTTTACTTACTAAGCTGCTTTCAGGTTTTAGTGTCAAAATATACATGAACTCTGGAGTTTGTTTATTAGTTACATCTATCACTATCAGGTCAAGATTCAAATCATAAAGCAATATTTAATTCCTTTATAAGCATTGATCTACTTGTTATATTTGTAATGATGGCTAGAAAAATGACCTCAAATAGTTATAGTGATGATAACACAGGGAGAGAGATTTCAACTACCTTAAGGGAGTCACTGGTTGTTCTCTCTAAACATAGAGCATATAATTTAAAAAAATATTGTGAATCAGATATTTAACTTCTACTGGTTTTTTCCTGTGCCTTGTTAATGTGGCTTTCCCTCACAATGAGCATGTGTTTCTTCTCACAAAATGTTGCTGCACAGTTTGTTCTCAATTGCTGTACAAAAGTGATTATTCGTGTTTGTTATTTTGAATGGCTCATGACAATGTTAGTAATTTGGCACTTGCATCAAACTGAAGGTCAAAGCAGATACTTGATTGGTGTAAGAACCTCTATCTATGGAGGACCAATCTGTCCAGATTATCATTTTTGTACAACTGTGTGTAAGGGTACACACTTTGTAAATCTTTGAATTGATCTGATGTTCTTAAGTGGTCACAGAAGTTTGGCCAAAACGCACAGAGTTGATGATATTCTTGCTCCTATTCTCATATAATTGTTGATTTTGCAGTTCTGCTAGATAATAGCTTTTCAAAAAGAAAATAATCTTCTGGGTGAATTTGTAGGTGTTCCGTGCATCTTTGGTGTCTTGACTTGTGATGACATGGACCAGGTGATTAATTGTTCTGGGGTTTTGATGGATTCTGTTGTATGTGCTTGAAATTTTTTGTGTTCATCAGGGTTAGATTCACCTATAATGAACTTTTCCCACTATCTGCAGGCTTTGAACAGAGCTGGTGGAAAATCCGGGAACAAGGGATCTGAGGCAGCTCTAACTGCTGTAAGTTGTTGCTACTTGTTCTCTCGGTTGAGCGGTCATGTTTGTTTGCTTGTAGTGTTGCTTTATGCTTTCTTTTCCTTTTGAGTTTGATTCTGGTTTCCCCCCCCCACTTATTGATTTGTGGAAGAAGGATAAAGTGTAAACTGTTCTGTTCATCCCATGCTCCTTCGGTTTTGGTGGATTTTTGTCTTTGAACATGATAAGATGACTTCGTGAGAAGCCCTAGAAGTATTTAATCGAGGTGGTATTACATGAATTTGGTAGTAGCATATCCCACAATGGCAGGTTTGCCATTTTCATGGGCTCCCTCGAACACAGTTTAAATTTAATACCTCTAGTCTCTTATGCAACTGTCAGTGTGCATGAACGAATGCTAGACAGAGTTTCTCAATATGAGAAAGTACAGTTCTCCAGTCAACGAGTAATTACGATCCAGAACATTATAGTACCCATAAAGATATCCCTGAACATATAACTCACCCTACCCCTAAACTGCCTCTATATGGAGATATGGCTAAGTGAAGCCCCCTAAACATCTCTATCCAGAAAGTTTAATTGAAACTTGCTGATCCTGATTTACTCCAGCCTCCATAGGCTTTAAGATTCCTTGAACGTTCTAATTGAACTTGCCCTTGAAGATGGTGTCCCCAGCGATAGTTCGCCCGAAATTCCTTAATTTCACTGTCATTTGGGGCTCTATCTTCAATCCTTTCGCAAGTTTAGGGAGATGTCATATCTCTTAATTTGACAAACAATGTACTTAATCTGCACGGATCGTGGCCCTCATCTTTGGATGTGTTCTCTTGTTGCCATTGCAAGCGACATTGTATCAGAAATCTCATGGACCGCTGTTTGATTATGATGTAATGACGTGCTTCTAGTTCTGGGAAGCTTGAGAAAACCATCATATCGTGGTTTTTTCTGTGCGACTATCTTCCTATCGGACTGTTAGGGAATTGTCTCGTGGATCAGCAAATGACCTTTCAGTATGATCTGCCTGTGTGAGAATAGACCTATGAGGAAAGGTAACCATAGTCTAATTTAAACAAACAATAAATAGCTCTATGTGTTTTTCACTGGTTGATCTTGCTGCTGCAATTCCTGTACACTGGGTTTACTTATATACATACGCAACGCATCTGCGTCATCGCCTGCTAGAGTTGGGTAGCTCGCCTCATCGTCATGCAAGGGCCGTGCGTCCCTTATCGGTCTTGGGCGAGAGTCGCCCAATCCTGCTTTTCTCTTGAGGCATAAGGCGGTGAATGACCATCACCAATGTGCTGGCCACCCTCTCTGGCCTTAAATGTTAACTTGGTTTCTGCTATGGATGATCCTATGAGTTCAGCGAGATAAATCTTAGTCTCTGCCTTCTCCCTTTCGAATTTATTTGTTCACTTGCTTTGTGAAACTGTTGTCCTTGTGTTGCGAAGTTTTAATTTTTTTTTATGTGCCTGGCAGATCGAGATGGCATCTCTGTTCCAGCACCTCACCAAGGAAGGATTGAAGGGCTCTTAGATTACGAGACTATGATGCAGTAGAAAATGCTTAGACGACTTATTAACATAAGGGTATCTGTACCTTTGGTCATTGGATCCGGTAGCCATAAAATGATCTGGTGCCTCAGCAACGCTCGGACCTTTGTTTTTTGCCCCAATGGAGCTTATTGGCATCAAATTCTGGTTGTGGACGGTAGTGCAAATGAATAAGTGGGAATTTTTCTCTCTTTATTTAGTTGATCTTGGGTTGAAGAAGCAGTTTTTGCTGTTTGATCTATGTAACTTGAGAGCGTGCGTGTTTATCCGGACGAGGCGAGAGTTTGTTTACTCTATTAATGAATAACTTGATGGACTACTGCGCACATTGTAGTGAATATCTAGTTCTGCATGTCTAATGCTCATGCATATGTATATATATTTCTATTTTGACGCCTTATATATATGAAGGTTGTCTTTTGCAATATCTAGATATACTTACATGGTGTGCATGTTTTGGTAACCAACTTGAAAGAATAATTGTTAATGTAATATAGATCATATTTTGAGCTATCCACATAAAAGTAAGGTTAAAAGTTGTAATTCTTGATTGAAGGCAAATTAATAGTAACTTTCTCATTAATACAAATAGTTTGACAAAGAAAACAATTATTTCAAAAGGTTTCCATGACATGATACTGCACATATCATCTATAAATGATGCTAGAGGATCAATAAAAAAAACTTATACAACACGATATCCTCCATTTGATAATTAAATGTTATCAGAGGATCAATGAAACATTCATCATTAGAGAATTGTAGCTCATCTTTTATATGTAAATATTAAATAATCAATGAAATAATTATTGTCAAAAAAAGAGAGAGAAAGAAACGAACCCATCATTACAAAAAATCTACAGTTGTTCTTTAAAAGAGTTATATTACGTCATTGTGTATATTTCGTGAATAAATATGACTAAAAACATAATTAGAGGCAACCCTAATGATCAAACTACATTTTGGATATATCCATGAACAAACTTGAAAAGAACCAGCTCTTCGCGATGCTTTTCCAAACGATATCGGGATATTTGTCCAAAAAGTCTTAAACTTATTGCACGACGGTTAATTGAATCATAAACCTTTCAATTGTGTCAATTTAGTCCTAAACCTTTTAATGGTGTCTATTTAATCCTAATCCTTTTAAAAATTGCCAATTTAGTCTTAAATCTATTATTAGGATATTTGGCAGGAAGGACTACATTGGCAAATCGCCAAAATATTTAGGACTAAATTGAAAAATTATCACAATATCCAAGACTAAGTTTGCACAATTGAAAGGTTATGACTAAATTGGCAAATCGCCAAAAAGATTGAGACTGAATTGGCCTCCGTACAATAGATTTAAGACTTTTTGGATAATTTTTCCATATTAGGTCTGTGCCCCGTGGAATAGCTTGAATGAGAGAGACGATGAATAGAGAGGGAAAAGAATTTGAAAAAAAAAAAAAAAAAACCCCAATCAGAAGGTTCAAGAAACTTTCTAAAGTGGCATTACATTGAAAAGATAAAGCGGCTCTGTGTATATTGGATACCGAGAAAAAGGTCGCTAATTTAACACTAGGACGTTGGCCCAAGACCTAATTATACATTTCTAAGATCTGCTGAAAAATCTCCACTAGAAAGACAATCATTCGAAAAGGTAAATTTGAACAATCGATCAAGTTTTTTTTTATTATCGAATTATCATGAAGAAAATAATTAAGAATACATTGGAAAAGGGTTGACATTCTTTTGTCAATCTCTAGCGTTAGGGTTCTCTTAAGCATCACCAATTGACATTTTGTTCCTTTGGATTATGATTGAATAAACAAATGGGCGAATATTGGCTTGACATTATCATCAACCGAGATGAATATATAGGACAAACATTTTTTGGAGGGACTAAGATTAAAGAAATTTCGTCATATTTTCAAGAAATAAGTTGCTTTATCGAGGACACATCGATGTGTGTACTATGCCGGAGCTGGCCGATCAAAGTGGGCTAGATGGACTGAATTGACACAAATGTAAAAGGTTTAGGACTGAATTGACATAAATGCAAAATGTTTAGGACTGAATTGGCACAAATGCAAAAAGTTTAGGACTGAATTGGCAAAAGTGTAATAAGTTTAGGACTTTTTCGACAATCTTTCCGGTACAATTGCACTGGATCAATCGCCTGTTGAAGCGTACATGAGAATTGATGAAGTCCCTTTTACTTACCTAAATATATATATCTACCTTTCGGATTCCCTTTCCGCTGGATATATATACATAATCATAGTGAATGTAAGATTGTTACACAAAGTGATTAACTTTCAATAAACTCCTACAAAAATTTACTTGATTAAATAAATTGTCGCATTTCTTATCTCTTTTTGAGTTTTCCCTGTAAAGCAATCTAAGAGCTCGCAATAACACGGGAAGGTAAAGAGAGAGAACAAAAAAAAAGAGAGGCAATATTACCTTTAAATTGAATTTTTATACACGGATCCCTCCACCAAAATACAATATTTCCTTCCATTTTCTTACACGTCTAAGCTAACTTGACGGATCGGAGAGAAAATTCTAGACGCCCCAATCATATCGCGGCTATTAACTACCTCGCTCAGTCTTCGGTTATGGTTTCTAGCAAGGGCTTCTTTGACTTTGACATGGAGAGTCTATGCATGAACTCCGTCGTCGAGAACCCTTCGATCTCCTCCAGGTTCAGCTTCGGCACGGCGGCAGTCGTCGCCTCGGCCTCCTTCTCCTTGCCTGACTCCGGCAGGGCCCTCACCCGGCTCCCACCCCGCTTGGCTGCGGAGCTCGCGGTGAGGAACAGCGCGCCTATGTCGGCCGCGGTCACGAAGGAGCTGAGCCGCCGCATCGGGAACATGACGTAGACGTTCGCCATCTCGAGGTCCTCGTCCGCGTTGAGCGCCGAGAACCGCCGCCCGGCGCGGAGCGACGCCGAGTTGACGAGGAAGTAGTTCGGGGTCTCGAGCATGAGCTCGGCCGCCTTGGTCTGCGCGTGGAACTGCTGGACCTCCCCGCCCGGGAAGATCACCTTCGCGGCCCTCGACTGCCGCCCGGCGGGGCCCGACAGGGTGCACGACACGTAGTTCCCCATAGCAAGCGCGACCACGCACAGGCACAACCGCCGATGCAGCACGGCTTCTTCCGGCGACGATAAAACTTGTGCCGAGCGCTCAGGACAAAGATGGGAAGAATCGAGATTTGGGTTTTAAGGCGTGAATGGTGGAGAGATGAGGAACTTTATCTATAGAGAGAGAGAGAGAGAGAGAGAAAAGACAATGTCTGCAGCTGAGAGAACTTAGTGATGGAGAGAGATTATGTGTCGAATTTATGGTTATAATGGGAGGGGGTTGAATGGTTTGACAAATAATTTATGGAACGGAGGATTTGAGGAAATGATAGAAAAAGTCCAATTTTTGAACAGGAATGGAAGATTCTTCGAGTGGGACAGTTGTTCGTTTTAGGTTTAAATCCGCGTCGGTAGACCAGAAATATTATGAATATTATTATGTGTACGAAGAAAACCAAATTGGAACAGGGAATTACACGGAATCGCAGCTGTTTTTTCCTTATTCTTTCCGAATTTTTTGAGAACCAACCTACCTGGCTCGCGGGTCGGATGATGGGACCGCCCAGGATTCACGGAGCCTGGAGGTTTGTGACACGGGGTGGTGGTGCCCCAGATTCTTGACGTGGGGTGGGTCCGGAGTCCCATTTTCCGTGGAAACCCCGTAACTTCTACCCTTTTATCATAATTAATTTCATAATATCTTGTTATCTTAGACTGTGGTCCCGTGAAATTTATAAGAACCTCACGTATAATTCTCTTTTTCACGTATTCTTATCGTATTTCATGTATTTAGAAGAGGCTTGTGGCCGAGCTTTATACAGGCAACGCCGAAATTGGACGGATAGACGATTAATTTACTTTTTTCCCGATTAATTTTGATTAAAAGGGAAACACATGGATAGAAACTAACTAAACTTTAGGATTTGATTTGATGACATGGTTAGTGGTCCCAAAACGGCTACCCGTCCACTAAGCAGGGAGTTGCTCGGCCACTACGACCATTGTCAAGGAATTTGCGCATGTTTTAACTTTGAGGTAGTGGAGCGAGCATTGATGATAACTAGATAATGCGGTTGGGGAATTGTCTTGTCGCCTCATTATGGATTAATTCTCAAACGTGTCGTCCATCCAAAGTTGTGTCCAAGTGTTTTCATAATTTTTTTTAATATTATAAAAAATCCCAAATTAATACAAATGTGATAAATTTACTCAAAATTAAAACTTCAAATTGGTACACCTGTGACAAATTTACTATCCGTTAGAATTAGTTAAATTTTACTGTCAAATTACTTTGTTAGATGACACGTGGCAGCTGACATGTATATTAGTTTGGGGTTTTTACCTTCTGTTTGTCGCATGTGTACCGGTTTGGAATTTCTCATGGTATTAACCAATTTTAATGGAAACTAACGGAGGGTGGATTTGTCACAGATATATCAGTTTGAGGTTTTTTGTGGTTAAAAAATTAATTTGGGATAAACTTGTTGCAAGTATACCGATTTGATTTTTTTTTTTTTTGGTGGTAAAAAATAGTTTGAGATTAATTTGTCACATGTATATCAGTTTGAGTTTTTCGTGATAAAAAAACTAATGAATTTTTGTGCGCAGTAATTCGAGAATGACGTGCTTCGAAAGCATCTAATTAATAGTCCGTTCATAGTTTTCAATCACGCGAGGCTTTGTTTGAATTGAGATGATATCGATATGTTCTCAACTCTATCAGCAGGATCGTTGGTCAGGGGATAAACTCCCGAGCGATAAAATGAACCCTCCAATTAAACTGAGAGCTCTATTAAGTGTTGTCTATAATGAGGTTTTTTCTTTCTTTCTAGAAAGCAATGATTATGCATGCCATAAGGGCAGACAGTGTATTGGAAATTTGTACAGCAACAGTGCATTAAACACTCGTTAAGCATGCTTAATAAGCGTCCATGCGGCACTTGTTAAATAATTAGTAAATGAAAATTAGATCGTTCGAATGTTCAGATCTTCACATTTTCGGTAAGCTGACAACAATCTCACAAATCTACAACGAGGCCACGGACCACCTGATGGTTCAAAAGACGAGATTGTGCGGATGGTATAGGAGCACGATATGTGATTGATCACATCGACAAGTCCATCCGCACTTTAAAGTTTTGTGTACTTTAGTCATGGCCACAGGCCGGGTTGGGCCCGGAACTGGCCAGGGTCAAACCCGGAACCGGCCTGTTGACCGGGCCCGCGGTTCCAACCCGGAACCAGCTCGTGGCATAAGGGCCCGGTTACGATTTATTCAAACCTTGAACTAGATCCAGAACCGGCGGTTTAGAGCCGGTTCCAAATCGTGAAAAAAATAAAAATAAAAATAAAAAAATAATTTTTTACAATTTACAATTTGATTAAAATTATATTTGATAATTCATTATTTGATAATTTCATTACAATTTTATTACAAATTCATTACAATTTAATTTTTAAACTCAAAAATCGAAACCAAAATAGAAGGTAACCGGCGATTTAAAACCGGAACCGGAATCGCCACATAAGGGCTCGGTTTCGGTTCCCCCTAAATTGAAACTGGAACCGGCGGTCTCCGGCATGTGGCCATGACTAGAGTACGTACTCAAACTTTCAAACTCGCTTCTTATCTGATTCACGAGTTTTGTATGATATTTTTTTATGAGCGTACAACGCGTAATTTATTTGTGTAGAGGTGCTTTTTCTGTTCATTAAAAAAGTCGCAAAGCAGCTTGTCGCTTTTCTACTTCCTCGTACAGTTCTTAAGTTTTGTGACAGCTGAGATTTGACTTGCGTGGATGATGCATATCTGAGAAGAACTTCTTTTCTGTCTCTCTAAGCTAAGAAATAAGCAAAACTAGAACCCCTCCTTTCTCGGAAACTGTCTTCAACTCTTTCTAGACGCCTTATCCTTCTCCATGGTAGATGTGAGCCAAACTTAGATTTTGCTAAATATGGTTTCGGAACACAATACTCGTCGGTTACGATGTCGTTTCCGTTTTTCACGAGCTAGTTGATTTTGCTTCCTCAGAGCTTAATTACAGCTGATATGTATGGCTTCTAGACATCATTAAGGTACATGGAATGAACTCTTAAAGAGTTACGATTGCTATCAACACATGCTTCGTCCTAACACAGATGTGTACTCATTTTGGCGCCGAACATAGACGACCGATCTGGACCAAGCCTTTCGTTTCATCCTTCCGAGCTACTCGACGACATCGGAAAATCTCTTCATCATCATTTTTTTTGTCGAATATCTAAATTCAATCCTATCAACGATGCAAGAAAGTAATGGAAATTCGTATAACACAAGAATTTACGTGGTTCAGCAGGGGAGATGTTCCGCCTACCTACGTCCACGGGGAGATGAGATCTGTTTCACTAATAACGTAGAAAAGTGTACAGCCGCTCTTCCCACCCGCTCTCTATTCTTTAGAGACATGTTTCGCCATAAATAGATATAGCGAAACCCTACATGGCATAAATTACAAAATTGCCCACATAGCCTAAAATATTTAACTTTTCCATATAAATCATGCTATGACTGAACATAAAACGCCTCTGGCGGCTTGGAGGTGCTGCCCCCGCGACCCCAGCCGGGGCAGCCCCGGACCCCCGCCCGCTTACCGGGGAGCGGGATTCCCGTGCTGTCCAGTCGTCAGGGGACCTTTCGGAACCGCCTCATAATCTCTTGGATAATAGAATACAAGACATCAACCTCAATACTTTTCGCCGCCTAAATGTCGACTTTCCATCTCCTAGAAACAAGGCAAACGAAATGGTGTAAACCTCATCGGTGCTTGCTTTCTCAATACCAACCCCCCAAAAGAATTGCTGAATCTTGTGTCTTGCAGCAGCACTACGGGTGCGCTGCATGCGAGGGTAATAAGTTGACCTCCGATCCGTGGTCAGCTTTACTTGCAGATATATCTTTATTTACTTATTATAATGTTAACTTCGAAAAGGGTGTGAGCTGGGTGACGGTGTCGGTTACTTTGCCACGCTGAAATGCAGCTCATCATTCAATAACTTTTCCTCTGCCAACCTATCTTGATCTCATGATCTGCTCTGTTCGTTTATTCTAATAAGTTGTCTGCAGTAAGAGTCAAAGCTTAATGAATAGTTCAGAAGCCAGCAAACCCCCCACCAGAAATTATTCCATCAGCTGATCTGTTCGTTTTCATACTCCTTCAAAGTACAACTATGAAAGGAGGTGTGTCGAAATCCAGTTTCGAAGCTGCGATGGAATCGTATCCCCGTCTAACTACTCGGATCGATGAGCTTATTATATGCGAAGAATGTCTCTGGGTATTGTCCTTAAGAAAGTAGATCTGTAGCTTTGTAGAATCGGGTGTTGTTTCGACATTCTTGTTAGGAGGTGCAATTGCAGGCAGACAACTCACTAGCTCTTACCGACCTGAGCTCTCGGGGTAGCTCGACCCGCAAGCTACTCATGCTTCGCCCGAGAGTTTTAATATGCTCATTGTCGATTCGATTCGCCGTATAATGATGTGATATCTATCTGAACCTTTTTTTTTTCCGGATTAAGAAAGATTACTGACGTTAACAATACCAGCAACACTGAGCTATCCGAACAAGCATTCCCCGAGCACCTTCGACGTTCAACTCATCAAATGCCAAGTTCAACTTCTCAAGAGCTTCACTGGAAGACTACACAGCAGTAAACGTGTTCACCTTCTCAGATATGCTCCAAGGCCTAGAGTTTCAAGTAATATGACTCAGCATCGATTCTCCGATTCCCACACGAAGTCTGCCCTTCATCTGGATGAGTCCCTTTCCCATTCTGAAGCCAAGCTTCAAATGCAACTTTAACAGCAAATCGAAATTTCAGCCACAGCTCGTCTAGGATGAGGAGAAATCTTATCATGGACAAACCCTCTAATTGTTTCTGCTAGACCAACATATTTCCCGGGACTTGATGCGAGAGCCCTCTGTATCCGGAAGAGCCCAAGAGAACTCTCGATGCCAATCTGCAGCAGGTCGATGATGGCCTAGCAAACTCAGAAATTGACTGTTTGGGTATGGTTGCGTCAAACTCCCCCATGCCAATGGCTGTATCACCTGGTGTGCAGAAGATGATGCTTTTTTACCAACAACAGGATGACTTAGGAAGGAGATATCATACGATTTGTTGCACTGCGTAAATGCGAGCCGGCCAAATATATATATGTGCTGATGAACCCATGAGATTTTAGACGTTTAAGGGCCCTTAGATGTGAGTCTTTATCACCTATTGATCTTTTTGGTTTTCTCCTGGCTTTCAGTAGGTGTTAAGAGTCAAGAGTTCTAACCAGAACAGCCAAAAAACAAAAAGAAAAAAAATCCAAATGGGAGTCGTCGCTCAGGAGTCTGAGAACGAAGGGAAGACGGTTGTAGATCAATGCTACAAATACAAGGTTATCGAATTAATGGACAACACAACAACATACGAATCCCACGTACATTCGGTTGGTTCAGTTACTGTTCGAGGCGAGCTCTCGCGATCAAGTCCTAGGAAGTTAATCCTCATGAATCCCATAGTCCAGTACAGGTGCCGGTAGCATGCTTTTGACCGGTAGAGAGTGTAGAAAGAAACTCTCCTTTTTGTATTCAATGAATATTTCTGTACATTTTACAATGCTCAATCCTGTCATATATATATAGGACATATGACAACCCTAATTAGGAGATATACAATAGGAAGGATTCTATACTAGGAAGAAATCTATATAATAAAAATTTCCTAACAAATAAGCTAAAATAGCTCACGACCACACTCCCCCTCAAGTAGGTGCAAAGATGTCTTTGATACCCAACTTGATAAGTGAGCAGTGAAATTCTCTACTTGACAGTGCCTTTGTCAATATATCAGCTAACTGGTCTTCAGACTTGACAAATGGTAACTGGATCACTTTTGCCTCCAAATTCTCTTTGATGAAATGTCTGTCAATCTCCACATGTTTGGTTCTATCACGCTGAACTGGATTATGAGCTATGTTTATGGCTGCTTTATTATCACAAAACAATTTGATTTCCAAACCCGGTGGATACCCGAGCTCAGTTAGCAGCTTCCGAAGCCATAGAAGTTCACATAACCCCTTTGCTACACCTATGAATTCAGCTTCTGCACTAGACCGAGCTACAACATTTTGTTTCTTACTTCTCCATGTAACAAGGTTGCCTCCCACAAATGTAAAATACCCTGATGTAGACCTCCTGTCTGTCACACTTCCAGCCCAATCTGCATCTGTGTAACCTTCTATTTCAAGGTGGCCATTCTTTGCAAATAGCAACCCCTTTCCTGGGGCTGACTTCAAATATCGAATGATGCGCCACACAGCACTCATATGATCTTCACTAGGTGCATGCATGAACTGACTCACCACACTTACTGCATGAGCAATATCAGGACGTGTATGTGATAAGTAAATCAATCGACCTACTAACCTTTGGTATTTCTCTTTATTAGTAGGCGTCTGATCAGTGTACTCTCCAAGCTTATAGTTTTGTACCATAGGAGTGTCTGCAGGCTTGCAATCTAGCATGCCAACTTCGGTCAAAAGATCAAGAACATACTTCCGATGAGACAAGTAAATCCCTTCCTTTGACCTAGCAACCTCGATTCCCAGGAAATATTTCAAACCTCCCAAGTTCTTCATCTCAAACTTCCTAGATAATAATTCCCGCAGTCTCATAATCTCTGCACTATCATTGCCTGTAATAATCATGTCGTCTACATATATGATAAGAGCTGCCATTCTTCCTTGAGCACCTTTTAAGAACAAAGTATGATCTGAGTTACTTTGGGGAGTATCCATACCTTTTCATAGCTGAGCTAAAGCGACCAAACCATGCACGAGGGGACTGCTTCAACCCATACAATGATCTTTCCAGCTTACAAACCATGTTTGGCTTATCTGCGCATCTGTATCCAGGTGGAAGCTCCATATAGACCTCCTCCTCTAAATCTCCATGAAGAAATGCGTTCTTCACATCAAATTGATGCAAAGGCCAGTCCAAGTTTGCAGCCAGAGATAACAACACTCTTATAGTGTCTAACTTCGCAACTGGAGAGAATGTTTCCTGATAATCCACCCCATAAGTCTGTGTATACCCTTTAGCTACCAGTCGCGCCTTATACCTCTCAATAGTGCCGTCTGCCTTATGTTTGACTGTGAACACCCACCTACATCCAACCGACTTTTTATCCTTTGGTAGTTCCACAAGTTTCCAGGTTCGATTTTTCTCCAACGCCTCCATCTCTGCCTCCATTGCTTGAAGCCATTTCGGATCCTTCATGGCTTCTTCAACCCTGTTTGGAACTTGAACTGAGGAAATTGTGAACACGAAGGCTTGTAGTGGTGTGGAGAGCCGCTTGGCAGACACATAGTCTGCAATAGGGTATCGAGACCGGCGGTCCTCTACATCTGGAGAATATCGATTCGGTGGTTTACCCCTATTATGCCTGTCGGGTAGCTTATAACCAGTAAGCACATCAGTATCTTCAAAAGAATCAAGTACAATAGAAGTACTTACCTCAGGTACATTCTCAGGAGTTTGGAGTGGTACTGAAGAGGGCAAAGAGGGCGAAGACAAGGAGGGCTGTTGCAGCTGTGCATCTGTTGACACCTGTTCAGACCCATGCAGTAATTCAGTGTTGTCCAGTCGTGCAGCCTCAGAATCATGCGGCAGTAGCTCAAAATCTTCAGCCTCAGCAGCCTCAGAATCACGTGGCCGTGCGCACCCATCCGTCGCTCCTGCAATCCCAACCTCCCACCAATGTCTGGTTCTACAACTAGTCTCCCCCTGAACATGACACTGGGGGGAAGGAAAATAGGACTCAGTCTCGGTAAATGTTACATCCATGGTGACATACGTGCGCTTCCCGGCAAGATCATAACAACGATACCCTTTCTGAGAAGGGCCATAACCAAGAAACACACATTTGACTACACAAGGGTCAAGTTTGGTCCGCTGATTTTTGTGAAGATGGACATAAGCGACACACCCAAACACCTTAGGAGGCAATGTAAGAACCGAAGGAAGAGACACGTGGGCGGCAAGTGCTTGCATTGGCGTGCGATAGCTCAGAATGCGGGAAGGTATGCGATTCAACAAATAAGCAGCTGTGACTACGGCAGAATCCCAAAAACGATGGGGAACATGGCTACCCTCTAACAGTGCTCGAGTGGTTTCAAGAAGATGGCGATTCTTACGCTCAACAACACCATTCTGCTGAGGAGTCTGAGGGTAAGAAGTTTCATGTATCAAACCATGTTCTTGAAAATAAGCTGCCAGAGGTTTACTTAAGTATTCGCCACCATTATCAGACCTGAGAACCTGAAGTTTGGCCCCAAACTGAGTCTGAATCATACGGTGAAAAGTCCGAAAGATAGCTTTAGCCTCATTCTTATGTTTCATCAAATATAGCCAAGTCATACGTGTGCAATCGTCAACAAAGATGATAAACCATCGAAACCCAGATACAGTAGTAATAGGAGACGCACCCCATACATCAGAATGAATTAAGGAAAAAAGGGGTGGAACTTATATTCAAACTAGGAGGAAAACAAGTGCGATGGCTCTTTGCCAAAATACATGTATCACACTGAAAACTAGAGTTCGATAGACCATGAAATAACTTGGGAAACAAATGCCGTAAATACCCAAAGGATGGGTGACCTAACCGACGGTGCCATAACCAAAGTTCCTTCTCTTGAGCTAACTGTCCACGAGAATGATAGGTCCGTCCAGAAGTAATTTCATCCACGAAATACAGCCCCTCCCTCTTAGTACCACGCCCAATAATCTCCTTCGCGAGAATGTCCTGAAACAGGCAAAAATCAGGGTACATGAGCACAACACAGTTCAACTCACTAGTAAGTTGTCCAACTGATAACAGACGATTAGACAATGCAGGAACAAGTAAGGTATGAGATAGAGAGAGAGAGAAGGCGTGATAGACACACGCCCAGCAGCCGTCACAGGAAAGCTATGTCCATTGGCATTGTAGATATGATCTCGACGTGGTGTAGTAGATGTACGAAGGTCACCAGATTCCGGAGTCATATGATCAGTAGCGCTAGAATCAATTATCCACCCATGATGACCATCACCATGTCCATTAGCAAAGACAAACCCACAATTACCTTCAAGAGATTCGGCATTAGCAGATTCAGGTTCCATGGGAATTAATGACAAGCCGCTAGTCACTAAGGAGGCTTGTCCTCCATTTCGCCCCTTTTGTGAGCCTGGTTTCTTTTTCTTGGTCTGAAAATCATCCCACCAGTCCGGATAACCATGCAGTTTAAAACAAGAGGCTGCTGTATGTTTAGGATTCCCACAGTGAGAGCATCCCTCGGATTGAATTGGCATACCAGGTTTACGGCGAGGTTCCGAGGCGAAAAGCACTACCTGGAGGTGTGGATCACCCTTGCCCCGCTGTGTCACCATGGCGGAACCAGAGGTGACCTCGACGGGAGTGGAGAGCATGACAGATTGGCGCATATCCTCTCGCCTGACTCGGGCATAAGCTTGCTCAATAGTGGGAAATGGATCCATCTTCAGAACATCGGCACGAACATTATCCAGGCGGTCATCGAGACCATCCAAAAAAGTATAAACTCGATCTTCATGGACAATGGCATTGTACCTCAGAATATCGGCCGGACATTGCATAGGATTAGGACGTCGGAAATCAATCTCACGCCAGAGGCCTTGAAGATCATTGTAATATTTCTCGATGGGTCCACCGCCTTGCTTCAATCGAGAAACCTGCCTCTTAAGATCATAGATTTGGGAGGTGTCAGATCCATCAAAAAAGGTCGTTGCCACAGCATCCCATACGGCTCTAGCAGTAGGAAACTGAATAAAGTTTGGTATCAAGGCTGGATCTATAGAATTGATAAGCCAACCTTTCACTGTAGAATCATCGGTCTTCCATTGTATAAAAAACGGATCGGTAGGAGGGGGCTCAGGAGAACCACCATTCAAATAGCCCAGTTTGTCTTTGCCCGAGACATACATCTCAACAACCTGGGACCATAAGCCATAATTTTTGCCATCAAGCTTGACAGCAATCGGTGCAGCAGGAGGTTCAACACGCGGGGGCGCGGCCTGCTGGGTCAAGAGCTGCTTCATCGCAGCAGTCAGGTCTGCCAGAATGGCAGCAGCAGAGGCACTAGCATCCGCTTGGTTGGTTGCAACAATCGGCTGTTCGTCGGCCATGAGATCAGGTTCGCAAACTGAATTGCGATGAAGAAGATCGAGTAAGATGCACGTCGGACGGCGCAATAGAGGAAGAAAGCGAGCCCAATAGCGGGACCGCCGTAGTCGATGATTGACGTACAGTACCCTAAGGATCAAACCCTAGAGCTTTGATACCATGTAGAAAGAAACTCTCCTTTTTGTATTCAATGAATATTTCTGTACATTTTACAATGCTCAATCCAGTCATATATATATAGGACATATGACAACCCTAATTAGGAGATATACAATAGGAAGGATTCTATACTAGGAAGAAATCTATATAATAAAAATTTCCTAACAAATAAGCTAAAATAGCTCACGACCACAGAGAGAGGTAAAAATTGTCTCGATGAGCGAAAGCTAGCTCGAAACATTGCTCAGATCGTACTACCAGAAACGAACAATCTCTTTGGTATCCGTTTCAATGCCATATGCAATCAACAATCAGTTCGGCGTCCTTTGTCTTTCGTGATAGGACCATAATGGACTTGGTGTGCCACTGCAATGCAAAGTCTCATTGATGCTCTTGAGCCAAGCAGACAGAAACAAAGAACCAGGAGCCACAATTTAAGTAAAGCTGGCACCTTTTGGGATGCTTCCTGAGATCATGCAGACAAAAACATCACATTGTTTTACTTTCGCACTTACTGATTATTTTGGAGCCTGCCATTTGGACTAACTCTACCTTTTCCCGCCATGAGAGACCTTCACTTCGTTGAGCATTTGGTGCTTTTGCACTTGATCTTCCCTTAGTTCTCCATCTTTCTCTCTAGGATCTACCGTTGGCGGTCTGCTCAAATTGGACATATGCGGTCGACTGACCTGACAATCCCCTCCCATTTATACAAGCTCCAGATGAGTCATTTTCTGTGCCTTTGTTGACAGAAATTGAGGCAATTCGTGCACAGACACCTCCACAGAAAAAGGAGACGGACAGTGTCGAGTCCTTCCCCATGAATGGCGGCGACGGCGTCTACAGTTACTCCCACAATTCTTTCTTGCAGGTAAGTTCGAGTAGACCCACTTTCTACGATGCCTTGATCGACGTAGTTAGTCTAACCTCTATGTTCTGTTTCCTTCATGATTAGTCTAAGCTGTATGTTTTATTTGCAGAGAAGAGGCATAGATGTTGCCATGAAAATGATTGACGAGATGATCATGGAGAAGCTCGATGTGGACGCGTTAATCTCATCTTCGTCAATATTCAGGATAGCGGACTTAGGATGTTCCGTCGGTCCAAACGCGTACTTCGTCGTGGAAAGAGTTATAGAATCTATCAAGCTCAAGTGCCAATCTCAGGGCCTTGATTTGAAGAACCTCGAGTTCCAAGCATTCCTCAATGACCAGGTCACCAACGATTTCAACATGCTATTCAAGTCCCTCCCCATGGAAAAAGCTTACCATGTTTCCGCTGTGCCGGGCTCTTTTCACGGTCGCTTATGCCCAAGGGCTTCTCTTCAATTCATCCATTCATCTTATGCACTCCAATGGCTATCGAGAGTGCCACCGCAAGTAACAGAAGAAGGATCTTCAACTTGGAACAAGGGGAGGATTCACACAGCAAACGCGCCACAAGACGTCGTGGAGGCTTACCACGAGCAATTCGTGAATGACATGGAGATTTTCTTGAAGGCTAGAGCAGCGGAGCTTGTGTCTGGAGGACTAATGGCCATTCTCATTCCAAGCACACCGACTTGTTCGAAATGCACTTTCGGGGCGCTCGTGCAGCTTCTGGAATCTGCTCTCATGGATCTTGTGAGCTCGGTAAGAGGCTATGCAAAACTGAGATTTGCTTCTCATGCGTCCACAACATAATTTGGGGCTGTCTAGATAAAATTCACAAACATGGTCATTTTACTACACAAAGCTCTAACTTTTTTGCAATTTAATCCGGTCACGCTTGCATTGTTGCATTCATTTGTGTGATTTGAGTATGCTTATATTCGACAAGTATCCTGGTCCAAAAGGTGAGAGCTTCTAGGGTCATAAAAAGTTCAAACTGCATGGTAATGTTAACAGTTTGAAGACAGAAATATGCAATCAAATGTAAACAAAACTATCATTTGGTGAATTATATCCTTGATTTGGTGCTTTAATCCTGAAGGGACTGCTCTGTGAAGAGAAAATACACTCATTCAACTTGCCCCTTTACCATCCGACTTTGGCGGAGATGGAGGCCCTGGTGAAGCGAAATGGGAATTTCAACATCGAGAGGATGGGTCCGTTGGTTCGTCCGCCGCGTCCGGAGGGATCCGAAGCGATGGCCAGTGTGACCATGATGCACTTCAGAGCCGGCTGGGAGGGGCTCATCAAGGCGCATTTCGGGAGTGAAATGGTTGACCCCGTGCTCGAACACTTCAGGAAGAAGGTCAAAGAATCGTCCGTCTTCGCGGACCCTTCGTATAATCAGAAGGCCGAGACTTTCATCTTCCTGAAGCGCTTGTGATCAGATACAATACAAGTCGGAGACGGGCTATCAGGACTCAGGAGCAGCAAGCTTGGTTGATGCCGGAGGCCAAATAAGAATTAGATTGTTGTTAATTTTCAAACAAAGCACACATGCTCTCTCTTCGTTCGACCAGAATGATCAACATGTTTCATACAAACGAAAGATAATCAATCTTAGATTTGGTGCATCAAGATTCGTACAGTAAATCAAAAGGAGTTCCTCACTTGATCCTAACACAAGCAGAAAAGGAAGTTTTGCCCCAAGAACGAAGCGTAGGAAGGCAAAAAAGTTGTCACTATCACTTCACTCGGCGTCTAATCTGTCCTATGTACATTTCAATTCAAACTAACGGCTGACCAAGTCCCGATGGCTACTTCAACCGCTCTCGACAAGATCACCGCCGCCGAAACCGGGACGCTCATCATCATGACAGCCAGCATCCCGACAGCCACGCTCGGCCTAGTACTCATCAATCGTGACTGCAACACCCCGACGAACTTGCACACGTACTCGTCATAGCACGTGTAGTATCTCTTCTCCCACTCCATCCAATCCTTCGGGGGCTCGTAATTGCGCTCGATCATCTTCATCTCGTGAATCCGCTTCCTCAGGATTATCATGCCCTCGTCGGCGAGCCGCCCGCCGCAACCCCCCTCATAGCTGTCGCGTCTCGCAGCCAAAACCACGGCGTCATGCTTCCTTCCTCGGGATCGACGGGCAGTGAAATTCAAGGGGAGGAATGTTGAAGCAGAACACAGAGAAGTCGATTCCATTGAGAGATCTTTGAGTAGAATCAGAGTCTGAGTCGAGTCGAGTTTTGTGAGAATGTATTGATGGATGAAACAGAGGATTGGTTCTGTTTTTATAGTCTACGATGATTTATATAAACGGATTTTCCTGAGATTGAGACGCTGGACTAGGAAGTTGGGGACCAAGTTTCCGTTATGGACACGTGTCGTTTCCGTGTCGCGTTGGTGCTAAAACAAATGCTGATCTGAAACTGTTTAATGTCGCCCGTCCACTTGTCAATAAGATGTGAGGAACGGGGCTTTGGGAATCTGTATGACGGCAATGGTCGGCGATTATATATATTTAATTGAATTAATGATTGGGCCATTTCCTTAGTTTCTCCTCCACTTAAGCATTAGAGATAGGGGTGAACAAACTGGACTGGATAGGCCCGGACTGGATCGGCCGAGTTGGTTCGGTATACTTAACGTTCTAACAAAGCACGGGTCATGAATTCAAATCCCGACACTCGTTTTCGATTTTCTCCTGTTTGTTATTCTTGTTACTGTGCTTGTTTCCTGTTCCAAGTAATGTTAGCTAGATGAACTTAACCGTTTGTGATGTGGGCTTTCTCTAATGGATATGCACGTTAAGGTGAGATCATTCCAGTTCCAAGTACATCTCAATTGTTGAATTATTTGAGACCGTAATGTATCGAATGCCTAGTTGCTTAGGTTTAGTGGTTGAAATGCATGGGGGTGAGTAGTTCATTTGAATCATTCGGTTCTTTCATAATGATATTATGGTATGATTGACATATTAGATGATGTACACTCTATACAGAAATAATCGTGATTGCACCTACATAATGAAGTGGCTTAACATATCTTAAATTCCGTTTGTTTCGCAAAAAATATTTTTCAGGAAAACATTCTCCTCATCTTCCGGCATTTGGTTCGCTTAGAAAAATGAGTCAACGGAAAAAAGGTTCTTTACCTATGCTTATATTCAGGAAAATGATTTCCCTTTTTAAAAATCAAAAATCATTTTATAATATGTCTAAATATTGAGCCTTGGATCAGAAACTCTGCGTTTGGTCATGAGAACCCGACGATCGCTCTCGAGCCCGTGGCAGTGGGGCTAGGTCTACCGAGGTCCATCGAGGCAGGGCCCAAGACTAGGACCCAATGCCGGCACTTGGGTCTATCGATGTCGAGCCCAGGTCCATCAAGGTCGGACCTGGGTCCCACAGTGCCGGGGCTCGGCCTTGAAGGACTCGGGCCCGGGCGCCAAGGTTTGGGGCCCGACCTCGATGGAACCAAGCCCGGGAAATGGGGTCCTGGGCCCATATTCAGATCACATGTGTTGGCCAATGCTTACTTAATACAATTGGCTTCCGCAGACAATGTTTGTGTTTGGTTATTGACCGTATTCAGATCACACGTGTTGGCCAATACCAATATATCGTTTACTCTTTCGTTGTTGACACCCAACATGTTTTATTAATTAGCATCAAAGTTGGCTTTATTAGGGTGCCTACAGTTGCTAAACAGGTTTCATTGAGTTATGAAGGAGGACACAAACTGACTTCCTTCAGATACATCTAGTCTGCAGTCGAATTCTGTCTACAGTAGAACTTATGCTGGTCACGGACTAAAAGACTAATTTCTACTGATGAGATAAAATACAAAAGAACGGGAAAAGAAGGACAAGACAATTGGCATGTATCAGTAATGAAGTACATGCTGTTTTGCTGCAGAATGTGCATCAAGAAGGCAGCTTGAGCTGAATGACTATTCTATCACTAATGACCAGATTTCCTCAAGGGTGAATGATTGAGTGAGTGGTCCCAAGAGAACCAAAGAACTAATCGTTTTGACATCGATCAGTATTAGAGGTACAGCCAGAGTAAGACGGGAAGATGATTTTACCATCAAAATGTACAATCAATCCCGATCCGCTAAAGAAAGGATTTGGCTTTACGTGCATATCCAACGAGAATCAATTGAACAAAGAAATGAAAGAGCTGTACTAGTCATCATATGAGGCATGAGGAGCAGCGGTGCACCCAGGGTCGAATGGATCTTCAGACCCACAGCAGTGCCAATACTGATAAACTTTGCCTGAGCCTGGAGTATCCATGGTGCCTCCACTGTACACACTCTCAAACTTCCTCCTTGTTTCCCCTGGAGAAATGAACAACACAAAGTATTACACGTCGGATCACCATTCACGTTCAAATGCACATGAGACGAATGACAACATAAACAGATAAACTGGCTCAAATTGTTCAAAAACAGTGTCTCGGAGGAATACACGTCTTATTCTCCGTAACCAGACTTCTAAAGTTGGGCATGAGCTGAAAACTAGAATGATATTCTGGTTTCATACATGTTATTAACTGAAATTATCAAGCAACTGTTTAGCACAATGCATGGTTTATTGAATCTCGGCTGATAATCATCCAATTTGAGCGACAAAATCATGGGCTTCACTGCAATCCGATGCAAGTATTTCCATTTCGTCTCACAGACAGCATATAATTGGGAGGAATTCCAGTACTAGGAAATACTTTGAAAATTTTTATAGATTCAATTTGAAAATACGGTAACTGTCAATTTTAAGCGCTACAATGGCACAAAGATGAACCATTGTGCTTCAGTTGATAGTACTTGAGTCAACAATACAAATTCTACTTAACTTTCTGCTAGTAAGGAAATCTTGGTAGAGTTGACCACCACTTCCAGCAATTACCAGACTGATATGTATGCAAAAGCCTACAATGCTTATACTTGAAGTGCATGCTTAGAAAGCTTGTTAAAAGAGAAAACAACCGATAAAGCAGGACCAGATGCAAAAGATGCTTAAAATTTCAACATTGTAGATCTGCTAAAGCAAAATGAAATACAGGAAGTTCATTTCTAACAATTTATGTCAAAAAGGTTCCATTTTCTCATTCACCTTTCGCAGAAAATTGAGACATTGCACTTCAGATATAGTTTACAGTTTGCACTGTCCATTTGAAAAAAGCCCGGGCAGCTTATTTTCATCCTGGAGGCTGATCGAGCATTTAAGCTACAAGAAATCAGAAGCTCTCAATCCAAAATGTATAAGTGCGCCAAAGTGCGAAAGTACCTTGACCCAAGTGAGATGGACCATCAGTGATCTATGAAGCTACACGCTTGATGAACATTTATCAATTTATCCTAACTCAGAACAAACATCTAGTTATCATGGCATCAGAATCCTTTTCAAGTCCCGTAACCTCACTTGGTTGACAACCAATCTAGCCCTGCTCAGTAGTTCCGTAGCAGGTTTTTTCGATTTTGTTCATCCTATCCATGTAATTGCAATCCACCATCAATTCATTTCTAGAGCTCAGCTGATACTAAAGGTTCGGCTATACACATGATCTAATTGGATGCGCCTTCTAGCAGCATAAAATTGTTGAATGAACCTCTGGCCTAGCACAAGCAACTCACCTAAATCATGCCCAACGAAAAAAGGTTGGGGAAGGGATGAATAAATCAAGTGGATTTGAGCCATTTTACCACCACACCGCTAGCTACAGCTAAATCCTTGACTCGAGCATTTCGCCACCATAATTCCCAAACTCCGCCAAAGAATCGAAATCGCCAACTCGTCCATTTCACGAAAATTACCAAAATCTTCGGACCAAATATCTTGGAAGTTGGATAAGGACAATAACGAAGTGTCAGAGTCTACCGAAACAAGAAAAGAGCGCGAGATATGGGAGCAAGCAATCGACCTCCGAAGTGGGCGGTGTGAAAGCGACAAGCACGGGGGTGGTTGAGGGAAGGGTCGAATTGGGTCTTGCAATTCCTGCACGTCCTGAGGTCGTTCTTGCCGGGACCGGAAGGAGAGCAACATCGGAGGGCGAAGAGTCTTGTGGAGGCGGCACTGGTCCGCGTTTTGAGCGGTCGGCGAAGCGGAATCGATGAGGCCGAGCTCTGTAACTGCGGCAGTGATGGCGAGTGGCTGAGTGAATGGGAGAAAGTGAGAGCCATCATCTTCTTTTGTCCCTCGACAGAGGAGGCTCAGATTACTGGGTTCATAGGATGGACGGGGGTCTAACGTTGACCGTTTGGCTGACGATGTTAAGACACGATTAGGGAAGCATTTGAGGTAATCAAGGGCCAATCGCGATTTATTAAGCTCCTTCTACTTCTATAGTGGGCCTCACTGTCTCTTTTCTACGGCCCAGTCAAGCCCCAAGCGGTTATTAGTTATTACCGTTAGCTACCGTCAAGTGAGTGGCGACCGGAAGGACGATAATACCCCTGCGGCCCTCTCCTCTCCTCCGAAAATTCAATTCAATGTCACTTTGACCTGACTTCCAGCACCCCAACGAGAACCCTAGAATTTGGGGCTTTCGATTCCGTGATGCGAACGTGGCGAGAAACATCGCCAGCATGAGCAAAGAGGACGAACCGAGCATCGCTCCGGTGCCGGATAGATGGTACAACATCAGCCTCGGCCCTTCCTTCGAACACCACCACCCCTCTTCCAAGTTCTGCACTTTACGATGTATGTAGCTTCAAGTTCTACGAATTTTCCTCGTCCTTTCTGTAACTTTTCGCGTTTCTATTGGGAAGAAAAGCGAATGCAGGATCTATTTTTGCTCCCGGGTTTGTCTGTTCTGGTGGCGTTGCACACGGAAGTAGTTGAAATAGTAACAATATGCTTAGTTTATGTGAATGTCGAGGGGAAGAGGAACCAACCCAACTTCCCAACGGAGGACTCGGTTGCAGAATGCAAGTTTACCGCTCTCTTCTCTATAGACGCTGAACTAGTGGTGGAAAAGACCTTCCTTGTATGCTCTCTGGTTTTCGAGTGATGGTACCTCCTTTTCAAAGTAAAACTAGCTGTTTGCTGGGAGGCCGTTTAAATTGTTAGATCCTCTACCTCCCAAGTGTTGTTTGGATGCGGGGATTGTGCAAATAGTACTATTGTTAGCTTGATTAGTTGTTTGACTTGGCTAGTACGTGCTGTGCAGATGAATTTAAGCCCGCTTCTGTCGATAAGAACCAACCCGGATTGCTTCGCAAGAAGAAGGACAACCGGGTCTCTGTGGAGTTTCAGAACAACCAACATGGAAAGCCTAAGGTGGTCTTCGATGGAGTTGGTGAGGATTACAAGGATAACGATGCGGTTCTTTTTTTTGACGGTGAGACCTTCCGTCTGGAGCGGTTGCATCGGGCAGTGAAGCGGTTGAGGCACATGCGGGTGCCCGGGGAGTCTGCAGCTGCAGTGGCAGTTGGTCCAGCTGTTGAATCTAGTTCTCCACCAGATGGTAAAGCAGCAAACGTTCAGAATTTCAACAAGGGAGAGGCTCAAGATGTGCCGGTGAGTATTTTTTTGTGTGTTTCTCGAGGCACTAAAATTACGGTTTTGTAACTCATACGAGGTGTATGAGGTTTATTTTTCATTGGAACAGTGAAGGTGTGTTTAATCATACTTCCATCTGAAGGAAAGATCATCCTATGTTGGATATAGCTCATTCCAATAGATGCCTTATTTATGGGCACTGTTGGGAACTCAGTGAAATGATCTGCTCAAACAAGTGGGAACTCTCTATGTGGGCTTAGGCTGCATAGAGTGTTATTAGCATCTTCTCTGTTGTGCACATTCTTGTGAGTGTAAAAGTTGTACCAGTATTTTTTGAATACCACATGACGGCATTGTACGTTGATGTTCTGAACTCTTTCGTATTCCAACAGGTTGAAGTGGAGAGAATCGACATGGACAATTCGGAGGCAGTAGGTATGTTTAATCGCTATGCTCATGAATGATCACAACATCTTGATGATGGTTGATGATTTATATTTTCTGTCTGACAGTGTTCATAACGCTATTCAGCATAAACTGTATAGCTGTGTGAACTGGTGCAATTGGTTGGTCTTAGGTGCAATAATAGCTTTCTCGGTAGCTTTCTTATTTGAATACTCAGGATTGTGTTGATAGGTCGACTAGGACTAGGATAAGCAAAAACTGCTCAATGAGAGGTAATTTGGAAAATCCGAATTGAGACACTATCACATCACAATCACGGCAGTGTCTGTTCGCTTCCCCAATACTTAGTTATATTTGGCATAAGGTAACCACGTTCGTATCTGCTTCTCAGGTTTGAAACCTGAAGATGAAAATACCGCTGATATGCTACCTCCAAGTTCTAGCACCCCAAAGGGATTGACTGACCTGACTAATCGTGAACTAGAGGAACATCTTGATATCGTCGACAGTGAAGATGGCCATGAAGCAACAAAGGATGGAAATCTTTCCAGAAGAGAAATTCACAGCAGCATCGACATCAATGTACCACATCAGGATGAAGATGATGATGAGATTGCCAATGTAGATGTTAGCGATGATGAAGGCAATCTGGGTTATAATGCGGCTGAAGCTCTCAGAGCCCAGGTTGCGGGCGAACGTCAGGAGCATTCTTCAACTTCAAGCAGTAGCAGCGAGAGCGAGGGTAGTGACAGCAGTAGCGTCAGTAGCAGTGACAGTGGGAGTAGGAGCGGAAGTGGCAGTAGTGGCAGTGACAGCGAAAGTAGTGATGGTGACTCAGTGACCTCAATTTAGTTCACTAGGAACGGCAGCTCGCCTGTTGCACTTGTTGATATACTAGTGGTTATGTCAAGTTGGGTGTGGTAAATTCTGTGAATTAACTAGTTAGTGGGTCGTGCATAATTGTAGGATTATCATTGATGTGTAAATTATGCAGATTCTGTTACGCTTGTCCTGCAATAGCTTTCTCACCTTAATTCTGCATTTTCGTGATAAATAACGCGAAACAAAGGTTGCTAAACGAGTAGAGAGAATTCATCATATGCCAATTCCAAAAAACAATTCCAAAAGACTTAGTCTGATCCTGTCGTTAATGCAGTTGCAAACCAGGTTCTGCACTCAAATTTATGGAACAACCAATTCAACCTCAAAATATATGAGGAAATGGCTACTAAACTAAGAACTGTAAATTTCTTGGTGATATTATAAATCACACCGATATCTAAACAACGCTTAAACGAAGTAAAGTATTCTGACCGCGTCTTGCGAATTGAAACTTGAATAAGTACAGTTGGTACATGTAATCATTTGTTCAAACTTAATAAGCATCAAATAAACTAATGAAAAAAAGCAAACCATGCAAGGACTTTACAACGTTTTCCCAATAACCTACAAACTCAAGATAAACAAAGAGACCATCAAAACTCCAAACAGAGCACTATTGCCTCTCATGATTTCTGGGCACAAACCTTGGGGGGCTAGTGGGCCTCTTCTTCTTTTTCAAATTTTGCTTTTGAACCTCACGCTTTAATTTTCAAAGCCCAGCTGGTTCATTCACACACAACCCCACCATTTTTCTTATAGAACCAACAGAGAGATACTAAATACTCTACCTATATAAACACCTTTTTCTCAGCAGAGAGTATAGGACTATGAGTTAGAGCCTCTCTCTCCCTCTCTCATATTTTGGAGAAAGCTTTGTGGTAAAGGGAAAGAGGAGGAGGAGGAGGAGGAAGATGGGGGCACTCGATTACCTATCAAACTTTTGCACTGTCACCAGCATCAGAAGCAAACGCAAGCCAATGCAGGTTTTTTTTTTTTTGGAAACCTTCTCTCTTTGGGTGCTTCTTTTTCTCTCTCGCTCTCTTTCTCTGTTCTTTATCTCATCACTAGAAAGCGAGGGCCTTTCTCTTTCAAACCTGCAGGACCCTCTCTCTCTCTCTCTCTCTCTCTCTCTAGACATGGATATTTTTTCAGCTCCTCAAGAAGTAGGAGGTTTTCATAAGCTGTTGATCTTGTTTTTCAGACAGTAGAGATCAAGGTTAAAATGGACTGTGATGGCTGCGAGAGAAGAGTTAAGAATGCTGTTAACACCATGAGAGGTCCTCTCTCTCTCTCTCTCTCTCTCTCTCTTCAATTTTACAATGAACCTATTTGGTATACTACATGTTTTTTGCAATGACAGTGAACTTCGAGGAGGGCAGATGTATAGATATTTGCTCCAGAGTAATTCTTCACATGCTGTTTCCTTTTTAGTGAGATTCTCATGGAGTTTAACTCTGCTCTCACTTCAGTTGTATAATAAAGTACTTAGTAGATTGTCTTTTGTTTATTGTTTGCTAAATGCTAGTAATAGTATTTCAACAAGGCTGTTAATAAAAGCCCATGTCCCCCTCCAAATTAATTTTTATCAGTCAAATGAAGTGTTCTCCATAATTACCAAATTATATAATATACTGGACATTATATTGGGTCACCATAGGAACACATTTCAAAACAAAATTCCAGATTAATGTGAATCTGTACATTTCTATAAAACCCCGCAGGCATAAAATCCGTGGAGGTGAACCGGAAGCAAAGCCGAGTGAAAGTGAGCGGCTACGTCGACCCGAACAAGGTGTTGAAGAGGATCAAGAGCACTGGGAAAAGAGCCGAGTTCTGGCCTTACATCCCGCAGCACCTGGTTTACTACCCTTACGCTGCACAGGTCTACGACAAGAGAGCACCAGCCGGGTACGTCCGCAATGTCGTGCAGGCCTTCCCGAGCAGCTCAAGTGCTGTGCCGGAGGAGAGAATCATCTCCATGTTCAGCGACGACAATGTTAATGCATGCTCTATCATGTAATAACTTGCCAGTTACTTACTACATGCGATTTTAATTATATTGCATGGTTTGGTTCTAAAGGATGAGGATTAACGTTGTTGTTGTTGTTGGTGTGCGTGTGTGAAACACTGCGGCAGGATTAACAGGATGAAAATCACTGAGTTGGATTTAATGTACCAGTTGTTATGTCAGCCATGGCTGATTTTTATAATGCTGTGCCTGTTCTTTTTACCAGTATTTCTTCTCTCTAATGTTGTCACCATGAGATTCAGATCACCATTTCGATGTTTTAGCTACAAAGAATTGACATGAAATGCTACATCATCTAAATGGGAAAATTACCAAAAAAGTCCTAAACCTATTGCAATTGTGCCGATTTAGTCCTAAACTTTTTTTTTTTTGGCCGATTCAGTCCTAAACCTTTTGCAATTGTGCCAATTCAGTCCATCCGGCGAAATTTGGCCGGCCGGCGCCGACGTGGACGCCGGCCGGCCGACGACAGAATATTTTAATATTATTTCTTAATTTTTTCATTTTATTTTCCCTTTTTTTCTTTTCTTTTTTTCTCCTTTTTCTTTTTTCCTTCACCTTCCTCCTTCGTCTTCTTCTTCAGAGGGTTGCCGGCGCCGGTCTTCACAGGGGAGCCGGTCGCCAAGGTTCGGCGACCGGCCAGAGGGACGACCGGCCTCGCCCGGGGCCGGAGAGGCCGAGCCTCGCAATGGCCGGGCGAGGACTGTCCTCTCCCCTCGTCACGGCGGGGCGAGGCTCGACCTCGCCGTCGCGGGGAGAGGACAGTCCTCGCCCGGCCATTGCGAGGCTCGGCCTCTCCGGCCCCGGGCGAGGCCGGTCGTCCCTTTGGCCGGTCGCCGAACCTTGGCGACCGGCTCCCCTGTGAAGACCGGCGCCGGCGACCTCTGAAGAAGAACAAGGAAGGAAAAGGAAAAAAGAAAAAGAAGAAAAAAGGGCAAAATAAAATTAAAAGATAATATTAAAATATTCGGTCGTTGGTCGGCTTGCCGGCGTCCACGTCAGCGCCGGCCGGCCAAACTTCGCCGGATGGACTGAATTGGCACAATTACAAAAGGTTTAGGACTGAATCGGCCAAAAAAAAAAAGTTTAGGACTGAATCGGCACAATTGCAATAGGTTTAGGACTTTTTTGATAATTTTCCCCATCTAAATAGTAGAACTAGCAAAGGTAGTTTCCATGATTTATCGATGGAAGTTGCAATTACGAATGAATAAATCAGTAAAGCGAGAAGCACATTGACTTAACATCGATTAATTAGTTCCTTAATCTGCTGTACGTCTTACACAAATGAATCTGAGCTGGTCATGTCGAGTGCCCGATTCGAACCGGCCAATTTGGTTCAACAGGCTTATAATCCAAGATGAACCCATTTGGCTTACTATATCCGCTTCTAACGATCGATCAGTAATGCTTCGGTTTGAGGCCGATTGTAATGTTTGGTATGCTCGTTTGTTCAAAAGAAAAGTAGAAGTGACTTTCAATGGAGTTTGAATCCCCGACGACCTACCAGTGCTCATACTTCGTCAAAAAAAAAAAAAAAGGTTTCGGCAAATTACTTGTCGCAAAGTTAAAATAACGTGATTCCATGTTAATCGCATGGTAGGTTCACAACAATCTCAAACACTAAAACTGATCTACAAAAGTTATTCGCTGAAAAATGTAGCTGATTGCCAGTGGACACTTAAATAAGTGGGCCGCACTCAACGCTTACTATAACAGTCTGTAGCATGATCACTTTCTAAAATCAATTCTGTAAATCCGAAATCTGTTTCAATAAATTTCACAGAAAACTAATCTTTTCCCTTGGTTTCAACATCGATATCCAGATCGGTCATCGATTTTTTTTCTATCAATCAAATGAAACCAGTATTGATACCACATCATCTGGTAACCAATCCTTAGTGAAAAATCAGAAAAATAGTAATTCTAGGGTTGCTCATAATATTTTATGCAGGCTCCCATCAAGAGATCAACTCCGAGAGAGGCAAATTTCTCAACCCTTTCTCAAGGAATCACTTTTGGGGGATGTGTCCGCACTTTTCACAACATCCAGAAAGAAGGGGTTAAAATTCTCAAGATCAAGGATTTTGTGAATAACAGAAGTATTACATAGACAAGAGTATCGTTCAAGGGTCCTAATGAAGGAATTAGATTCTTGTTTTCCCAACCACTAACAAAGAGTAAAGGCAAGCTCATATGGCATACACAGGGAGCTTCATATTAGCGTCGTAATATCATATTACTAGGTTGGTTTTACCAAGTCCTCCGAACCGTCTACATCCCCGCATGTGATATTCGCTTCGGTTGGCCGGGTGACCCTTGTTCTCAAGAACGAAAGAAAGAAGGAAAGAGAATGCTTTTATATCATGCACGATCTGTGAAAATTTTAGTATCTGCATATTGTTCCAAATTCAAACCCTAATGATGCCCTTAATTCAATAGAAGATGATTCATATTCTGCAAAAAATGATCTTTATACGAAGATAACTTCTCATGTGAAACGCGAAAATGCCCTCCACATCTACCCACCGCCCAAAATTTGCTGTAGCTGATACCTTCAACTGTTGCAAAGTCAGTCGATGCAAATCAAGTTTTGAATGGTTCGTTCCTCTTTTCACCTCATAATTATTCCTTCCTTTTCGAACACTTTTTCTCTGGCAGCTGTTCTTTTGGAACACTTCGTTTTTTTCTTAAGTTTGATTGGTTTTGAGAAAACTTCCTTGGTAATCAACCAACATGCATTGATCTTGAACCCTCTTACATTCTGACCATATGCTTCGAGTTTATCTGCTAGAGACAGAACAGAATGATTAGTCAGAGAGGTTATAGACCCCAGTCTAGCCGATTTTTTAGCGTGCATGCTATTACTAATCGAGTTAGTATGGCTTTCGACCCTTTATTTTGTGATTATCAGTCGATTTTACTAGCTATAGACGTGATGTGTAGAGCCAGTTTATGACTTAACGATTTCATCTCTACTTTCTCCATAACTGGAGATTTGGAACTGATTATTTGGACTGAATGTGTGTGATACCTATAGTGAATTGAGACAGTAATATCTGCTCAATACTCTTAGATTGCTGCAACTTACAGTGACAACAGCAAAATCTTCACAACCTTCCATGCTGGTTTCATACGCTGCACTGTCAACGACACATCCCTGAATTTTGGCTTTTGAAATGGAATGACGTAGCCCCAACTATTATAATCCTCATTTATTAGCCCTCATAATACAACACACACCTATTTATTATATGATCCTTCTTGGACTTTTGCCCTAACTTTGTTGTTTACCACTTAAAAGAGACAACAGAATCTGACCATTTTCTCGACCGATCTTATCTCTTTCACCGCCGCTCACACAAAAGGTTAACATAATCTCATTTTTAACCTTAACTTAATTGTCGGATTTTCTTTTGGGTTCATTCTAAACTGTGGTAAGATGATATCCTGAGCCAACTTTGATGCATCTGCGTAAACCCATTTCTTGTTTTCAATCAAATTTGGGCTAAAATAAGATGATATAAGGGAGAATGACATAAAGAGTCCCTACACTTTAATTCCGTTCAATGTGATCCTTGGACTATTCCTGAGTGTTCAATCTAGTCCCTCAACTTTCCATAAGTTGTCCGCTATTATTCGCAAGATTTATAATTACTTTATTGCCCAGATTTTAGAATATCTTTTCATTTCAATCCACTTCCAAAATCAACAAAAAAACATGCTAACTTTTTATTAAATTTTGTCTTTATTAATATTACTATGGTTCCATTTAAGTATATTTGAACTTATGATCTCTGTTGAGTACAAATATAATCTAGTTTAGAGTAATATCAAATTCATATTCCTTTCGTTCTAAAATTGTCAATACCGATAGTAACTTATCTATAGATTTCCCATACTTATGTTGATTTAAATCTTGTCCCTACTTTGTATATAGATAAAGTTTTCAAGTTTTTCTCGTTTCGTGTTTTCTTAATCAAACTTAGTTAAATATGTATTAGGAAATTAAAATAGCAAGATTACCAACCCGATACAATTCTAAATGAGGTTCTACTTTTACTATTAGAGAGATCATAGCGAAAAATATGCCTAAATGGAATTATCGCAATAAAAACCAAAAAAGTAAAAAAAGTGATAACAAGTTAGTCATGCTTTTTGTTAATTTAGGAAATGGATTGAAATGAAAAGATATTTTAAAATCTGGACAGTGGTGCAATCATGAAATTTTTTGACATTTTTTATGAAAAAATTGAAGGACTCAATTGAATAAATTGAAAGTTTATGGACTAGATTGAATATATTGAAAGTTTGAGGATGACATTGCACCTCGGATGAAAATTTAGAGACTATTTGTGTCATTTTCTTAATCCTCAAAAGATTAAGTTGGGTTAAGAATTGAAAGCGTAATTATTACCTTTTGTCTTTATACTTTTCCATATTTTTCTTTTCCCAGTGTCGCCGCTCCGCACGATGATATAATTAGGCCAAAGTATCACTAATTGCATAAATAATTGGCATTATGATAGTGGATAAAGAAAGGGAAATGATTATAGAGAGCGACCACCTTTGGTTGAGAATAACCCTTTTTTTATTAGAAAAAAAGAAGAAGTTTCGAAAGATGATGGAGGGGTCACACCCCCATGAAGTGACCTGACCACAGACATGAAGAATGGATCCACCCATTGATCAACCACCCTTTAATTTAATCTTAAAGCGCCACAAGCACATCCATTGAAGAAGGTTTTTATTTTTGGGGGGTGTCTTGAGACTTTATTGATTAGTAAAGTAAAGTTTAGATTTTTCTAGAGCTGTTTAGTCGATTGAGAATGAGATGTGGGTGAAGCATCACCATCCGATCAGGTTCAATTCGACGGAGAATTTCGCTTGTTTTGACCAATGGGGGTTGCTTAATGTCTCATCCAAAATTCTTGTGATGTCCTCTTAAATCTGCCAATGTCGACATAATAAAGGTGACATCCGGTGGGATGCCGTGTTCACTTAACTTTTGTTGACTTTTTACCATCGTAATTGCCAGTTTGAGTCTAGAGGCCCTGTTGGTTTTAGTCTTCTCCGCAACGTATTTTGTGCAATCTGTTTAGGGAACACCATCTAAATTTAGCGAAATTAGATTTACAGCTACCCAATGTGCTTGCGACACGTGTGATGACAACGGTTTCGATCAAAGACATCATGTCCCCTTGTTGTATTGAGCTTTCGAGAGACTCAAAAAGAGGAGCAGATGCCCAATCAAGTCTTGGACCACTCGACGAACCACCGGTTGGTTCCTTTGAGTTCTTTTTACAAATAAGAAAGCTGTCCCTAAACTTTATTCCGTCCCGTTTATGCCTTGACAACTTATATCTCCGTGCCCCAAATCCTTGTCCTTGGTGCAATATTTAGGTAAAGTTTAGTCATACCTGAATCACTACTCGCCAGACACAAAGAAGAGCAGTGATGAGAATTATTCAAGATTTACTGTTAGTGATGGGATCAAAATAAATTTGAAACCTGCACACTAGTTTGATGCATTGTGGAAACAATAACCCACATGGACAGACGTTTCAAACAATTCGAAGTATGGGCCGTGCTTGGCTTGAATCTTTTCCAGGACTCAAGTCCTTTCCAAGAGGCCTTTGGCCCTTTGGGCACGGCTAGCTAATCAAGTACACTGTAGCACTAAAAGGCTTATTCTTTTCAATTGGCACAATTTGTTAGTGTTTTTTTCTATCACAATTATCGCTTAAAATCAGTAAACCACGGAGAATCTTGCATGTAATCTCAGTTTGGCAATAATAAAACAGCATTCCGGTGTCTACTTTTATCTTAACTTACAAGACCTGTTTTCAGATTTCAGAAGATTAAACTCAGTAGTCAAACCCAACCTAGACGTTTATGGACTGTTTCTCTCTATCTCAATCACCTATTGTAACACATCATACTTGTATGAACAGTATGGTATCGACTATAGAACTACCAAACCAATCAATGGAATCATAGAATTACGCTAAAGCAGCTAGTAATCAGAACACAGGTGGTTTAATGGTTGAAAAGAAGCAACTTACACAGGTAGTTTTGGCATTGAAATTGAAAAGAAGCTACTTAGCGCTTTTGTGCTTTTCTCCTCCTGGATTGCGCCTTCTGCCATTTCTTCCTTGGAACGAGCTTGCTCTTTGGTTTCAGCTTCAATTCAGGCGAGAACTTGTAATTCGGATCCCTCATGCGTGCTTGGATATCCTTGAAGAACTGCATATTCAACCTCTTAGGCCCTCCCTGTCTGAGTTCCTCGTACTCGGGTCCAGAAACTATATTCTCGAAAGCTCCAATTAAAATGTCCAAGTCGCTCATGACTTCCCACACATTAATATACCGACCATCGGGTCCCTTTTTCAATTTCTTCAAGGCATTCTCAACTGCTATTTTCCGGGCTTTCTTCCCAGGGGACAACTCTTCTGGTTCATTTTCAGCTTTCAGCAGCTCTGAGATCGTCCTGTATTTCGGTTTTTCCTCAAACTCGAATAACTTGTCTATGTACTTATCACTGGCTTCATTGGGGTATGCTTCAGTAGGAATGTCGTCGTCGTCGTCGCACTCACTGCCGGTCCACAGTGTCTTCTCCTCGTCACTATCAGACCATATACTATGTAGTTCATCACTATCATCTGCATCAATCAGGTCAGAATGCTCTTTCGCCTCTTGCCTGACTTTATGAATCTTTCTTTCAAGATTGTTCTGACTCTTCTCATCAGTGTCGCCTTCATCCTCACTTCCTGTCCATACGGAAGTGTCTTCTTCCATCTCTTGCTTCCAGGATTTCCTGAATTCTTCATCTCCTGGCTTACCTCCATTAAAGAGATCGTAATATCTGCGCTCATCACCAGCATACATACGTGATGCTGCAGAGATAAGGTGCCATTCACGACCCAATATCAGCCAGCAGAAGGAAAAGTTCAGAATGCAAAGTCAAGGGCATGTTTGTAAACTTAGCATAATCAATAAAATAAAGGAAGAAAAGAAACTAGAGTCTGTCCTCAAATTTCGAACTGGCAAAAGAATCAAATCAGCCTGGGGTGCCAACTCATGTCCTTGAGGCAGAGTCAACAGCAACAATAACGAAACAGGAACTTGTCAAATTAATTTCAAGCACAAATACAGTGCAATTTGTATTATTGCAACTCAGTCATGTCTCATGCCCTAACATCCTCCCCTCCTGTTTTTGTTGTAAATTAATGACATGCAACCGTCCTCAATCCTTCAAAGTTTTTCAACTAGAAACAGCAAAAGATGACATTTTCGAGGGATAATGACGCGGATACAGCCATGAATCTCATCCTACCGATCCTGAATAGTGAAGATAACATCTAGCACGCCCCGTGCATGAGTATTAGCTAAAGGCTTCATAAAGGAAAATTCACAAGCATGTGATATGCACGTCAACGCTCAACGAAAAGACTCCTCTATACTAGCTTGCACTTCCGACTAATGAAACGGAACCGTCCAACTCGCACACCTAAACGAAATTTACATGCAGAAACATAACGCGAACCGCCCCAGATTACAGAATCCAACTTTAAAAAACCCTGACCTTGAAAAATGGGACAAGCCAGGCCAGGGAAGCGGCTCGTTCTTGAATGCAGACCCAATTCTTGGCAAAAGCATTGCGACCTGAAAACACAGTCAAGTTAGAAAGAGAAACGAAGGGCAAATGTTCACGTAAGCTACGAACAACATGCAATCAAAAAGTTATGACCTTTGAAGAGACGGAAACACAGTCGACTTTCTTCTTCTGCGGAAAGAAGAGAGAAGCGAGTAGGAGGCTCGGGAAGAGAGTCTAAACGGGGTCATCCCAAAACTCTAGCACCTCCAAGACTATCCATACGAGGAGCATACGATTGACGTAAGCAATGTCCGGGAGCGATGGGTGCGTGTAAAATATTTTGATCTTTGAAGCGAATCCACACGAGATTCGTAAGTATATAGAAGTGTCCACATACAAAAGTTATTTACTTTGTCCGGGAGAGATGTGTGCCATGTGTAATCTATCGAGAAATGAAATCGAGTTATTCATTTTTGCACGTACCATGCTATTGAATTCGTCCTGTACCTATTCCAAAATTGATCGGGGTTTACGCTAGCCAAAAATCATATTTGAATCGTCGTAACCTTATGTATTTTCATCGCTCTTAAGAAATTTTCCTAATTGTGAATTGGAGGTATTAAACACTCTTGAAATCAATCAACTTTGACACAAATAAAATTGAAGACACGTCGATAGTGAGATTACGCCCGAAGGGTTTGGAAAAATAACACTATCGCCTCCAATTCTCCGGGCAGATAACAATCTATCAAGCAATTTGATTAATACTCGCATTCACCCCAGGGAATGAGTTGCAAAAGTTCATTGCTGAATCAACTCGATACGGATAGTTTATCCAATCCATAACAAAATGACAGTGCTTTCGCTTCTCGAGCCATCGAAGAAGATACCATGACTGCATCACCATGAATTTGTTGCGCTTCAACACATGATTTGGCTCAGAGTCTCGGACCCCTTGCAGTATGACTTCAGAACATATGTTTCAACTGGTCTTCATCAAGTCTAGGGCAAACTATCTGATGAAAATATACATGACTTCCACACGCACAAAAAAAAGTCTTCAGGAGCTTCTATGATGCCACACAACGCTTTCCCCGGTCATTACTGACTCGATCTGTCAAATCCTATTGCCAGTCATCCACTTACAATAAGAGAAAGAGAACCAGGGGTTTAATCACACGCTTCTACTTACAGGGCATAGGACTGATCATGAACTGGTAAAGTTTCAAGAGCATAACATTAGGTGAACTTGGTTAAGAGATGATTCTATTGCAAGTTCTCCCTAGATGAAATGCCATGCTTCGTTATGAAGTAGAGCAGCAGAAGACTGATGCACATGTTCACGCTGTCACAGCTGCACTACAGATTTTGGTCGTCAATCATTTCAATGGTGGGAGCAAACTGCAAAGGCAAAAAGAGCGAGGAAATCTTAGTCACAGAGAGAGAGAGAGAGAGAGAGAGAGAGAGAGAGAGTCTACAAGGCTTACTTCATCATCTTCATCGAAATACATTCCATCAACAGCAGTATTTTGCTGGAACTCCCATCCAAGAGTATTCTCAAGTAGTTCTTTAAATTTCCTAGTCTACAAAGCCAAACAACCCCTCTAAGTAATTCCTTCATATCCATTTAAATAAGGTTAAGTGACTAGCAAGTATGCAAATTGCGATCAACAGCTGCTAGATAGGACGCACAGAACTCAACAAGTTTCTTTCAACGAACTTCTCCCCAGGGCCACAGGAGAACGTCTAATTACAGTCAGGGCAAAGTTACTATTGTGGATAGCTGAAGCAAGTTCAATGGTTCAACTCCCATGAGAAGCAGGAGAAGAAGCAATTAAGTCCGGACGTAATTGCAGAATTGTGATATATGTTTTACTAGTCAATCGTATTTATGGTACACACTCTGTGCTCACACAAGCTCAAAAGTAGATAAAAAACTAGAATATTGGAAGGGGAACATATCATAACGGTTTAAATGGACATCAGATTTGGTCCTCACTCGGATGCATATGCTCTTAAGGACCCTGATTAACCTGAAAAATTATCACCAAGTGACTGCCACAACAATCATATCATTTCATGCCATTTTAAAAGGAGGTTCAATTCTTGTATATCATCATTAAAAGAGCAATGGCAAATAACAGATAACGTCAAGGCTCAGAAAACCAACCCAAGATAGAAGTTCTCCATCAACAACTGGAGCACCTAGCACCAACGAAAAGAAATCCTGAAATTCAGAAAAGATATTATCACAAGTTCTAAACTTCAATTTGGATTGACGAATGATACTCAGTTTAATCAGAAGACAACCAATAAGACAGCTCACTCATGAACCCATAAGGACTCAACAAGAGTTTACAGACTCAAAAATATTGTAGGGATACGAAGTATAAACCCAACATGGAAAAACAGCTAAAACTACAGAATGATTATCACCTTATCCCATTACCTTGCAAAGTCGGTGCAAAAAGCTATCGGTAGAAAACCACAAATCATCCAATAGCGCTGATGTTCCCTGCTCTGTATTCCTGTTGTCTGCAGAGTCCTTTTGAAGTCCGTACTTGAGCTGATAGTAGATCACCCTAACAAACTGAAAGAAAATTTATTTCCATTTGTCAATACTGGAGGTGTCGTGACTGAGCTCGACCAGTATAGGGAGCAAAGCCAATGGACACCACAACTTAGAAATATAATCCAGTGTGCACTTAAGAAACAACATTTAAGAGTCATAGACTTGCACCTTTGTGAACAGCTGAGTTCTCGTGTGGAAAGGCTGCTCAAGTATCACAGAAAAAGCAGTTAGGATTACGCCAGAAGCTATAAAACTGCTAATGTCGGGAATGAAGCACTACGTGCTGACAGTAGTCCCATAAGTCAACTAAGTTTATAAATTAACATGTATTCACTTCCTAGTCTCGTGGCACCTTCCTAGCACGTGCTACTGCCAGTGGCCTTCTCATAAAGCATGACCTTAACAGATTCAAATATTATATGGCTATTTTATAAACAATAATCAAACGCATTGAGTTAAAAAGGAGACTAAGTACCAGCCACTCGAGAATTAGCCATATGGGCTTTTGAGAAACTATGTCCGGATCTAGTGGAGCATTTTCCAAAGTACGTCAAAGCTGAAATTACTTGAAGTTGCTTTGCAGGAAGCAACCTAGAGATGCTTTTGTAGTTTTATCTTGTTCTTTCAAACATTTCTCATGACTCCCATATAGTATAGATACCCACACGCGCGCGCGCGCGCAAAAACTGTACAATATAAACGCTTTTCCATGTCGAATACCCCACTGCTAAACATATCAGGGGAAAGCCCTGCATATTTCAAAACCAAGATTATACACAGTACAGTGTGACAAATGTAGAAAGCAGTCAGTGGTAAAAAGCTTTCCACAAATGGCAAAAGTAAAACAGGTAGATTGGGAGAGAGACAGCGAGGTTCTTAGTCCCAAAAACATGGGCATGAATATTCTAACATCAACAGCTAAAACAACATCTAAATCGTGATGGAATATATGAAACTGTCCAAGGAAACACTTACGGCTTCAGTGCAACCAAGCAAAAGGCCAACCAAAGCTTTCCACTGGAAAAATGATTCCAGTGATTGCCCCATCTGAAAAATCTACAATATCAGACATAGAGCAACTCATTTACCACATCAAAAGGAAAAAAACAAATCAGTCATTACCAGAAATGCAATAAAGGAAAATTGAAATTCCCCGAGTAGCAAGTCTTCAGAGTCTCCAAATTCTGTTGCAAGTATGGTTTCGAGCAATAATGTCTGGACCACACAGAGAAAAATACAGAATGATCAGAAACTACTGCATCAATCGATATCACGGAGCTACAATCCACTATGAAAAGCACACACATCAAATATTTTTTTCTAACATAAAAGATAGACATCTGGCCTGCAGTTTCCATACTTCGCAAGAAGAGTACCTTGTCGAGATTTAAAGAAGTAAGTTCATGGCCTTCAATTCCTCGGCGCTTGACAAAACGGGGAATAGATGTGTAATAACATCCCCTACCCTGAGAAATGTCCTCAGTAGCTGAACCCTTCCTTGTTGTCAGTTGTTCATCTAAAGCTTTTTCCATTGCTGTTTTTGGGGTGTTCTTTAAGATCTCTGACTCACTTGCGACCGTGATTTCTCCTCCAATGGGTTCTGAAAACAAACGAATCATCCAAGATAATATTTCTTGATTGGACATTGCATGGAAACTGGAAAGCATATGTATCATTGAGTGAACAGATAAAGGACATATGAATATGGATGCAAAACAAGCATCAATAAACACTACAAGTGCTCCATCACCAAGTGAGAAGACACCTCGGCGACAGACAAGATCTGCAAAAATTAACAAGAGGTTTCAGGGTGGTAAAATGCATACCAAGTCTTTGAATAGTTTCCTTAGTAATGTAATTGGATAAACGCTTCCAATCTCCATATCGATTCTGATCATAAGGACCCAGTTGTCTATCGAACTCCATACTTCTTACTGCTTGGCAATACCTCTCTGCCTTGACAAAGTCAACAGGAGATGATGTTGTGTCAGGGATCATTCCTTGAGTGTCTAAAATGGATATCTCATTCTTGCAAAATACAAAATTTTAAGTAGAAAACTATAATTTTAATCGCCCCTTAATCTTAGATGCATTATGTTCCACCTTCTATAATAAGATCAGATGGCCCACCCACTTCCCCCAAGTAGAATATCATAAACTCGCATCATGCTTCTGTCACTGCAAGCATCATGTAATTCAACAGAAGCTAAAGTTTTATGAATCGTAGAATTGTGCGTTAAAGTATGAAAGGGCAAGTATCAGCATCCAACTCCATATTTGCAGGCGCATGTCATCCACACAGAGGAAAAAAATGCTCAAGCCTTCAGCAACAGACCTCTTCTTCAGACACAGTAGCTAATCGCTCTTCTTCAGCATTCCACCTTCGAATGATAACCTGGTCAAACATCATCACCAAGAAAGCTAGTCGTGAAGAAAAACATATCGCATTAATTTCCGATATAATGACCTATCTAGGTGGTAACCAATGGAAAACTCCATCAAATTCCATACCTCAGACGGACCAGCATCAACAAAAAATCCTACAATTGGCGAGAACTCTTTGCCATCTCTGCAGGCCAACGATTTAAGACATTTCAAGTACATGAAGTTTCAAATTAGTATAAGATGATTGACAATTAAGCAGTTGCCAATCTGCTATGACTCAAGCATTTGAGACCAATTCACCAATGGAGAAATGGCAGCTTTACAGAAGCTACATTAACTTTTAACGGAAAATGATCTTCATAAAGCGAAGCACTTAATACGAATAGAACAGAAAGATAGCACGGAAAACTACAAGACAGAGAGGTATCTCAGAGTTCCAGATCCATGAAACAAGAAAATACAATGCATTTGACAAACTTTCGACAGAAAAAAAAAATGACATTTTGATACACCTTCGGAGTGATTCAGGATCACCACCTACTTCAACCTATCAAAATAACTTAACTGATTTATCCAGCTACATCAATTTTTTATTTTTTTTTAACTCATCACCTAATACTAACAGGATAACATCGCTCTATAAAGTAAACAAAATGAAACCAACAGAATACCACCATGACTGATCCAACATAATGGACTAACGAGTAAAGTGCTAAACCGACCTGCTCGAAGAGCTGTAGTAGACAAAATGAATACTGGGAGGAATCATCTTAAGCCCCTTGAAAGCAGGCCCAACAGAAAACATCTGCAGCAACCCGTATTTCACAGAATCAACAAATAGGGGAAACGAAAAACGATCAACAGTGCTTATTGTCAAACAAAAGCTAATGAAAAATATAGCTGTGCCAATTGCCGATGCGTGAAAAACCAACCAATTGCAACCATCTCTACCGCATACGACCATCACGAGAGCTCTAAACCAAAGAGAAATGCGATGACGCGTTACAATGAACTCCAATCAGTACTCGAGTGAGCGACAGGCGACCTGAGTATCGATGCCGACGAGGGTGTACTGAGGAACGTCGAGAAGAAGCAGCGTGACGCCTCGCTTCACGAGCTCTAGAGCTGTGTCTGCGTCCATTGTCGCGAAACTGAAATTGAAATTGAGTGGGTTCTCTTCTCTTCCCTTCCCTTCCCTTCCCTTCAGGATATGTTTGCTTCGCTTCTTCTTCTTCTTCTTCTATTGCGATTGCTAATGCTGACTGCCAGCTCCAGAAGCCTCTGTCTGCATTGTCCCTCCACAGTCTTCCTGTATTACGTGCTTCCCCCTGCGTCGGCCGTCGGGTATGCTTCGGATCGAACTCTTGAGCCGAGTTGAACCGGACCCAACTAAACACTGTGATATTAATTCCAAATTAGAGGGAAATTGGTTCGTATTTTATATTTTTGTTACATCCTTTTCATATCTCACATTTCATTTTTTTTTTCAAAACGAGAAGCACTTTTTTTTTTTCTGAGGAACATGGAAGTTAAAGCATTTGTGCCCGATTCCAAATCTACTTGACAAAAGGTAAAAAGTAAAAGGGAAAACAAAACATATAGTTCTTAAACTTTGGCTCGATGTGCAATGTGGTTTCTGAATTTTTAATTTGTACAATGTGATTCTTTAACTTTAATTCAACGTGCAATGTAATCTCTAAACTTTTAACTTGTTCAATGTAGTTCATTTGTGTCATTATTCCAAAGTAAAATATATATATACACATACATGTTTTTAAGTATAACTCCGACGTATTTACTGTAAGATTGAATCAGATTGGAATGGAAAGGAATGAATTGAGAATAAATGAGAATTCCGATTCCTCTGTTTGATCCGGCGTGAATTTGAAGTTTGAATTTCGACCATTTGTTTGCTTCTATCACGGAAACAATTATAATAAATTGTTTAGACACTTTCCATTTTTGTATTTTCATATGATAAACTTTTAATTACGGTCGAAGTAATTATAATAAATTGTGCTTGCTTCTTGTTTTGTTCAAAGCTATTTTCTTCCAAGCACCCAATTGCTTTCATTAGCCTTCCTTTCTTTCTTTTTTAGAAGAGCTCCTCAAGATGAAATTAATGATATTCTCAATTTTAAGTTTGAGAAGCTAAACACTCTTATCTCTCATCTATTCCAGCGGGAACAACGAGAATCTTGGACAAACGGAATTCCTGAGTCTGATAAGCATATCGAAGTCACTCATTTAAAGACCAAACGGAATCCCAAAGCAGAAGAAAATATTTCTTTTTTTCTCAAGTCCGTCTCAAAAATATTTTAAGCAATAAGTAAATAACAGTGTGTATTTAAATTTAAAGGCAAAACCCACCAAAAATCTCAAACTATACTCTCTATGAAATATTTATCCTAAACTTTTTTACTTATTCCACGGTACGAATTCCAAACTTGTACCTGTGTAATATATTTACCCTCTATTAAAGTTCCGTCAATGAGAATCGTTGAAATCCTACCTACATGGACACTGGAAAGTAAATGATGTTGACACGACTCCCACGTGGCTTAAGTGAAATAAAAACGACTGTTATTTGGCTGAAAAATCGTCCGACAGTACTTCGACGGGGTAAATGTACCACATAAGTATAATTTGGGATTTTTAATGTCATAAGAAAAGGTTCAGAATAAACGTATCACAGCGGGCATATTTTCAAATTTTTTGTGGCTTTTTCCCTAAATTTAACTAAAATGTGATTATTTGGATAATTGATTAAATGACTAACTAGTTATTAAATTGGAAGATCGATTTACTCTCAACTTTTCACAAGTCATTCGGTTCAATTCGGTTAGTTTGACGTCTGACTAGAACCGACATGGACGCCGGAGGTTTATGATTTTCGTTTTCTTTGTTACCATTATGTAAAGCGGCTATTTCAATCAGCCATGAAGTTCGATATTCGTTTCTATAGGGTTGGAGTATGCTTTTCCGTTAGACAAACTTTCTAAACATGCAATCGCGACTTTATTTCTTAAAATCAAATCCTCTAACTCCCTAAAAAGGCGAAATATGCGCATCTATTGCTCAAATGATACCAATTATGATGGCCCTCCCCGTTGAACCATTCCAATTTCCACATACCCCCTTTGCTGGACCCTAGTTCGAAACCTACAAAGGATACGTGAACATGTAATTGATCTCCATTGTCAAATGTGGCCTCTGAAGGAGGATTAGACGAGGTGAGTATCGGATGCACAAGCAAGTAGAGAAGAACACTAACCTTTTCCCCCCTTATTATTGCCACAAAACCAAATAAAAGTTTGACGCACAGCCCAGGGCATAAAATCAGTCTTATAACTGATACAATGGTGAATGATATTGGACCACTAATAGTGTCTAGTCGAATCTTTCCGCTTCGAAATTGACCCGTGGGTTCCGAATGTCGTCTTGACTTTGAATCAATCGAATCTCCAAGCTGCTCGATTGCGGATCGAACTCGGCACTTCTGTAGTCGTTCACTGTTCTCTGAAGTACTGCCTGCAAATCATGGTAGAAGCCCCACAGTCGATAATGTTTATACCTCGAAACGATGCAAAAAAGAGTCAATTTATTTGATCCTAGTGGTGAGCAAGGCAAAAATAGGATGTAGCCAATCTATTGACTTTCAGCTAAACTTTCTTCCAAAGAATTTGATGCTGCATTGTATATCGTCCATAGATGGTGTTTGGTGACCTACGTGTGTGAATGAATGTGGATGGAAGAAGATGGCCAGTGAACGTCGGCCTCAAGTGGCTAGATAAGAACAGATAAACATTGTCAACCTCAACATCTGACTCTGTATCCGACGAGTCTCCAAGCTGAGGATAGGAGTAGGATATGACGAATTTTGGAAGATTTCTTCTCCTATCCTATCCCATTACTATAATTCTACACGAAAGACCAAACACAACATAAAATAGAATAAGATCCATAAGCACCTGTAAGCTTGACACCGCAAGCTCTGCTGCCTTATCAAGGTTGTCAGGATGTTTCTGGAAAAACCAAGAATATTGGGTTCAGGAAGAGTAAATTACTGCAAGTAAGGAAAAATCAAAATTCCAAAAGCGGGCAATACATTGCTCCATCCAAGAAGAAGTGCAGTCATGAGATCTCCCGTTCCCTACAATCGCATAAAAGTACTTGTAATGTATCAGCGTAAGAGATTTCAGAAATGCTAGACTGCCAGTGAAAAAGTAACGAGGAATCATCCTCAGAAATCCTGTGGGTCAATTCCAACAATGTCTTAATTCGTAATTATTTATTCATCAGATGCTTGGTCCCTTTCAACCAGTACTTTAAGAAATAAAGGAAAAAGTACCGTGAAATAAGCAGGAATTTTTGGAATCAAGATCTTGAATTGCTCAGGAACCTGGCCCTAAAAAAAGCAAGGGAGTCAATGCACTTTACTACCAAAGGATGAGTAGCACTCTATTGATGTAAACAAGGTAAAGTAAGAGAGGCAAGATCACTCAATGCTCAAGATTCTTGAAAATGGCAAATGTCATTACTTCAAGTTCAGAACGTACTTTTGTGTTTCAGCAAAGAGAAGAACTATTCAACAATGTTCTTTTAATTAGGGAGATATCCAAATACCAGAATGGAACCATATCATGAAAGAGAGCTTCAACACATGATTACACATGATTAAGCATCAACAGCGAGAGTCACGAAAATCCACCAAGAGATAATGCTGCATTTCTTATGGTAAAATGTCCACACCTCTATATAGTCTTGTATTACCTACAAATGTCAGCATTTAACCAAACCCACTAATTTTATGAGTACACAAATCATAGATGGCATAAAAGCTCACCTTTTCCTTTTGATGACTGCCTATGAGGAGCAGGTTCCCATTTATACTTATACTTGTAATCACAACCTGAGATTAATCAGAAGACGATCAACCTTCAAGCGAGATGGAAAAATAAGACTCAGAAAAGATCGTTAATTGCAGGAAACTTGTGGAAAGACTAAGAGCTGGAACTGAGCTACCGACAAGCACGTCACTGAAAAAAAATCACACACTGAGCAGAAGGAACGGGGAAATCCTGCACTAGGGAGCTACAATTTCTCTACCAACCTTAGAAAACTTCCAGGAAATTGTAGGAGCAATGAAGGCTATACCCGGTAAAAAACAATTATGCGGCTTTAATAAGAGAGCAAAGACGCAGGATGGTAGACATCATTTTGAAGTTACACCTGTTATAGTTGAAGGATAAGTGCTCAATTACAGTCACACATAAATCCATAGTAAATGTAATGACTGCAACAAAGTCTTTGAATTTCCAGCAACTTTAGCAATGTCGTTATTCTTTGCTCTTATTGGGGAATACAAAAACTTCTCCATCATGCTTCATAATTATATCATGAGATCATTCTAAGTAGCTGGTGCAATTGGCAAGCGAGACACATTAGAACTTCTCTATTTTATAAAAGTCCAGAAGCTTAGAGAGAGAGAGAAACAGAGACAGACAGACAGACACACACACACACAGAGAGAGAGAGAGAGAGAGAGAGAGATTTCTGGAAAGAACACAAAGGCGAGGGGTGGCAAGGACATAGTAAGTGTTGTTTCATACTAGCATAACTTAATGGGAAAGCTTTTTCTGGCCAAAACTTTACGATTGGGTTGAGCCAAGCTCCTGTCGTACTACATGTTTCCCAGTGCACAAAACACAAACTAACATTGCCAAGAAGACCATCACTATGCATAGGTAATGCAACATTATATATTATTCAAGCCAACTCTACCAGAGTTCCCAACATCAAGAATATTATCTGCTATATCAGTGATTCACATTAAGAGAAGCTAGAAATATAATTACAATGATACCTTCGAAGGTCCAGCGTCATGAAGCTTATTACAAACTTCCCTGCCATCCCTTTCAGACACTATCCTGAGACAAAAGAAACAAAGAAATCAAGCGAAGGCACAAGATCTGCACTCCTAAAAGCAGAACAAGATAATCACATCCAAATATTACACTGCAAGAAAAATTGCAGACAATTGTTTCTTCTAATAAAGTAACAATTACAAGAAATGACCCCAAAACCAGGGCTGTAAATGTTTAAACCGTGAAAAAGAGAAACATTAGATGCATAGTATCTCTAGACAAACTATTCCGATTACGCTAGATTATGCAAGCTTTTAGTTTGTGCAACGTGTACCCACATGGTAAGTGCCAATGTGCATATGTGCAAGTGTTCCTCATTTTTGCCAGCCAAGGGAGACAATAGAAACTAGTAATATGTCATCCCCTGGGAACTGATGCCACTTTAGTTAATTTGGAAGGCGAAAAACCGGTGTGAATATTAAGATACCCATAAATCTAAAAATGCTTCACTATCTTGTCGTATGATCTAGCTTTGTGTATATGGGTAAGATTATCTATTCAACACAAATAGAATGATAAGGACATTAAACTTGGCATTAAACTGAACAGTAGAACCAAGAATTGCACCCAAACCTTTCCCAGAGTAATTAAATAAAGTTGATTTGGCATAAGAATAAGAGGATACCTATACCCAGTCAAAAGTTCTGCTTCAAATTGATTAGGAGTCAACATTGAGGCCACTGGAACAACCTATACAAAAGAAGTATCAACATATGAAAAAACAGACTGAACCATTAATCTGGAGAGCTTCTGAATGATCATCCAACTTCTATTTCCACGACATGAGCAAAAATTTCAGCCAGCTTATGCATCAACAGCTGCTCTTCTCACCTTCTCCCGGTACACTGTTACCAGCTCCTGAGGAATATAGAGCTTCCCTTCATCACCCATCACAGGATCGCAAACTAGACAAGTATAGCAAGTTTTACAAGATGCAGTTAGTGCCTTGGTCATTTCTGTTAGCATAAATAGATGAGGAATGATATGCTCATCCCATTATCCAGCAGAAACAGAAAACTGCACTTATTGTCAGACAAAATTTTATAAGCTTTCGATAAATAGACATATCCCGTATCTTGACATCATATTTAAGGGAATTGCCTCAATATACCCTAAATTTGTATGGTGACAGGTGAATATGGTGTAAATACTTTAAGGTACTATCTGATTGGGAAACTATCAACAATTAGCACAGGCAGAAGGAAAGCAAATATAGCCATTCTGCAGCATGTCTCTCAAGAAAGATTTGACTTATTTTTGCCCTGTTGATCTGAAAGCACTATGACATAGGTTATGCTTTTCTTGGACGCGAATTATCTGAAAAGAGAAATAGATTTACAAGAAAACTCATATTACAAGAACCTTCACTGAAAAAACCATTTTTTTTTTTTTTGTAGCTATGGGGGCAGAAGCACGTGCTCGTGACACAGATCTTCAAAGCTAGTGACCTCCATCTATTATGACAGACGTACTCACCATATGTCAGTTTAGGGTTTACAGAACGGAGTTTGTTGACGACTTGCAACACAGTATTCAAGAATGAAACTGAACCAATATAACCTGCAAAGAATAAAAAGTACGATCAAGCTTACAAAGAATTCATTAGATCAAACTTTACCCCATTACTAGAAGGTGACTTCAACTGCCCAGGGAACAGAATCCAAATAAGAGCCAAAAATAATCCCAGAAATTGTATTTAATTTGCCAGAAGAGAGCATTTCAAAGTCTAATGTGCACCTCACACTTCCATACCAGAGATGTATTCCTTGTGAAACAGTCTCTCAGGATAATGCTTTTTTCTGGGTTATACTAAATAGATTGACTGGATGAAGTATGTGAAGATGCCAGCCAAAAAAGCAAATTATGATGAAAGCATTTTGGCATTTTCACTGAGAGAGACATTCTGGTAAATAACTCAACCAACAGCCAATAAAACCCACCCTATTCCTACAACGACAGTTGCACATTTAGAAGCTCCGACATTGACCGTATTATCAAGATGATTAGCTGCTAATGTTAGTAGCTCCCACAGGGAGCTTCAAATTAAGCGCTTCCACAGGGAAAACATCCCCTGTAAATAGTCTTATTGCAAACACTACCAACTTCCAAAAGACAAAAAACCACAACATAACCCGTCCTACTCCGACCACGACATTTGCACATTTAGAAGCTCCGACATTGACCGTATTATCAAGAGGATTAGCTGCTAATGTTAGTAGCTCCCACAGGGAGCTTCATATTAAACGCTTCCACAGGGCAAACATATTCTGTAAATAGTCTTATTGCAAACACCACCATCTTCCAAAAGACAAAAACCACAACATTTCCCTCCCCTCTCTCGCTCTCGCTCCCTCCCTCCCTCTCCACATATGCATGTATGTGCTATCAAGTCTAAATGCAGAGGGAAAATAATCTATCTTTTTAAGAGATGCAGCAATTATATGATCCCAAATACACATTAATGTGAAAAAAGCAACCAACTGGTAGACAAACCTGCAGAATTCAAATAGTTAATATAAAAAGTGAAGTCATATACCTGTCAACAAGTGCGTATAATATAGTAGATCATTCGCTTCAAGGCCTTCAATTAGTTCCCACAGTTGTTGTCCATTCAAGACTTGACCCTTAAAAGTTGGGTAACCTGAAAAGAAATCAAGTTAATTATGCCATGCCCCAAACTCCAGTAAAAGCGTGAAGTTGCCCAAGCTTAAAAGTGACACTGAATCCTATTCCAGAGTATAGGACCTCGGTAGTAGCTAACCTGTGTGGTTCGAGAACTGTACTGAATTGATGGGGTCAATGTCGTAACCCAACAGCTGCAGAGGAAAGACGGCTGATTTGTTGCCAACATACCCCTAAGGAAATAGACAATGTGACTAACGTTAAATTAACTACTCCATACCGCACCAATTCTCTGATGTGAGACTTTTTTAACACAACCCACACGTGCATCTCCACAATAATAATTGTGGAGATGAACTGGTGATCAGTTCCCTCTCATCAAAGTGAACAGGATAAAGTGGAATACTTGCGATGTAAATTCCTAAAAAAGTGAGAAATTCTCACTTGTCTCAAGCAAAGAGGGTTCGACCCAAAAAAAAAAAAGCAAAGAGGGAACACGCCCAGCTTCCAATTTCAAAGGACTGTTCGAAGAGCTGCACTCGACAAACTTAATCCCTACCGGCTACCACTGAGTCACTATTAAATCTTGAATACCAAGATTAATATGATGAACTGCTTGCTTTTAGACGGCTTAGAAAAAGCATTTTCTGTCTTAGGCCCCGTTTTGAGGAGTTTCACAGAAGCTACCAAGATTAATGTCCATCAAATGTAAATCCTCGTCCAGTCAACGACGTTCATCCTTATTGAGTAACATTATCAACAAAAATCCAATGACAAACACCAGGGCCCCCAAAACATCACCAATTTACCAGAAGCCAATGACTGCAAATACATATTCTTTTCTCCCAAACATAAGCACAAGCACAATAGTCAACTCCACTTGGACATCTGGATCAATCTCATTTTCTTATCGGAAGCACAACAAACGAAAAAGTCTCGCCCACACTTCCCCAATCAAGTGCTTTCCCAGTTACTTTCGTTCTAAACAGTAACACAAAATGAACAAACACAATAAACGCCAACCTGAACAGTGTGCGATTGGATGCTGAGGACTCGACCGGTCTCCGAAGGCAAGGCCAGAGAGAGGATCGGAGGCACTATTCTCGCCATCCCTCGGACTTTGTGCGATGTTCGGCGTCAGGTCGGAACCGGTCCGAATCAGACGAGTGAGGAGCTAGATTCCACAAGTCGAAAGCGCATGGAAATTTTCCCGAGAAAATTGTCCGACGGGAAAATGCGAGCGAAGAACTTCGACGCCAAAGAGTGTAGAGATTGCGTGTGGTGTCTATACTGAGACCAGTCTCGGGCGGGCGCCATGGGAGGAATTTACCATCTTGACCCGAGAGACTCTATCGCGCGTCGCCCTGTTTCAAGCACCGAGATGGAGGGTAATAAAGAGACTTCACTGTAAATGAAATCAGATTCGGTTAGGTTGGTTCAAGAATTCTTCTATTTACCAATATGCAATTTATTTTTATTATTAGGCTGTAGTTTACGAGAAATAATAATTTTCTATGACGAATCTTTGCGAGATAATTTTTGGTCCAACCAAGGCCATCGACCTTTTGCCAGATTTTCTATGTCAAATTCTGTCCACGTCCTTTATCTTCGTGTTAGGTCATTGCTGACGTCACCGACTTTACCTACCCTTTTTTACACGGCAAAGAACATTTTTATCCTTCCTGTAGAAAAAGAGTGCATGGGTGGATAAACAAAATCCAACAGATGATGATAAGTTGGAAAATTATTGATAAATTTCGCAAAGTTAAAGCACGCTTGACTTCGACCAAAATAAAAATAAAAATGCTTGACCGGTTATTTGTTGATACATTACCAACTTACATTGGCAATTACTATTACTTGATCAATAAGTTGCTAACTTGCATACGAATGAAAAAAAAATCATCCAAAAAGTCTTAGATCTATTGTACGACGACCAATTCAGTCCTAAACCTTTTAACTATGACAATTTAGTCCTAATTTTTTTTTTATAAATTTGCCAATTTAATCATAAACCCTTCAATCATGCGAATTAAGTCATAGACCTTTTGACGATTTGTCAATTTAATCATAAACTTTTTGATGATTTGTCAAAAAATTATCCAAATAATAAGTTTAAGACTATGTTGACAAAACTTCAAAAGGTTTAGTACTATTTCTTAGTGCGGAGGCATATGCGTCACCAACGTCCTTCACCAAGATTTAATTTATGGCGCAAGAACCAACGTCCTTCACAAAGATCCAACAAGGTAATTGGCCCTCGCTGGTGGAGGGGTCATTCCTCAAAATTCTTTGACTCGAAGTATTTGCTCAAAATAAATAACGATTGGTTAATTGCTTTTTGATACATTTTCGTGCCGACTTTGAAGTAATAAGAAAAAGGGGAAATTCTAAATAAGGGCCCGAAGTGCTCTCATTTTCTCAAATAAAAATCTGAAGTGAACATTATTTCAAATAAGGGCTTGAAGTAGCATAACAGTTTCAAATAAGGGTCTGAAATGGCCATAGAGTGTCAAAAAAGGCCTGGCCTAAAGGACATTTTCGTTAATTTCCCTTTTTTTTTTTAATTTTTTCCTTTTTTCCTGTGTTTTTTCCTTTTTCTAATTTTTTTAAATTGAAAATAGTTGGAAAAAAGAAAAAGGGAACACAGAGGCTCCCCCTCCGACCTGTGGTCGCTGCCCTACCGTCGACTAGAGGCGAGGGTCGAGCCCTCTCCCAGATCTGGGCGACCCCGTCGGCCTTTGTCGACACCCCACTGACGGTGGGGCGGCGGCCATCCTGCCCCTCCCGCCTGTGTGTGTCTTTTTCTTTTAATTTCTTTTAATTTTTTTAAAAAATAAAAAAGAATAAATAAAGAAAAAGGAAACAAATATTAAAAAAAAGGTGAAATGACGACAATGCCCTTGAAATCATGTCCTTTTTTAGACTCTATTGCCATTTCAGGCTCTTAATTGAAACAAGATTCACTTCATGTCCTTATTTGAGAAAATGAGGGCACTTCAGGCCCTTATTTGAGAAAATGAAGTCACTTCAGGCCTTTATTTGGGATTTTTCCTAAGAAAAAAGAAAAGATAGAGGGCAAGGCTTACTGGATCCGATGAGTGTCGAACAGAGCCAGCCAGCCAGCGTCGTGGCGTGGGAACTAGAGAGGCGAGACAACGACTAAAGATGAGGCGATGACTAGAGGTGACCAGAGGCGAGGGACATCCCTAAGCGACCAGGGCGAGCATCGACCTCAAGTGATCTGAGGTCAGGCGAAGACCATAGATGAGGCAAAGCGACCCCAGGTTCCTCAAGGTGAGACGAATCTTACCTGGCGACGACCCTCGGCAAGTAAGCTAGATTTGGAGTAAAAAGAAGTTGAGTGTCCAAGAGAGACAATGAACAGTGTTTGGAGTGAGGGCAAGACAGGAAAACGAAAATAATAGTGAGGGTAAGTTTAAAGGGAAAAAACTCATTAAACCCCGAAGTAGCTTTTTCGGCTTCTTCGAACTTTTTTTTTGTCACAAAAAAACCTAGAAATTTATTTCCACCCAAAATCTGCCTTGAATATTTTTTTTGTCTAAAAAAAATCGTAAACTTTAGGTCCAATCCCAAATCTACGCCGTACTTTTTTTTTTTTATTTAAAAGAAAAATCACCAATTTTTACTCTAATCTCTAATCTGCCTCCATTAGCCCTCCATCTAAAAATCACCGTTAGTCATCCCTGATTTTTATATCCTAGAACGGTTTCATTTTAGAGAATTTCAATAATTTTTATCAGGGTAGATTCGTTATCCACACGAAAATGCCATGTTGGTCCGTACCTATTGTCTCATTACTTTACTGATGTGGATTTTTAATCAACGTGAAAATGCCACATCAAGTTGGGATTGGACCACAGGGTAGATTTGAGAATATATTGAAGGTTTATGACTATTTGAGACTGGACCTAAAATTTGAGATTTTGTTCTAAGACAAAAAAAGGTTGCGGAAGATTTGAGGCTGGACTTAAAGTTGTGAATTTTTTTTGAAACAAAAAAAAAGTTCGAGGTAAATTTGATATTAAATATAAAGTTTAAAGTTTTTTTAGGAAATTAGGCTGAATCAGAACTGGTTTGGAGTTGTATTGAACTGTCACCGCATACCAACACTTTGCTCAAAGGGCTTTTGAAGACCCAAGGATTTTGGAAGTGGTCTCCCACATACATTGGCGTGCCAATTAGAGTTAATTGTCAATCAACATGCAGCCCTACTGTTAAATGGATTAGGGGGTGGGGACGTTAGTATCATAGGTGTGGAGTTTGACTTTCGTGCTTTGTAAAGAGGCAGAGCAAATGTGAAAGAGAGAAGAGAGTTAGAAACTTGGAGATGTTGGGGTATGATTCATACTTCCCAACGACAGGAAAGCACGTGGGTCCTGCTCTTTTTCCATTAGTAATTTGGGCTTGGGCTCATGAATAATTGCTACTATATATAATCATTTTCTATTGTAATTGAGGGATGTAACGAGAGGTGCGAGGTGCTAATTATAATAGAATCGTTTGCTGTGCGTAGCCCTAGTTTAAGGGTGAATCATGATAAAATCTTGTGTCTCGATTTCTATTTCTCACTGCTTTTATGGTTTACTTCGTGTTATTGTGCGCCGATCCTAACGAGAGATAGGACATATTAAAAAAAAAAAAAGAGTTTGATATTTTTCCTTTATAAGATTCGTAACAACTGTCATATTGCTAAAAGTTAACAATAGTATATATAAATAAAAAAAGGAAAAGATTAAGGGTCTGTTTGGTAACGTTTCTACTCTTCTGTTTCTGTTCTCCGGAACAAAAAAGGATCAGAAACATGTTTGATAACGCAAATAATTCTGATTCTGATTCTGTTCCTGAGAACATTTTTGGACCAAAAATAAAAAACAAAAAGAAGTTGTTTCTCCAAAAAAAGAACTCTTTTGAGAATCACAAACAAAAAACAAAGTCTTAGTTATTTAAAAAGATTAAGTCCACGTGAACTTCTGAACTTTAAAAAAAAATTAAAATTAGATTTGAAAATTTACTAACTACTAATTTTTTAAACAAATTTTTTAAAATTAAATTTAAAAATAAGCTTTAAAATTTAACAAAAAAAGTAAAAAATTTTAAAAAGGGGGAAATTAAAAATATAAAAAATTCAAAAAATGAAAAAAATTATTTTAAAAAAAATGGGGGGAAATTAAAAATATGTATTTTTCTAAAAAATTTAAAAATTTAAAAAATTTTAAAAAGATTTTGAAAAAAGATTAAATATTTTAAAAAGTAATAATTCTCGCCACTTGGTTGTTTCCGGGAATAGAAATTTTGTGCAGTTACCAAACGCGTTTCTATTCGGGAACAGAAATTTTGTGCAGTTACCAAATGCATTCTGATTCTTTAAAAATCATCCATGAACAGAATCAGAAAATATGATTTTAATCAGAATCACTTTAGAGGAATAGAAACGTTACCAAACAGGCTCTAAGTCTATCAATTTTTCTACTAATAAACGGGAAATTTTCATTAATATCTTCGACCTCTGTTTTATTCATTTTGAATTTTTGGGCCAACATTCAATTTTTTCTCAATTCATTATCACGATGTTGCAGGCCCCTGTAGCTCCCATCTCAGCTCGTTCAGACAAGTCACCGAGCCCCTCTCTATCTCTCTCTCCCTCTCTCTCTCTCCATGAAGCGCAAAAAATGGTCGGAGCTCGAAGAGCAGACTCTCCTCACCAAATACTCAGAGCTCTCGAGCTCCGGTGCCCTAGCCAAGCTCAAGACCCGCGAGAAGAAGTTCAAGCCCATAGCGGAGCACGTGAACGCCGCGCACCACCTCCAGGACCCGACCCGATTCCCATTCAAGTGGTCGTGGCGGGACACGTCGATCAAGGTCCAGAACATGCGCCACCAGTACCTGGGTGTGAAGCAGAAGATCAGGGCCTCCAGCGGTGAGTTCAATTGGGACGACGGCGAGAATCACTGGGAGAATTTCTTGAGGTACAAGGAAGTGTTCGGCGATGTTGAGCTCGAAATTAAGGGCAAAAAGTTGAATGGACTCGATTTCTTGGGGGATTCCGGGTTTGGGAGTTCCAGCGATCTGGGTTTAGGGTTTGATTTGGAGGACGATGACGATGATGATGAAGAAGAAGAAGGAGAAGAAATAGAAGAAGAAGAAGAAGAAGAAGAAGAAGAAGAAGAAGCAGCAAATTCTGATTATGAAAATGCTGATGATGATGATGTGAGCGGCAATGATATCGATTGTGATAATGTCGATATTGGTCAATTGAATAGCACGGGGGAGGTTAGGAATGGGAGAGAAAACCGGGGATCGGGTGTTGTTAAGTCAAAGAAATTCAAAAGTGGGCTCGTATTAAGATCGCACAAGAAATGGCGGGTTTTGGGTGCGCAAGTGATTGACTTGAGGGATGCGATAGTGAGGAGAGAAGAGAGGAGGAGAGAGAGAGAGTTTTATAGAGAGAAGAGCTTAATTGAAAAAGCAGAAAATAGGAGGGAGCTGGAGTTTATGAAGGGAATGCAACAGAGCGAGAGGGTGAAGAGGGTGGAGAACCGGGAATTGGAGTTGGACAAACGGGAATTGATCTGGGCGAGGAGGGAAATCGGGCGGAGGTCGAGGTTAGAAAGGGAGTTCGACGAGGAGCGGAGGAGGAGGAGGAGGATGGAGGAGAAGAGGGAGGAGGAGGAGATGGAGTGGAGGGAGAGGATGATTGAGTTGCAGATCGAGCACGAGAAGGCGATAATGCAGATGCAAGCTGATGCTTGCCAGAACCAAATGCAGATCCTCGGGGTCATGGCCCGGATGGTTTGTCAGTTCTTCGGTTCGGCGAGCGATGCTTTGAGCAGCGGGTTGAGCGGCTTGCCCCCACAAGTTTTGCAGAACTTGCAGCATCCCGCGGGTTTGGACGATAGTGCCAAGCCCGAGACGAATTCGCCTTCGGAATTCATATGAACTGTTTGTTCTAACTTCCCTTGTCGCTCATGTTTTCTGTCTTGTCAATTCGAGTATTCCTTGACACACGACAGTGTAAAGAAAAGTCTCTGCAGTGGCTTGTTTTGCTTTGAGATAGTCTCAGTAGCAACTCTTTTGCACTGTTGAAGCCCTAGGAACTTACTGATTTTTGACTGGAGAATTGTGTGTCTAAGTCAATTGGTGAATGGTCGATTGGTTAGAGACTTGATATTTGCAAAGTTTGTTGCGAATTGGTTTGAGAGTTCTTTGGAGCTCTGGCAGTATCGGTTCTTGTAGAAATCCAAGATGATGCATCTTACCATTGTTTAAACCTAATGAGTCATGCACATAAATATAGGCCATACTCATATGGTAATATCTGCTTGGATCTTGTTTAGAATTTGTTTAAGCAGTGCTTTCTTTCCTTGAGTTTACTTTCGGCATCCTTATTTACTACTAGACGGTATCTTCGATTACTTCATGCCTGAGTGATCATGTTGCCTTTCTACTTATATAAGGATCCTAGAAAGGAACCGGATGGTGGCATGAGATTGTGCAAGTCAAATTTGTTTGGTGAAATAGATAATGGTGTCTGATTATGATCAGTTGCAGGTATTTGTTCCGCAACTAACAAGGTTGGAATAAACGATGGTGGAGGAAGAAGAAATACATAACGGAGAAAATCTCAAGCTTCTGAGGGAGTTGATCACTTTCTGTCGTGACTCCATAAGAGTTACATTTGTGGAGTGAACAGTCTGATCTCTTGCGGAACAGTCTGATCTCTTGTGGAGGCATATGTTAGAAGAAGAAGATAGATCTTTCTGAATTTGTTTCGAAACAGAGACTGATCTGTGCACTTCTGAGGGGGTTGATCAATTCCTGTGATGAGTACATAAGAGTTGCCTTTGTCGAGTGCGCAGTGTAATCTCTTGCGGAGGCATATGTTAGAGGAAGAAGACTGATCTTTCTGGATTTGTCTTCACAGGCAGAATGGTAGATTAGATAGCTCAATCTACTCTCCATGGACCAGAGATATGTGGCCATTTCTGTTTTCGGAAAATGCCAGGTATATTAAGATTACGTGATAGATTCTTTGAAGATTGAATATGGCTAGCCGGTTTACGGCTTTGCATTATCTCTTTAGATTTCTTTCACCACATTTTGCGGCTGCCTCTAGTTCCTCTTGTCTCTGCTCGCCTGTGCTTTGGAACAGAGTCAAAACGTGGAATTGGGGAAGGTAATCAAATAGCACTCAAAGCTGAAACGGAAGCTAAGTGTATGTAGATTTAAATGCCCGTCCTATTCTCCATTCAATTGTGATGACATTAATATATGCATGTATTTGTGCATGGTAATGCTTTCCAAGAAGCTTCTTGTCCATAATCGATGTTCGCTTGGTAGAGAGCTTTGAAAGCTATGGTGGGACTGCACCTGTAAAAATGGATAATGAACTCATTTCTTAACCCATAAATGATGGGCTGAGTTGCTATATGGGTTAGTTTTAATTACATTCACTCGTAACTGAATTTACAACTTAATTAAATTCTACCCATATCTATGACTCTATTTATTCTCTCTACTCGTCATTCGATCTCGCGTTCACTCACTTCGCACTCTCACTTCAGTTTGGGTATGAATTTTCCTAAATTAGATTAAATATGGAAGTGTTTTAGGAATATGGGTCGGGTAAGGTATATGATTGGTAGTGAAAATTACCAAAAAAATTTTAAACCTATTGTAATTGTGTCAATTCAGTTCTAAACTTTTTTTTTTTGCTTATTGAGTCCTAAACCTTTTATAGTTGTGCCAATCAATCCATTTGGCTGGCCAGCATTGACGTGGATGGTTTTTAATAACATTTTAGTATTTTTTGGATTTTTAATATTTTTTTGTTAGGGTCATCAGGAGTTCGCGGCCACTGGGCGAGGGCTTGCGACCCTCACCTAGTGGCCGGCGAGGGCCGCAAGTCCTCGCCAGCCGAGGTGAGGGTCGTGGCCCTCGCTCGCACTGGGTGAGGGCTCGCAAGCCCTCGGCCGGCCAGCGGTTTTTTGCCAACCCTACCCAAAAAGAGAGAGAAAAAAAAGACAAAGAGTTATTTAAAAAATAAAAAAATAATATTAATTTTTTTAATTATTGTCCACGTTAGCCCGGCCAGTCAAATGAATCGAATTGATACAATTGCAAAAGGTTTAGGACTAAATTAGCAAAAAAAAAAAAAGTTTAGGATTGAATTGGTACAATTGCAATAGGTTTATGATTTTTTTGGTAATTATCCCATGTTTGGTATAAGTCATTAGATTTGCATTACAATAAATGACTCTATTTGGGTTGAATCCTTTATGACACTACTCAAATCCGATTCGATCAACCCGTTTGATGGGTCTTGGTGGGACTTTAGAGGTAGCTATTCATTACATTGTGTGTACTTGGAGGGATTATGGTGTGAATGCTGATTTGGGTTTGTCTTCGAAAATCCAACACAGCCGAAATCCTGTAACTTCGTCCCCTCTGTAAGTTAAAGCTCGAGACGATTGCCCTCACGCAATTTCCTTGTTTCATCAGGCGGTTCTACGTCACGTTCTTATCGTCTCTTGTCATTGCCACAACAAAACACAAGAACAGAACGGAATCTTCTGCTACATACTACTATCGAACAATTGTTAAGATGCAGCATCATTAAAAATTGAAATAATTAGCGACGTGTGTAATCATCCTGCATAGACAGCTACCTTGTGCATTTGGGCTCGTACGGATACTTGTGGTCGAATGAATCGCGGTTTTTCTTTTTCTTTGGGAAAATGATCATACGTTAAGACAATCGACGAATTGGTCGGATTCGACAGCCCGGGCCGTTTGGTACGTAAGTCACGGTCGGGAGCGTATGCCCACAATTATTTTCTAGTCCGAATGGCAACTTTTATACTCTTGTTCACACTCACCACGTCCCCTCCTTCCAGAAAGCTTATCTTTTCTTTTTCCCGGAAAATGAAATACCGGAAACCGTCCGCTACTTTGAGTACAAAAGGCAGGAAATATGGAGCATCTGCTTGGCATGGTCCTTCGTCCCAAACATTAAAAGTTCGTCTTCGTTTCTTGCTCTGGGCAATCTCATCAACTGACGATTACGTCCCTCCGTTCACAATCTGTTCTGGCATTGGAGAGAGAGAGAGAGAGAGAGAGAGAGAGAGAGAGAGATGGGGAACGGCTTAGGATTAGGAAGGAATAGGAGAGCGAAGGTGATGAAGATCAACGGCGAGACCGTGAAGCTGCGGACTCCGGTCCGAGCTTGCCAAGTGGTGGACGACCACCCGGGCCACGTGCTGCTCGACTCCGAGTCGGTCAAGCGCTTCGGCGTCCGAGCTCAGCCGTTGGAGCCGCACCACGAGCTCAAGCCCAAGAAAGTCTACTTCCTCGTCGAGCTGCCCAAGTTCCCCGACGAGCACGAGAAAGCCCCTAGGCGGGTTCAATTAGGTAGCGTACAAGATATCGCCACGTACATAAACTCGATAGGACGATGAAAGTCTAATTCCCCGGCACGTGTAATGCTTAAATTGATGGAATGACCGATACTGATCATAATTTAGACCATCAGTATATTGACGGAAATTTTGTTTTGCCTGGATGCATCTGATTATAGGTATACAGATGGGCGCTAAGGACCGGCTGGAATGCCTGATGCTGTCACGGAGAGCCGAGTCAGACATAATTAGGCCGACGAGGGTGAGTTTTCGTCGAGACAGTGCAGCGCCGGTGCAGGTGAAGATGCGGATTCCGAGGGCGCAGCTGGACAAATTGATGGAGGAAAGTATGGACGAGGCGGAGGTCGCTCGGAGAATCGTCGATCTTTACATGGGAAATGTTGGAGTCCTCGGAGAGAATAAGCATTTGGGGAGGGATAAGAAGTTGTTGATTCACCAGCATCAGGAGTGTCATTGGAAGCCTGCACTTGGTGGCATTAGGGAGAGCTTCAAGGCCCCGGAGGTTCGTTTCTCGTTTCCGTCGACGTCATTAAATTCGACAAATGAAAACCTAAGCTCGTTCTATTAGGACATGTCGATTATGTGCTAGGAAATAGTAACATGGGGACGCCGCATCGGAAGAAAATTTGTATTAAGGATATTTTAGAACTCGAATACTTACCCAATTGAACTGAAATCACGCGGATGTGCTAGTAGGGTGAGTATGATGTCAGGATAGAACCAAGAATCATCAGTCCGGTTTCAGATTTTAGGGTATATAGGGTCGGTTTCAGGTTTTAAAAATTGAGGAATAAGTTTCAGTGTTTTTTTCCTTGTTTCATGTTTTCAAGCGATCCTGCTATATTCCATGGCGTCTGATAACGAATGTGTGATATGAAACCACTAATATGAGCTTCCATTTTTAGCGATATCCATGGCCGAGACTTTTACTCTGTTAATGTTTTATATTTTCCTGTGTCTAAATATGAGTTTTGATCAGTGGATTGTAACAGCAAATAGTGGTCATTAGAAGTGATGATTCACTGTAATCGTTCGATTAAGAATGCAGCTGGAACATGGATAGTCCCTGAAACCGACCTTGAAACTTGTGATAAGTTAGGTTCCAAGTTTCAAAAATTGAAGAACTGATTTCGACGGGTAGGTTGCAAGTGGAACCTGGATCGACCCTAAAACCACCGACCCTATGTGCTAGATGTTGAACATTAAGACATTGAATGGAGTGCATTTTCATACAGTAAAAGATGTAAAAACGATGAGAACTGGTGTCGGACCTTCGAGGAATTGGCGGTGAGAAGAGGAGCACAGCATGTGCCTCACTCAATGCATGCCATGTGGTCGCCCCATGTTCGCAGACGCTCGTCCCTCTGAGGTCTCTAGCACATGATGCACTCTCTCTCTCTTTTCCATGCACGTTCAAGGCACGACTCGTATCCATATTAATCAAGCCATTAACTTGGCTTAGCTTGAGATCTATATCAGCAAGTTTCACGACAGGAAGCATCTGCACCACATGCAATTTCTCATTAGTCCCGGGTCGGGATGATCCTGAAAAGAGGTGCTTGCTGCTTGTGGACAGATACTTGGGGCCAGAATTGCGGGTTTCCATTCATCAATGGAACTCCCAAAAGAGTAGTCTCCCCAATTGAAAGCCAGAGTTGGTACAGATTCTGTCATTAATTTAGGCTGGTCAGAGGTCTGTGCTGTTTTAGATAGCCGGATTTAGCGGGAGCAACAACTCCCGAGACATTTTCTTTAATTGTAAGGAAAAAAAAAAAGCAAGTCAGACATAGTGCGATTGACTTAGAAAAGCAAGTCAAAACTCACCAGACCCGACACATTCTACCTCTATCTCGATCGTTAGCACTTGCTCATCAATCTTATGCGGATGGAACTATTTGTGGTTGTGGGGTAGTACTTCTTTCTTATTGGGTAATATGTGGGGCCAAAGAGGCCGGCTCGGCATTACATCAAACAGGATAAGTGCAGGCACACACAAACATATATATATAAGCCTTGTGGTTGTGGGTGTGAAACCGTTTTATGCCTTTTGAGACAAAGTAGCCGTTAGGATAAGAATAGCAATAAGAAAACAAAGAAGATGACATCTATAGCTCCTAACTTCATTGGCCTTAAAGTGGGTGTAACTTGTAAGGTTCATCAAGTGACTTTCATATTGGTGCATTGGCAGGAGTGGAGAAATATAGAAAAAATACCCCTTTTTCACACGATGATCACTTTTATACCTGTAATTTTGCGAAATACCAAATTGTTATCTGGTAGACAAAATCCCTACTTTGAACCTATAAACTGTCTCACAAACCCAGCCTCCATCATCCATGAAATCCCATCTCCCCTCCCCACTATCCCCCGTCACCATTTGATGCCACCGACGACGTCCCGCCCCGCGGCTTTCAACTGACTCCCCTATTAACCACCACCGTCGAACCCTCTCCTCACCGCAAGATTCCGCATTCAGGTTGACATAGTCGCTAGCTCAGATTTGACGCGGCTATGGTTGCGAGCTCAGATCTGGCATGGCCATGGCTACGAGACACTATGGCGATTCTTGTTTGCTTATTCGAAATAGAGGAGGGTGTGGATGTGGGCATGGGCAGGCGAAGAGTGAGTGTATTTTTGAAAAGTGATATAGGAAAACTATAAGTAGGTGATAATTTTATTGACATGAGGTATGTAACTTAAAATTCTACAAAATAACTATGTTTTTCTTTTCTTTTTCGCGACGTGGTTCACTAAATAACCTGTGACATGATAGGTTTTAAGTTTCAGGGTATGAATGGAAGGTTCCAGATTAAAAAATTGAAGAATCCATTCCGAAAAGGCAGGTTCCAGGCTAGATCACTTGGAACCTAGACCGACCATGGAATCGCTTGCCCCTAATTTACTGTTCTCTTTATGTAAGACAAGGTTTCATCGAAAGGGAGACATTATTTTCCGGTTCCACCCGCAGGTTTAAGCTAAGAACATTTGTCGGGCTAGTGAGTTATCACTTCTTTATCTTGCAAGTGCGAGATAACTTGATTACGTAATTTTAACTTAAATTTAACCTCATGGCAGATGGTTCATCTATTTGCAATCACGAGAGTTTGTCGTCCATCAACTTACCTAGCTATTATAGATTTATAGTGTGATCGCGTAAATGCTGATGATGTACATGGAACGAAAATTGCGATAAGATCTATAATTTACTGCTTAAACTTTTGAGTTTATCATCGATCGACACATATCTATTTGCGTGTGAAAAAAACAAAAAGTCAGCTTAACCAACTCCGTCCATTCTGCTCTGCAATGTTGACTAATGTTTTCGTTTTCTGTCACGACATGAATCAGCAGAAGCGGGTGAGCTTCGATCCGAGGGATGCGGGAGAAGTTAGGGGTGAGCATGGCCGGGTGAATAGATTCCGGACCTAGATCCTGAAACCGACTCTGTTATAACCGGTTCCAAATTTTTGGAACCGGGAACCTACCTGTTTGTCCTGGAACCTATTTTGGAACTCTCCCTATTTTTTCGGTCTGGTTCCAGGGTCTACCCGAGAACTTGTTTTTCTTTTTCATTTTTATCAATGAAACGATTCAAAGTAAAACATGAATAATAAAACTCACTATCCACCAAAAGCAATAATCCTTAATATGAGCAATAGAAATTACAATTCATAAAAAACAGAGGAGGTGAGGTGAGGGAGACTAGGTTTTTTTTTTAACAGTTGTTTAAAACCAGTTCCAAAATCGGTCCGGTTCCAACCGATTCAGGAAATTGGACAAAGACCCAAAACTGCTAATAGCGCCAAATGGAAAGGCATTGCTATCAAACTAAAGTTGCAGAGTCTGTTTCCGCACTTTCCCTTAATCAGCTACTGAGCAAAGAGATTAATGTATAGAAATGAGAGCTAATTACAGTGATTACCTCGGGGAATTGTGTCTCCGTCGGACGAGACGAGGGACGAGGAGGAGCGCGTGGCAGCAAAGGAGCGGCTCTGGAGATGAGGAACGAGACGAAGAAGCCCTAAGTTGTGCGAGAAAGTTTGGGAAAAGGAGGAGCTCCGGAGAGAGGAGAGGACAGGTGAGAAATGGGGGAAAACAAAGAGAGGATGAGAGGGCGAAAGGGCGGCGAGAGGGAAAACGATTTCCTTTCTTTCACGGACGGAAATCATTTTCCCTGGCTTTAGACAGACATTTTCCATTAACCGGAAAATATTTCCTTTGATTAGGTCCTTTTCGCCCCCCCAACACCAAAATTTGGGGAAAATGTTTTCTAAGAAAACTTTTTCCGAGAAACAAATGGAGCCTTAGAATGTTAACTCAAATAAATATGAACAATTCATTGTAAAAGTTGATCATTATCAAACAAAAAGATAAATGCGGTAATTCCCATTAGATTTGATATCTTATGATCGGTCCCTTTTAATCCGCCAATTGCATTCGATCTTTATCTACATTTGTAGAGATTTACCAACATGAAAAGAATTGAACATGACCATGCATATTTGTTGTTCAATGATCAGATAATTCCGAGACACTTGAGCCAACCCCGGCTAGTTCGAGCGAGGCCGTAACGTGCTCAGAGCATATGATACAGGCTTGAAACAGATTATTAAGAAACTTTCCGAAAGAAAACGAGAAAGGACTACACAGTTACGATGTTTCCTTCCGAGTCGTACTCGATCTTCCCGGAGAAATCCAGGGGCCGGCACCGTTCTCCTCGTATGATCGTCTTCCTCCAGAGAGCCTCGTCGCTGTCCTCGCCATCATCTTCTTCTCCTCCCTCCGTCTTCTTCCACGATACCATCTTCGCCATCAGGAGTGCCTTGCTGCTGATGCTGCTGTTGAGCCTCGAGACAAGCCTCTTCTTGCTAGACCCGGGGATGGACAGGCCGCGCTTTGTCGACTTCTTGGGTTTACCGTGGGACGCGCAAAGAAACGTCAAGATAGAGAGGATGGAGAGGGTGGAGATTAAGAGGAAGATGAAGGTGAGAGAGGTTGCAGAGAATGGAACAAGGGTTTTGATCGAGACCGATGGTCTTGGCATTGGTCTTGCCATTGTGTGTGAGAATTAGTGAAAGAACGAGGTTGTCAAGGGAAGGAAACATATGAAGGAGGTTGATGATGTCGCTCGACCTCTATATGTTCTATGAGATTATTAGGTAACTTCGACACTGTCAACAGACATTAACATACAGTGCACAAGAAAATTCGCTGAAGAAACAATTCACTGCATCAATCTTTGACGAGAACTTATTGGCTTGTGATACATAGTCACTTAAAAAATTCATCTTTCTTTTAACAAGACCGAGGAGATGGCTCTTGGCGATTGGTTCTTTGAAAAGTGAGGGATAAGCACGCCGTGTTTCACCCGGTTAGATTGACTCTGACCTTGACTGAGTTGACTTGAGCCGTCCACGGCGGTTCAATCATGCCAACTTTATATTCACCAAAACACAAAGCCTATTTGGTCATTCTTGGCCAAACTAGACAAGAGACACAGAAAAACAAGACATAAGGATGATCTTTCGTTCAGATTCACTGTTAAATTGCACTAGGAGTATGGTCTGATTTTTAAACTCGAGTGTTACTTGGGAGTCACAAAGGTTGATGGAAGTGTTGGATTGTTTATGTCTTGCTTTACGTGGGTACCCAGTGCTTGCTTTGACTTGGAAGGAAGAAAGGACCTTGAGAGGCTTCTAAGCAAAGGCCTGAGTCCAACTGAAGCTTATATGTATATATATACTTTCCAAGTTCTTCATACATTGGGGTAGGCAGTGAGTATTATCTCCTTGATTTTTAGTGCATAGTGTCAAACTTTCAGAAAGTTTTTAGCAAGTACTCCTTGATTTGATTAGGAAGTTGAAGCCAGTAGGTGATGACAAGCCGTTTGATGCACCAGTACAACGTTCACGTCAAAGCGTGAAGAGATCACTTGAAGGGCAAGCTTGTGACGTGCGATTAGGGCCACTTCTGCTTCTGGGTGCTGAACCAGGATTCCCCCACCAGGATTCTTCCAATCACCACTGTTAGTTTTCTACCCGGTTTGGGGATAACCACAGGTCATTTTAGCATCGTTTGATTCACGACAAATGAGGAAGTCAGTTTCAGATGTTTGCTACAAAATTATTCAATATGCACTTGAGAAAAAGTCTCGAGTACCATTTAGGTCCTCTGGTTTAGGCCCTGGGAACCTGAACTAGGGCTCGGGGCACCTAGGTCCATCTTGGGAGACCAGGGCCTAACTATCGAGGTCTCAAGTGCAGGAGCCAAGTACCTAGTCCCGGCCGTTGAGCACCCGAAAACGGTCAATGAGGGAGCTGGGGTCTCGGGCCCTGGCATCAGGATCCCGAGTCCAAGCGTTGGGGTCCGATCGTACTTTCAAAAGTGATTTCTTATATGAATTTGAGTAAGACTTTTTCTTTGATTATGAAAAGATTTTCCTAAGCGATCCTAAGTTGGAAAATGGAAAAATCGTTTCAGGCCGAAATATTATTTTGCGAAACAAACGGAATTACGGTGCTCTCTCGTCTGTTCTCCTCAGCAGCCAAGGAGCATAGATAATGTCGTGGATCTCAAGTCCCACGAATTTTAATTTGAGGGCGTCAATGGTCATCGACGTGTGTCCGTGAGAGAGAGAGAGACTCCAGGACAATCGCGCCTGGAGGCCAATGAAAACTCAAGTGCGCGAGTTAAAAAAGGTAAACGGTTAACAATCAAAATGATTATGAACAGAACAAAAAATTATAGAGCTAACGTGTTCCAATCTACAGATTAGAACGACTTGCTATAAGCATCCACAAAAAAGGGGGGGGGGGGAGACATATCAAGTGCTAATATTTTGTGTGCGTCGCTTACTTTGGTGTCAATATTTTTTTTGAATCACTTAAGTGTCAATTTTTTTGAAAAAAGATTATTTAAGTGCCAACTCCGGTGAGGTCGCCGGAATTTCTTGCCGTTGGCACTAAAGTGATCATTTTTTTTTCTTCCATTTGGCATTAAAGTGATCGTTTTTCAGATCACTTAAGTGCAAATTTTTTTTGAAAAACGATTATTTAAGTGCCAACTCAGGTGAGGTAGTCGGAATTTCTCGCTGTTGGTACTAAAGTGATCATTTTTTCTCCGATTTGGCATTTAAGTGATCCCTAAAAAAATATTGACACCAAAGTAAGCAACGTACATAAATATTGACACTTGAGATATCCTTATGCCAAAAAAAAAAGAGTATCTTTTGTTACTTAATCCGCGGTTGCAGCCACTTGAGAAGGGTTGTCATAGATCGATATGAAGTTGATATTGAAAGAAGCCCAATGAAGTTAGTGTCAGGGAATAAGTATACCACAAGTGCCATAACTTTGTTACGATGCTCACTTAAGTGGCATAACTTTTTTTTTACCACTTAAGTGTCATAGCTTTAGAAAAAAATGTTTATTTGAAAGCCATAACTTTTCGAAACATTCACCTAAGTGTCGGAAATCTAATGTAGCATGGCACTTGTGGTGAACGATTCTAAAAAGTTATAACACTCAAGAGATCAATTGAAAAGCTACGAGGCACTCAGGTAATAAAAAAAAAGTTAAAGCACTCAAGTGGGCGACATACGAAAGTTATGATACTTGTGGTGTCCTTTTCTCCGGCACCAACATGACTTCTTCTTAACTATGTCTTCAAAATGTGCCATGCCATCTCAATATTGCCCTTAAGTTATCTATAGATACACAATTGAGATATCGATAGTGCAAGATTAGAGATATAACTGTAAGATTAGAGAAATGTTTGTTGCTCAACATGGAAGGCAACCTCACAACTTCGATCGCCACCAGCCGGAGGCCTGCATGTATTAGGAAAATGTGCCACATTGTAATATCTCTAATTGCGACCCCACTACTATGTTGGACAAGAAAATATTAAAAGGTTCCAAAAACGCCACATCGACTGTTGATGTGGCGAGTGCTCTTTTTTTTTTTTTGGCCGCCAAATGTAATACTTTCATTACTAACTGGAATTTAAACCAGAAGAAGGTTCGAAATTAATAACCTCCCCCTCGACTCGCCTCCATGACCGCTGATTGCTCTCCTTGGAGAGTCACACTCGAAAAGGCTCACTTGCCTCTCCCTCCTCTTGCCCCGTTTGCTATGCGCCCCCGTTGCATTGCGTCCCTCCGCCGGCTCAACGGCTGCGTCGGGCATATTAGCAAGGTGGGTCTTCGATCTCTTGTGAGGCGAAGGAGAGCTCCTGCAGAAGGAGGGAGTTGTTGGAGGATCTTAGAGGGAGAGAGAGATGAAGGCAAACGGGTTTTCTTGGGTGACCAAGGTATCAAATCCAGCAGCTTCAAATCTTGTGTACCATGGTGGCCGTGAGACCATATCATGGCCGCGAACTCGAGAGCTACAAGCTTATGGCTGCGAGACCCGATCGAAAGCGATCATGGCCGTGAGCTTGAGATACGGGGAACTCTACATTTGGCCATGTTGCCCGCGAGCTCAAAATTTTTGCCTTGTGGCCATCGGCTTAGAGCTTGAGCTTGGCCGCGAGGGATGGAGATCAATTCAAACCCTTGTTAACCCCATCACAAACTCTTTCCCTTTCTTCTCCATTCCAAATAGCAAGTTGAGTACCCCACCATTTTTCTCGCGTACAAAAAACATCACACACACACACACACACGTGCCTGTGTACCTTGCACCCTTGCATCAACAATGGATACGCATTTTCTCACTCTCAAAATAATTTTGACTATCAATAGCTTATTGTATGTACGATAACTCAATCCTAAACTTTCTAATTTTATCAGTATAGTTCTGAACTTTTGCGCAAAATCCTTATGTAATCCTTTCGGCGAATTGCAGCCGAAATTATTGATGTGGCGATTCACGTAGGATGAACTTTCGAGTTAAGTTATCCACACAATGTGCCATATAGGATGAGCAGCGATAACTGATTGCCACGCCAGTAATTTTCGACAACAATTGATCGGAAGGACTTAGAATTCCGTGCAAAAGTTTATGACTTCGCAAAATTGAAGAGTTCAAAGAATGAATCGGCATCTGTACAATAGATTTAAGGCTAATTTAGTAATCAATTCAGAGTATCCTAATGAATCGTCGCATGACACGTGAATTCCAACATCCATACCCGCAATCATGCAATCCATTTCAAAGATAATCGACTGGAATAAGAAAACGATGGCACCTTTTGAAAAGCATAGGAATAATTTCCTGAATGAAGGGACAGTTTGCAATTCGGTAAAAAGTAGAGAGACTGCTAATGGCACCGTTTACTTCGTGAAAAACAGAGGATTTGGATGACATTTTCTTTAAAAAACGATTGCTTGTATCAATTGCAATAATTCATCAATGAGAAATGCTTTCATTATCGACAACAATTTATGCTTAAAGGTAAAATAAAAAGTTTCAAAATATTTTGGGGATAAAGTACAATTGCAAGGTCTGATTTTTTGTTAGTGATCGTATTAAGGAAACTGTTTTCCAAATTATTCATTTCTTCCGAAACAAACGGAGCCTCGACATAATAAAATTTCCTAATAACCAAAGGATTGCCACCTTTGGGTATCGTATTGTTACAGTTTTAACCTAGACAAATCAAATCGAGCTAATCTCACAATTTCTCTCCTGCGTACTGACACACTTTAAGCATTTTTGTCAAATTCATAATCTCCCCTTCTTCTTCAATGGACCAAGACCCTCTTAGATCAACAAGATATGGGAGGAGAATGTGAAAATGGTTATCTCTTTAACGACTTATTTAACAAACTTTATCATCAGCAGGAAACGTAACTATTGACTGATGCATCAGCCACAAGGAAATACACAAAGAGCTATTAACGATGGCTTTTGTCTTCCACATCCAGAAATAGCCTCAAAACTCAAACCCTCGTAGCGTATCACGAGGCACACCACAATAAAAAACTGGAAACACCCAAATCTAGTCAGCCGATTGTAGTCCACAGACCATCTTAACTCAAAGGGGAATTGCATTGGTGACGGATGGATAAACCACGGTGGCTGGATGCGCCATGATGCGGCGGCCTTTGCTGTGGCGGAAGCAGTAGACGAGGGCGCCGACTGGCCACTCAATGATGGCCGCGGCCGCGAAGGCCAGGAATCCCATGGTCGGCCCCACCACCTTGCACCGGCACGGGTTGCTCCTCGTCCCGCATTGCACGCATATCGGGATTCCAACGCCAGGGGCCATGTCACAAGCGATTTGGAGTATGATCAGAGGTTTCACGAGTGAATGAGATTTTGTGAAGATGGATTGGAGAGCGAAGGCTTGGCGTAGGATGATGAAGTTGGAGGGCCGATCGAGTGAAATTTATAGGGCTCCATCCTTCGGGACAACCGCCACGTGGCGTTCGTGGGAGCGTTTAGATGGGCCACGAGGTGAGGTGTTACGGACATAGGTGACACGTGTGTGGGAACACTCTGATTTACCCCATTTCTATTAGTTGCAATGCAATGACACAAGTTCCGAGGGAACTGTCTTTGCAGTTCCAATCCTCGAATTAAATTATTGGTAGCATGATGTGGGCGTCGTATGCACAAGTCTATGCAGAGAAAAGAGAGGATAAGAAGAAATTGGTATTGGACGGTCGTCGATAGAATGGATAATGGAAAGCCTTAGATGCTAGGAGTAGCTTTAATTTGGACGAAAGCTTAGGGTGCATGGTAATACTTTTAAAAGTGGATTTTTGCTCCAAAAGTACTTATAGAGTAGAAATCTGTGTAGTAATTTAACTTTTGACGCAGAAATCTGTTTGGTAAAAATTTTTACTTCTGAAAGAAATTTCTACTTCTGAAGTTATTTTTTACTTCTGAAGTTATTTTTCCCCCAATTTGATTAATCTTCTCAACTCAAGAAGTACTTTTCACCCTCTTTTCATTACGCCCTCACCCTCTTTTCGACCACGCTCGCCTTTGCCTGCCGTCGACCTCTGTCGCCACCGCTGACCACCACCGCCCCCCACCGCCAATCGCCGACCACCGCCGCCACCACCGACCTCCTTCGGCCACCGACCGCCCCCCGCCGGCCGCCGCCCGCGACCGCCACTACCCGCCAACCACCGCCACCGTCGACCTCCGTCGGCCGCCACGAACCGTCGACCACCGGCCGCCGCCCGCCGCCGCCCCCGATCGCCGCCCCCCTCCAACAACCGTCCACCACCGCCCCGCCCGCCGGCGAGTTGCCGTCTCCGGCCGCCGGAGTAAAATATAAATAATATTTTTTTATTTTTAAAATGTAAATAATATTTTTAACAATAAAAATTAATTTTTAAGGAAATTTAAATTTTTTAAAAATGAAGTAGAAATTTTTCGGCCGCCGACAATAATTTTTCATAGAAGATATTTTATTAATAATGTTTCAGAAGTAGAAATTTTCAACCGTTACAAAACGAATTTATCTGATCAGAAATCAACTTCTGGAGCAGAAGTAGAAAAATTAACTTCTGCTTCTAAGGAGAAGTTGATTTCTGAAGCAGAAGTGTTACCATGCGCGCCCTTATAGATTTCATGAACAAAATTCAGAAATGAAACAATATATGATACTTCATCGGGAAATCATAAAAAAAAAAAAAAAGTCGTAAACCTATTGCAATCGTACCACTTCAGTCATTTCCAACCAATTTTGATAAAAAATTGCTAACGTTGCGCGGCCGACGCTGACGTTAAAATTTCTAATAATATTTTAATATTTTTCTCGATTTTTTTTTCTTCTTTTCTTCTTCCTCTAATTGGTCGCCGGACATTGGAGGCTGGCCAGAGCCAAGGGCCGATGGCCGATCTGGTGAAACTCGCCCCTGTCAGGCATTGGCAAGGCGCAACCTCGCCATCGCTGGGCGGGGTCGAGCCGCGCCCAGATATGACAAGGTGTGACCTCACCTCGATCTCACCGGTTCTAGTCCTCTAGTGAGTTGCCGGCAATCGGCTGCAGTAAGAAGAAAGGAAAGAAAAAAAAGAAACAGAAAAAAATAAAAATCAAAAATCAAAAAAATATTAGAACATTGTTAAAAATTATCCATGTCAGCGCCGATCGCCCCCACGTCAGCGATTTTGTATCAAAATTAGTCGACTAGACTGAATTGGCACCCTTACAATTGATTTATGACTTTTTTTGATAATTCTCCATCTATTTTAAATTAATGGCGGGGATAAGATATGAATATACGAATTCTTTTCCCCTCGATCATGTTTCTGTCGTATCAAGAAAAGATTGAACTTGATAACGCACGAACAATATTCAATGCAATACGGTAGCTTTTACGAGGCTACGGATCCTCATGTATGTTATTCTAACCCAATCAAAGTGTCGTCCAGAAACGAAAGATAACTAAACTTCCTTATCCACGTGAAGAAATTTTGATTTGTAGCCTTAATGATATTGGCAATAGTTAGCGTTTGATCATCATGTTTCTATGTGATTTGTATGCACTACTTTAGGGTATGTGATCAATTTTTCCCATTAAGCATGTACTGAAATTTGGGCTTTTCCTATCTAACTTGGTCTTCTGAAATTTTCACACACGGTCAAAATTCTGTCTCGTTATATCCAGAATGTCTGTTATGATGCACGTGTGAGTTGTGTTAGAGAAGTCATACATCGGAGAATTGACGTGGTGTTGAGCAGTTAATATATCCAAGTTGGCCCATAACTTTTTGACTTAAGCTTTTGAGTGAAAGTGGGTCCAACTGGATATGTTGACGGGCTCGGACTTGGGCTCCCTCTTGGTGATCTCTCCGAGCGAAGGTATCGGACTTCTGCTGCACACTTCCATCAATTGGTATCAGAGCCGATGGTTGATAAATGGCTCACTCCCAATATGTATTGGTATTTGGTGAATATCTCGACGAAGGAATCTGGTGACGAACGCGATTTTCGGGCCGGACGGGCTCGATGGGCGTTGATGGAGATTCAAGTTGAGATATATTGATGCAAAAGGATACTTGGATTAAGTGGGAGCAAACTTAACATTATGATGCATGTGTGAGTTGTGTTAGAGAAATCCACATCGGAGAATTGATGTAGTGTTGAGCAGTTAATATATCCAAGTTGACCCATAACTCATTGGCTTAAGCTTTTGAGTGAAGATGGGTCCAACTGGATATGTTGACGGGCTCAGACTTGGGCTCCCTCTTAGTGATCTCTCCGAGCAAAGGTATCAGATTTCTGTTGCGCGCTTCCATCAATGTCGATGGGGATCATCTTCCTAAGGAGAACAATCAATCCAAGTTTCAGCTTGTCACTATAATTTCCACCGTTTATATGGTTTGAAGCTTGTTTGACAACATTAAATGAAGGAAGGCAGGAAAGTCATACAACAAATAAAAACACACAATCATAAAGTCAAAACAAACGTTATAAATGCACTTGAAAGCATATGTAGTTTTCCATGGAGAATTCTATGACTTTTGTTGAGCTCTGTCTTCATGCTTCCTCTTCATTAAATTCTTGCAGTTTTTTTCTTTACTCTGCTTCAGGAGCCTTTCATGAATCAAGGCTTTCTATGAAAACCACCAACAATCAAATCCAAAACAGCAATCAAACGTGATCAGATCCAATAACCAATTTTATATTATTCAAACACACTGATATTTGATATCAACATAACCAACTTTTCATATAACCATTACCATGACAAGATCTCTACTCATACACACCTACACCTCTTTCACTCAACTACACCCACCAAAGGTTCCTCCACCCTTACAAGCAATCCACAATAATTCTATACACAATAAGAATCAGACACTACGCGAAACGGACCATCCAAGTCAATCGCTGGACTGATTCTCTCTTTGGCACCTTACATTTGAACCTCCCTCCCTCCTTGTCTCACCGTACAATGATAAGCAGCGAGAAAATCTTACTATGGCGCTGAGGAGGAGGAAGGAGAAACCCTAGTTTGTCTGGTGAAGAAATGCGAGTGACTTGTGACAATGGTCTTATATCTCAAAGAGTTCGCAACGACGGAGGCGGTGAGGGCTCGGGATCCAGTAGCCGCGACTAGCAGGGCTCTTGGGAGAAGCGACACGCCAGAAGCAGTTCTGAGCTCGAGACCCAGCAGCTGCGACCGGCGGGGCTCTCGGGGGAGGCAGAGGCAGTGGGGACATGTTGGAGAGAGAGAGAGAGAGAGAGAGAGAGAGTCTCTGTTGTTCTTCTCTTTCACTTTGCTTCAAAATCGTTGGCGCTGTGCCTGAACCTGAAATCAAAACCCGAGCCAGTCGGCGTTTTCTGGAGCCGGAGCTGGAGGATAGCGACGAGGATGAAGGCCATGAAGAAGGAGGGGGGGGGGAGATTGAGGTGAGTGAGGGCTTTGGGAGAGGAAGGGAGGATGGAAGCTCCGTTCAAACAAAATGGCTTTGGTTGCAAAGAGGAGAGAGGAAGAACATGCAATAAATGTGGAGCAATAAATATTTTCTTGTGTTCAGCCTTTCCGCAGCCTGTCAAAGGACACATGTCAATGTTTAAGCAGAGCCACATAGGCTCATGTACGTTACGTACGCTGATGATTTCGAATCACTGAATATTTTCTCATCAATAATGAATATACATTTTCTAATTCTCAAGTAATTTTGATGTGAAAATATTCGGTGATTTGTAACCACCACGTCATCAGCACATGTAACGTACGTGAGCCTACGTGGCTCCACTTAAGCATTGACATGTGTCCTTTGACAGGTTGCGGAAAGGCTGAACACAAGCAAATATTTATTGCTCCACATTTATTGCATGTTCTTTCTCTCTCCTCTTTGCAACCAAAGCCATTTTGTTTGAACGGAGCTTTCATCTTCCCTTCCTCTCCTGAAGCCCTCACTCACCTTAATCTCTCTCCCTCTCCTTCTTCTTGGCCTTCATCCTCGTCGCCATCCTCCAGCTCCAGCTCCAGAAAACGTCGACTGGCTCGGGTTTTGATTTCAGGCTCGAGCATAGCGCCAACGACTTTGAAACAAAGTGAAAGAGAAGAACAACGGAGACACACTCTCTCTCTCTCCAGCATGTCCCCACCGCCTCTGCCTTCCCCGAGAGACCCGCCAGTCGCAGCTATGGGGAAAAGATAACCAATATCTTATTGTATGGATGACAACCTAAGTAGCACGAACACAAACACGTGACACGCAATACGACACGACACGACACGTCGACACGTTATTTTTAAAAAATAGAGATTTTCGATACGTTGGGACACGTTGTATATTAAATATATATTTTTTATATATGCATGATAAATTATTATTTCTATAATTTTTTATAAAATGAAGAATTTGCAAAAGGAACTATTATAATAAAAAAGAAATTCCCTACCATAGGTAGTTCCGTAGTTTGACTCCAGCCAACCTAGGAAAAAAAAAGTAAAACAAAAATTAAATCACTTGATTGGGAGGATATTGAATGCGCAAGTCCGCGTCATGTGAGACATGTGGAGCCACGTGTTGCTTTGAGGCCAAAGTAAATTTCGGAGAAAATATTATTTTCTTTCTTATTATTAAAAATATTAGTCTGTAACTACTAAGGGCCTGTTTGGTAACGTTTCTATTCCTCTGATTCTGTTTTTTGGAACAAAAAAGAATCAGAAACATGTTTGGTAACGTAAATGATTCTAATTCTGCTTCCGGAAAACTTTTGGACCAATTTTGAGAAACAAAAAAAAATTGCTTCTCAAGAAAAAGAACACTTTTGAGAATAAAAAGGGCAACGATAGTCTTCTCTCACTTTTGTCGGGCGCCCGCGAGGCGTAGGCCGAGTCAACCCAACCCGGTTCGGAATAATTTTTTTTTAAATAAAAATTTGGGAAATTAATAAAAAAATCAGAAAATGATTAGAAAATTCAAAAAAAAGGAAAATTCATAAAAATTGAAAAAAAATTGAAAAAAAAATAAGAAAAATTTCCAAAAAAAATCTCAAAAATTAAGAGATGAGTCATTTCAACTAACAAATCCTATTTTTGATGATTTTGCCTTCTGATTTCTCTCAAAGGATGATTTTGCCCATCATGGGCAAATCGTTCTGAAAAATCTCGAAAATTCCCAAAAAATCTCAAAAAGTAGAAAATTGGCCCATTCAACTGGCCAATCCTATTTTTAGTGATTTTGCCTTCTGATTTTTTCTAAGCCCTACCTGATTTGTTGTCGGAGTACCATGCTGCATCAGTGACCATCCGCATGATATCCAAGGGTAAAATAGAGCCACCTATGTGGCAGAGATGAAATTTATTCATTCTGAGCAATAAAAGATAATCAGAGTCACCTCTTTTATCCTTGGCATATGCGTAGCCTCAAGAAAAGCATGGAAAAACAACAATTTTAACGTATTATCCTTCTAAGGAACAAATTTGAAGCATCCTTATTTTGACAAAAAGGATGTCATGGTGTAAGAGGAACGCAATTCTGGGGTCTGAGGAAAGTCATCAAATGTGATTATGTAATTATTTGATTTAAATGACAGATTAGGAAGAGAAATTATTTCTCAGAACAGAAATTTTGTGTAGTTACCAAACGTGTATATGTTCCGAGAACAGAAATTTTATTCGGTTACCAAACGTGTATATGTTTGATCAGAAACGTTATCAAACATGCCCTAAATTACTAATTAGACGCCATGCTCTCTCTCCTCTATCAGTCTTATCCCCTTCTCTCTCTCTTTTCTTTTTGAAAAAATCACTGAAAAATCTCTCACACGTTTCATATCTCTCTCTCGCTCTCTCTTCCCCCCCCCCCCCCCCCCCCCCTCACGTTACGTTCTGAAAAAATATCTCACATGCCTCACAAGTCACACCTCTCTCTCTCTCTCTCTCTCTTTACTTTCTGAAAAAATATCTCACATGCCTCACATCTCTCTCTCGCACCCCGATTTTTGCTGCTCGTCTCTTCTCCGGCGCTCTCTCGCTCTGTCCTCCGGCGGTCGTTCGCTCTCTGCTCCGGCGCACACGAATCCCGTTCTCTGTTCGGGCGCTCGCCGCCCGTCACCGGCTCTCTCCCTCATCTCTCTCATGGCCCGAGACGCTCCTCCCCTTCTACCCCCGCCGATCTCTGCCCTTCGGATCTGCTCTTTACCCGCCCTCCTCCTTCTCACCGACTCGCGTGTGGCTGGCGTTGACCACGTGTCGCGTCGAACGCTGTCCGTTGTCCGACACCGACGGCGATGACCGGATGCCATGACAGCAATTGACCGGATCACGACCTTGCCGTATCGTATTGTTACAGTTTAAACTTACACAAATTGAGCTAATTTCACAATTTCTCTCAGTACGTACTAACGCTTTAAGCATTTTTGTCAATTCATACCTCCCCTTCTTCAATGGACTAAAGAGACCCACTCAGATCAACAAGATATGAGAGGAGAATGTGAAAATGGTCATCTCATTAAGAACTTGTATTAACAAACTTTATCATCAGCAGAAAACGTAACTAGTATTGACTAATGTATCAGCCAGCCAGAAGGAAATAAATACAGGAAGAGCTAAGCTATTAACGATGGCTTTTGTTTTCCACATCCAGAAAGTCAAAACCCTCGTAGCTTATCAAGAGGCACACCACAATAAAGACTGGAAACGCCCAAATCTAGTTCACACACACCATCCTACTCAAATGGGAATTGCATGGGTGACTTTTGGATAAACCACGGTGGCCGGATGCCCCATGATGCGGCGGCCTTTGCTGTGGCGGAAGATGTAGACGAGCGCCCCGACGGGCCACTCGACGATGGCCGTGACCACGAAGGCCAGGAATCCCAAAGTCGGCCCCACCACCTTGCACCGGCACGGGTTGCTCCTCGTCCCGCATTGCACACATCCGAGGGCCATGTCACGAGCGATTCGGAGTCTGATCGGAGGCTTCACGAGTGAATGAGATTTTGTGAAGATGGATTGGAGAGCGAAGGCTTGGCGTAGAATGATGAAGTTGGAGGGCATGGCCGATAGAGTGAAATTTATAGGGCTCCATCCTCCGCCACGCGGCGTTCGTGGGAGCGTTTACGGACATAGGTGACACGTGTGGGAACTCTCTGATTTTACCCTCTCTCTCTCCATTTCTACTGGTTGCGACGGAAGAACAAGTTCCGATCCGATCGAATCCCCCAATTGAATTTAGTGGGAGGATGATGTCGGCATATGCACAAGTCGATGCAAAGAAAAGAGGATAAGGACACATTGGTATTGGGCGGTGGTCGACAGAATGGACGATGGACAGCCTTAACTCCGTTTGTTTCTTTCGTAAAAAAATAAAATAATTTTTAAAAAATACTTTTCAATGAGTCGGTTTCTAATAAAATTGTGATATTTATCGGTGTTAGCTGAAATCGAAAAATATTGGGTATGAAAAATCTCATTTGATTTTTCTTCGTGTACTCTTTTTAATATTTTTTTATTTTTTTATTTTTCTATTTATAAATTATATATTTTTTATTCTTTTCTCTTTTCTCTTTTCTTTTTTTTCCCCTCTTCTTCGGCCGGTCGATGGCTGGTGATCGACCGCAGACAAGCTCAAGCCTCGCCACAGGTTGGCAAGGCTCAAGCTTGCCGTCCTCGGGCACCGGCCGAGGGAGAAAGAAAAAAGAAAATAAACAAATAATTAAAAAGAAAGGGAAGAAATTAAAGGATCATTAAAAAATAAAAAAGATTATTAAAATTTCTGAATTTTTTAAATAATTAAAAAGAAAATGAAGGTGAAGAAGTGGATGGAGAAAAGACGAGGGAAAATGATTTCCTCTCTTCAAAAAGAGAAAATCTTCCCATTTTTAAAGATGTTTTTTCTATTGACGGAAAATATGTTCCTTGACTCGTTTATTTTCCGTGAACCGAACGTCGGCGAATCCGAAAAATATTTTTCTGGAAGTTGTTTTTCGCGAAACGAACGGACCTAGCTTCAAATTTGGACGAACGCTTATAGATTTCATGAACAATATTTAGAAATGAAACAATATATGCTATTTTAAATTAGTGGCAAGGATGATAGGGAAAAGTGTCATAATAGTCCTAAATATATTGCATTTGTGCGAATTAAGTCATAAACCTTTTGCATTAGTGGCATGGATGATAGGGAAAAGTGTCATAAAAGTCCTAAATATATTGCATTTGTGCGAATTAAGTCATAAACGTTTTGCATTAGTGTCAATTCAGTCCTAAACTTTTTATTAGTGCCAATTCAGTCATAAACCTTTTGAATTGGTGTCAATTCAGTCATAAACCTTTTGAGTTGATGCCAATTCAGTCCAAAACCTTTTGTATTTGTGCCAACAGAGTCAATCCGGTCAATTTTGGCCAGAAATCACTGACGTGGACGTCGGTTGTCCTACGTGGCAATTATTTTTATGTTTTTACTTATTTTAATACTTTAATATTTTTTATTTTTCTTCTTCTTTTTATTTTCTAGCACTTTTTCTTATTGGGGGTCGGCGACCCTCGCCGGGTCTGAGCGAGGCATCAAGAGAAGAAAAAAAAGAAAAAAACCAAAAAAAGTATTAAAAATATTAAAAAATATTAAAAAAATATCAATGTCGGCGCGAGCCGTGCCACGTAGGACAACTGAAGTCTACGTCAGCGATTTCTGGTCAAAATTGACCAGATTGACTCAATTAGCACAAATGCAAAAGGTTTAGGACTGAATTGGCACCAATGTAAAAGGTTTAGGATTGAACCGGCACCAATACAATAAATTTAGGACTTTTTTGACACTTTTCCCGAGATGATATAAGAATATACACGTTTTCTCCCCTCAAATCATGTTTCTACAGTATCAAGTAAAGTTTGAACTTAATAACCCACGAACATTATTTAATGTCGAGAAGAGAATCGATTAGTAGGTAGCTTTTATGAGGCTATGGATCCAAGCATCATCCAGAAAAACTTCCTTATCTATGTGAAGAAATTTTGATTTGTAACCTTGATTGTATTGGCGATAGTTGGCGTGTAATCATCATGTCTTCATGTGCCGTATGCACTACTATTATGGGGTATCTGATCAATTTTTCACAATAAGCATGTACTGAAAGTGGGCTTTTCCTATCTAACTTGGTCTTCCAAATTTCCACACACGGTCAAAACTGTGTCTCGGGTAAATCCAGAATGTCCATGGGGGTCATCTTTCTAAGGAGAACAATCACTCAATCACGAACGAGAGAAACTATCCCAAGTTTCGTAGTGTCAAGAGTACCAATAAAACATAACGAGATCAAAATTATATCGACAAAAGTGAAATAAGTTAGAACGAATTCTATATATCAGTGAGACAAGATTCAGAGAATAATGTCAAGAGTACCAACATCAACATGCGATGAAAATAAACCATGAATGAATGAAAGCACCGACATCTATGTACCTACCCTCCTGAGCCAACAGCATTATTTACCGTTTCTTTTTAGTTTCTCCGAATCAAATTCACAGCCATATATATAAACATCACCATCACCAAGTTGCTACAACACCCAAAATGCCAAATCCAACCAAAAGCACCAACTTGTAGTAACCCACGGCACGATTCCGAGAAGCACCTGAGTAATAGTAATGCCAGTCGTCATTGGTGTCGGATGAGTACAAGTTCCCTGGCATGCCGGTCACGTAGATGAACCTCGGTGGCGGAGGCGTCTGCGGCGGCAACAGAGAACAACACGTGGTCATTGGCGGCGGAGGGGGATGGGGAGGAGGAGGAGGAGGAGGAGGAGGAGGCGGCGGCAGGCTCAGCTGCTGGCCACACGGGTCCGAGCAAGTGCACGTCGAGCACTTGATCCCGCTCTTCGTCGCATGGGAAGTCCCCATCGTCTTGTCCTGCTGTGTCTTCCCGGGGACGGTGATATCACCATTCGAAAGGGAAACGGCGAGAAAGAGAACAAGGACCACGAGCCGCGGAACGCTCGAGCACGCCATGCTTTTTCCAATTGATCAAATTGGGATGTTCCGAGAGAGAGAGAGAGAGAGGGCTCTCCTGAATAAGTTGGAGTTTGGTTTTTGGCTTATAGTTACGTGAAGTAGATTGTGGCACAAATTCAAGAGAGTGGGAGAGAAATAATGGGGGGTTGCGTTAGGTGGTGGATCAGTTAATTCGGAGGAATGCACAGTTGAGCAAGGAAAGTGACTTTTTAGAGAGATTGGTTTTGGTTTGATGATGAGTCGCTTGTCTTAGATATAGAGATAGAGAGAGAGATGCATGTGGTGGGTTTAAATGAGTTAGGACTTAGGACCCTCCTTTCAAAGCCATACCTAGCTTTTCGTCCTCCTCCTTTTCTCAACTCTAATCTTTAAGCAGGTCGTTGATTTCGCATCTGTGAAAAACGAAAAATTTTATAGTTTTTACAGGTTGTTATATACGTATAAATGGGAAGTTGTGATTAAATCTTGACATTGCAAGTGAATTGTTTCTTTCGCTGTCCATTATGAACAAAAATAAGAACGATTTCGTCGCAATTTCGGTTCCGATAGAATTCCTTTTTCCAAAACGTATCGAGTCATTTCCCTTTTTACATCGTACATCTAGATGCTACGGTTTAGTTAAGGTCCAAGGATGTCATTATTGGTTATAAGTTTGTCAAAAGAATTTGTCTGTACTACGTTTCATATGGTACCGAATGTTAGACTCCTAGATCTTGAGATACATTGTTCTTATCTCTGAGTTTTCTCTACATGTTGAAGAAGAGAGACCGGATCGTTCATGCCTTCGTATACTCAGCACTTGCAGATAAAGTTGGGCTGCGCGAAGAATAAGTTCTCAGGCCATGTTCGCCAGAGCTAAAGGGAATCTGTTCAAAAGATGAATTCGAATATGTATGTAAAAACTGCAAGAATCTACAGGCTTATCAAAATCGACCTTTTCTTGATGTTCTGCGTCGCTTCTAAAGAACCCAGAAAAGATATGAATCGTGGGTTAATGTATGAGCAAAGCCTCATTGGGAATAATGCACTTTCTCCAATGGACGAATCATTAGGATTGGAAGGTCTTAAGCTTTATGCTCATGCCCTAGCTTTTTGCGGGTATATATCTTTTTTCCAACATGGCAACGCCCCTTCGATTGTCCACTTTTCCAAAAGTTTAGAGCTTTGCATCTTATTCTTCCATTCCATTATTGGGTCTTCCGGCTAATATACTCGGGTCGCGTTTCGTTGTCTCTGCAAGGAATAAGGCGATGCTAGGTGCGTAAAGATCGAGTTACATCGTGTTTGCGACTAATCATACAGAGTCCCCCATTATTTTGTAGGTTGACTTTGTGAATCAGCCTTTAGTTCACTAATAAACCGAGGGATAAGTGATGATTTCGTCTCGAATTTGAGCCCGTTTAACCGGCCCGAAATCTCGATTGTGAGAAGCCCGATTACGTTGGAGAACAAATGCGGAGATTTTAAAGACTTAGATACTCATAACAACCAAGCACACGAACTCTATTCATCGGATTCAATATTTTGTAAATCGACTTTGTGAATCGACCTTTAATTCAATATATATGAAAAAAAAGGGCTTGAAATCCTTCTTGGTGGAGGGTGCGCCCACCACTGTCGACCTATTCTCTTTTGTGCCTTGTTGCGGCAAAGCTTTATGGCGTACTTGCAGAGTTCGTGGGCGACGTCCACTGTACGTTTCAACGTGAATCACTCATAGAGTTCGACGTTGTTTTTAAGATTTTCAGTGTGAATTTTCTTGATGAAAATATGTGAGAGATTGTGAGTAAACAGGACTGGAAATCACTTGGCTGTAATTTAGGACTGGAAAGTATAAATGGGATTGAGCTACTGATTATAACTCTGTAACTCCCCGACCGATAGTGAATTAACCTGGCTATTCTCATGGGTTAGTACCGGCACTGTGATCAAACCACGTAAATTTATGACGCTCTTTGTGTTCCACGTCGATTTCGCCGGTAATTTCTTCTTCTTGGGTAACATTAAGTTGCAAGATCCGTTAGTTTTCACATGATTTCCAGAAACTCGACTCGTTTACCTCCAAGTGACGAATGTTTGGAACCCAATACATAGTATTATCTTGGAAGAGTATTTTGGAAGGTCATCCGGCACGCAAATCTTAGACGAATTAATTAAATCTCATCTATCTGCTTATGTGCTTATGTGGTGCCGCAATAAATACATGCTAAACAAAATTAACTTGCTTACTGAATGAATGTTGTGATATAGCATCTTACCCCTAATCGAAAATTTAATGTCTGCCTCTAATGTTTTTTTTTTATTATTATTGAAGATGTAAATATTATAGAGTAGATGAAGTACAGCAGCTTAGGGGCATTCCCCAGCATTATAAATAGAGCTAATAATTCAAAAAGATTGAGGTAGGAAGTTTCCACATAGTAGCCAAAACAATATGGATGTCAATTGACTTATTTTGGAACCGTCTCTGGTTGCGCTCCATCCAAATACAATATATGGTTGCGAGGAAAGATACCTTTAGGAGTCTCGCCACCAAATCTTTGCCCGTTGTTGCTCTAATCATCCATGAAAGTTCCTCATTCCATCCCCCTAAAGAATGCCTAATCTCATGTTGTGCAAGGATACTGCGCCAGATGTTGCCTGTCCACTCACACTGGAAATATAAATGTGCTCTGTCTTCTATACCGGCCCGACAGAAGTTACATTGGATATCAACTGAAGTCAACCATCGTGCTACGATTTCTGATGTCGGTAGTCTATCTCTGCAAACTAGCCAGCCAATAAAATTGTGTTTATTAATGCCGCTGCTCCAAATTAGGTTGTACCACTCTACAGCCGGTCCCCCATGTCTGGGTTCGTCATATATATCTCGGCAACAGTTCCGTGAGCTAGATGTAATCGAGGTAAGAAAAAGTCGCAATTTGAGGAGACATCGCCAACTCCAAGCCATACTACCCCTCATGTCGAGCTGCATAATTGGGGTTCCTCTGCATTTTGTGTTGTGAACCAAATGCTCCAAAGGGAAGATGATGGATGATTGATGAGGTTCCATGGCGTACGGCCTAACAAAACTTTGTTCCATAAGTTCAGATCGAGCAATCCTAATCCTCCTTCCCTTTTAGGTGAGCAAACTACTTTTCAAGTAACCTTGTGCAACCCCTGATTTGTTGTAGAACCAGCCCATAAGAAATGTCGAATCCTCTTCTCAAGCTCGAATATAGTTTGCTTTGGAAGTAAGAACATTTGCATCCAATAAGTACAAATGGAGAGAAAGACCGATTTAGTTATCCGTAGACGCCCTGCATAACTCGTGTGCTTCATGCCCTAACTTTCAATTTTCTTAAAGATCTTCTCAATAAGACTCTTGCAGTCTGTGTGAGTGAGTCTTCTAGTAACAAGGGGAACACCCATGTATTTAATAGGGAGGGTACTTGTGGAAAAAGGTGTGTGGTCTAGTATAAGTAGCTTCTCATCCTCGTTTAATTCAGAGAAAAAGATTTGGCATTTGTAAAGATTAAACCGCAGTCCTAGAAGAGCTGCGAATTCTTAAAGTGCATCTACAAGGCAAAGGACAGAGTCTACATCTCCATGGGAAAATAGGAACAAGTCATTTGCGAAGCATAAGTGAGTAATCCTTTGTGTTTTGCAGCGCCAGTGATATTTGAAAAAAGATGCAGCAACTCTCGCACTAACAATTCTATTGAAAATTTCCATAACCAGGACAAAGAGGTATGGAGAGAGAGGATCACCTTGTCGCAGCCCATTTGTGCTATTGAAATAGCCAACCTGTCTGCCTCTAATGTTAGCTAGGCATATTCTACTGAATTTGACAGAATCTAATCTTATTGCTCAGATGGTGGATACCGAAGGAGATTAAATTGGTGAGGAAAATTAGAGATGTTGGGCAAAGTTGACGCTCCTAAGCCCAACGGGTTATGTATATCAGTAGCCCTTACTTATCACTACATAACCCATCATGAGCATTTCGGGCAGATCTAACATATGTTAAAACCAGGAATTTAAGAAATCACGTGTGCATACTCATAAATTTCCTAGGATCACGTCACTACTAGGACTGAACCCAAGATTCATATTAAAAAGAGCTAGCTAAGCACAAGATCATTTGACATGATCAAGAAGCCCAAAGAGGATACATTTCCTACGCGTTCCCACCGCAAGAAGATCGACATTTCGCTGCGGCGGAATTTCGTGGCTGGGGCGTCCTGCGTCTAAAGGTTTCATGGCCGAAAAGATCGTGGCTGAAGATCCTTGGCAATAGGTCTTGGTGATGAAATCAAATAATATCAGAGCCGAAAAGTATAGTTTTTGCCTTGAAAAGTTTTCCGCGGCAAAGTGAAACAACCGTTCTATAGTGATGAATTTTATTTCATGGCCCAAGGGACAACCTTTTGTGACGACAAGTCAATGGATGGTTGTAACTTCGGGGTCTCAATAAAAAAAAATTGGGAAATGCTTTTCTGACAGTACTGTCAGGGATAGTACAATCTCAACCGTAGATCCACACGCCATCACTGTGTGTTTTGCATAAAGCACTCATTAATTGAGAGATCGTGTAGTCAGAAATAACTGATAGTACTGTCAGACTGTCGGGCTAGCATCTTCTTTGTCGGAAGTATCCATAATTCATAGCTAGAGCATCATGGCAAAGACGAGTAAATTTGTTTTGGTGACAGTAAGAATGGTGGTAGAAAACTTGTGGTAAAAATCATTGTACTTTTAGCGATAAAATATTTCGCAAGGATGAAGGGGCGACTGTCGAGCGACGGTGAATATGTGGCCTTTTCGTGAAAGAAGAACATTTCGCGCTTAAATATAAGACATGCCGGCACGAAACGTTTGCCACCAACATAGTTTCGTGGCTAAAAGGCGGATCATTTATCACGAGAAATTACTGTCACTATAAGTTCAGTGGGTCTGAATCTGTATGCGGTAGCTTTGACGTTCAGGAGTCACTTCTCTACCATTATAAATAGCTTTGTTTCACCTTAAGAATCTCCTGGTTTTGGCGTCCCTGGAAGCAGAGGGAGATCATGGTGGATGAGATTTATGAATTCCTGGAGATGTACCTTCCCGAGTTCTTGACACTTCCAACCAAACAACTCCAAAGGAGGTGGTGGCGCAAAAAGCAACAAAGTGAGCTCTTTATTGAGCTTACTAATTAATATTTCGAGCCTCGACCCTTAGAAGATACGCATGCACGTAGAGTTTGCTTTCCGTGTTTCCAACCACGCCTCAAATAATTTCACTTTTGAAGCTTTCTCAACAAACGTTTTGGATGCATCACTCCACACATTCCCCACTTCTCTCTCTCTCTCTCTCTCTCTCTCTCTCTCTCTCTCTCAATCTGGAATGGCCAAGGTCCACGGTCATGGAAGCACTAGGACTGCCTTATTCTTCGTGGCGGCGCACTTGAATTTGCAATTCTCGTTGCTGGCGCGAACTGCACTAGCTGAACAGACTCCTTGTCTTCCGCAGCCAAGTTCAGCCACGGACTGCCCATCACCGCCTTCTCCGCCATCACAACCGTCGACGCCATTGCCGCCGTCTGCTGACCAACCGCCCTCTGTCCTGTATCCCCCGCCGGACTCTGAGTACATACCCTATGCTTTTCCTCCACCTAATTGGTACATGAATTCCATCCCTCCTCCCCCTCCCGACCCGATAATGCCGTACTTCCCATGGTACTACAAGCATCCTCCTTTCCAGTCACGATCACCGGAAGAGATCCATTCACAATCGAGGGTCACCATTGGGGTGGTGCTATGCTTTCTCTATGCTGTTCTTCTTGTAGTGATGTGATAGAGCAGTGCGAATGTGTCCTTTTTCCCGTCTTTGGAATTACAGTAAAGGTAATAAGATATTTTGCCGCCAGCTGAAGATTAACAGATGAAACAATTCGTACAGAAGTAGGAAGACACTGCGGCAGCATGTCTTCGTTTTTGGCATTTGAGGCATGAATTGTGGGATCCATGTTCTTCGTACTTCTTAGTGGAGTGTCCAGATATTTAGAAACTTTTGACTGGGTTATCGCTCCGGCGCTGCAATGTCGATCATCTCGCCCATTCTTACGGACGATAGATCTCCGTGTATATATCCACAGATTTCCATCGTTAAATCATGACCGGGTCTATGATCCTTGCCATTCTTGGAATGCGTCAAGACTGTTTGATCGATAGACTAAAAATCGTGAAATACAAGTGCGCCTTGGTCCAGTACAGTGTCAGGAGGTACAGTATGGAAGAGCAAGACCTCTTCTAGTCTGGATAACTGAATTCTCAAAAATCATATAAAAGTTCGATAACAAACGATTCCTTACATGTCTAGACTATTCAAAGTTCTGTTCTGAAACTGACTCTTTTCCCACCTTACAGATATTCAAGCAACATTTAAACCACCTGACCAAAGTCAATTTCAGCAGTCTTTTCATTTCCTTGGAACGTCTGCCGCCATCAAACCTATTCTTAAGTGTCAATTCATCGGACAGAAATACTAGCCGTCTGTTAGCACAACACAAACAGAACTCAAACAAATCCGGCGAAAAGAAAAGCAGAAAGATTTAGCTGGTGAAACGACTGGATCCACGCAAATGCATATACAAGGTTCTACAACTATTGCACTACAATTTTTTTATTTCATTCAATTCAATGGCTTGAGTGTACTTCGCATGTATTAATTTCCTTCTTCTACTCAGTGTAATGTAACTTTACTTATTGCCAAATTACAAGTACTCCACTTGCATTGCAACTCCATCGACTTTGTACTTGACTCCCATGCCCACATGATGCATAGTGGCCCATGATCAGGATGACTGCACAGCATTAGTGAACACAATTGGGATTGATGATGAATCAAATTTACATGGTCTAGGAAGGCTGCCTCCATGCATGTGCCGCTTCTTTTCGGCCATTCCTCTCCCATAACTACGTAAGACTGCACAAAATCACACTAATGCTTTGATCATTTGGCGACGCCACACTGCAGTGTCTGGGTCAAACCTCAGCTCCCATGTAGGCCAATAGTGCAAATCTTGCTTCAATGTTAGCACCCGCGGCTTCCCATTCAAGTGTACTGTCCTTACACGAACAAATTCCCCATGCTCTAACTCCTGCAATGTTATTCATCACGATGTCACTAGTGCAAGTGAATCATCAATTACTGCAAGCAGACAAATCTTATCATGTATATCTATCTCCCCCAGTCTGGTAGGAACAATTTACACACAAAGGCATACTTAAGCAACAATGCCAGGAAGCAATGACAAGAAAATGAAGATTGACAAATATCTATCAAGGTGATTTACAAAATTTTATAACAGCTCAATAGTACATTATACCCGCTTCATTAGCCAAGCACATCAAGGGCTGTGCGAAATGCACAAGATTTGGGATTTTCATGGTACACAATCAGAATTTAGAAAAACCATAAATAACATTAAAAACAAACGACAGTTGGTGCAACACACATACGTTTTCATGAATGACCGCAATTCTCAGTACCCAAGAATGATTGATAACCAGAATAAATCTTGTAATACTTCTTTTTTCCAATCATCAAGTCTATATATACTGGTGAAAAAAAAAACATTATTCCTGCAATTAAGGAATTGACAGAGGACCTAGCCTACTTAAATGCCTGTCAAAACTACACTGAACCACTGCCCACCAGTGTATGTTGTAATTTAGAAAATGCTATCCTATATAATGTCCAAACTCGACAACCCCACAATTATGCTGTCGCGTGAAGTGATTCTACTGAAAAAAGGTCTAAAAAACAGAAATTAACTTCACGCCCTGCGCTCGCCGTGTCAATCCATCTACAGTGTTGACATGTGCGAATACAGAAAAATCAAAGAAGAGATCTTACTTCCCAAATGCTATGGACAAAGCACTGACCTCAGGGAGAGTAGCATGGAAGAAATAATATGATAATGCTGTTTTATTTTTAACATTTTTAAGCAAGAAATGAGTATTCTCCCTCCACTATATGGCAGAATGATACTTGTAACTCTTCCACAGCACACAGTAAAAGTACCTTTGTCACACTAATAAATGCATCTAAGTCAGTAGTCGGCTTCCCATTAATTTCGACAATCCATTGAAGAGCATATAGACCATATCTATGCACAGGACTTCCGTGACACCACCTGGCAGATACCAACAAAAGAAAAAGATGAGATTCTTCGCTTATCTATGTCCTAAGAGAGACTTGTTTGAAGCACCAAATATAGGGGGAAGTGAAACTAAAGCGTAAAATCAGGACAAGAACCAGCTGAAAAGATCTTACATATAGAAAAAAAGTAAGAAACATCAAAACAACTGGTAAGTACTGCATAGCAGTTGGACTGTACAGCAATGGCTGCTAACAGCCTGGTTCAGCTAAGGAAAATAATAGATTAGCTGATGCAAAGGGCCAAAAAGCATCTTAGGGAATGCACTGTGGGAGTACTCAAGACGGAGCTCAATTTTATTTGGAAATCCATCAAGAAGCCTTCTCCCACCTGGACGCAAGACTCGATATATTCCAAAATTAAGCAGAGCTGAAAAAAATAGCTGTAACTTCCTTTCGGAATCATCAAATACAGAAAAAGCGTGGAGATGGAAAAGTTTACACTATCGCTGTCCATTCAAGATGAGACAGGGTATCGTCTTCAAAGATATTGCGAGACCTCACCTAGCAACATACACACCATGCCCTTCTTCAGGAAGGTATCCAAGAGCACGGACTGCTGAGTGTGGTTCTTGAACAATACATCCACACCAATTAATCACGCATGCTGTACCATTTCCATCCCTAACATCTGTCCCGACAAGAATATCAATTTCACGCCCCTGAAATGCAAGAATGATTCAAACATGAAAAATCATCCACTTCTCAAGCTCTTTCTTAAAATCATAAGTACGGTTAACCTCAATCTTCAATAAAACAGAACGACCTAGGCATGTAAAGAATGCGCAAAATAACAAGATATCGTATGGTTTCCTTTCTTTTTTGGGGTCAGAACAAGGTATCTAATGGTTCACCTGCCGGAAAATGGTCACGTTAAGCTTCCCGTCAGTGTCATCAGAGTTGTCCAATGCTTGGCAAGCATTTTCTATGTCGCGGAAGCATGTAACTGGCTCCTTATTTATTGCCAGGACCATATCGCCTTGTTCCAATAATTTTTCAGCTTTTGAACCAGCCAAACAGCCCTTAACGCGTAGAACTTGTCGCCTAACTGGATCTCTTTTAACAAGAGCCTGCAATAATTGCCAATGGTCAGAATCCTCTGCCTACAAATGCCAGGGTAATTGCTGCTTCATAATATCTTATTTAAGCATTTAATTATTTGGATTTATCATGTCCAGACAAACTATGTCATTTTTTGACACGTAAAAGATTCTGCTGTTTCTGTCAATTCTAGTGCTTTACTATTTCTCTAAAGCAAAAATATATCCTTATTGTTACAAAAGTCTCAAAAGAATTACGGAATATATTTGCACCAGTTGTGAGGAAAAAAGCCTAATTGCTTTTTGGCCAAACGGGGAGAAAAGGACCTACTTGAACCCATTGGTCGCTCAGTCCAAAACTTCTGGCCTTGGAAAGCAGGGTGGGGTACAGCTCAACCTCCAACATCCTAACAAGAGGCATTGGCCTTTTGACACCATTTATAAGTAGAGGCGGCCCCTTGGCACCAGATGCAATTTTGTTGACGACCTCACTTACACTATAAACTGGAATACCTCTAACAAATTGATGATCTTCTGAGGAACTGCAGCCAAATTTCAGCTGAAAATAGAAAAATAAGCATCAGAACATAGAAACGATCACTAATAGAAGCAAATGAATCTTAGCAAACCTGAGTGGAAAAGCTTCCCCAAATAGCTTGAACTCTTCCACGCTCATCAGTTAGCACCCCAGAAAAAGTACTGCCAAAATCTGCAATACACGGCATTACAACAAAAACCAACATTTGGATAACCAAGATCTGCAGTAAGAATAGACTATTATGCAAACCTGTGTCAAGCTCAATAACTTCCATGTTGATTGCTCTATATCTTGGACAATCAGCTGAGCCAATATTAAGAGCAGCACAAGGATTAGTTACAATGGATTTCCTTGATGTTGCTTGGAGACTTCTACTCAGCCCCACAAGATAGACAGAATCACCCCGACGCAGTGCAGGCTCTGCAGAACACAACAAGACCAGCTCCTTAAGTTGCAACAAAGTTACTGCAAGAACTGACAGACACAAAAATCAACGGCTCCACACAGAGACAGAGACAGCCAGCCAGACAGAAGTGATCCTACCAGAACACCCAAAAGAAATTTTCTGCTGTAAATGCAACTTCTAATGATTGAAAGTATGCACATCAAATCTTGCCACAGTTAAAGTAATTGATTCAGAAGCTACTTTCGGGGGAATGAAAGAACTTAATGCAATTGACACATGGTCACGTGTTTATGTCAATGCTACTAGCAGTTTTAGACAGAATACAATTATAAAGGATATAGCGTTCCAGAATACAATAGACAGATTAGCTACATTCGAAGTGATCCAATTAAAAGAAAAAAGAATACAATTCCTTAGTGTGGTAAAATTAAATGGTCGGAAGAGAAATGCATATACTCTGAATTTCTGAAGTTTCATGTGAACAAGTAAGAACTAAACTGAAAACTAGATATACCAGGAAGAAGTTCAGCGGCACGAACAGCTGAAGCGCCAACAGGACCCAAAGCAGAGGGATCATATGCAACAAGAGCGAAATTATGAACAGGGTGGAGAAAAACCACCTGCAATGAAAGGTAAAAAGTGGCACAAATCAGACTATAAAGGAAGAGAATTCATCATAACTAACATCAATGAATTTTTACCTCCCCCGGAATTTCAATTGGAAAGGCAGCAAATGAAAGCATCACATCAGAGACAGATATAGCGACTGTGTTTTTATCAACTGCAACCAATCCCAAGCCTTGAGAATGGTATACAATGACGCCAGTCCCAAAGAAGTGCTGAGAATGGACGCCGTCTACCATACATGATGGTGGCACGTGAACCTGCAAGTAAAAGCATGATAACACTGAATTTGAGAGCCACCACAAGCAATGGCTAAACATCTTGTGAAACTACAAAAATTAAGACTTGCTACTGGAGCCTCTAAGATAAGAGGATAAGAATTTATCCAAAATCAGATGTTCAAAGTATGTCTTCATCAAATGGAGATAAATCCACACACACACACACACACACATTTGAAGAAGCACCACCACAGTGTTGTCACCACTAGTTATTGATACGGTTAAACGTAGCAGAATCAAACACAACTGGAAGAAAGGAGACGGTGATATCCCAAAAGCACATAAATCAAGGTAGGATTAAATTATTAAAGGTCGCAGTAGGGTGATTGATTAATCAATAAACTTGGAAAATAATACCAATAAATTTTTTTGAAGTTACTTACCTCAAACATTACAAGAGTAGGCTCTATCACATGTTCGGCGTATGAAGCATTGGCTGATAATGCCGGTGGACTTTGATAATCTGTCACAACTGTACTGTCCCCATTTCTGGTATCTTTCAACTCCAGTTCCCTATTATCAAGCAATGAATAGTCGGAAGCCGCCCCATCAGCTGATAAATCTTCTTCCACACGTCTTTTCTTCTTTCCAATATCTGATTCATCTTGAGCATGGGACCCTTCAGAAGAATGTCCATCGTTTGTTTCCATGCTAGCAACACCATCAATCAACTCTTGTCTCCTTTCCTGATCTACTTGTTCCATTGTGACCTCAGCAGTACAAGCTTCTTGCTTGGCTAGCACCAGATCACCATCGAGTATAGAAGAATGTGGTAGGGGAGATAGGGGTTGAAAGGCAGTCCTTATTGACCACAAACCAGTACTATCATCACGACTATATATCTGTGGAGGAGCATACCACTCATGGCGATCAACTGTAACCAGTACAGACTGCAGGCAGTACAAGCGCACATAAAATGAGTAAGTCTAAGATACATTTTTTCCAATTTTAAAGCTGTGTAACTGAACCCATGACACAAAGTGAGAACAGGAGAATACAATCAATAAGATTTCAACACTGTTAGACATCATCTTCCTTCGTGACACTATTCGGCTGTATTATACACTAGAGTAGATGCATCATCCAGCACTAAAAAATAGCTCATTGATCTTTCATTCAGAGAGTTTGTATTGCAATAGTGGGCAGTTCTTGAGCATAATCAATGTATTCTGAACCAAACCAGTGGAAACATGATCAAACATTGAATTTAAACTTCAATCGATATCACAGACGCAACGTTCAACTACTGAGACTTTACTAAGTGAAACTGTATCAATGCAGGCCTTAGATACAAACTTAAGGCACTCCATTGTTCTGCACCTACAACAGATCCTAGGAAGTTAGTCTCAATGGCCCTGAATAGAAAAATAAGGCCTTTTCAGGTAGAAAGCAAGTCTGGAGCCTATAAAAGCTCCATGAAGAAAACAATAACCACTTGCCCATGGCACTTGCACCATCAATCCAGGTAGACTGAGTCACCAACTCAACCAATTTTTAAGTGATTCCAAAACCAGACCAAGGCCCACTACCAAGTTGGAGCATCAATCAACCAATCATCCAGTTTTAAGACTCTGAAATAACTTTCTAGTGAAGAAAAATAGGATATATGTGCTGGGCACGGCATCTGTTGATAGTCATAACAGAATGAATGAAATCACACATCCATGTGACACGGACCGGTTGTTCCGTGTTCCAAATGGGCAAGTTCTCTCACACTCGTATAACCTTGAAGTGGTGCTTGTTGGTGTCAACACAGTGAATGAGTGATGCACAGGGGAAGAAGCAACTGGGTCCGTGGGAGTAGTGTCAGGACGGTTTGTGCTAGGAGTTCTAGGATTAGATAGAATACATCCCTTAAAAAGCTCTAAAGGCGGGGTTGGCCTCCCGTGTACAAACTGGCCGGTAGCTGATGCCGCTCTCATAATGAGGCCATGACAGGCCGAAACCAGTTGTCGTGCCTAAAGTAATCTGCTCTCGCTCGATATAAAGGATGCCCGAGCTAAGCTGGGCATGGTATAATCCGATACGGGAAAGTCATTCGCCTAAGTGTTCTATAGGACAACTAAAGAAACAAGGCTGGCCTAGCATGAACGACTCGCCAGGCACCATACGAGCTATTCCGCAGCCAAGGAAAGTGTCGGCCCGTGACACATGTCTGTAGGACAAAGCATTATTTCATATCAAGTAATTGGTCTGATATAAATTAAAGTAATGCTACCACTGTTTCAAGAAACCAAAATTAACTAAAAGAACTCAGAATATACTTACCTTCGTACGATGCCGATCCAAGTAACTTATATATTCTAATGGCACACGAGCACCTCTAGATAGCTTAGATAGAACTGTAATTAGATCATCAAGTACTGAAATCTCTTCACCAGCAAACTTCGTAATAATGGCATGGCGAGGAACTCCGGCTCTGAAGAGCATATATCTGGATTGTGTCATGAAGCAAATTAAAGAAACATTATATGAGAACATCAAATAATTATCTCTACTCGTTACTTTCAATTTGCGTTCCAAGCAGTGAAACAACTCTCAAGACATTTCATGCTCTTTCCAATACAGCTATCGTCAAGTAAAAATTTGCACATACATCATAGAGAGATATTTACACCAAGCACATGAGTATATACTGGAAATAAAGTCCTTTAAACAGAGGTTAAGAAAAGTTGCTTCTACATAAAACACATAATCAAAAGGTGACATGCAGATACTAATTACTAAGTGGTATGCAAATTGAATCTTTAGCTGCATTCGTACCCTGGTTCTGCAACGTAGACCCGACCACAGCGGAACCGACAATTTCTAGCCTGTGTTAAACAGAGGTCAATAAGTTATCAGTGCTAAACAAATCAGACATATTAATCGGCCCAAACAAAGAATTAACCAAATGTGATTGTCTAACTAAAATACTAAATATCATGCCGGATAAAGTCAACCCGGGTGTTCTCACTAAAGGAAAAGTGAGCTTAAAAATGGTTTTCACGACAGATGAGGAACATTTGTTCTTGAGGAACAAAGACGGGATCATTTAGCAGGCACTTCAAAATGACACACCAAGAACGATGTGGTATAAGCAACCATTGCAGAGGAATCAGACTACATGCCATGGAAGTACACAAGAAAATGGATAGCATAACAGATCTGCAGGTGTAAGTTATTAAGATGAGTGCTTAGTTTATCTTATGGCCACGTTTCCTAGCTTAAGCTTTACTGGAATCCAGTTGTTCATCATGGTACCAAAGCCTCACATCAAAGGGTGCGAATCCCAACTTCTTTTACTCTCATACATCCTCCAATTGTTAATTGATGTGATTGTATCCGCATGCTATGTTTCACATGTGAGGTTTGGCTCACTCACATGGGAGAGTAAAAATATAAGATGCTTGATATACATTTTAACTACATTGCTTGCCTGACAGCTTAACTTATTGCCAAAAACAGTTGTTCAACATAGGGAAAAGATTCTATGGGATACATGTGCATTTGTTGCACAAGCCTCAAATTTCACCAAGAGAAAGGGAGAATCCCTCCTACCTGCTGATATGAGAGAGGGTGTATTACTGCACCACTGACTTCTAAGAAGTGGTCAGGGGTTATCAAATGCAGATCTTGAACCTGAAAATTGAGTATTCTTAGTGAGAAATAGATGGCAAAACAGTAAAGTCTCGTCCTGATGAACTTTAATCAGACAAGCATTAAAGCCTAATTTCTTCTCAAAATTCAATTCATCCAGCTGAGTTACAGCCACAAATATAAGTCCAAAGGTCAGACAGTCAAATTTGCAGCAAAGCATCCAGGTCAACAAAAGCAAAATAGCTATCTCATGAGCTAAAAGAAAGGCTGCAATATCACTATCATACCAGAAGGTTAACAGTGGCGGGAATGCCACCTCTTTCAATCAGTAGTTCAATCTTATGGTCAACGCTGTCATCAAGTAAAGTTTCCATTTTAAGAAATTGAGAAATCACCTGCAAAAAGATTCACAGCAGTCAAGACATTAACATAATAGGCTCGCACCAATGCGACCTCAAGTTATGCATAGTTCACAAACTGGAAAAGACTATAACAAAGAGCCATTCCATAAATCAATATGAATCTATTATGTCAAGGTGATAATTAGCACAACCGTATTATTCAGTCACATGTTTCGCTCATATAATAAAGTTGCAAAATTTGAAAATAAAACCAATGAACTGAGGATGAAAAATGAACTTTCAAGCAACATTTTATCGACAAAGTACCGTACCATTTTCAACAATTTTACAAGTTTTCCACCAAGGAACCCTTTTTATTATGGTTATTAGCCACTGTGTGCATCAAACTAAACATAGAGCATTGTCAACCACAAGAAAATTCAAGTATCTGACTTGTCCAACGAGCAGATGCAAGACATGGAATTTCGCTATTTGAAAAGGTTTTAAAGCAACATCCAATAACATTTTACTATAGTCCATCAAACCAGTATCGTAAGTCATACTTACTTCCCCATTCACCCGGATCAGCACATCGCCAGGCTCCAAATGTTTATGTGCAGGACCACCAGGTACCTGCAATAGGTCCAATGCTAAGTCCCTCGTTTATCAGTAGGCACAGTTGATAACCAACAGAACCTATCTTACCACAGAGTCAACAACTAGCATGCCAGTTTCCCCAGGTGGAGATGCATGGCGAACCATCTAATCATTCAAAGCATAACAAGAAGGAGATGTTAATAAAAACTTTCTGAAAAAGATACAATAAATTCCTCCAAAAATTAAGAGCCATATACCTGCTCTGTCTCACTCCTAAGACCCAATCGACGTATCTCATCAAATCCTTTATGGAGGAAAGTCACCTACATCATACGATCATACCGATATCAGAAAGTGGTCATCTTGAGACTACTTATGATGCGGGAGCATTGGGTCTATCGATCAACTCGCAAGCTCAACTCAGTCCTGATCGATTAATCCAGCTGATGATGCGGTAGCAGCCGATTCTAATGAACGAGCCACAAGTTCCAACATGGTTCCATCGGCAAGTCAAGCAACATCGATGTCTATTCAAGCCAAAGCAGGTTCTGGTCATAACTTGTTTCGGTAGGACTGAAAATGAAGTTACCGATGTGAAGGCTATCGACCAAGAAGCCGACTAAGGAGATGCCGATTCTTCCCTAGTCGATTAATTTCTGTTTCATCCATAATAGATCCCGATTTCGATGCGGACCAACAACATATCTTTAGAAGGCTGTTCTGAACCATTTCCTTGAATATTTGGTCATATCCCAAGATAGTTATTTGCTGGTCAAGGCTTATAGACGAATTTTGAAGAAGAACCACAAGGCTGAAGAGTCAAGACTACAAGTCTCCATATCTTTGGGAGGCTGTTCTGAACCATTTCCTTGAATATTTGGTGATATGCCTAGATAGTTATTTGCTGGTCAAGGCTTATAGACGAATTTTGAAGAAGAACCACAAGGCCAAAGAGTCAAGACTACAAGTCTCCATGTTATTTAATGCTTTTCTAGTTACTAGGACTTTAATAGCTTTCTGGTTCCCATGTCGCCTAGTCCATATGTTTTTAATTGTCGTCTAGTCCCCATGTCTTTATTAGTTGGGTGGTTCTCAGGTCTTTAATGTTTAGTCTATTTCTTATGTATGAGTCCCTCTATAGAAAGAGGTGCAATCTCATTTGTAAGGAAGAAGACGATTTTGATGAATGAAAATACATATGAGATTTTGAGTCTACATTGGTTTGCTAGTCAAGCTTAAGCTTTATTCAGGGTCCATTGATTTGATATGTGACTGGTGAAGCATAAGCAAAAGCATTGGCATAACTAATATTTGTATCTTGACTTACCTGAAGTGTTCCCCGCGGAATAGAGACAGCCACCCATTTATTTCCATGTGAATCTCTTCCCATCTGAAGAAACTCCAATGCTCTTACCACCTGAGAAGAGCCACAAGCAACAGATTGAAATACTTCACAGGCGCTTAACAGAACTACAACGTAACTAGCAATAATTGTAAAAGGAGGTGAACTTACTCGTTCTAAAGGTAAAAAGAATGCCGATGCACTTGAAGTCTTGCTCCCAGCATTCAAGGCTACTGCCCTACCTTGCCAATCAATTACCGGGGAGCCACTTGAACCACCTTTTGTTCCGGAAGCAGCCTGAAAATAAGGTGACAAAGAACATGACACTATCTCAGAAACAAAGAATCCACAAACTGCAAACTGAACAACTTCTCTGACATAGCCGAGTAAACAGGATTGCCCAACTAGCACGCTTAATGTTCCCTACACCAATTAGTCCATGACAAGAAGCATAGAGAATTTCATGTCACGGGCTTGATTGCTCTCAATTATATATCTGTCATCGTGGCTAAAATCAAGCAAGAATTAATTTTACCCAACTATGAAAATCCACATTATGTCAAATTTGTCATCTAAAGTTTATGCCGTGGTGGGTTACTTCACCAAGTTAAATCAAAGAATCAACACTCTGGCAACCCAATTTACAGTAAAATAGCTTTTACATACAACAGAAAGTAACCTACTTGGATGTAGAATGTGTTGAAATCATTGTATCCATCCCTGCACCAAATAATCATTGTTATCAACCCTACTAACAAAGTGATGGCAACGTAAACCAAAAGGTATGAGAAAGTACCAGCAAATGATAAAAACATGATATCTAATTTCCATGCATACTAAAGAAACTAAACAAATACTAAAGTCAATTTCATGTAAAAATTTGTTCCGCAAACCAGTTTACTTGACTGCTACATTAAAGAAGGGGAAATGAGTTCTTTTTTGTATCAAGTAATCGGGAGCAAGCAATCTCTGAGAGAATTCCAACATAGTTGATCAACTTGTTCTGATGAGAACCTTTAATTAAATAAGCTCTTTAAGACTCTAACTCCAATGAAGGAAAAACAGATTAACAATCAGTACATAATATCATTTAGCACCAAATTGATGCTAACAAATAGTTAAATAAACCAAATTACAACGCACTTCTTGTAGTGAGGAGCATCTCTATCCAAGCGAGCAAGAGTTCCAGCCAATATCGAAACCTGACAAACAAAAGTGTTATTAGCAGATAGAACTGATGTAAGACTAATAAAATTGAAGAGATGAAGTAAAATCAGACGTATATTTCTTTTCCTCGTTTGTGGCCTTATTGGCAAAAGATCAACGCAAGGACCTAAATCAACGTCACTGTTGGTGACAAAAAAAACTAAAGCAGGGTACAAGCAAGCAAGCAGCAATCTTGCTCATAGATAATGTCTGAAGGCACTCTAACATAGCCTAGGAGTGGTGCTTCTAATTACTTATGAGAGAGAGAGCATAAAAAAAGATAAAAAGATGAGGCTCCTTAATGCTAACTCTGTGAAATTGCATTAGCTGTTGTCACTATAATATTCTCATTTGTCAGAAAGGATATAGCTGAAGATGAAAGAAGATTTCATGTCTCCACTAAATGTAAGATAAAGCATAAATGCAACTCGTACAACAACAAGAAGATAGGAAAAAGAGAATAAAAACTGAAGAATGTCGACGTCCAAGTCGACAATCACATCCAAATCTCCCTCCCTCCCTAACTGAATAGGATTGCATGTCAGCTAATCCGGGTTTTTCTCCTTGAAAGCAAAAGAACAAATCATATAGACAGATGGGCACTAAAATTAGCCAGACTAAAATTAGCCAAATAAGCTAATCTGGCTTCATCTTCCATCATTCTCCAAACAAAGAACGTGATGTTAGAAACTTTGAATTTATGTGAGACCACTGCCAACTGTTCTAAAAGCTTAAGCTGTTAGATGAAAGCGTGGTTTAATATTTAATTATTCTATCATTACCCTTCACGCTTAGTCTGGTCCTTTTGCCTAGTACTAAGCGTGAACATATTTAATTGGGGAGGCAAATGGGGCCTGAAAAGATTTGAACTCAGGACCTCCAGCTCTAATATCATGTGAATTTATGTGAGATCATTGCCAACTGTTCTAAAAGCTTAAGTTATTAGATGAAGGCGTGGTTTAATATTTAATTATTCTATCAGAAACGAGATTGATTTCCTATACCATCATGTCCCATCCTATCGTGCCATAAACAAAAGTAAGGTTAAAAAGCAAGAGATTCCCCCGTTCATTTAATAGAGGACAAAATGGACATCTGCAAGAAAACTATTTTGTTCCACTTCATGTGTTATTTGGGTAGGAGCTAATGGATGCCTAAAAGTTCCCCGAAAAACATTGTTAACAATCATCCTCTTGCCAGGCAAAGAAAGTCAAAGGAAGAGTGTCACATAAAATATATCTGGCGATAAACAAATAACTGCAGTCGAAGTTCATAAGGAAAAAATAAATTGTTACATACCTTCTCCCCACTATCATTACCAACAACTCTAATCTCTAATCCAACACATGCAGCCTCAGGAGCAAGTGGAATTTCCTCATAATCTAGGAATTGGACTGCATTAGGATCATAGCGAAAGAAGCCAAAATCATGAACCTATGAGAAATTACAACACATAAGTCTCTATAACATGAAGACAATATCGACAACAAAAGTGGAAATCAAGAGCCATGGGTAAAATATGGAATCCAAAACTAAAGGAGTAAGAGAACAATCAGGCAGATAGATGGCACTCAGATGGACAATGAAAAGATCTCCATACTCAGTGATAAGCATCGTCCAGCATGACATGCTACAAAGGAGAACATTATGTGAGATCCCAACACATTATAAACATCCATGCAGTAAAACGCTGTACATCCATCTGACAAGTTGCTATCTCAAATTAAAATTAGATGGGATAAATTCCAGAGAGCCTAACTTCATTTCTCCTGGCAGTTCACCAAGACATGATAATTATACCTGATCTGCTCATTCTATCAGACTGCGCAAAAACGAACGCATTTCTCCATAAATAAGGGAATTTGATATGTGAAAAAGACCTAATTGCATTGATTCACCGCTACAGTGACGACATTTAATTCTACCTCACTAATGTTAGCTTTTTTGCACATCTAGCTCCAAGCCCTAAGTTCCAGTGAATCATATAGTTGAACTTGACAGCCAGTATTTCTCCCTATCTATATGAAATGGATCATTTTGTTGATAGTGCAAGAATTTCTCCAAAGTAGCAAAATATGCATTGAGATTGAGAATGAAAAGGTTTTCATCATGAGAGATGGAGAAGTTGCTGACATAAGCTATTCTAAAAAGGTTATGACAGATATGCATCTTTGGGGGATGATCAGAAATCCAAAAGAGCTAAAAATTACTCAGCTTATTAAGAGATATCAAGGAGGAAGTTATCAAGTCTTTTTTATGGATGAAGAAGCAAATCAGACTCAACAAGCAAAAATCGTTCTAGCTAAAAAAGAAAAAGAAAAAAAGAAAACCATGTCTCACACGTAAACAAGAAGAGAACCTTTACAAAACACTTGTTGAGTAATCCACATCCCGCACACCTTTTATTGCTTTTTCCTTAAAAAAAAAAAAAGTTTCCTAGTATGTTGTGATGGACTGGCACACCCAGAATAAGTGACCCTCCAGAACATTCACACTACTTTTCCTTTTGCCACTATCCTACTTCTAATGTGTGCTTCCCTGGCCAATAACCTACTGGCCTCATATAGCCACTACTACAAGCTTTTTCCACTTCAAGAACCAATCTTTGTTAGACTAAATTGGCCTTCAACATGCAAAATCTTTATCTAGTTAACTAGTCTGATATTAGGCTTCATTCTAGACGGTAAAGAGCATCCAGTAACATCCTGCACTGAGCTTTATAGTGAAGCAAACTGTTTTCTTTCCACTGATATTTCTAGGACATCTCATCAATGCCAATACAACGAATGATAGTGCAATGCTGGGAACCAAACTTGCGAAATATCAATTTTCATAACACATTTGTGGCAGGACACCAAAATGATCAAACTTTGAAAACATTTGACTACAGCTGTCTTTCTCCTCCTAGCCAGCTGAAGAAGCAAACTGGAGAATTTCACACTAGTGACTATGTGGTAAAGCCACTAGAAATTTCTAACTTATTCCAGATTCTGTTGAACTCACAAGGCACACTTGAGAACAGTCCATGTAGGTCCTTGACTACAAACACCAAACCTTGATGAGTGCTTTCGGGAGCTTTGAATTGGCATATCTCTCTATCACCTCAAATAAATTAAATGGTTGCTAGAAAGTTAAGAGACCATGCACCAGGTTAAGCAGATTCTTTTTGGCCTTTAGTGGCACCAATTAAAAAGATAAGGCCTGTTCCTATGGAGAGTCTATTATATTAAATACGACCAAGGTTAACTAGAAACTTCTTCCTGCCGACTACACCCATTACTGCTTGAAAAGCACCATCAACTTCAATCCTATTGCATAAATGTAGTGTACATCTGACTTCAACAATAATCACTTGGATCTTTCAAAGAACGTCCAGCATTCTGGGTACAGAGAAATCAGTGTCCAGCATTCAACAACAAAGAAAGTACATAGACACCAATTTACTCCAGGTTATAAGAGACACGGCAAAATAAAATCTGAACAAGCATAGCTCTCTGTAACAGTGGTTCACAGGGAGCTAAGTAGCAGAAGACAAGAAGGATACCCCAGGACAGTCAGACTCACCGGATCTCTGTAAACGGGAAACACTGGAATCTCCTCGCGATTGACAAACATAGCCTCTGCAACTACCGGTCCTGTTAAAAGTGAATAGATCCATGAAAAAGATTCAACAAAAGACACAAACAGATCCACTATTCGTTTTACATCAAGCAATTCGTGGAGTACTCCCGATATAGCACTGAAAGCAAGACGTGTAGGCGGATCGACTCATCAAGACTATCATATTTGAAATCCAACGAGAACATATGTCATTTCCACAAGAACGTAAGTGATTAGCTTCTCTCGGGCATGTTAAGTTCGAACTTGAAAAGAAGAAAATTGAAAACTAAAACTCGGGGGAAAAGCTGGTGTAATTTCTCTCCCCAGCTCCGGCTTTAAACAAATACAAAAGGTAGGGGCCAGGTACCCTTCACGTTGCCTGATTAGGACCAGACAGATAATCATCTAAAAGCTCTCACCACAAATGTTTGGGAAGAAGCCACCTTGAATTAGATAAATGTCGAACGATCAAAATTGCATTTCTTCATTAGATAAGTCTAGCAATAACATAATTATCTTCTTTTCCCAGCAATAAAACAAACTCCCTTCTCAAGGATACAAAACTCTTGAATCCTCGCTATTCCCCACATTTCCATGTGGAAACTCAAACCAACGAATCATCGATCAGCATACTGAGAACCAAATGATAAAACTTGCTTCACAACTAAGACCGAAACACACGTTCTTGCATTCGAATAAGAATCAAATGGCGCCAACTTACCGGGCTTGACGACGTGCCGGTTGGTGAGGATGATCCCGCGTTGCTTGTCGACGACGAAGCCGGTGGCGTAGCTGGCACCCGCCGCCTCCGTGTCGAAGGCGCGGCAGGCGGTGGTCCGCAGCACGACCACGGCGGGGACCACCTTGTTGAGGGCCTTCCGCCAGTCCTCGGCGGTGGCGGCGTTCTCCCTGAGGGGAGCCGCGCCGTCGATCTCCATGCCCAGCTCGCCGTCCTTCATGGAGGTATCGATCCCCATCGCCGTCGCGGAATCCGAACCCAATCTCTCCAGCGAATCCCCCATCGAAACGCGAACTCTCTCTCTCTCTCTCTCTCTCTCTATCCGCCGAATCTGGATGTGAATCGACGACTCGAGATTCGAAGCTTGTCCGATCGGCCTCTACTTTCTCGGGAAAGTGAGAGAGAAAGTAGAAAGTGGAGGGCAGTTGGTGACCTGCGTTCGTTCCGTACCCTCTCTCGCTCTCTCTCTCTCTCTCTCTCTGGGTTTATGAACGCGGTGATGAAGATGGCCAAAGAAAAATGAAAAAAAAAAAAAACAAATATTAATGCAGTGACTAAGAAAAAGGGTTGATTAGCTTTTCCTTTCCCCCTAATTCTCATTAACTTAGTATAATAAAAAATGTTTCTTTGGCCTAATTTTTCAATTAGTACAATGAAAAATGTTTCTTTACCCGACACCTAGTACGTGTGTGTATATATATATATGTTATTGTTATGGGCAGGTAAACGCCATTATACACGACAGTTTCATTGATTCTGTAACATTCGGTTTCTTCCCATGCCATCACGATCAATTTTATTCCTAGAAGGGCATCTTCGCATGCCTTTGACCCAATTTTCATTCAGATTTCCAGAAATCTTTTTGTATATTTTTGTATATTATGAAACTTACTTATATATGTAAATATTAAATGATTACTCGATGTCCATGAATGCAGGTCATTAAAGACGTACAAGTAGGGAAAATTTGCCAATGTGATCCATTCGGTCTTTTTTTTTTTTTTTTTCCGAAAATTGTTGACGTGGACTCCGACCATCCTACATGGCACCGCCGGCGCTGACGTAAACAATTCTTTCAATTTTTTAATTTTTCTCTGAATTTTTTTAACCTTTTCTTCTTCTTCTTCTTCTTCTTCTTCTTCGCGATCGACAAGGGTTTGGCGACCCTCAATCTGGCAAGACCGGCCCTTGCCTGTGGCTATTGACAACGGTCTCACAGGTTAGGCTAGGTCATCGCTTGCCTGTGGCCGGCTAGGGTGACCCTTGCCTAGCCCTCTCCGACCATCGCTTGAGACCGACCACCTATGAAAAGGCAAGGAAAAAATAAAAAAAAATAAAACAAATTGTTCACATCAGCGTCGGTACGCCACAAGAACAAGAACAGTCGATGCTGATTGGACCACTATGTTAGCATTTTCCAGTCAGAATTGGCCAAAACGACTATATTGCCAAATCCTCAAAAGATTTAGGACTGAAATGGCACAATTAAAAGGTTTAATACCGAATTGGCACAAGTGCAATAGTTTTATGATTTTTTTGATAATTTTTCCGTACGAATTATAATACATCGACCGCGTAAATTATTCTATATGTTTTGTATGTTAAAAACAACTGGCCATTATAACGCGACAGAGAAAGGAGAATCAGCTTCGATGCAAGTCATATATAAGTAAAAAATAGCATATAGTCCACGACACAAGTAAATAAATTTGGATCCATACTAAAGACACCTAAAAGTTCACTTCAAGAGAAAATAACTAGGCAGATATGAAACTAGCTAAGAAAGCGGAGGACACAGAACAGGATCCCACTTGACTTGCAGGTTCTTGGCTTCACGGGTGGTTGTTCGTGGAGATGGTCCTCAGGAGGGCGTTGTTCTTGGCGATATCCCGGAGCGGCTTGTCGGTGAACCGGATCAGATTGTACGCAAACGCCCCGGCTAGGGCTCCGATGATCGGCCCTATTATATACAGCCAAATTCCTTTGTAGGTGTGCTTCACGATGGCCGGTCCAAGGCTCCTTGCCGGGTTCATCGAAGCTCCCGATATTGGCCTGTGAATCGAATCGAGTCGAGTCGAAACAAATCAAATCGAGCTTTGTTGATTGCAGGGATATGGGTAATAAAGTAATGAGATTGGATCAGAGACTCACCCACCAACGAAGACGTTCAACATTATCGTCATCCCGACAGCGATTCCTCCAAGTTCTCCTCTCTGTCAAAACAATGACGCGCATGAAGCGATCAACCCCAGAATGACCATACAAAATGGCCAAACCATGTACGATCAGATGGTTCAAAAAATGGGCCATAAAACGAGTTCGTGATAGAAGAAGCCAACCGCTCTGTTGTCCGTCGTGACGCCGGAGATGACGAACATCAAAAGGAAGGAGATGATGATCTCGACCGATAGAGACTGGCGACTGGATCCGGCCGGTACCGTCCCGAAGAAAGCGTTAGGAGTAACGTCCATGATTCCGGCGAGGGTGGCGCTCGCGAGTATCGATCCCATGAGCTGAGCTACTATGTACAGTGGAACCTATAACAACACCATGGTCAATTTCGAGGTTTGAGAATCTGCTGCTACTTTCATTGGAAAAACAAAGATAGGCCAATAAGATGATATTTGTTTCCACGTACACGAGCAACAATTTTCTCAATATAATGATGAATCAATGTATCACTTTTTATCTTAAATTTCCAACTTACATAAAATATACACTACGTGTTTTACCGACGCAATGCAACTCAATATATCTCCAATTTCTTGGCATATCATGGCTTATGTCCCCAAAAAAGCATCGACTTTAACTCAAATATTAATTCTGACCCAAACTTTTTTTTTTTCCCGTTATTCGGATCCTAATTCTGGCCAAAGCATTTTTTTTGTCTCATAAAAAATCAGACATTTCCATCCAAGTCAAGTTGGGTAACAACTGAAAATTAGTACTTTTTTACGAGACAAAAAAAAGTTTGGCCCGCAATTGGAACCTGACCTACCTCGCGTAAAAAATAGTTTGGATCATAATTGAGACTCATGCTGTCTTGGTACGAGGAAAAAAATATATAGATTGGACTTGAGACTGATGATAAAGTTGGTGTTTTTTTTAAGGGAATTAAGACTGCATAACATCTATTTTTAACTAATTATATTCTGTTTTAGATTTGAACACTTCACAAAATCAAAATGTAATCTTTTGTCCTTATCTATCCACGTACAATTAGGTAAGATTTACTAAAAACCAGATCTATTTCGTTTGTTTCTCTTCTAATGTCTCCCCAAAAAGTAGCCAATGTAATCTTTAATCTACTAAAAGACCATTCACATTTCCCTTGCCGTTCATGATACTAATGAGCTTTTAATTCAAAATCCATAAACTCAAAATTGAAATATGGCCACTCACCTCCCGAAACGGAAACCGCCGGAACGCGGCGAGAGTGATGGTGACAGCCGGATTGAAGTGTGCGCCGGAGATATGTCCGACCGTGTAGATCATGACCATGACAATGAGCCCCCACGTGACGCATATTCCCGGGAACGTCACTTGCCCGTAAATCTTGTTCACAGCCACGGAGCCGCAGCCGGCAAAGATGACAAAGTATGTACCGATCACCTCTGCTATCAACTTTTTTACGTACGTGATCGAATTACACAAGCCATGCAAAAGTCATTGGAAGTGACCACGTCAAGAGAAAATTGGCAAAAGAGAAGGCTTAATCGTTGGTACTACTACGACTTCTACGAACGCAAAAGTGATGAAAGTGCCAACCTTTTGCCCAGTGGTGACGACAGAAGGCGAGGAGCAAAAGCCGATGAAGCCGCCGGGCGTACGGGCAGCGGAGGCGGCCACCCCATCTTCCATGCTCGAAATCTCCGACTCATGAACTTCGTCGACCCTGGTCGCCATAGACGGAGATTGGATGTTGAGAAGAGAATGTGTTATGGAAAGAGTTTTGAGAAAAGAGGGAGGCGATGAGATGAGGCGAGATGAGATGGGCAGTGTTGCCAAGGAAATAGTTGAGAGAGAATATCGTGGATTTAGTGTTGGTCATGGGGTAAGTGGGAGCTTAAACTCAGCTGAGCGAGGTTATCCGGATTGGGAAATTATTTGATATTTTAGAAACATTATCTACTCAAAATTAATATCTATCTAAATAATTACCTCTGCTTTATCTTTTTAAATATGGTAAAAAAAACATGCTATTTTTTAGCCCTATATGAATTATGGTTAGTCAAAATTTCAGGTGGGAGAGATCTTGTCGTGTGTTATGCGTAGAATTAGACTAAGTTTCCAAAAAATAAATGGATGTCTCGATCAATTAAGATACAGAAGAAGTGACGTACGTAGCAAGCCAAAATTTTTATTATGAGGACAAGGGCATGTCGTCGAAGTAGGTCGAGGTTTGACTAACTAATTGATTACGAGGTCAAACAAAGATCGTTTGCGATTTTAGCATTGCAAGAGTTATGCATGTGAATAATTGTTCTTTCATGAGCAAATAATTTTCTTGTAGGTGTCACAACGACAGATAGGGCGATATAAATCAAGCGGCGTAAAAGGAGAAATAGATTAAAAGCCGAATGCGTACGAGAATAATGGTCTCTACGAATTCATGCCACAGACAAAGGGTGATGGATGAAATTACTTGGAAAGGATTGATTCTAGGGGGAGGAAGGTGCTCATTCTCACCAAAAACTATCACTAGCATAATATCTCTTCTCATAGTGAAACTGTGATACATTGTTTTAGCTCCTAGTGTTGGTGATTTTGACAGCAATTGGCTCGGAACAATACGGACAACTTCCAAAGAGAACATCAAATGACCTGTGGCAACAACACACGAACAACAGATCAAATTCACAGCAAGCAAAACAAGGAGAGGAGATGGACAGGCAACCACACACATAGAAGGTCCAGGAGGATATAGCACATTGTACATAGAAGCAAAATATTGGAGGTCATTTGGTATTGGGCAGTACAGTGGACACATCAAGGTGGAGGGCATCATGGACAATTAGAAGGCATGAGAGTCTAAACTTCTCAACGACTCAGATCAAAATAACGTATGACAGACTTGTGACTTTGTAGTGGTTATGAAAGCTAATTCCTAATGGTAGGCCTTTTGCAAGTACCCACTTCGAAAAAATAAAACCGACCGCTAAATTGTGCAAGCTTGTGACTTTTCAACGGATGATTTGTCTAGATTTGTGACAGTTTGGTGTGCAAAGCCAAAATACGCACGTGTAATGCTCAAATCTTCCTTGCATCCTCCAAAAGCAAACAATAATCACTTTTTGATTATTCATGTCGCGCATTATTCAAAAAGTAGTGTAGACTACCACAGTAAAAGTGCTGTGTACTTGTTCAACCTCTGGTATTCAAAGAGCTTACTATGAGGGGAAGGTCAGAAGTAGCCTCCAAGAGTATAGACCAACTGCTCACTAACATACTTACAGGAACTAAAATGGTTGGAGCTATTTCATGCATGAAGTAGGTAAAAGAAAAGGCAAGGGATTAGGAAAAGTCAACTTACTGCCTAGTTGTGGTGATAGACCGTAACCAGTCTATTAGACAAAGACTATGAAAAGCTCTGCTGCAGTTCGCATTATCACACTGGTAGTCCGTTGGGCATCCACTCTTGGTTCCAAGTTCGTCCTCTACGAGTAGGTAACAGAAAATTATAAGGTGAGACAGTATCAACTAATAGTTGTGGTCCATTGCATGTAGTCATGCATCTGAGAATGTATTACCAATGGGAAGATGCTGAGCATAACAGATTCCACATTCCAGTTGCTGCTCATCCTTCTCTGTATCTGGGGCCTTTGGTAGTTCAAACCCAAAAATACAGACCAGATTATCTCGAAAAGATTTTTCTTGCATCCTATAACAGAGAAGCGCAAATCAAGCAAATTAAATGATACGAGCGACTGTAACAAGATGGGTGCACTTGTATAAGAAAAGAAAGAAGTAGATAGTTCCAAATTGAGGCCAAAATGATTGTTTAACAGTTGCAGATCTATAGCACTGTGCTGATGGTTGGACCTGGCAATATAGAGCATAATAATAGGAAACTCCAACAAGATATCACAACTGAAGTTATTGAAACAATGAGAGATACATAATGATCATGGTTTTACTTAGAAGCACATTAACTGATCTGACACCCACTCGATCCCTTTTAGTTCTAACTAGCTCTCAACAGTGTTACTCAAAATCTAGAAATGAGATGAAGATTGATTGCAAAGTGATGGGTCATATCAAACTGCAGCTTCAAGACATTTAGCTAATCAAGTCTTGATTGTACCACTAATGAAATATACTTGCTTTATATGCATTTAAGTATTTAAAAACTAAGAATACATGAGTAAAATATACTGGTAAAATATACTGGTTAAGTACCATTTTTTGCAGTTTCTGCTCCACGCCTTTCTCAAAGGGCTTATACTAGAATCTGGACCCATGAAGCGGCACCTATAGCAGTACAAATTCAAGTTGTCGGCAGCACAAAACAAGTCCACAGTACCAGCTGCAGTTAAAATATAGAATCTATTCTTACTCTGGTACAGTCTTAGGACTCGGTGCATTTATAGATAACACAACAATGCAGTCATTTCCTTGCAAGAACAAAGGAGAAATATTGGAGTTAGATGAAGGACAGACTTTAAACATATAGTTCGATGTTGGAGAAAGGAGGAATTACCTATATTGACTAGACGATGGCACATAGCTCGACATGGAAATTTAGGATTAACAACCCAAAGAGAGTTGTCAATATCATCTAATGTGGACCAAAAGTCCTCGAGTGTATCCACATGCTAAAAATTGTGATGGACAAATTAACACCATCCTTATAAATTAGTCCCTAAAGAAGATAGAGTTTCTCCCAAACGGCAGAGAGAACTAATCATCAAAACCTTCAGTTGACAACCTGGATATGTACCTTTTTGAACTGAATCACCGCATCCTTCAATCTTGAAGTCGCTGACCATTCTATTTTAGGAATATATGGTACATCCTGGCAAGAGGTTCAGCGAGTATTATGACCTCAGAAAAGGAAGTTAGATATGATCAAAAGTAAATATACTGACCCCTGAGATAGAAGGAGGACATCGTGGGTAAGTTTTATCCACTTGAACTTCCATGACATGAACCCTTCCACTTGCATCCCTTGTAATTGATATGCCAAAAAGTTGAGCACTTTCGGCGTTACGAGAGAGGTAGAAAAACAGGTTATATCCAGTAAAACTAGTAAAAACAAGCAGAAGGAAAGAACAACGTATAAGAGGGAAAAAAAGAAATGTCTCCAGAATATGCACAAACACACAGCTCCCCATCAAAGTGTGTGTGCGCATACATATTTTGAAACTAAGAAAGACAAGAACCATTAAGACAAGCTTATCCAAAATCCTTAGCCAAATATTCGATAGCACTAAAAGTTAAAGTTTCAGCACGGATGCTAAAAATAGTAGTATAGCTACAACTTTCTTCAAATATCAATAACGTAATAGATTTTATCTCCAACAGCAGCAAGTGTAGGCACACCTTACATGGATGTGGCCATATCAAACCAGGCTAAAGTAGACAACAGGAGTATAAGCCGGACCTTACATAAAAGACAAAGTGTGACCACATCAAAACCGGATCCAACTGATGAAGCACCGAAAGAAAGAACCATATATGAAAGGCTGTCACCTCCTTTTTTTCTTTTTCTTTTTTTCCCTTTTCCCTAACAACAAGTGCTTTGTTAATGAAATAAAGACCCAGAAAACTACAACAGAGCAGAAGAAGCTAGCCTCATAACCAAAGACAACAAAAGCATAGGTAATTTAGTGGACGCCTAGAACTTGATGTACAATGAAGAGAGAAGCCACTGAGCTCATGCAACTCGGATAGACAAATGAACTCAATGGTGGATGGTGAACAACAACCGGCAATCATGGACAGACTCTGAATGGTGCACCCGCAAGAGGTGTGAAGGGGGTTCACAGCTGGAGAGGAGCTTAACTGTTCCATCGAATTAGTTTCAGGCTGGAAATGCCCTAGCTTGAGGAAGAGTATTGAAGAATACTAGTTCAATAAGTGTCAGGTACCATAAGTAAGGTAGTTAGAAACTTGGGTGTTAAGTAGATTATTGCTCTATGCTCCATAAGTAGGGTACATGTAATCTTGCATCAACTCAAGTGAAAAAATGTAGCCCTTCATACTTTTGTCTCCTCTCTTGTGATCCCAAATCTTAACAATTACCAAATAATCTTCAAAAAAATAGAAGCCAGCTGAGAATCATTCAAAAGGCAAAACAAAAGATATAGGAATTACAAGATTGTGCACAAGGTGAAGGTGAAGGTGAAAAATTCAGGTCAGATGAAAGGGTTAAAAGAAATGCTGAATAGCTCCTTTTTTGAAAAAAAGTCAAAAAGTTATTATCAACAAGTGCAACTTACAGGACGCGGAAGCTGAGAAATGTTAGATTGTCATCTAGTCGCACCAAATGTTCCCATCCAACCTCTTCGATCTGCATATAAATAGAAAATTATCCACTTATCATGTCAAGGTAACAAAGAGAATTCATAATGCCTCCAGACGGAAAGAGAATCATTCATCTTGAACATAAAATCCTCCCTCAGATAGAATAGTGAAACAAGCTCAGAAGAACAAGAACTAGCACGATGCTGCAAATTTCAACCATATTGGACTTTTCATAATGATGACGCTACTTAAGCGAGATACAATGAGAATTCCATAAATGCAAATACTCACAGAAGCACACATGCAAATTACACTTTGGTCACCTCTGAATACAATTTGCGGCACAAAGAAGATGAGTTCGCCAGCTCTCTGCATCTAATTTGTCCAGCACATTCCTGTGGTTTAAAGAAAGAGTGTCCGTCATACAAATACAGAGTTCATGCTGTTGTTAAAATTGCCAAATTGTGTCAAAACTTGGTTATCCTGCGATCACTGGACCTTTTAGTAAATGTCTCGTATGTAAAAATATACTTGGTTGTGTCGAATGCAAGGAACAATATGAAACATGTGCATAGGTCATTAAAATAATCAATATCAAAAACATTATCCAGAACGAGAAAATGCATGCAATATCATCTTGGCTCATGGTGACGATCTTGTCTAAAAAAACTCATAATCTTTTATTACATGTCACGAAAATAAGAAAGGACAACAAATTGTTCAACAAGATCAACAAAATTTGGGAATTGGAATAGGAAATAATGAAACTTGACTTCAATTGAGGAAATTACTTCCACTCTAACTTGCAACCAGATAAATGGTATTTATTAGCATGTACAGTTACTATTTCTTCAAGTATGCAAAAATTGGAAGCAATCCTGTTTAGTTGCAATAAGGACAGCAACGACAAACCGTCATATAATAAAAGTGCAATAAGCTTTTTCTGAAAGGGCATTTAAAAACTTTGATGTGGTGCTACCACCACTGAAATCAGCCCATGTATATGCCCAACTTTTTACTGAAGTTCCAGAACTACCTTGATAGGCCAGACAAGAACAAAACGCGGCCAGAGAAGCCATAATAACTAGTCATACTTGTTCTTTCTTTCCTCTACTGAGGATAAAACAAGATTATGTGACTGATCAATACCTCCTCACCAGTAGTCTCCACAGGAACAAAGCCCATCCTTAAAATGGTGGAAACGATTCGCATCTCGCACGACAATCTCTCTATCGACAAGCTTAGATATAAATTTGGTTGCTGCATGACAGTTAACACATGCACGGAGATTTTTTATTATATGAAGTGTTGTTCCAGGAGTAGTGCTAATCAATCCATACGCAATGGCAATCCTCTCACTATGATTACAAAGAAATTGCTCCTTCTCTTCATGTATCAAGTCATGCGTCACAGACTCTGTACTGGGGACAAAACCAGCCTCCTTCAACCTACTCTCCAATTTGTCAAGCTCTTCAAATATTTCCTCAGATCTTGGATGTGACTTGTCTCCTACACGGAAGGCCTGAAGCTTTCCATTGATCTCAATCAAACTGTATCCGAGGTCCTTATTGAGACCTTTTTCTCTCATCAGTACTCGTATTTTGGCAACTTGGTCCCATAAACGTAATGAAGCATAGAGATTCGAGAGTTGAACAAAATGTCCAATATTATATGGGTCTAGTGAGAAAAGATGTTGTGCAGCATATTCACCCAGTGCCACATTGCGATGAATCTTGCATGCACTCAAAAGAGCACCCCATACAGATACACCTGGTTCAATTGGCATCTTTAGAATAAAATTGTAGGCTTGGTTTAAATGTCCAGCGCGTCCAAGAAGATCGACCACGCAAGCATAGTGCTGATGACGTGGTTCAATCCCATAACTACTCATGCTGTGGAAAAATTCCCACCCCTCTTTTAAAAGACCTGAATGGTTGCATGCAGTGAGAAGTCCAACAAAGGTGACATCATTTGGGCACACACCAACTTTCTTCATCTCATGATAAAGATCAATGGCTTCTCGGCCCTTACCATGCAATCCATATCCCACAATCATAGCACTCCACATAACAACATCCTTGTCTAGTGCACGATCAAAAGTTTTTCGAGCCAAATGTACGCTTCCGCATTTTGCAAACATATCAATGAGTGCTGTATTCGCAAAAATGTCATCTCTAAATTCACTCTTAGAGATGTACTGATCCATCCATCTTGCCAACTCAAGAGAGCCCACTTGGGCACACGCCAAAATAGCAGATGACACAGATATAGTATCTGTTTTTATGTTTTTAGAGATCATGCCTCGGAATAGCTCCATAGCTTCCTCAGCATAGCCATTCTTTGAATACCCGGAAATCATGGCATTCCACAAAATCAAGTTCGGCATCTCCATCTGATCAAAAAATGTTCGGGCAACAGTGACAAGACCACACTTAGCATAAAAAGCTGTGAGAGATATAAGCAAGTCTGGTTCATGTTCAAGACCCATCTTGATGACACAACTGTGAACAGATTTCCCTTGTTCAAGATCCTCTATATCAGTGTATGCTTTAAGAATACTTACAAGAGCAATCCAATCAGGATGTACGTTCAATTTCCTCATCTGGCCGAAAATTCTCAAAGATTCCATCGGCTGGCCATTTTGAGCATACCCAGAAATCATAGATGTCCACGATACAACAGTCCTATCACGTAACTGGTCAAACACAATCCTAGCATGCTCAACCTTGCCACATTTGGCATACAGCGTCACAACACCATTCTGCACAAACACATCTGATTCAAACCCATGCCTATAAACCTGCCCATGTACGCGCCTACCTATTCCAAGAGCAGGCAAGCCAGTACATGCTCTCAAAATGTAGGGGAAAGTGAAGCTATCCGGATTGACGCCAGTCCCCTGCATTTTAGAGTACAATTCAACAGCATCACTGAACATATTGTGCCTTGAGTAACCCCTAATTATAGCATTCCACAAGAACACATCCGGGTCAGAGAATTCGTCGAACACCTTCCGGGAATATTGAATTTCTCCAAGGTTTGAGCTCCAATTGACTAGCTTGGTGATCAAAAAACTATCGTCATGCAGTCCTAGGACCAGCAATTTGGCATGGATTTGATTCAAATGTCTTAAGCGCGTTGAGTTTTCAATGAGAGAAGCAAAAAAGTTGTCCAGACTCAACGTGCAGTTCTTGAAGTGTCCAGTCCCATGAAGGATATTGTCTAGGCACAGAGGCAAACTACTCCTAAATCTGACAATTTGAAATGTGAAAACAGGAAAGGAAAAGCGGGATGCTAGAATGCTCGCCACATCAAACGAGGGGACACGGCGGAAAACAACCAGCATCCCGCGGCTCAGCCTCCGCACTAAAACCTCCCTGCGGCGCAGATGGTGGACAACACGGTTCGCCCTGCACATTACAGTTTGGTCACCTCTGAACACAATTTGCGGCAATGAGTGTCCATCATGTTCACTCGCGTTTTCAAACTTCAATGGTACTCTCCCTCAGAAGGCCAAGCGCAATGCTTTCTCAATCCAACTGTCGTCAAAATCGTGTCTTGTCGGGTCGGGTCGAGCTACATGTATTTCATTACGTATCTTTCTTAGGGTAGAATGGAGAGGTTATCGTCAGGCTCACCCTGGAATTGCTGAATCAACGGGAACAAAAGTTGTGGTCTCAGCCCAGGATATTCAGGATTGTACAGAATCACACGCCAAAGCTTAAAAGACTCCTCGAGCCCAAATTAACACAGAAAATATATCACTAAAAGTTTCGAAATCGCTTTCAAAATCGGAAATGCAATTTTGCGAAAACGTTAGACGCCGAGAATGAGCAAACGCCCGAGTAGATACACAGTCTCAAGATTCTGAGGACATACTGTAGCGATGTCAGCTCGGAGAAGTCCTGGCTTCGCCATCATACAAGCACTCCACAGCTACTGAACTCGCAATACTACTTGCAGGTCTCTCTCTCTCTCTCTCAGTCTCTGCTACTCTTTCGACGACTACACGAAAATTTAATTTTCTATCCTTTAAATATCAAAATATTTTCATCGCATTAAAATTGAACAAAATTTCAAATAAACGCATGAAGTGCCTTCTTTTTCTCAAATAATGACATACTCAACTGATCTAAAAAGGGGCCGGGCCAAAGGACATTTTCGTCCTTTACATTTTAAAATTTCTTCTTTTTCTTCTTCCCTCCCCCTGCCATTGCTGGGGTCGGGCGAGGGCAACCCAAGTGAGGGTTGCCCTCACCAGACCGTGCGAGGGCCGCCCTCGCCCGCCCAGGAGTTCGTCGAAGATGAAGTTGTCTTTCTTATATGTCTCTTCTTCTGCTTCCCTGATTGCTCCAAGTGGACTTGTCGCGTCGTCGGGTTTTACAAAGACTCGACTAGGCGGGTGAGGGTTGCCCTCGCCTGAATCTGACCATCGACGAGACCGACCATGGTCGGAGGAGAGAAGAGGGAAAAAAGAAAAAAAGAAAGAAAAGAAAAAGAAAACAACAGGAAAAAAAAAAAGTAAATGACGACAAGGCCCTTGATCAGGCCTTTTTTTTTTGTGCAGATGAAAGAGCAATAAGAGAAATCGAGTTCAACATGAGATCTATTTCTAGTACCTACTTAATTAAGTGAGGCGTTTATTTATTCTAAAGGTTCAAACTAAGTTTTGATTTGTTTATGTTTTAAATTCTTTCTTTATGTTGCCGCTTCCTATCAACTTAAGCTAATAGTAGCATAGAGTACACTACAAATTGGATAAATTAGAAAATATGTCAAAAAGTGCGTGCCTGATTTCATATGGTAAAAAAATCACATTCAGATTAGGAGGACATCAATTCAGTAAACAAACTCATATTTTTATCAGAAATATACGCGCTTACGTGAATTTCAAACGAATTTTCCCGCACTTTTATTAATATACGAAAAAAATAATAATTATAAAGAAAAGAAAGGAATCGAGTGTCCCCAACAATAATACCATGTAGAAGACGGCTGAAAAGTGAGTTGCAAGAACGACAACAAGAAACGTAAATGAATTTGAATTTAAGATACAAAGAGTACAGCATTATGAAGTCGAAACCAGGTCGTGTATTATGACCCCAAAAAAAAAAAAAAAAAACCAGATCGTGTATGGCAGCTACAACAAAGTTCGAAGGCTATGGTGAAAGTAGAGAAGAAGTGATGAGCACTCGCATTTCGGTTTAATTTGGCAAGAACTAAAGGAGAATTACCCAAAAAATATTGAATTTATTACAATTGTGCCAAGTCAATTCTAAAGTTTTTTTTGTGCTAATTCAGTCCTAAACCTTTTGCATTTGTGCCAATTCAGTTCACCCGGCCAATTTTGGATGGCCGGCGTTAATGTAGCACTGCCAGCACTGGCGTTGACTTTTTTTTAATAATATTTTAAGAATTTTTTATTTTTTTATAATTTTTTTCTTTTCTTTAGGTTTTCTTTTCCACTCCACTTAGGGCAGGGGAGGCCCAGGACGCCCTCGCCCGGGCGCAGCGACGGCCATGGTGCCCTCGCCAGAGTTGGACGAGGGGCCGCACTCCCTCGCCCTTGCCGACCCTAAATGGAGGGGAAAAGAAACACTAAAGAAAAACATATTAAAATACTATTTTAAAAAGACCATGCAGTGCCGGCACGACAAAATTGATTAGATGGACTGATTTGGCATAATACAAAAGGCTTAGGACTGAATTGGCCAAAAAGAAAAAGATTTAGACTGAATTGGCACATTTGTAATAGGTTTAGGACTTTTTTTGTAATTCTGAGTAAGAACTGAGGAGCCCATCACTTGTCGATATTACGCACACATGATGCGACAGTCGGAGGCTGGCCGGAGTTACTCGACGACAGATTTGCACACACGAAATCAGCGCTACGTAAGTGAGAAAACCGACGTGCTTTGAGCTTCTATATGGCACCCCATCTCTACCCTTCAGCGTGTGAGCTAGTCTTACCGATTCCATAGGAAGAAATGTGCAAAGTCATAAACCATTCACAAGTGATATGGGCAAACATGGCGTCTCCCTCTCGATCACCTCATTCAACGCACGCTCCCATTGACCTGAACGTCACAGTGTTACCTGTGACAAAGCTGAGGAGAGGAAGGAAGCCCACCAACCAACTATACGTGGTCCTGCCAAATTCATGTATCAACTAGCAAGATTGAGTAATCCAGTGGGCAGACAACAAAGGTTACACGTCAAGTTAGGTGGATGGAAAAGAGGGACATGCGGTCCAGAGGCAGTTCCGAAGATGTTTGTTTCGATTCGTTTTAGTCGACCAAGCCAATTATACCAAAATGAGCCCAGAGGATCCACATATGCCACATTTAAAACGACCTAGGTTCACTACATACCTAACGCGTTACGGGAAGGACGAGTGCAGCAGAAACATAGAAGTTGAGATAATCCCAGTCCATTCACAATCCCAAACCATCATGTTTATTTCGAGTTACAAACTCATTACACAGCATTGAGAGAAGACTTCGTGGATATACTTCCTTCATTTAAGTTCATGTCTTTTGCCAATAACAAGAAGAGGCCATGAAGTTTGGAAACAGAAGGCAAAGACACCTTTACAATCTGTGTAACATTTATACAACAGTACCTTTACAAACAAACAGCAGAGAAAATACTATGATTTCAACCTTGTACTGTGATACACTTCTCAGTTTTATTCCAACCAGTCACCTGATACCACCACTATGGCCAGGACTGGCATATCTCACAGGAACATTGTTCTTTTACAACAAATATTTATCCAGAGATGATAATTATCGAAGAAGATTTTACTTGGAAGAAACTTCAGAAGTACAATTGGCAAGGGGAATATCTGCGGGTGTACATACCAGAGCCCTTTGCTGTAGATGTCTCAAGGTCTGCTCCATGCTTACTTGCACCATCTCAGTAAGCATCTTCTTCGCCTTGTCAGACTGGTCCTCTCCATTAATTTGAGAGATGATGTTGCAGACAATATTCTCAAGCGTGTCAGGTTGGTGATCGGATCTTGGATATGGAGATTCCCTCAGCAACCGCAACAGCGTATGTGCTTTTCCTTGAGACTTTGGTGTCCCTTGAACAGTGAGCTCGAGGAGACCAGGAATTACACCTTCTCTGAGGATTGGTTCCCTGTATTTACAGCGATCACTCTGGCACATTGCTAATAAAGCCCCGACTGCATGCTCTCGACTCTGCAGGGACCCATTCTCCAGCACGTCAACTATGGAAAAAACTCCACCTTCCTCAGATGTTAATGCTATTCTACTGTCCTCAAAATTTAACAATGATTCTAGAAGAGCAGTGCTTTTCTCAGCAGTTTTAGATGACTTTTTACAGCTTTTCAGTAAGTTCACTATGGAAGGAATTGGATCCGCTTGCAGGATAACATTGAGATTATCTGGATGTGTCGAGAGATTGTAAAGAGCCATTAAGGCATCGATCTTGGCCTGTTGGGTTCCACATTTCAGGATTCCTGCTAAGAGAGGGATGGCTCGGGAAGAACTTATGACTGGCTTGGTGATGGTAGAAGCAGATAGAGTAAGCAAAGCAGCAGCTGCATGCTCTTGGAGTTCAACATTATCTGACTGGAGAAAGCAGATAATTGGCTCAAGAGCACCCGCATCAACAATATTCACCTTATTACTGCAAGATAAATGGGAATGAATATCAGCGTCGATCTTCCAGTCATGTAGAGAGGCTACTTTACCATAAAAATCAGTGGAGCATGAGCAACGAATGAAAGGCAAGCAGCAAGCAATCAATCAATTCAAAGACCGGCAAAGGCACAAAAACAAAGATAACTAAGAGCTCTCCTATTATTTCTTCAATCTAGGGGATTGACCAAGATTCCCTGACAGTAACAGCAGCATTATAGATTAGAACGATGAAGCTAACAGTGAAATATTTGCCTTAGCTTTGTTGCAACATATTATGGACCTGGCCCATCTTAGAAGCACTTGATTACCAGCTAATGAGATTTCTGTATAATCCATATTTGTTTAAACAATCTTCTCATTCTTGACAAGGCAACAAATATGTAGTTTTGCAGTTACTGACTCCATGGAAAGCTAAAGTTACTGCCCAATTATTGCCTCATCACTATAAGGTGGTTTGATGCTCATGAGAATAGCATGTAACGAAGAAGCAGAAGCCATAGTCCGCATAAGCATATTTTCGCGATGCAAGAATAAGAACTACAGTTGACAAATTACAATCTGATTCAGTACCAACTGGTCAAACAGAAATATGTAAGTTTCCACGCTCATGGAGCCACCTCAGAAGTCTTTAATGATGCCAATGAACTCTCGGAATCAGTTGAAATTTGGATTACTTCACAAGCAGCACAGCGTAAGATGCAAAAGAAGGGAAACGAAAAAGGCAATGAAAAGACAGAGTGGAACATGTGAACTAAAGAAGAACCACCCTTGAGTCTGATTAGTGGTGAGCTTTCAACCACAGAACACCCACATGTTCCCTGAGCAAAAGATAATGCCCCGCTTGGCATATCTATCCGACCGACCCTATCCAACCCACCCTTTTTGCCTTTAAAGCCATTCAGAACATAATAATCGCGAAAAAAAAAAAAAAATTTCACTGGCAGCTACAGAGAAAGATATTTGTTGACCAAATGAAACGACTTTATCAACATAATTTAAAGATCGCATCTTTTGATTAAACAAGATAATAGTGCCCCCAAAAGTTTCAGATATTATCAACCGAGAAAGCTTAAGATTAGCCCAACTTTCGCATTTCCCAGAATAAACGCAACTAGAAACAACCAATAGAGCACGAAAAGAGTAAGGGAGAGATGAAAAAGAAGAAGAAGAAGAAAAAAACGACGTAATAAAATCAGGAATCATCCATTCATATTTCACTTTTTCCCCTCTATAAAATTTCCCTAGTTGATGAATCCGAGGTAAAAGCAAGTGAGAGAAAGAGAAAAGGAAAGGAACAGCAGCAACTCAAGCAAAGTATCGTCATCATCATCATCCGTCAGCTTCTATAGGGGGAAAGAAACGAAGAAAAAGAAGAATCTTCTACCCAAAAAAGTATCCATCCCCAATCAAGTTCTTCGAGAAACAGCTGCAATTCTCCACAGATAACCACCAAAACGTCCAAAACAATGAACAGATGTCCATCACGAGTAAAATGGAAGGAAAAAATTATGAGGCAGCGAAAGCATCGGGTATGAATAAAAGCCGCTAAAGCCTGACCAAATTCAGGCTGGATTTTCGAACAAACACGTTCAATAACATCGTCCGCGATCCACAAAAATGATGAGGGAGAAAAAGGATCGCAAAACAAAAAAATATATATAAAATCGTAATCGAGTTTGAATAACGTCCATATAAATAGAAACACGGAGACAATCGAACAACAATCAATCAGTGCTACACACACGCGCAGAGAGAGAGAGAGAGAGAGAGAGATACGTTTCGTCTTTGACGGCTAGGTTGAGGAGAGCGAGGAGAGCAGCCTCCTTCAGCTCGAGGGAGTCGAGGCGGAGCATGGAGACGAGAGGCTTGATGGCGTCGGCGAGCTGGCGCCGACAGGTCTGGGAGGTCTTGGTGAGGCGGCGGATGTCGCGGGCGGCTTGGAGCTTGGAGTAGGAGTCGGAGTCGTCGGCGCGGAGGAGGCGGAGGGCGCGGAGGACGGCGGAGGAGGTCGAGCGAGGGGTTGCCTCCGCCTCCGAAGCATTCGTGTGGTTCTCTGGTGGCGAATAGTCCATTCCTCCACACAGAGACAGAGACAGAGAGAGAGAAAAAAATCTGAGTGGGATTTTAAGACAGAGAGAGAGAGAGAGAGAGAGAGAGGAAGTTTGTAGGGAGGAGGTCGCGTTAAGCAACAGTTAGGTTTTGCTTCTTTTAATTTTTATATATTAACCCCGTCCAAGAAAAAAAAAACATTTTATATATTTAAAAAAAACGAAAATTGAAAAGAAATAAAAAAGAAGAAGAAGAGGAAGAATTTCATTTTCAGCGATGAGCAATAACATATCTTAAAATCTAGTAACACTGATAGAATAAAGTGATTCTAAACACACTTTCATTAGGAGGAATATGGAGGGCGATATGAAATTCCATACATTTCCTTGCATTTAGATTTAAGGTCATGTTTAGTTCAGCATTTCAAATGAGCTTTGGGGCTCTAAAGTCCTTTGGGCAAATGCAAATGTTGTTTGGCTACTTTTTTTACTCACTTTGAGGAGATGCAATTGCATTTCAAATGCTCTCCAAAGGCCTTTAGCTCAAAGTACCTTCGGAGGTACTTTAGGAAGTTGCATTTCGAAAATGCAACTACAATTTTTTATTTTCTTTTTTCTTTTTTCTCCTCCTTCCTCCTTCCTCCTTCCTCCGTCGGCCGCCGCCGGTCGCAGGACGTCAGCCACCGCCGAGTCCCCCAGTCGTCGGTCGCCACCGACGATTGTTTTTTTTTTCTTCCTAATTTTAAACAAATTAAAGTTAAAAAAATTTTAATTGGGACACAAAATATTAAAAGTTTACCAAACAGCATTTTCTCCAAAGTTGCATCCAAATGCACTTTTCAATTACAGTTTACCAAACAGTACTTGCATTTCACCAAACCCTTTTAGCTCAAAGGTATTTGTATTTTCCCAAAGTCCCTTAACCAAATGCTAAATCAAATAGGCCCTAAATCAATAAGATTCTCTGCTAACGAGTGGTTCATAAGCATCGTTTGAAATAGCAAATCAACACACTTCCAACGTCGACCATAAACATATTCGAGAAAAAGTCGTATATCTCAATTAATGAGATTTAACAATTTTTGCGATTATTATTGTTGTGGGTGGGGGAAGACAAATTGGTGATTCGCTTCGGGGTTTCGTGGTAGTTCGTGGACCGAAAAGGAGGGTGATGGGCAGTTGGGTAAAAAAAGGGATTCAGCGTGGCCTGTTAGTCAACATTACTGCTCTTGCAATGACGGCTCATTCAATGATTAGGCAGCAAATGGACTCTAATTACATCTAATGCTCATATAAATCCAAAAGATTATTCGTTTACATCTTTCCCTTGATTTTCTTAATCCAAATTTGATTGGTAGGTGGAAATTCTGCTTGATCCATTGACCACTACCCCCCCCCCCCAATCTGATCTTTGCAATTTGGTGTGCTAGTTTTTCTAACCTTGAATTCCTAGGTTGCCTAATCGATTTGAATAATGATGCTACCGCCAATACGGAACCATAATGATCGGGACCCCGCAATCGGCTGATTTGGGTCGGGATTGAAATTAGGCCATTTCGAGGGTCTTAAGCAGGTCGCGTTCGTACTTAACCCTAATCATACGCCGGTAACCTCTTTTGATCTACTAAAAGTAACGGAAAAGAAGCCTACACGATTTAGGTTAAGCACAACCTTTAACAACAACAAAAAAAAGTTAAGCACAACCAACCAACACTTTCAAAAGAAAAAAAGGCGAGAGAAAATCTACTGAAATCTCCCATGAATATGATGACAACTGCTCCAACACAGTAGGCTAGTAGCACGACAGCAATCGAGTCGAGATTACTAAGAGGTTTAAAGCGACTCTAGGGTCTTGAAATGACCACGTATCAAGTTTGCGATAACGAAAAGGACTTGGTCGTGGATCGAATGATTTCTCACCCGGCGAACCGTCTTCACGGTAATGCTGATCACGAGGTTTTCTAATCTGGTTGATGGCTCGCCGTCATTGGCCTGGAAAATGTGCATAAAAGGATCGAGAAAGTCAGCACACTGGTTGGTGGGGCGTCGTCTTGCACTTTTGCCCACATCTGAGTGCGTAGAGTATAATTCATGTATCCACGAAGACCCACTTCATCAAAAATTTCATCAGAAGGGGGGAAAGAAGAGAAGAATGGAGTTGAAGAAATCCCTTTCTTGGACTTCAAGCGATTGTCTAACAAGTCTGACTTCGTCAAAAAGAAAAAAAGATAGGAACGGCCAAAGTTGGAAGCCATTTTTAATCCCCCCGCTTTGAGAGAGAATTCACAGAATGCAACGTGCAAAGAAACCGGAAAGTGGTGACTACCATAGCTAAAAAGCTTCTCGGTAAACCGATGTCCCCTTTCTCTGCGGAAACAGTCGAATTCAATCTCCCTCGAATGCGTCCCGCGGAGGACACTGAGTAATGAATATAGGACGAGTGATTCAAGCACCCTCCTTTGGCACTTTCATCTTGAATGTGTTACGAGGAAGTCTGGACCATAAGCTAGAGCCAAAGCTCACCGTCTCGCTGCAATACAACAACGTTTCATTCATCACCAAAATTGTCCACAATGCGACCGCACGAGGTGGGCGCAAAACGTGTGCATGGGAATACAACCACAGCCTTAGATTCACAGCTCTTTCATCAAAAGATGACCCAACAGTTCTCCACATTTCCATCCCTCACACTAATTAACGATCTCACCTACCCGCCAAGTCGACACGTGAGCATAGCCCGTAGCAACCCCCCATGAATCGATCTTCACAATTTGCCGACTCGTTTATGTGCACGAGCTGAATGCATTACTTATTAAAGTATCAAACTGAACAAGGCACAACAAAAAAGAATACAGCGTCTCTTTGTTTCAATATCCTGAAGAAGTAAACCACTGCGGAACAACGAACTTCCCATCTACTTTTCCAGTGCCAAGATTAGAGAGATAATTTTCAACCTTCATTTTTCCCCACAACGTCGCCGATAGAAGAGATGAAAGAACTTTTATATAACAGACCATGCTCGGAAATAAGTTCATTTCGTTAAGTTCCTCATAATTTTGACAACCTGATCTTGAAAACAAAATTTCCAATCTAAGATAGATAACTAACACAATAATAAACATTCTGGAAAAATTCCGCCGCTCTCAAGGCAGAGGCAACTTTTCGAAACTGCAAAACTATTTTCTCAAAAGCTAAATCTTGATGTTGAAGTAATCCGGGTCAAAGTGATGCAACCTAACATAACCATCTTCACCTCCGCTTGAGAAACTGAAAAGACAGAAACACAGCCGTAGAAAATTTAGAACTCAATCGCACAACATGATTTTACTAAACATGCGAGGTATAATAATAGAGTTGCAACAATTTCACTTTATATGAGTACCAATATCACACAAAATCAATTGCAAAACTGGAACAAAATCAATAGTCGACTTGCAATCACATCCAAATTCCACCATATTCTCAACTCCAGGGCAAGTCGAATCAGTTCTCATGTTTTGGGAAAAATCAACCTATTTTGCGTTCTAAGCAACTTTTACTGAAAAAGTTACACTTCGGCTTATCAAGTCACTTGTATTAGATATTAAGACAGCACCATCGTCCACAGTATTATACTACCACAGAATTAAACAAATTTACCTTTTCCCATCAGGATTGAAAGCCAAAGCATTAATGGGCCCAAAGTGTCCCTTCACACCTCCAATTTCTTCTTGAAGAATCTATGCAAAAGCAGGACCACCAAAATGACATGAAATACTCAACAAACCAGTGAACAAACGAACAGCCAATGAGTCAATATAGCATAATTTACCTTGTCAAAAAACTTGGCTTCAAACTTTCCAGCACGATGATCAGTCATGGTTACAGCTGACGCATCTTGGCCACCTCCAAGAACCACCTGTAAGGACAAGAACGTCTTGACTTATAAATACAAATGTACCACATTTCATCAAAATAAAAGCACAAAAGAGAGAGTATCTTGATGAGCACATGTCAACTCTGAAAGTAGTGTGAGGACGCACTAAATCATTTTAAGGTGCAAGGAGATGAGGCTCTGGCAGTATTAGCTTGAGCCTCCTCTGGTTCAGTGAGGGAATGAGCTTGGAGAGGAATAAGAACAGATGGAATAAGAAGAGAAATTCTGAATTTGATGGCTCTCTTGGTTGACCCGAAGGGAAAAGAATATAAACGTAAAAGTGTAAGGAGCTAGCATTGAATTTGTGAAAAATAATACGAGAAGTTTCAAATCCTTGGTCTCTAGGTACCGCTGCTGCATTTTGTAAATACATTTGTTTTTACCCAATTTTTAGACTCATTAACCCCAAGCAAATGAATGGCACCCATTGAGTCCTCTAATAACTAACATAAAACTCATGGATTAATCAAAATTGGTTCTCAAACATGTCAATACATGTAAACTAAAAAACATGATTATTTAACTTCAATACAGAAAAGGCATTAATATGATTTAAGTGTGTCAGTGAATTACACGGCTAGCTATTAGTAGTATTAGTAGTAAGACTAAAACTAACATGGCAAAGAGCCAACATTAATCAGGAAAACCACAAGACTGTCCAAATAGAAAGATTCATGACCATGTCACAAAAGCAACCAACATTTAAAAGGATAAGGGGGGGACATACATGATCAAGAAGTGGAGACATTGTAACTGCGTTGACCGGGCGCTCTGTCGCATATGTTTTAATAAGAGTCAACGTCCTGATGTCCCATAACTGAGATAATAGAAGATATGTTAGTATCAGAAAAAGGAGAACTGTGACCTAAATCAAATCAAATGTCCTTCTTGGAATAATTACCTTGGCAGATTTATCTTGTGAACCAGTGACGAAATGCGAACCATCAACGGACTTTGTAACTGAAGTTATCGCCTTTTTATGGCCGGTTTCCTTGTCTGATTCTCTGAGAAGCTTCCCAGTCTGCAATTTCACAAACAAGCAACAAAGAAGTTAGTACTTGTGTCCACAGCAAACAAATTCTAGTTAACGAAGAACCATTAAGTACTTGAGAACAAACTAAGGCCAAATATGCAAATTGACAACCGTAACAGGAAAAGAGTTGTATACCTCAGAGTCCCAAACACGAATTAAAGCATCTTCTCCAGCACTTATAATAGTCTTGTTCAGAGGCCCCCAGACAGCTCGAGCTATTCTTCCTTGATGACCCCGAAGGATGTGGACAGACTCACTAGTCTCTGCGATAAGGAGATGACAATGAACATTTATATCAAATGAACAACACAAAGAGCAGGTGAATTAGGTATGGAGCTCCTAAATTTCAAGGCTATTAATGAAGGTGGCGCATCAAGAGAGCCAAAAGAGAGGCCAACAAATTCACATTGAACATAAGGTTCTGATAATTCACCAGACTGAATAATGCCCACAGGAAAACAGGGTATGTTCATCCGTGGAGTACCCAGTGGCTGACTGAGACTATCCAAGGAGAAACTTCTAACCACATCCCGTGCCAACACTTACCAACCGAAAGCTAGTAGTTGTCCAACTTGAAACAATTCCTATGTTTGAATTAAAATCAACAAATTAACAAATTTAGTGATTGAATCAATTTATTCGCCCATATTGTCGAAACTCAACCTCTCTGGATCAACCCAAATAATTGGAAGTGTAATAAGAAATACACCCCATGAGAGAGGATGCTTATCCACAAGTATCTCGATCTCGAATGCTCGAGGATGTACAAGCCAAAGACATAAAAACTAAGCAACGATCCTCATTACCCGGTACATTTCTAAGGCAGCATTTGAAAAGGTTTGAAAAGAGGAAGAAGCGCACAAACTAATTACCTATGAATACAAGGAAGTCAAAGAGCTTATGATAAAAGAGGAAAGGAAACAGGCAGATAGCAAGATACCATGAAATCATTGGCGTCGATACACTTCTAAGGAAGTTAGTGAAACTAAACCCTGTGAAGATTTCCTACTTCTGCCGTGGGTTCAACAGAGGCATCACATATATCACTCAATCATAATTAGCCATGCTTGAAAGAGTACTTTAAGGGCTGATGCCAAGAATCTGGGTAAAGTCAGTTGCTAATTTCTAGGTGCATACAAGCCAATGAATCTAATAACATTCATACCAGGAATCACATAGGTCCAAGTAACTAAAACATAACAAACAGAAATCGAAGACACGAGCGAGCCCCCACTGATACAAGTCATTAAACCCTGCTATACAACACGATTTATTTTTCTACTCATCCCACAATTTGATTTTTCCTAATAAGAGGCCGCAAATACTCGCACTTACGGTCGGCAGGGTCTCTGGCAATGCGCTTAACATGAATAGCCGAAGGCAGCTCCATGAAAGGGTCGGTGGTGATCACCGCGAGCTTATCGCCGATGGAGAAATCCACCGACCTCGCCGGCGAATCGAAATTGAACGTGAACAGCTGCGTCCCGTTCTGCACGCTCCACAGCTTCGCCGTCGTGTCCGCGCTTCCAGTAATCAGTATCTTAGAATCCCCTTCAAAACAATACAGACAGCGCGCAAGCAGATTCGATAAACCAGCCGGAAAAAAGAAAATCGAAACCGAAATCAGAAGCGACGCGAGGCGGGGGGACTTACGGGAGACGTCGCAGCACCAGACGGCACCGTTGTGGCCGCGGTAGGTGCCGAGGCGCTCGCCGTTGTCGGCGAACCAGACGGTGGGGGTGTGGTCCTTGGCGCAGGAGAAGAGGAGATCGCCCTCCCGGTTGTACTTGAGGAACGTCAGTGGCCTCTCGTGGCCTTTCATCAGAATCGGCCTCATGGTTGACGATTGAATCGGTGAACGCCTCCTTCTTGGAAGCTCGGCTAGGGCTAATGTAGCTTCGGTTTGGGGATTTTCCGATGGGCGGAGGAGTGTGTAACCGCCGGCTGGTCTCTGCTCTTCCGGTCCGTGCTCTGATAGAGAGAAACCCTAGCTGAGTGGGGAAGAGGATCCTTCTATTAGTTTCCAGATACGTGTTTTAACGGAGGTTTGATTTTTAATTCTATATCATATTCAAGGCAAGATATAAAGACTGTGTAGGAAAAGCATACGAAATCTAATTTGTTCACAGCGGAAGAAGACATCAGCCGTGACAAGACATCTGCTCTAGAAATCAAACTTTATTTTTCTACTTTTCAAAAGTTGATTTTTTTACTTTCGGAGAGAAATAATATTTCCTTCTTCAAATAGCTCTAAAACTACTTCTGAAGCAAAAAAGATGCTTCGAAAGTAGAAAAATAAAGTTGCGTAAATAAACGGATTTCAAATTTAGAAGTTGCGTCACCAAATAAATTTTTGCTTCAGAAGTATTGTTACGTGCGCCTTGCTATATTTTATTTATTATTTAAAATAAAATCGAATATTTTCGCTATATAAACGATATATTAGTCTAAATGAATCTAAGAATTAGACAAACGAAGAGGGTAAGAATATCCAACGACAATCTTTCCTAATTTATTCTTATATGCTTATTTTTTTAGTATACTTTCCTCTCTTTTCTAATTCTTTAGTTTTTTTTTATTTTTTTTCCCCCCTTCATCATTCTCTAATAAAATTTTAGTAAATAGTAAATTATGCTAATATGCCTAAATACTAAAATACTCAATATATATAAGCTCACGCTTTTTTCACTCCAAGTATGGCTTTGACACTCCTTTTTGTATGTTTTGACCATTCTAACGTTTGTGTGGCCCACTATTTCTGATATAATTTTATATGATTCCCTTTTTTGTCAACTCTTTTATTTCGTTTTCTTTTTCTTTTTTTCCCTTGCGATTCCTCTTTCCTCCTCCATTATTACCTTCCATGGTGGAAGAAGTTCCAATCTTTTGCTTGTTTCTTTCATAATTATTGTTTTTTTCATTTGTTTCGTTCGTGGGTTCTTCATATGCATCCACGTGGGTTTTATTTGCCACCACCCAATTGTGTCTAATACTATCTGTTGCTGATTCTTGAATTTGTTTTCTTTTCCCTTTCTGTGTTTGTTACTTCTTCGTCTGCAGCTTTGATGGAGAAATTTATAGGGAAATATTTTTTTGCTTCTTGTCCAGAGAGCACTGAGCGTAAATTGGCTTTTAGAGTTTTCTTGGTACCAAGTTCAATTCATGGCTCCAGGATGAAGATGTTTTATGCCTCTCCCGTATAACAGGGCTCTCTTCGTATAGAGTTTTCTTGATAGCAAGTTCAATTCATTGCTTCAGGTTGAAGATGATTAATGCCCGTCCATGAAAGGTAATCTTGGAGGAGAAAAGGGGATCACGCTGGGGAGGTCACCAGTGAGCCCAATGTAGGTGCCGACAAAAGTGCGGAGGAGGACGGAATTGGCATCATAGATAATAAATAGAGAACGTTAGGAGGGTTTTTAGAAGGAGTGAGAGGCATAGAAGGGAATTTTGGGCAAGAGAGAGATCAGAGGAGGCGTGAGAAGGAATAAGAAGAAAATGAAGAAAGTGGGACCCGCAAGAAAAAAAAAGAAGAAACGAAATAACAGAGTCGACAAAAAAAAGAAATCTTATAAAATTATACCAGAAGTGGTGGGCCACGCAAAAGATAAGATGGTTAAAACACAAAAAAAAAGTGTCAAAGCCATAAGAGGAGTGGAAAAAGCAGCTCTATATATATATGTGTGTGCGCGCGCGCATGCGTGTATTAAATTTATATTATAAGATGAAAATAATTTCGAATACATAAATAAAAATAAGAATAAATAAGAACGAAGTTTTCGTTATTTTTTGTTATGTTGAATTATTTTGATGTGATAATTCAAATATTATTTGAATTATTTGAATCTTATTAATATCTTTGAAATTATCGATATTGGAAATCTTATTTACTTTTATCCCATCTCCCCCGTGAGATAATTTTATCCGGCTATATCCCTTAAAACCAAACTTTATCATGTTCTGAGCAGACACCAAACATAGGATAAGATAAATCTTACCACATCCTGAATTTTAACCTAACTATCAAACATAGCATATAAGGCTAATGCAACGGGATAATTAAGTCTTAACTTCATGCGTTTAATTGTTAGGCAATGAGCTAATTAGTTTCCATTTACGTACCTTTAGTTTGTTTTTTGAAATAGATATCGGATGAACACCTTATTGCTGTCTCTTCTAATCTAGAGTTTGCTTTAGATTTTTTCCTATTGCCCACAATCAAATGACAATTACTATCAATATACCAGTAAATTCGAAATTACATAAGATACGTGATTATTTAATCACGTTTCCATGTGACTTAACGCTTGTTATGATCTCTGATTAGACTTGATATTATCGCACTTGAACCCTAAAATTTGTTACTAATTGTCAAAACTATCGGAGTCACGAGCGACCGGGATGTCCTTCGTATCTATGTGGCCAAGCTCCATTGCGTAGGATCCACAAAATTGAAAACCAACTTAGATTGGAGCGTGTGATCTAGTTTATCACCAAAATTACTAGATGGGGGAGAAATTCATAAATCCAATCAAAGTTTAGCAAAAGTTAATTTGCGCAAAAAAAAATTAAAACTATTGTAGTAAGAAGAAGATTTTTAAGAAGTGATGGATTTGTCGCAGCCGCTATTACTCCTACTTTTAAGATTATGTTTTATCTAAGTTTAGTTATTACCGACTAAATAATTACTTAAGGAAATTGATTGACACTTAGGGAAATTGGCTTGTCAAATTTGTTTTAAAATTCTATAAAAAATTATTTTTTTGAAAATAAAATAAAAATTGCAGTCCATCTCCATGAGGCCCGAGTTATGACATGTTGGGCCATGTAACAAGCAACGAGTGGATTACTCAAGGATCATAACTTTTCGTGGCCCAGAAAGGGCCGTGGCTTTTCCAGACAAGCCCAAAAACCTTCATGAGTTCTAATGAATACTTCTCAGATTGCTGTTACTTGTTGATTACAATGGAGTATCCAAAGCTATTTGAGCACTCGACTAATCTCAATTTGTGTGCAGTCCTCCCCATCCTTCCCACGCACGCACTGGCAGTAACTAATCAGCGCGTAGGTCTGTACTCCCGAGATAACCCCGAGAGAGAATGTGAAGTGAGGCGGTTCGGACTCCGGATCGAGCGACCAGGTTGCACACAATATATACCAATTAAGTTGATTGTATATCTATTAAGCTGATCGGATACATACATATATTGTTGGGGTTATCCCACATCAATTGTAGAAGGGGCTGGTGGTCGGTTTATAAGTATGAGGGAAAGCTTCATCCTTTGAGCTAGCTTTTGGGATGAGAGAGGTCCAAGACCACCCAACATTGGTATCAGAGCCCTGGTTACCAACAAGTCTGGACCCAATAGTCACACGGGAGAGATACGGGTTGTCCCTACCTCCCACCCATGGCCCGATGTGTGAGGATGAGATTGAGATTGTTGGGGTTGTCCCACATCAGTTGTGGAAGGTGGCCCGATGTGTGAGGGAGAGATTGTTGGGATTGTCCCACATCAGTTGTGGAAGGGACTGGTGGTCGCTTTATAAGCGTGAGGGAATCCCAGTGATATATATGTTGACCAATTTTTGCATTTGAATCTTGACCCCTTCTCATTGTCTCATGTGTCATTTTCACGTATTGTGCACAAAATACTTTTTCTCGAGATAGAACTAGTGATGATTGAAGCAATATTTACAACATAAACAGGGTGCATCTCCCTTATTATATTCATAAGGGCTGACACCACCAAAAACCCCAAACTGATACAATCGTACCACATGCACATTTACCTCAAACTAATTTTTATATCACAAAAACTCACAAACTAGTACACATATGCCACATTTACCTCAAACTAATTTTTGTGTCACAAAAAATCTCAAACCAGTACATCCGCGACACATTTACGTCAAACTGATGTACACGTGCCGTATTTACCATAAATCACGGTAAATCTAAGATTTTATAGGAAGTGTAGGATAAATGTGACACGAGTGTATCGGTTCGAATATTTTGTGACATAAAAAATAGTTTGAAATAAATGTGGTACGAGTGCACCAGTTTGGATTAAATGTAATACGGGTGCACTAGTTCGAGATATATGTGACACTAGTGTACTAATTTAATTTTTTATTTATGGTACTAACCCTCTTCATAACCGACCCATTATAAGACAATAAAATTACTACAACACATGCAACTATGCTGCAGCCAGTTGGATATACTAATTGTCTTTCTCTTCTATAATAATCAACTCCTCGACAGACAAGCAGCATCCTCATTTAATTAACTTCATAATAATTACGATCACCCTTGGCTTATTAGGAAAAGATAAGTCAAGATCAGTTTTTGCAGTCAATTTGCAAAGCATGAAAGGCCGTGCAAGGTCCATGAGAAGCAGACAAAAGACACGACACGAATGTTTCTTCGTGGGACTCACGTAGTTGCATGACGCATTTATTAAGGCTGTAAGCAGGGACTGAAAAGGCTTAATTCGCTCCATATTTTCTCTTACAAAAATAATTACCTAAAAAGTCCTAAACCTATTTTGCGACGGTCAATTCGGTCATAAAATTTTTAATTGTGCCAATTTAATCCTAAACCTTTTGATGATTTGCTAATTTAATCCTAAACCTTTTACTTATGTTAATTTAATCCTAAAATTTTATAGTTTTGCTTATTTAGTACTTAACCTATTATTTGGATAATTAGACAAAATGACTACATTGACAAATTGTCAAAAGGTTCATGACTAAATTGGCAAATCGTCAAAAGGGTTAGGACTAAATTGGCACAATTGAAAAGTTTATGACCGAATTGACCGATGTACAATAAATTTATGACTTTTCAGACAATTTTCCCCTCTCCCCCGAATATATATTGTCCCCACCATTAAAACTGCACATGGACGTCCCAACTCCCAAATGAGCAGATTCTACCTTAAATTTCATGCATGTGGGTGAGTTCGAGCAGATGAATGCAGTGTCGAAGTATGAAGTGTCATTAAGGTTTCCGGTAACATGGACAGCAGATTGCCCGTTCGAATATTAGACTTGCCTAACTTTAAGATCGCGATAGATTCAAAGTCGGGTTTGACCGAAAAAAGAAGAAGAAGTCGGGTTTGCAACATTTAAGTGCAAGATCAAAAACATAATAACGATGGAATTTAAATTTGGCGATTCAGAGTATGAATAGCCTAATAGGTGCAAAGAGAGACACAAAATGTATCAACACAATCATATGAACCAAAGTATCCTGAGATCGAGGATGGACTGGTAAACCAAACTCGTAACCTTCAGCTCGACGACCGCGGCGGTGCTCCTCCACTGAGTCGCGAAGTGCGCGTCGGCAAGGGGGAAAGAAATTTCGGAGGTGGGTTATGATTTCGAATTCCAGAAAATGCATATGAAATTATTCCAAACAAATTCGTAGTATTTAGGTTGAGTTTGAATTGTAACTTTAAATTCTACTTTTAGCATTTGATATCTGAGTTTTATTCAATGTTAAAACCCCGGAGCTTTAAGCACAAAGCGATATACAAGCATAATCATGTCAAGCTCATTCGAAAGGACGTGCTACTATTATCTTTATATTTTGCAAAGTTATAACCAAAAGAGTGCTTGAGTTCGATACTAACATCCCCTAATGGTTTTTGCCTTCTACTTATAGTTTCGAAAAGAGGCTGAGAAATAATGCGAGAAAATTATAAAAAAAAGTCCTAAATCAATTGCCAATTCTGTTCTAAACATTTTTTTTCCAATTAAGTCCTAAATTTTTTACATTTGAGTCAATTCAATCCATCTAACCAATTTTGGCCGGAAGTCGCTGACGTGGACGCCGGTCGTCTTACCTGGCACGATCAGCAATAAAGTAGATAATTTTTCATAATATTTTAATATTTTTTTCAAATATTTATTTACTTTTTTCCTTCCTTTTTTTCTAACTATGGCCAGCGAGGGTCGCATGGCCCTCGCCCAGTTTTGGGTGAGGTATCCCTGCCTAGATCTGGGTGAGGGTCTAACGACCCTCGCTGGCCACTTTAAAGAAAAAGAAAAGAAAAATAAGAATCAAAATATTATGTCCACGTCAGCTTTAGTCGTGTCACGTAGGATGACCCTCGCCGGCCACTTTAAAGAAAAAGAAAAGAAGAAAAAGAAACGAAAAGAATCCAAAAAATATCAAAACATTATTAAAATTATTCACGTCAGCGCTGGTAGTGTTAAGTAGGATTGCTGGCGACCAAGTCAACGATTTCCGGTTAAAATAGATAGGATGGACTCAATTGGTAAAGTGTTAAAAAATTTATGACTCAATTAACAAAATTAAGAGATTTAAGACTGAATTGACCAAAGTGCAATTTTTTTGATAATTTTTTTCGAAATATGCATCTAAATTGCATGCATCTGAATCAGACGACGTGATGGTTACCACAAAGGACACGAGGGTTAGGAATTAGCCATGTATTGCGCACGTACGTTCATGATGAATTTAATATCGATCGATCCGTTGTCGATCGAGCTCATAGTCAGTGTACATCTTTGATAGGAGCTCGAGCTTAAGTAATTGATCAAGAATACCGTCTACGTACCTCCCCTTGCCTATAGTGCTTCCCACGTCTTACTAAGTCATAATCATAAATATAGTTAAATTGTATGGATGTAACATTTTTTATTTATTTATAGAAAGTAAGAGAGTCAATAACACGTGGCAAAGTTCCTAATGTGCTATCTAGTAAACACATGTGCATAAACAAAGAAGAATGCAGGTAAGTTCTCCGGGCCTCAGAAAATCTCTCCATGGCGAAACAGGATTCGATATCTTCTCCCGGTATTCCGACTTGAGCATCGGAGGGTCTTCTTAAGGATTTTCTCGGCAACCTCGTGTGCAAATCTTTGAAACATCGAGAAATTATCGAGAAACAAAGTTCGGTTTACGGTATCATCAATTGTGATGCAAATCTATTGTACGGATTCCAATGTAGTCCTAAGCCTTTGCGCAATAAATTATTGTATTCTCATACCATTTAATTTTTTCATATATAATTCGAATATTAAATCTTGAAAACCATGTCTTTAACTTTTACAATATACAGTAAAAAAAATTAATCGGAATCCTGTTATAATTTTCAGAATATTATAAAACTCCAACTCCAAACTCGAGTGTAGAGGAATCCTTTAAAAATTTCCGGCCTCATCTATCCAATTTTTCAAGAACTCAGGGTCTGAAAATTAAGTGCAGAAAGTTAAAGTAGTAAATTTTGAGTGTTGATGATCTTAAGTACTAAGAGTAGAATTAAAAAGTTGTTTGATGATAATTAAAAATTGATAGCTAAATATTATCAATCTCTTATCAAACTTTGAAAGAAATATTATTAGTAGGTTTTAGCAAATATATTTAGGAATATTCTACTTTACCATCAATTATTTATCTGTTGAATTAATTAATTAACTCCTCCTTTACTTACCAAATTATGTGATTTTTTTAGGAAAATATTGAGCTAACCGTCCCCCACATACTGATGGTGGGACGGTCAGTTTTAAGCCACAAACGTGTTATACAAAACAAGAACAAGTTTGTGGTTGAAAGTTGACCGTCCCACCGTTATGTGGGAGACGGTCAGCTTACTAGCTTTTTTTTTTTTTTTAAAGTATATTAAATGTTCAATTAATTCTTTTTAAAATTATCAAACAAGTCTTATCTCATTAAGTGCTGAGTTTTTAGCTTCAAACAGACCATGAGAAGGAAAGAAATGCACTTGCCTATTGGACACATATCATGCTCTGAAATTTCTTAAGCAATCAACTACTTCATTACAATACCGAGAGAAAAATAATAAAATCTTTCAAGGAAAGATATTGCTATATCAATCTCTTGCTATTTACGGTGCTATCTATCAACGTTAAAGATATCCCTGATGTTATTTTATATTTCCATAGATTGTTTGTAGCTAAGAATTCTTATTCTTGATATATCGCTAACACAAATAATTATATAGATATATATGGTTTATATCACGAAAAACTCTAAACTCATACACTATGACAAATTTACCCACACTAGTTTTTCGACTATAAAAAATCCTAAACTAGTATCATAGTGATAAATTTACCCAAAACTAATTTTTTGACAGCTAAAAATCCCAAACTGGCATCCTCCGTTAGTTTTCGTTAAATTGGCTTAATATCACAAAAAATTCCAAACTAGTACACTTATGACAAACGGAGAGGAAAAACCCCAAACTGGTACACCCGTCAGCTACCACTTGTCATGTAACTCAGCAATTTGAAGGTAAAATTTAACGAAAAATAACGGATGTTAAATTTGTCACATGTGTACCAGTTTGAGGTTTTTGATGGTAAAAAAGGTTTAGAATTTATCACACGTGGGCAAGCTTACACTTGAGGCCACACACTATAGCTGGAAAATCCAAATATAATACTTCCCAAATTATCAATATTAAGATTAAAATAAAAATTACAGAAGTTCCACTCTGCCATTCTCACCCTGTCACATGATCACACCCAAGGTTGTCCCAATTTGTCATCACGTGGGATGTGGTCTCTACTACTCACTCATCATGTGCACTTAAGTGCTGAACAGCTTGTCTTATGGCTCTAAATTAATGTTATAATTGTAACCCTCTTTATAATAATTTTCCATATATTCCCTTTTGGACTCGATTTACTTGGAATACATTAAGGAGCTTCGATTATTGACTTTTAAGATAATCCTTGTGGTGATGGGACAGCCCTTATTGTCCATGGCAAGTCTAATTAATGACTTGTTGATTGATGCTGCTTGTCGAGAGTTAAACTTTTACATAGCCATTTTCCCCTATCGAATTCGAGCAAGTGATCACATTGAACATTTGAAAAGATCTTTGAATCATGGAGTCTGTTCAAAAGGTCTCTTTTGTTAGGAATTAGATATCTTATCTATTTGAATATTGCATTTAGAAGTCTATAGTTGATGACTAGTATTGGTACTCCTCTTTCTAACTCAGCGTTTAACTCCAAGGTGATTGGCTTTTTCTGATAAGCTTCTTATCTAAAGATGTTGAATTTCCTTCCAACGAAATTGTAAAACCATTTGAGTAGGCCTAGCTTTTGTAGGGATTTGATTTTCAGGAAATTCAAGTTCGTATGGTAATTCAACAATACGTTTCTTTCTTTCCCAAAATGCATTAGGTAAGATGGAGCAAATGTCTTGTTCTATAACCGATTGAAGAGATGTTATTTTATTCTTGATTTTTGGATCAAGACGAGGCTTCTCTGTTACGTACGTACGTACTTACTTACTTCGAATTGGAGATCTTGAGTAGAGAAGTGGCTAAAAGTGATCGAATCTTTTTAGTAGAAGTCATGGGATCGTTAAGGGCTTAGAAATATTCGAACACATGTCCCTTGTGCTAATGTCACATAAAATTGTAGAACAGTCGCAAATGTACATGTATAAGTGAGGCGCGGTTAAGTATATGAATATGATTTGACCATAGTTGGTCACTTGGATTACATGGGTCACAGTTAAACTCTCTAACTTTAGATCAATTGGAAGATTTTTGCTTTCCTGTTTTTAACTTTAGATGGCCAAGTATTCGTTTCAGTTGCGTTCTATACAAGTAGGGCTTGTTTGGCGTGTGATTAATGTCAAATTTTATCTTGTCCTGGCAAGGCCTTACAAGCATCTAATCATTGGCGAATTAACAAATCCAAAGTAAACCCAATTTTTGGGGGGGACCAAGAAAATTCTCAACTGGTTTGGGCTGTTTAAGACAGGCATTGCCCCTCTCATTAATTGTCAAATGACCTTGCATTGCATGGAGTTCCCAATAGGAGACAGCTGAAATCAACGAAATTTAAACAAATCAGGTCAAAGAACTACAGCGTTGGCAAAAACTAATCTTGTAATGAATTCTTCCTCTGTGTATTCATAGTAGTATACACATCATTCCATAGGAGACAAAAATACGTATAGAGAAACATAAATGCGTGTGAGCTAAGCTAGCTATGGCGGGATAGGAATCCTCTATCTCAATCATCTTTGGCATGTATTGTGTGGGTCTAATGACACAACTTAATCTTGATTAGGGTTAATTAATCCGTATAAATCATCTCTATATAACTCACTTTAGAACTATTCCAACTCGTCGCAAAACTGATGTGTCTGATCAGAGAATGAGACTCGCATATCTTTACCAAGGGTTCTCGAACTGATACAAAGGGCTTGAAACCTTAATTACGTCTCTAGAAGTATAAGTCGTCAGAACCCTCGCTCCGACTTAAAGCTTTTTGGAGCCACCTCATCGTGTATGAACAATTTCTCATCAAAACTTTCATGCCTTGGAGCAGCGCCGAGAATCACACCCAGTTAGCGAGGTATAGGAAAGCGACTCCAAATATCACCCGACCGCAAATGCCGACGACCCGAAAACAAAAACCCAAATCATACGCAAATTGATAAACAAATGATCTCGTTTTATACCGTCAAAATACGGACGTGTCAGCAAATATATACCCGCATATGTACAAAATATGGGTAGGGTATGGTGTGAACATCACCTATTGCGGTTAGTTAAATAATTGTACATCTTCAGTTGGTTCATTTAATTTGCATACTTTGGGAATGTATTCCGGATAATAGGGGATTGGACATGTGATTAAGCATGTGATTCAATAAATGAACCCCCCACACACCTGCCCAGTTGTCCCTCTCCAGGCAAAACCGAGTTAAAAAGGCTGTCTTGGGTCAATATTTCCTCCTTCCTAGCTTATCTTTCAGTGCCAACCACAATCATAAATCTCATCTGTACGAATTGCTTCTTCGTTTGGATGGACGACCAGCAAATATTTTGCACTATTGTATTGTCAATCAATCGTCAAAGATTGGAACCTGGAACGTCATCGGTGATTGTCCGGACCAGTTTTGTCCTTAGAAAACTTGTCTGGCTGTGGAAATTATCAATTGGCGGTGCTCTTTAGTATGGCAAAAGATTGAAAGAAGAAATTCTTTTACGGCCACGTTGCTAAACGTAGGCACGAGAAAGTTATACCTTGTGAATCCATCTGATTGAGGCATTCATGGCCTGTCTCTAACAAGACGGGAAAGATAAGTACTCATTTACTTAGCGTGCAAAAATTGATTCAAGATATCTTATGATCTTAATTACATGAACAAAAAGTTATAGGTAGAAAATCTTTTTTTTTTTTTTTTTTATAACAGCGGGGAGAACCGGCTCCGTCCTTAGTGACGCCATTTGCATCCAAGTAAATAACCGGTGAGGGTGCAGTATGATCCCACAGCTGCATCCGGGTAAGTTGTTCGCGTGGATGGATTCAAATCCGGCACTGAAGGTGGGGTTGAAACACCACCATCAATCGGATGAACTCTTTCGACCATGCCAAAATAGAGATCAAAGGGGATATTCGCACATCAGATTGAAATTGAATGCATATAGTTGGCTGTTGATTTTAATGTGGAACTTAGAAAGCATTCACAATCATTTTTTCCGTTTCATACTTGTCTAGTGAAGTGGGATCCATGCACTTAATTGAATCTTCAATAACCATAAATAATCCACGTAAGTTAATATAACTACCATTCCTGTGTCCAAGAAAATTAAGTTAAAAGGTAATCAAATAAGTCTAGGACAACTCAAGATATCGCCCGACCGTAATATCAAGAAAACACTAATTACACCATAAATTTATGAACGCAATACATTGCGCGAGCTTAAGTGTTGCCATGCTTCGAGGGATTACAAAGGTTTTGCGAGTTTCGAAATCATGTTTTCATGCTTCTTATGGGGATTTATCCCAAGTCACACATATATATAGTGTATTGCACGATAAGAATGTCTTTGGCCTTTGTATATAACAAATCGCGAGTTCGGAATGTCTTTGGACACCCACTTGAAGGAAGCATTTCCTTCTAATCAAGAATTTGCTTTGCGTGCGAGTTTGCGAACCTCGTTTGTTAATCGATTCGGGAAGAATAATAATATAATTTAGGTGGTGCAACACTTCCGAGGAAGAAGTTGTGGGATGCATGCAAAGCTCGAAACACTAAAATTTGTTTAACTTATGTCCCTGTTTTGAAGTTTGCGATCATTCCTAGGATATAAGTTTTCTAAGACATCGTTTGCTTTGTTTTTACGAAATTTGTTCAAGAAAACGGAAGCCTGAACAAGATTTTAGTTAGGCTTACTAACTAGATGAACCTCTCGCTGCTAAACATGTTCATTAATTAGGGTTTAGGACTGCAAGCTCAACTCAATGTTACTTCTGTTTGTTTTTTCTTTTTTCTAATGCTGAAGAAGACAAGAAAGCTATTTTCGTAACTGAGTCGACCCATATTTTGTTTGTTACTGTAATATTCGGCGTCCACGTGCACCCAAGTCTCGTGTCTCTCTCTCTCCCTCTCCATTTTCAACTGTTGCGTAGCCATTTTTGCAGTAGAACAGGAAGGTTTTCAGTTTTCTTTATCCATGCGAACCCGTTGCACATTCCTAATTCACTGTATGGAAAAGCAGATACACAGAGCAAATCAAGCCTCTCATGCAACTAAGTAAAATGAGGAACTAATCGTCTTATATTAGCTTGATGAAGTACTTTGAAGATACAACAAAAGAGTCGGAAACGCTCATAAGTAGACAGGTTACAAACGTTGGATCATTCGACAGAACATTGTGTCAATGATCAAACAAAGCACAAATATTCAGTCCTAACTTCTCACTGCTCACTGCTGCTATTAAAGCTGCTCTCTTTCTGAGTAACATCTGCAAATAATAACTTTTTCCTTTTTTCTTGAAGAGAGGAGAGGAGAGCTATTACTATGATGATTATTATGATTATTACTCTTTCTATACTTGACTACATTTGTTACTTAGCCTCAAAGTCTATCATCATCCCTTGGAGCTTGAGCTTCTGTCTCTCTGAGAGGATAGGATGGCATCAATGGCTTCCTTCACTTGGGAAATATCAGGAGCCTTCCCACCTTGCGCTGGCCAAAATTCATCTGCTGCCAACACCTGCACATAGAGAGAACGTACTTTCAAAACTTAGGTTTTCTATCATAATTTTCTTTCTGAAGGTTGTTAATTATGCAAATTGTGGTGCTGAAAATTCACCTTCACTTGCAATTGGAGAAACTTGACATAACTGATAGCTTTCTCTAACATGGTTACCAGGTCAACCTGCACATGTTCACATTTTACAAAAATGAATAAGAAATGCCAATTTTTAGTTCCAATAGAAACAGATGAGAAAAAAAAAAACACAGAGAAGAAGAAGGAGACCCACCTTATTACCATTTGGAACCAAATCCTGCAGTACCTTGAGTCGCTCACTGATCCTTTCTCGCCGGTTCTGCGTGCAAAACACAACTCTTAAGATCATTCGACCCTTCTTGCAGAATTTCCAAATCATAGAAAAACAAACGAATACAAACGAAATTCTTATATGGTGAGATGGAAGCACATCACTCAACCTTTGCAGCAACACTCTGCGGATCTTTTGTTGATGAAGGCGACTTGGATTTTGATGAGCTCTTGGAGGCGCTCGTGCATTGCTTCTTTGAAGCTTGCACGCTCTCTCCCTATAAGAAGTCATTCAGTCACGTCATGACCTCAATCGCACAAAACAACATATATATGCACTAGAGAACTAGGGTCAGCGATATTCGTCTCATCATATAATGATGATGGACGCAATTCATGTATTAACAATGAGTAGACAAGAATGTTATTGTTAGTCATGTCAACATGACAATAACTTAACCAAGGATAATCAACAAAATGCGTTAATTCAAAGAAGAGAGCCGATTCAAGGACACCCATCAAATTAAGATAATTGCGTTCATGTATACCATGTAAGCACGCTTGGGAAACCCTGCTTCTTGCGCGCCGGATTCCTGGGCGCTGTCTGCGACAGCCGTGGCTTCCAAGTACAGCCAATTACTTGAACTGTTTCCGTGTTTAACCATGGGGACATAAGTGCTAGTGGACTGATAGCAGTTCATATCCTCTACGATCCGCGGGTGATCTGAGCTGCTCTTTGGATCGATCTGCTTTAAGTTGTGATAGTTGTAATCGCTCATGATACCATCATCTTTCCACACAAAGCAGTCACTGTTATTTAGGTCAACCGTTTGGCTCTGTTGGAAGCTGAGTAAAGACCCACTGGCTTGCCTGAAATTTTCACACCCAGTATTGCTCTTGAAATTAATGAGAGGCTGATGATAAACACCTTCGGGTCTATTGTTCATTGCTCGAAACTTGAGGGCATCTGTTGATGGACCACAAATACCCGGAGGGAAGTTCTTGGACACTTGAGTGGTGGTCCTCTCCAAGTTGTCTTCTTCCTCATACCCTAACTTCTGGTACTCATCATATCCATAAGAGCCCTGTGAAGAGAGATCTGAGAGTTGCGGAGGAGTCTCTTTGTTGTTGTTGTTGTTGTTGCCGTCGTCGCTGTACGAATTCGGAGGTTGAAGCAATCTGAGGCCCGAGTCGATGAGATCCATCAGAGAGGAATCTCAAGTATGTTCTGGGATTGGTAGCTAGGGCTAGGGTTTGAGTGTTCAAGAGGAAGAGAGAGTATGCATGGAGACCGCTAATGGAAGGTGGAGGGTATATATGTAGGGTCCAGAGTAATTATGTCCAAGTGTCATTAACTTCTAACAGCGAAATACTTCTAAGACAGAGCCTTAGGATATATTAGCCGCAATAGTTTAACCTAAGTATTCTGTTTTGTTTCGGTCTGTTAATTTGAAGTATTCAACATGTAGAATGACTTATGTATATAGGATCTCATCCGAGTAACAAAGATCTTTCACGTAACACTTATATCATTTAGCGAGCTGATTTAATCAGATGACAATGAGTTCTCAGGCATAGTTTGACATGGTAAGACAACGACACATAGTTTCCACTCAAGAACTACTTTTTTCTCGTGACTTAAATGTCTATTTCTATCTAGAGATTGATGTTAAGCTTGGGTAAAACTAAAACTTTCATAATTGACGGTGCTCCTAACACTACTCCTTGTACAACATGCATCCAATGTGGTATTGTCCACTCCAAACTAATGAGATAATCGTTCTCGTGTTTCCTAAAACTTGTTAGTTAGGTACCACATCTTTTGTTTCCAATGAGACATAACATCACATCGGATGCTCCAAATTGCTCGGGAACCGATGCTAGACAAGAGGGTTAAAAGAAACGAGAGGAGGAATTAAATGGAGAATTGCTAGAGAATTATTAATCTTTTGTATCGGGATTGTTAGCTGGCAGGGGGATTAATAGAAAGAAGAAGACGAGGATAGAAAAATAGGAGCAAAAGAGCAAGAGCGTCGCCGGATCCGTCGCGAACCCACGTCTCAGATTCCAATGCATTTTTAGGGTTTTGACTTTAAGACTTAGCACAAAATATTTACCATTAATTCTAATTTTGAGAGGCTCCTTCCTGCTTGCTTCCCCTCCTTCCACAGCACGTGGGACTCTTTTGCCTTTTTATTGCATGTGTGTCATTCCATTCTCGGGTTTGAGGGGTGTTTGCCCATTGAACCCAAACCCTCGATCACATTCCACGAATTTTAACTAAGTATAATACTATATGGCACATCTCACTTAAGAGACCTAATAAGGCGTGATGTGCTCCATCCACCAGTCAGCTTTTGCTATTATTCTTTGCCAGGTCTCTCTCGTTCGACTAGCCCCCATGTGGGACTGGAGCTAGCGAGGGAGAGGAGATGGGAAAGCCACTTGAATATAAAGTCTTCACTTAACGATTATAACAGGGTGACATACTGACATGATATAATACACAACCTATGGGAAAGTTGTCCAAAAAGTCCTAAATTCATTGGCCAATTGGGTTCTAAATCTTGTAATTGTGCCAATTGAATCCTAAACCTTTTGATAATTTGCCAATTTAGTCATTCCGTCCAAATTTGACTGAAACTACTGACGTGAATGCCAACTGTTCTACATGGCACGGTCTACGTCAACGTGAATTTTTTAAAATTTTTTCTTTTCTTTTCTTTTCTTGTTAAGAGCCGGCAGGGGGTCGCCGACCACAGGCTGAGGGCCGTAAGCCTCGCCAGCTGCAGATGGGGGCTTCGCGGCCCTCGCCTGCGACCGGTGAGGGCTTGTAGGCACTCTCCCAATGGCCAATGGGGTTGCCGGGCCTTGCTGTCGGCCCTTAAGGATACTATAAGTAAAAGAAGAAAAAAATTAATAAAAATATTCAGCACAAAATTAAAAAAATATTCACGTCAACGTCGATCGTGCCATGTAGGACGGCTGTCATCCATGTTGGCAATTTCTGGAAAAAAAATTGGCCAAAAGGACTAAATTGGTAAAATGTCAAAAGGTTTAGGACTCAATTGGCACAATTAAAAGGTTCATGGCTAAATTGACCAAAGTGCAACGAATTTAGAACTTTTGGGACAAATTTTCCGCCACAGGGTAGTTGATTCATTTGTTTTCTATATACTTATGAATTCATAGAAAATTGTAGAAGCCGTTTTCATTGATTGATATGTGATTCTGAGCACCAATGTATGATGTTATACGAACTTGTGTAGAAGTTCCCCATGTGGATCTAGTTTTGTGGACGTGAGAGAAGGAAAGCTAGGGTTTTGCACAAGAAACTAAGAGCAGAGGCAAAAATTCCGCCGCTCACAAAGCACGAGACACTATGCGAGCGAGGGTTGGGACATCGACCTCATTTGATCAAGCTCATGCACGTTGCCATCCTTGCCTGCAACTATACAATAATTTCCGCCTTATCAAAGTTTCGTATTTCCGTTCTTAAATCTCGTTGCTATATCTTCTCTTATCTGCTTATTTGCCACAACGGGGCAATTGGTTAGATCGCGTCAAGTGCCGGTACATATTACATGCGACTCGGACTACAGGCTCATGTCCTAAAACATGTCCTTTTAAGTCAGCTGGTAGATACTTAATTCATACTTGTTGAACCGGTCCATTCTTCCGAAAGAAACGGACGTTCCCTCAAGAGAGTGAACATTTCTCATTCACCGCGATACATTTTCATCTTCATAACGAAGTCCAGGGTGCATGTTCCTCTTTCTTTAAAGTCGAGGATGTGAAGTGAATTATACGCATTTTTGTAGGATAGGGAAGTCTAAAATGACGGCTTGAAGGAAGTAGCAATGAATTGGTTTGGTTATGGTCGACGATTGGCAGTCCCAAGAAACTTATAATGCTAAGTGGTGGCGATTCTATTGACGTGGGGTCTGTCTTTCCTAACTACCATTTTTTGAAGAACAAGGTACCAATCTCTTTGATTGATTGTCTTTCCAAAAAGCACGATGGTATTCACCTTACCATGCCTCATATTGCCATTATTCCCATGACACTTGTAGTCCTCTTTGGATGGACCCCATGCTTTAAGTCATCGATGTTCATCTAGTTTGCTTTATCATCTCTTGTTTAGGGGACAGGTACCAAATTCATCATGAACCTATTGTACGGATGTCAATTCGGTCATATACCTTTCAATTTAATCATAAACCTTTGAGCGAAATTTCAATGTAACCGGTTCGACCAATTTTCCCTTAGTCGCCGACGTGGCTATCTAATCATGGTTGGCCGTACTACATGGCACATTGCCACGGCCGCGATTTCCCGCGAAAATTGTCTCGAATGACTACATTGGAATTTCGTGCAAAAGATTTGGGACTGAATTGACAGAATTAGAATGTTTAGAGCTGAATTGACATACGTATAATAAGTTTAAGACTGATTGAACATTTTCTCCTTATTCACAATACTCTATTTTATCAAAGATTGGCAGGTCATTTACGATAGGGGTGATCGGTTCACGGTCCGGTCCGGTTCTCCTCAAGAATAGGGAACCGGACTATGGACCCGGGTCCCAATTTCTAGAACTGGGGATCAGACAGGTCCGACTGATCCGGTCCGGTTCCCGAGTGATCCAATGGAACCGGTAAACTATCCAATGTCTCATGATATCCCAAAATAACACACACACACACACACAAATCAAGATGATCATATATGAAAGCACAACAACCGAATAGCAAAACTGTCCAAGACTCCAAGTCTGTCCAAGCTCTAAAACCCAACAATAATTCACGTATAAGACTCCCAAGTGCCCACTGTCCAATGGTGACAAATACACATACCTGCATAGCTCTCTCCAGCAAGATAAAAGTCTCCGTACTTAAATTTTGGGAAGATCTCAAGCCATTTATTTAGAAATGCATAACTGTCCATAGCTGAGATCAGAACCAAGGGGATATCAGCTAGCTGATCATTTGGAAGAAACGTATCAGCAAGACAAATAATTAGACCGTGAAAACAATGTAAAGAGATAAAGCGAGTCGAAAGTCTTAACCTGTGCTATTATCTCCACCGGGCTCGACAACGCTGCAAACAGAACATCCAACACCGAAAGGGGAATCGAGGAAGAGCAAATTCGACTCTGCGATAGAACGATGAGATGACACGAGTAAGTTGTAATCTCAAAATATGACCTCCTAGCGACGCCGCAATAGATGAGTGCTTGTAAGTATTTAGGCATTGCTCAAATTAAATTACTAGTGTTCCATGAGAATTTACAAAAATAATTAAAATCTTTTGGTCCGGTCTTGTACCACTGGAACCAGGAACCGGACCGCCCGAACATCGGTTCCAATTTTAAGAACAGAGAACCGGACCGCCGTCCTCTGGAACCGAGAACCAGACCGCCGGTTCGGTCCGGTTCGGTCAGTCCGACTTGCTCACCCCTAATTTACTAGTAGAATAAATGATGTGGGTTTTTCGGTATTCTCATATTATGCATGAATCATTAGATGGCGATAAATCATTAGACCGCCCTGACACCGGTTCCAATTTTAAGGATCGAGAATCGGACCGCCGCCCTCTGGAACCGGGAACCGGACAGCCGGTCTGGTTCGATCCGGGCAGTTCCCGGTTCGGTCGATCCGACTTGCTCACCCCTAATTCACGAGTAGAATAAATGATGTGGGTTTTTCGGTATTCTCATATTATGCATGAATCATTAGATGGCAGTGCGATTTGTGTCTGAGAAATGCTAGACATATTAACAAAAATCTACCTAGAACTCTCTTACTAAATGTCCAGCATTGCTCAAATTAAGCATATTGATTTGACTGTCTGAAGGACAATGCTTTATTACCAACACCCCCCCCCCCTAAATACCTCTTAAGGGAACTGAAATGGTCAGGTCCATCTCAGATCTCACTGTGATGAAATAGCCCACGAGCCAGAACCCACAATGGAAACACATGGTAAGGTATATTCCGCTAGGCCCACTGAATTCATCTCCAAAGCATCTATTGTTGAGATTGTTGCTTCCGTTCCTATATTGCTCTTTCGAGTCAAGAACACCAACACGACGCCGTCTATTGAAAATATGTCTTGCGTTTGAGCCTTCCTAGTTTGAATAGATTTCCTAGTTGGAGCTAGTTTTCTATTTGAATGGTTGCTTAGTTTTGAGTAGATTTCCTGATTTTGATTTAACTCTCGTCTATTCACAAGAAGTTATTTCGTTGTGACGAGTATCCAAGAGGCAATTCGAGAGTGTTGAAATCGAAAAAAATTTGTGATAAGATATGTGGAATTCCTTTGTAAGATTGAGAGATTATTTCGTGAGGAATTGTGAATGCTAAACAATATGTGAGTTATTGGGTGTAATTGATTTTGAGAAACACTAAGAGTGATTGAAGTGTGGTTGTAATCTCCGCTATTTCGTTTGATTTATAATTGAATCTTGTGTTGGTCCCCTCGTGAACGTAGGTTACACCCACTGAACCATGTAAATGTGATGTTCGATTTGTATTCTGCAATATCATTTGTTCATCTGGAATATGCATAGAATCACACGAGAAAGTATACCATGTATCAAATATATTCTTATCCATGACGGTCGGAGACTTACTAATTATTTCTGCTTAAATAATCTGATCAGTTTTTGTTTGAAGCAAGAACAATGTTGGTCGGTGAACGTAGCATCCAGAATCTCGTAGGCCGGGGGGCCGCCAGTTAGCAATGCCTTGGTCCATACAATTTTCTCAAATTTCTAGATTCAAGTATCCGACGGACCGACGGGATCAAGATAAAATCGTGAATCTAAATACCAAATTAGAGTCGCTACAAATTGATTTAGGTAAACATAGGTTGATTGGACATCCACAGGGCCCAGATAGGGACAATGTTCGGATTTGGCGAGCAAATCACAAACGAAATAAAGCGTAAAAGCGAGAAATGGAAATCGACACAAGGTTGCCTTCATCATTTCTTAATAAGCATTTTCCTACGACAGGACAAATTGATTTTTGATACGTACGGTGGTGATGTCCTTGGACATGACTGAGGAAAGCAAATGACATTGATAAGTTACTAAGCTGCGCCCGTGAAAGAGGAAGCTTTGCAAAACCTAAAAACTCAGCATCATGAATCATGGACTAATACAAGATTTCCATCGTAACTATTTTTTTGATCGGGATTTACGGAATCCAGAAATGTCTGTGATCGAGTAAATTTCTCTATGAACCAATGGATCGTATTGAATTTTCAATAATTATAATAAATTGCAACATTATGATGTCAAGCTGGAATAGCTCAGTTGGCTAGAGCGTGTGGCTGTTAACCACAAGGTCGGAGGTTCAAGCCCTCCTTCTAGCGTGGTTTTTTAATTCTCTATTTTTTGCTTTTTTTTATTTTCATTTTACCTGATAATAAAATAGTTTTTTATTATTATTTTGGGTCGGAGATAATAAAATAGTTCAAGAAAACAAAAAAGACTTAATGACGACGTGAGCGGCAGGATTCGAACCTGCGCGGGCAAAGCCCACATGATTTCTAGTCATGCCCGATAACCACTCCGGCACGCCCACCCATTTGTCTATTCTCTTCCAACTCTTTGATATTTATAATCATATACAATTGGTCATAAGTCAAAACCAGGAGCTTAGGCTATGTTTAGCTTACACCTTAACATTTTTTTGAAAATACTTTTGGGCTAATCTTATTTGAAGATCATAAAACGCATGGTATTGCGCAAATCGATTTTCTTTCTATACATTGCATTAATGATGTAAAGATCGGCTAAAAGAATTGGTACAAATCATAGCATCCGACTATGTTACCAAAAAAAATCCATTGTACAGGATCGCAGACTCATCTGCTTTTATATTAGGTCATCATCTAGGCCGGATGTGAGAATTTCTGTACTCCTATCATGTCCAGTACAGAAATCCATTCATACAATCATACACCGACCGTTGTCATATCACGAATTACACCATTAGCCTCATGCATCGTGACGGAGCTAAAATTTGAGCTTGGTCCAAACATGGTTCTATTCACACTTTATGTCTAGAAAAGAACTCGAGGGTTGTGTAACTTCATTCTTTTGATTTTACGTCGTAATGTCTTATTTCGCTTGAAACTTGGAATTCCCAGCTACCCTTAAATTCAGATTAGGGTCTAATCTAGCTGGCTGATCCAATCCTATCACAGAATTGCATCGAAGACCAAGTGCCTAATTTGGCCAAATTTGCTTTTTAATAAGGCCTTTGTCCCATTTTGACATGGCACATCCTGCTAAAAACAGTCACCCACTCAAAGGCGATCCGTTCCTCATGCTTTTGACCAATTCCGATTCTAAAGGCCAGCCCCTTGCTTACTTTAGAAACCAGACCCCTTTAAGAACCAGCACCCAATTTCACATTTTACTCCACAACCGTTTCAATTTACTCGCATCCTCTTCGCTTCAAGAGAAGTTCGGAAGAAAGGGTTTCGAGGGAACGCGGGCTGAGACAATGGCGGATGATGCAATTGCCAAGGCTGAGAGGGACAGGATCTTCAAGCGGTTCGACGCCAACGGGGACGGCAAAATCTCCTCCGCCGAGCTCGGCGAGGCGCTCAAGACCCTCGGCTCCGTCACCGGGGACGAGGTCAAGCGCATGATGGCCGAGATCGACACCGACGGCGACGGCTTCATCTCTTACCAGGAGTTCACCGACTTCGCGCTCGCCAACCCGGGCTTGATGAAGGATGTTGCCAAGATCTTCTAAATTAGAAGCTCTAAATGGTCTTGTGACATTATGATTGACCAAAATTTTCCTATCATAACCACATAGTTGAGGAACTTTAGCAATAATCATATGCACAACACATCACGTGTCCGTTAGCTGAAAGTTCCTTGCTATTGTTGTTAGGTAAACAAATCAAGTAAATGCATTTATCTCTTGTTTTTTCCCCCCTTTTTGGGTCTGCATTCTTATTGATTAATCAGTTAGTGTATGCTAATCGATGAACTCTTCTTTATGCTTTCTCTAGAGCAATTTGATGTCTTATTCATTGATTAATTTTGATAAACAGGTAAGATGTCCCTGTTTAATTGGGACAGGCAGTTAAACAGTTGAATCCTGTTTTTTATTTTTATTTTTGCCTCCTTCTGGGTCTGCTAAAGAACAACTCAAAAGTGTCGCTTTCTAGTCCCCACTTCAACGAGAGATTTGGTGGACGAAGCAGACATTAGAATGGCTTGGCTTCTTGCACATTGAAAAGCTTGTGATCATTAGCTTTCTATCCAAGAACTTCCCACCTACCCTTACCTTTGTGTCTTCCTCGTTCTAATTTCCTAAACCCTGTCTGGTTCACCTAAATCTCAAAGCAATTGCAGCAGTCTTGGCTTGCCTAATTTTCGGTTTCTACAGTATACTTGGAGGGATTCTGTATGTATCCTCCATGAACATATCAATCTTTTTCCAGGACTGCAACAGAAAAAAATCTGTACCAGATTCACAGTTTCTCAATACAAGCTTTGAAGTTATGTATGTACACACGCAATCGGACCAGAACAGTTCCACAAATTTACATATTTCCAGCAATCTTTGCGACTCTGATCTCTACAGAAACCTTTAGTTCAAGCAAAGCAAAAGAAATGGTTAAAAAAGGTAGCGACTCGGCACTGTATGTCATTGATAGCAGAAGTAATCATCATCCTCAAAATCCGAAACTCCAAGCATCGCTAGAGCCAAGTGTTTGTTCATCTCGCTCTTGGTCTGATGCAGTTGTGTGAGATAATCCACTACAAATCCGTTTCCTGGGAAGCTAGACTTCTTTTTACTGGCCAAAATAGGTTCGTCGTCGCCTCTTAGAATAGCAGCGACCTCATTAATGCCCGGTCTCCGGGATTCTTCGCTAATTATGCACGCCGCAGCTGCTTGAATCATTCGAGCAATTTGCTTGGAGCTTTTCAAAGTGCGCGTCAGCCTCGGATCACCCAGCTCTTCTATCGCTCCAATCCCTTTATTTAGCAGAGGCTTTGCCTGCAAAAAATGTGTTAATTAGCAGCTAGGCAACGGTCACAGTATAATGCAAATGTTAGGTTTCAGCTTTTGCTGATCACTTGTCAATGATTATTCTGCTGATAATCATTTGAACTTTCTTTTTTCATCTTCTTATTTATAGAAAAAACAGAAATATGCACATCCTTGAAAGTAACCTATCACTCACAATTTCTTCTCAGTGTTGTATCAATTCAGTACATCTAGCAAAATGTACATTAACACATGCAATCCAGCTTGAGAGTAGAGTGACTCTTAGCAAAAAGCACATTAGACATAAGGATGAGAGCATTCTAGCTGGCTAATTTGCCAAGTTAAGAACTTCTATGCTACTTTCAGAGATTTCTTATCTTAAAGCAAAAATGGTCATAGCACTAAGGCGAACAACCGCGAAGGTTTCTAAGCAAGTTCTGATAAGAAGAGACTTCAATGAGCTGACGGTCTCAATAAATTCCTACGCTCAAAAACCTTCTCAAACAGTAGCCAGTCTATCCTTCGGAAAACCATCCGAACCAGAATATTGGTCCTATCAACATATATCCCGTTAGCTTGAAATGTGGCGATAATAGCATCCGTTTGCATTTACTCATCGACCCCATAGATATCATTTGACTGGTAAGAGATATTCTAAAAAATCTTAGGTATGTGGCGTCCATATGGACTAGACACAAAGTCCAGGCTCCAGAGTGGTCCCAGTGAGAGGTGGTTCACCCCCATTAACATAGAAGTATAGGAGGACCTTACCTTGCTTCCCATGTATCTTAAATAGTCACTGAATGAGGACCAATACATTCAAGGCCTCATAAAGTTAAAGGAATTAAAAAGGCAATGGATTGAGCATTTTAACCTACCCACAGCACCAAGTTCTCCTCTCCGGACGGCCTTCTTGCTTCAATTGGTTTTCGACCGGTTATTAACTCCAACAAGACAACTCCATAAGCGTAGACATCCATCTTGTCCGATACCTTCCCGTGCTGGAAATATTCAGGTGCCAAATAGCTGCACATTCATGTCAAGAGTAAATGTGTGAAGCAGAAACAGACTGAAACTCAAAAGCAGAAAGATCATTGCTTTGTTCTGCTCATAGGAGAAGCTTTCTTTAGATGATTACCCAAAGGTTCCTTTCACAGTCTTGCACAGGAAAGGGATTGAAGGTGCTGGTGTCCATGTAGCAAGTCCGAAATCACACAGCTGCAAATTCATTCGCGATTCAGAAATAGGCAATATCCATGCATATCACTTCCTTTTTTCCTTTTTTCCTTTTTTCCCAATAAATTATCTAACAGAGTAAAATTTTGAGGAAGCCTGTATCTCACCTTGGGATTTTTGTTGGCTGAAAGGAGTATATTCGAAGGTTTAATGTCTCTATGGACAACACATCTTTCTGTACCGCTATGCAAATATGCAATAGCTTCTGCAATCCCAACTGCAACTTTATACCTCATCGACCATGGAAGCGTTGAACGACCCTTCAGTCCTTTCTTCTTGTCTGCAACACAAAATTTCAGAAACCACTTCAATTCATACACTTGAATACAGAAAATAAGCCCCTAAATGGTAAGACGAAATGCCGTACCGTGCAAATGGCGCCCTAAACTTCCGCCAGAGACATACTTGTACACCAAGAAGAAGCCCTCCTCGGAGTCCATGCAGAACCCAACTAAAGGAACGACATTAGGGTGGCGAAGGGAGCTTGCAATCATCAGTTCTCTGCAAAATGCCTTTGCACACTCCTTGTCTTCTTTGTCCAAACGTTTCACAGCCACAGAAGTCCTCAAAACCCCAATTCTGCCTCTGAACACGTAACTCAAAGCCCCTCTTCCCAGAACCCTGCCTACCCAGTTATAAACAAAATCAGTCACCGCTCCAAACAACATGTCAATCTCAGTAAAATAAAATAACAAATCAAACCAACGCAACAAGTTGGGCCTAAAAAACACCCAATTCTAATCCTGAAGAGTATTTACAGACCTCATGAGTGTTCTGCATTATTACGCACCATGACTGACCATGCTTCAAAATAAACACATTCAATGAATTCAGCTAATCTTTCTCCACCCAAATAAGTACCTTTGGAGAAATTTCGAGTGGCAGAGACAATTTGGCTGTAGCTGAACCTGATCAGTGTATTGGTAAGAGGAGTGATGCTCTTCTCCAATGACTCGATCCCCCTCCATTTCTGCTCCTGCTCATGACTCTCCAAGCCATTGTCCAAATTCACCATCAAAATGGTCGCAGCATCGGAGGAATTCAAGTTCATGGACTCCAGCTCGACCTGAGAGCAGATGCTGAACCTGAAGGACGAGTGCACGGACTGGGGGTCAACGCTGGTCAACCGGGCGCCACACCCTCCTGATTCTGCGAGAAGCCACGCCTTGTTGTGCTCCAAGTTTTGATCTTTATCGTCATTCTCATCGCTGTGGCCACTCTTGGGAAGAAAACAGGACAACCCGAGATCCCAAATCATGTTCCTCAAACTGGGTCTCACTTTCTTGAACTCATTAGACTCGAAACAGTAATGCCCAAAGGATGAGGGAGTGTTTGGAGCTTGTGAGACATTGCAGGTTTCTTGGGAAATCCCCATTTTCTCTAAAAAAAAATTCACCTTGCTTTTGCTTGAAGCGAAATCTCACTGAGAGAGCACAGAAACCCAGGAGGAGCCTCTAAAGCAGAGGTGAGACACAGACAAAGAAAGGTGGAGAGAGAAAAACACCATGTGAAAAGAAAACAAAAGCACTTCTGCTTGGACGTTGATGGAGAATTTCTCAGTGAAAGAGAGAGAGAGACAGAGACGGGGCAATGTATGCGAAATCTGCATACACAGAAGGTGTACGCATCGAAACCTGACAATGCCAAGCAATGCGAGAGAACGAGAGAGAGAGAGAGGGCAGAGAATGCGAATAACAAATAAAACGTGATCTGGGGCCTATAATAGCTTTAGTTTAGTGACATTTATAAAGTGAATTAGGTGATGAATCCCGCTTAAATTAAAGGGCGACCCATTATTGAATGTCAGAAGAGAGGAGGGAGATGAGTGTTGGTTGCGAGGAAGAAAGAGATTCGGTCTGTCGATGGTGAAGTGGGCAAGAAGAAGCCCACTAACTGACTAAAGGGTTGTTCGTAGTTTCGGATGATGACAAAGTAAGACGAGCAAAGAGAAGGGATCAAGCAAAAAAGGCAAAATCCAATGCTTAATGGACTTGACAAGTTCGCCTTTTGTTTTAATAAGACTTGGGTTAGCTTAGGCCACTAATTTTCGACGCAAATGCTCATATTTAAAAACGTTTCCAATCTTTAAAGATTTGATAATAATAACGCAAGTGCCAAAAGGGATAAATGGTAATATTAAAAATTTATCGCAGTGACGCGTCTGAAAATCGTATTAATCGCACCGTGTTGCGTAATTAACTTTATTAGATATGTCGTGTTCGTGTCGAGGCAGTTCGACATGTTTATTGAACGTGCCGTGTTCGGATTAACTATATAAAAGTATATCTCTATTTCGATGCAACATAATTAACACGACACGACGCAAATTGCTAGCACGAAAAGAAAAGAAAAAATTTATTTCAGTAAGCATTGAAGTAAATATGGGAAGTGAATAAAAGACATTCGAGAATAAGAGAATTATTATATACATCGAAATTTGTGTCACTTTGTTGATTGCATTTTGAGGAAGGTTTCTTTTCTCTTTCACGATGGATTTAATAATACCATTAATCTCCTTAATTGATTGTTTACATTGGCGATTTATCACCTTATTGATTACAATGATAATAGAATAATCTTCCCTTGGATGTGATACGAAAAACATTGGAACAATTATAATTAATAATACCCAAATCTTGTTAGGGTTTCCGGTTTATGACTTTTGGGGGATCAATAGTGTTAATGTACAAAATCAGACCATGGTGGAATGTGATTGATTAGTGGTTCGGTGACCCTCCAACTCCTTAATTCCCAACAACCTCTCCTTATTAGCCAAACCTAAACTTGGCAAAAGCGAAGCCAATTATATCTTAATTTGAAAAATAATAATAAAAAATGCTGTCCTCTAGTTCAATAATTGCTGTAAAATCAAATCTGAACCACAAAGGTTGCCTTTTTCTTGCCCTAAATTTTGCTGTAAATTTGCCCTAATGAGACGGGATCAAGATCCTCTCGAATTGAGGAAACCCATTCTAAGTCTGTGTTTTATCACCCTGATTCCACGAATCGTATGCATTTACCATACTAGGCGTTATTACAATTAAGATCTTATCTCGTGATGACTTAGGCATATCGGTCCATGTCTTTTAAGATGGAACTACCATATTGGCCAAAAAAAGGTCGACAGCAAAAGATTTGTATGGGAGGATGATGGAATTTGAAATCTCATGCCAAGTAATGATGCATCCCACCTAGTCCCTCACGAGATAGATTGGAAGATAAACGGGAAAATTATCAAAAAAGTTCATAAATTTATGAATTATTGCCAATTCACTCTTAAATCTTTTAATTTGGCCAATTTAGTCATAATTCTTTTGATAATTTGCAATTGTAGTTATTCCGGCCAATTTTGGCTAGAAGTTGCCTACGTGGACATCGGTTGTCCTACGTGGCACGATCGGCATTGAAGTGGATAATTTTTTAAAACTTTTTATATTTTTCCAATCATTTATTTATTTATTCTTGTCTTGTCTTTTCCTTCTGTTTTTTCTTTTCTTTTCACTATGGCCGGCGAGAGTTACCGGAGCTCGCTGGCCACTGGGCAATGGCCGTGAAGCCCTCGCTGGCCGCCGGAGAGGGTCGTGGCCGTCGAGACCATTACGAGGCCGACCTCGCCCAAACCATTACGGCCGCAGGCAGGGTCGCCTTCGCCGGTTGAAGGCGAGGCCATGGCAAGGCGGCCTCACCCACGGTCTTTGAGGCCATGGCGAGGTTGGCCTCGCTCAGACCATCACAGCCGTGGGCGAACCCTGCCCAGTGGCTGGCAAGCTCCAGCGACCCTCGCTTGAAAAAAGAAAAAGAAAAGAACGAAGAAATAAAAAAAGAAAAAAAGAAAATGATAACCATATAAATGATTTTGCAAATATTATAAAGTTAAAATAATTATCTACGTCGGCATCGGCCATGCCATATAGGACGTCTGGTGTCCACTTCAACGATTTCTAGTTAAAATTGCCGGATGAATTACTTGGCAAATTGTTAAAAGATTTAAGATTAAATTGGCCAAATTAAAAGGTTTAGAATTAAATTAGCATAAATATAATATATTTGAAAAAATTGTAATATTTCCCGAATTTAGGGACATGAATTGATGACCTTGTTAGTAACTAGTCACACCCAATCGTGCACCACGATTGGTTAGGCCCAAGCACATACCCACGAGGGCCTAAAGCAGCATGGCATCTTACACGCGGCATCTCTTCGAGCGGTACATGTGTCGGTACCTAACCCGACCCCGGCAGCGACCGGATGTGAGCGAGACGTGTTTGGATACGAAGTCGAAGGTGCGATTGATTTTGGTGGTCCTTGCCTCGTCATCGTCATTGCATGGCGCACAATCGACGGTTGAACGACGATTCGCCATTAAAGATCCTCCTCTTAATTCCTTAATCTACAACACAAGAGCGCCACAAGTTCAATGACGGGATCTATTTCTTATTGAGGAGAGCCGCTTCTTCTGGCTGTTCAACCATCATCATCTCTGCTCACATCCCCTCTTTGGCTATGGCGGCTTCGGTTGGAGAGGACGTGGATGATCACGGATTAAGGCTGAGATTAGCTACGCTAACCAACCTTGAAGGTCCGGCTTTTTTTGTTGGAAAATGGCACAAATAGTCAATGAACTTTGGCCCAACGTGTAATGTGATCTCTGAACTTATAATTTGTTCAATGTGGTCACTGAACTGTCGCCAAATGTGCAATGTTGTCCCTAAACTTTATTTTGTTAGAATGACAACATTGAACATTTTCATATAGTTCACAGATTAAGTTGAACATGTTCCAAAAGTTCAGAGACTATATTGAACAAATTGATAGTTCGGAGATCACAATGCAGATTTAGTTAAAGTTGGGAAATTACATTGTTCGTTAAGTCAAAATTCAAAGACTATTTACGTCATTATCTAAAATAAAAATGAAGACTTTTAATGCGCTTGATCTCCTGCTTTGGTAACATCAATTTGTGTGGGAGTTTAAGTTGGTGGATAGCTTAATAAATTTCAAGGGACCATCATATGGTCATGCCAAGATCGAATGCGTTTAGGCAACATGATGTGACAACCATCAATTGATGATACAATTTCCTAAAAAGGTCGGTAACGTTGTGTTCCATCTGATCGAGGGCGTATTGAATGCGTTTAGCTCTTCGATGCTATCCGCCTGATCCAATGTCGTTGATCACCACAAGTCTAGATAAGTTGTCGGAGACTCGAAGGGATGACTTTGGCACTCGAGTTCTCACAGGACAGTTCTTTTGTGTCGTGTGTGGTCATGAATGTCTCGAGGAAAATTATCAAAAAAGTCTTAAATATATTATAATTGTGCTAATTCAATTTTTATTTTTATTTTTGCCAAATTCAGTCCTAAACTTGCTGGCCCTAGGTTGAGAGGAAAAAGAAATCTATAAAAAAAAAATCATAAAAAGTTCAAATATTATTATTATATTTCTAAAAAAAATCTACATAAGCGCCGACAGTGCCACGTCAGCACCGGCTGGCCAAGTAAACTGAATTGGCACAAATGCAAAAGATTTAGGACTGAATTGGCCAAAAAAAAAAATTTCGGACTGAATTGGCACAATTGCAATAGACTTAGGACTTTTTTGATAATTCTCCCAAATGTCCTAAACAAGCTTTCGCATGCCAAACTAGATTAATCCCAGGACGTTGTGTTGCACGGACAAAAATCGGAACTTGAAATCTTGCACTTCTTTAGATGAGATGTTGCATTTGCCTAATCGCGATCCTTGAAGAGACTTTTTTTAGAGCTTCTTTTGTGCGGGAAAAATATATAAAAAGAAAGTCATAAATTTATTGTATTGATATCAATTCAGTCTCAAACCTTTTAATTAGACAAATGCCCTAATCTTTTTGCATTGGTACCAATTGAGCCCATCCGATCACCGATGTCTCCATGGCATGGCCGGGGTTGATGCAAATATTTTTAATAATATTTTGGCTTTTTAAATAATTTTTCGATTCTTTTTTCTTATTTTTTTCTTTTTTGTGCTTTATTTTTTTTTTTTTTTTTTTTTTTTTTGTGACTGTGGGCCTACGAGGGCCACGACACCCTCGCCAAATCTGGGTCAGGCGAGGGCGCCGCAACCCTCACCCGATCTGGGTGAGGCCGCGAAGCCCAGATCGAGCAAGGGCTTTGTGGCCCTTGCCCCAATTTGGCGAGGATCGGTCAGCAGCCCTTGCCGGCCATTAGCCAAAGAAAAGAACAGAAAAGAAAAAAATGAAAAAAGCAAAAAATTATTAACATATTATTAACAATGTTCACATCAACGTTGATCACTCAAGCTCAGAGTTATCAAGTTGCATGATTCAAAGCACAATGAATGATGATTTTGATTCTTGAGCTGAATTCCTTATGTTTAACTTTTCATTTCCGATGATCTTTGTGATGTTGTGCACAGGATCCGAATCGACCGACTGGCCGCCACTGTTATCCGAAGATTCATGCATAAGTTCCTCAGTTGTGGACAAGCAACTTTTGATAGGTAAGAAATCCTATCGCCGACTCTTCAACTATCTACTTTCAATCAAACAAACATTGTCTACTAGCTCCTCAATCCTCACTTATTCATTTATCAATACATACCTGACAGATAAAAACTTTGATTTCGACATGAACAGTCCAACAATCGGTCTTTACTCAAGAATGCTATAGTTTCCTACTCAACAAGAAAGACCTTTATTTTCCTCGACAGCCGGCACCATCACCTCCATTTCAGACTTGTGGTGATATGGTCATTGACAAAAATAACGAAGACTGAGAGACGCACCTATTTATGCTACAGATTTGAGCAATGCATCCAGAACGACTTCTCGAGTTGGCAAAGCTGGAATGGCACCTCTCTCCATCACAGTCAGTGCGCCACAAGCATTTGCATACTTAAGGGCATCTCTTAGCCGGTCCTCCTCCTACAAGATCAAATGGACAAGAAATTTATTGAGGGGGTTACAACAGTGACAGTAAAAGAGAACACCAGATGTGTGACAGACCACTGAGCAGTATTATGCAGGTTATTTGTGGAGGACTACTTTCCCAATGAGTTTACTTGGTCTTTATGCCACTTGTAGCGAAAGATATGTCTCCTAACGTGTTGATTATCTGTTTGGTTCTATTTAAATGCTGCAGTCTTCCTTTTGTATGATCATAGCATTATCCATCCACCGTGAGATTTACCAAAGGAATGCACCGAGAGAGAATGTACTAGTGGATAGATAAGTAAACTGTAAAGAAAACAACGGCCAAGTATTGTTATTCAACGTTTGAGCCCTAATGCGAACCATTGCATGTCAGAGGTATTACGTATGTCAGAAGTTTCAGCACTAAAGCAGAAACAACTAAAGAATGTTACAATATATTGAACCTGTTCGCAAACGAAGCAATGCCAAGGAGGCAGTTTCTCACTTTATACGTCTAAAAGCATAGGGTGATCATTATCATACTCTACCTGGCTATTCTAAAATATTTCAACATCCACTATCGTCTTTCATTGTTGAATCCATCTAATGTATACCAAAGTAAATAAGTTTCTCTGAGGGTATGTGGTTTTTGAAGTGCAATGTCTGCTTGATTTTCAGAAAGCAGAAACCGAGGGCATATTTGGTCGTACTTTACTGTACATTGCCCTGCTTGCCCCTATCTCACATGGAATTTTGTGCGAGTGACAACGAGAACCCATGTTAGATGGGCCCTATGTCCAATAAGAGAATGGTCTGGCACAATAAATAGGTCACTACAATCACGGTGGTAAGATATACTCCTTTTGGGGGTCAACTCTCGCAAGGTCTTGAGGTGGATCATTGAGAAACACCCCACTCTGGATCATAACTGTCAAACTGTCTATTCACAAACCATGTTTAGTGTGGCTGTTGCTAATTTTTGCGCGCTATTACTATGTCGTACCTCTAAAATCCCCTAAGAGCGACGGTGCTTACCAAGCTTCCAACAGCTTCAGAGTGGACGTGGAAGTGTGAGTCTTCATAAAAAAAACTAACCTGACAAACCTCAGTGCCTCACATGTATAAAGAGTGCCATTTCTCGAGTGGGTAGAATTACTGATGGGCAGATTTTGTTCTTGGAAGCCAAAAGATGTGGTAAAAAATAAAGCATTACCTGAAGCAAGGAGAGATCAACAGCTAGTTTTGATAATATCCCAGCTACAAATGCATCACCAGCACCGGTGGTGTCAACAGCGTCCACTTTCAAACCCTTGACTCTCCCGCTAAAATCCTACAAGATGACACTTCATGAGCCAAGATAACAGCTTTTCAAAAAATAAGCATCTAGTTATTTGTAGTAAACAATTGGAAGTTTTCTAGGATATATTATGCCACTGCCTACCTTGGTGTAGTACCTACAACCATCGGGTCCCTCTGTTACAAGAAGCAATTTGAGATTAGGATGGTAAAGCTTACGAACGACAGCATCATCATAAGGATCTTCTCCTTTGGTCAGAAAAGAGATCTCTTCTTCACTTATCTGAATTTATGCAGGAAGACAAACATGTTAAAAAGGCCATCTGTGCTTCATGCTGTACATCACAACCCTTGGAAGGGCCAAAAAGAACTGTGGGCGCACAACCGTGATAGACTCGTGGCCGAAGCATTGTTCTTACCTTTATAATATCTGCTATTTCCCATATACTCATGATTCCTTCCCTGGCACTTTCTGCTGAAGGCCACAAAGGAAGCCTTAAATTGGGGTCATAAGACAGGATGACACCGGCATCCTTTGCAGCTTTCGCTGCAGCAATGTGCGCGGACTTGCAAGGTTCTGTTATAAGACTTATGGAACCATAGTGAAAGATCTTTGCCTGACATGAAATTCAAAATGTTTTGAGACATGTATTAATCACATCTGTGCTCAGTAGCCTCACAGAAATAGAACATATTAATCATATCAAATTTGAAAACTTTTCTCTGGCAAAGCAAAAGAAAATGAATTCTTGGTGTTTGTGTTTAAGTCTCAGAGTGGAGCCAAAGATAGTTCAAATTTATTAGAAACTTTGGCGTATCCAGACTAGGACATGTATGGCTCATGTCTTAATTTTGTAGAACTCCAATATATTTTTCCCTCTCGTTCCTCCTGAACAAATCATTTCCACCCAATAGACCTATAAAAACTTGTCGTAACGAGACCAATTAGTTTTGAGTTGCTGTCCTGTTTTGCAACTTCAACAGAAAAGAAGGCGCAACATTCCAGAGAATTATCAGAATGTAGGGATAGCTTGGCAGTTATGCATAAAATCAGCAGATAGCAACATCTCGGTGGTTATGCTAACTACTTTACTCATTGAAATTAACCAGTTTGGCAGGTGCTTTGTACTTAAGGGTAACTCAAACCATATGGAAGTATCATGAAAATGATCAAATCTCCTTAGTTTGTGTATTCTAGCATGGAACTGTGTTATTTTACTCTTTGATTAAAAAACTTCATTTCTTGACGTGATTGACTTCCCGAAAATAAAATGGTATCCAACCTTTCTAATTAAGTCATAATCCAGTTCAGATTCTTCAAGCAACATATCAGCACTTGGATTGCGGTAGAACATGAATTCGCGTTCCCCATCATTCCTTAGTGTAACAAATGCTAAAGCTGTACGAGCGCCAGGATCAAATCGCATCCCTTCACTGTACACATTATTTTCCTTTAAAATATCAGCAAGCATGTAGCCAAATTCGTCTTCACCCACCTGTGCAGGTACATAGAGAACGTTATCTCAGAAAGCACGTGACACTTGATTAGTTCCCTAAAAAATAAGTAGCAGCGTAATTGCTATGCAGATAAGTTGACTTCAATTACCTTAATAGATGCACAAAATAATAACGAGCAATCATACCTTCCCAATGAAGGCGGATGATCCACCAAGACGGGATATGCCCACTGCAACATTAGCGGGTGCTCCTCCTGGAGCTTTCTTAAAAGCAGGCGATTCAGCCAATGAAAGGCCACTAATAGTCGGGACGAAATCAATTAGCATCTCCCCAAAACAAACCACGAGAGAATTATCTTTTGTTTCAGCTGCATCATTACCATTAACCGCTTTTCCTAAAAGAACATATATAGATCACGTTAGAATTGGGATAAGTTGATCGATGCAGCGACATTTGAGAAACTTAGTCAATGTAATGCAATTTTTGCACAACTTAATTGCAGCCACGTCTTAGGACAAAAAGTTGATTTTCATTTCTTTCCAATACTTCCAGCCAAAATTTACGTTAACGATCCACATCAAAACACCTTATTAATGGCCTGTTCATCTGTGAAAATCTATGCCAATTTTGGAGTTAATAATGTCACCAGTGAAATTCATCATCACCAAGCTTGAGGATGACAGCATTACGAGATTTGTTTGATGAAACAAAAGAACAATTTATAGTGTCCAATTGGGCTCCCCTCGGAACAGGCCAAGTTTCGAGCACACATTATTGATCCATCTCTTAGCGGTTTGAGTTTCTAGGACAAAAGTACAGATGAAAGACTCCAATGCCATTTCTTGGGGCCTGGCGTAATCTAATCCTCCTGATATTCACAGATTCTCGGAACATAACTTCGTAAGTGCACGGAAAATATGGAACCGAAAATGCAATTCGCCCAAAGCGGTAAGTTCACAACTTGGTAAGGACTAAAATCACAAAGCAAGCAGAAAATCTTAACACAACCGACTCAATCTTGTGCACAATTCGTCGATATATGGACAACAGACGCAAAACTTTTTTCCCAAACTAAAAAGAGCAAGAAGAAACACGGTAACTAAAGTACCTTTCATATTCAATCGAGCAACCGAAGACAGAGGCGGGCAAGTAAAGGCAGAGACTTTCACCGTGTGGCGCCTACAGCACATAAAATTTCGTCGAGAAATGGATACGCCATTGAAGCACACAGCACTGGAGTGAAGGGCCATCACATAAAAGAACAAAGCGGAGGTCTTTCTCAAGTGAGATTGACTTGACCCAGTAGCGAAAGTTCAATTTTGAAGATCTGATCACCGAGAAAATGGCAAAAACAAGAAGCAGAGAACTCGAAAACAGGATGCTGTGCTGTTCTTGCAAGCAAATGCGATCAAAGTTTAGGATGATGAGGAGGCGTTAAAGTCGAGGTGTTGTGGGAAGTGGAATTGGAAGCATTGGTTTGGCCGAAAAACAAAAACCAGAAAAATGGGAAAGACTCCGATTATGATTTTCAGAACAAATTAAGCATCAGTTGACAACAGAGGAGACAGACGTTTGTGCTTTGGGAATAGCGGAGAAAGAAAAGACGAGCGAAGAGAGAGAGGAAAGTTCTTTGTCGTGAATTTGGTTTTCAAGTGATTTTTGGACACACAACGAGGTTTTAGCTTTGAGTGATGCTCCATTTGCATGTTTCCCCGTGGACTCCTTCCAGTTCCTCTCCTTAATCCATTTCTTCCCTCTCCTAGACAAAATAAAAAAGAAGAAAAAAGAAAGAATATTGCGATAGATTTTTTTTTTTGTTTTTGGTCGAATATTGCGATAGAGTTGAATTTACGGAAACTTGCATTGCATATTACAAGCTAATTTCAGAAGATGTTTTACAATTACCATTTCGTGAAGTTTCAAATAAAACCTATTGTCATATTCCAAAAAAATTATAAGGGAAGTTAGAAAGCAAAACAAGTAAATTATTGGTGAACTAAATTGTTAACTTGGACGTCTAAAGAGTTAAATTTTTTGAGAGGTTTAACAATAAAACGATGAAGAGAAATTGGATTGAAGGGCGACAAGGTTTCACATCCCACCCCACCTTTACACATAAGAGGTACTTAATATAGACCTGTGCACTCTCCTCCCTAATTTGTTCGATGTAATTTTTGAACTGTTAGTAAATGTGCAACTTAATTCTTGAATTATATGAAAATGTTCAATGTCAGTCTTTTCGAAAATTCAAGTTAGGGGAATCTTATGATGTGGCTTCCAATCCGTTAAGTTTAAACAGTGAAAAAAAAGTAACGCGTGGATTGTCCAAGTAAGATATTCATCCCAAATCATAATATATAAATCCATGTCATTAAACAACGATGGACATGTTAACGCCATTTTTTTTTTCCTTTTCTCAAGTAGATGGATAAAAAAATAAGCATGTCAACTCGTCTTTTATTTTGACAAAAAAAAAATCATCCTTTATTATGACAAAAAAAAAACTTATCATTTATAATACTCCAACTTTGTCATTTAAGCAAACAGAAGAATAACATTAAGCATTTACTAATAGTTTGGGGATCACATTGAACAAATTATAAGTCCAAGGACAACGTTGCACATTGGGTCATGCCTATACCGTAACCCCGTCAATCAAGACGTGATTTGAGAAAATATCATTCAGTTTGGGATGTAGAAAAACATGACCCTTTTATGTATTATCATCTTTTGATAGTATAAGTTCTTTTCGATAAATCTCAATATAAACTCGGGAAAATTTCAATAAGGGCTCGAAGTGCCCTCATTTTTTCAAAAAAGGGCTTGAAGTGGTTTTTGTTTCAAATAAGAGCTTAAAGTACCCTCCTTATTTCAAATAAGGGCCTAAAGTGGTCATGGAAATTTCAAATAAGGGCCTGACCTCGTCGGCCGGCCGGTCAAGGGCATTTTTCGTTAGAATACATTTTTAACTTAATTTTTAATTACATTAAATTAATAAATAAAAAAACTAAAAGTTAAAATACAAAAAAAAAAAAAAAACACAAGCAGGATAGCTGCCTCCCGCCTGTGGACGCTGCCCCACCACCAGTGGGGCCCTCACCTCTGGTTGGCGGGGTCGCCGGCGACCCTGTCGGGCGCCCTCGCCGATGGGGCGGCGTTCGCCTGTGGTTCTATTTTTTTTTTAGTTTTTTTTTTCAATTCTTAAAAAACAGAAGAGGGAAAAATTAAAGGAAAAAAATAAATAATTGAGAAAAGGATGGCATCTCGGGCCCTTATTTGAAAATTTCCCAATAAACTCTGCTACTATAATTCGAACAATTTCGGATTATTTTATGCGGCTCCGTTTATTTCGCAAAAAATGAGTTATTTCCTAGTAAATGATCGCATATATCGCTTAAAAATAATTAATCAATGAAATATATGTTCATTACCGACAATAATTTGTGTCAGCGATATAAGCGATCGTATTTTGAAAAATACTTTTCAAATAACTCATTTTTTGTGAAACAAACATAGCCTTGGGGTGCGTTTGGTTGGCGGAAAACTCTATAAGAAAGGAAAGTGATTTCTTGGAAAATAGCTTATTTTCTTTTGTTTGGTGATATGTTACCAAAAACATTTTCCTGCGTTTGTTTCTCATTGGTATAATAATTTCAACTCATGACATTATTTGAGGCAAAAAATTATTCGAATTTTTAAATAATTTTTTTATGTTCTATTAAATTATTTTTACATTAGTTAATGCTATTTTTTATTTTTATTTTTATTTATATATTTTTCTTCTTCAGCCGATGGTCACCGGCCACAAGAGGTCGAGCCTCGCTGGCCTTGAGTGGGTGAGCTCGAGCTCGAGCTCGCCATGTGGCCGACGAGGCTCGACCTCATGTGGTCGGCGACCGATGGCTGAAGAAGCAAAAGAAAAAGAAAAAGAAAACTAAAAACATAAAGAATTAAAATATTAAAAAAAGTAAAAAATTAAAAATAAAATAAAATAACAAAAATTTTAGAGGAGCAATTCCAGAAAGTGTTGTCACATCTTCAAATTGGGGAATTCACTTTCTTAATTTTATGCATAAATTTTTAATTGATGGGAAAGTGTTCTCTTTTTTCTTTTTCTTTTTTTGTCGAAAGAAAGTGTTTTGCTTTGACTAAATCATTTTTAGCAAACCAAACGGGAGAAAGTCTGGAAAACCAATTTCCCTAGACTTTCCCTCAAATAAACACACCATTACCCTTAGTTGTACCAGTTAATTGGCATGCATTTTCATTATTGCACGTGCAGTAACTTTTTCACATTTTGTGTTTTAGGCTCCTTTATTTCCCAAAAAACAAATTACAGAAAAATATTTTCTGGATTTTTCGGCATTTGGTTCGCGAAAAATAAGCTAGTTATGGAAAAAAATTCCACCCACGGAAAAAAACTCTTTCAAAAGTGGGGAAAATATTTTTCTCTTTTTTAGAAGAGGAAAATATTTTCCTCATCTTTCCTTCTTTCTCTCTTTCACATTTCCTTTATTTTTAATTAGTTTTTTAGTTTTTTAATTTTTATTTATTTCTTAAAATTTTGAAAATTTCACTTTTTTTTTTTTCCTTCTTCTTCGGCCGGTCGCCGGCCGAAGAAGAAGGGAAAAATATTATAATAAAAAAGAGAAAAAGCTAAAATAATATAGTTAAAAAATGGATTTTTTAGAATAAGAAAAATAAAAATAAAATATTAAGAGACGTATACAGTGGAAATTGATTTTCCTTACCAAACGGCGGAAAATATTTTCTTGTTTGTTTTCAAGTTTCAACCAAACACCAGAAAATATTGTCATTGTCTTGAAATGTATTTTTCAAAAACGCCATATTTTTCGCAAAACAAATGAATCCTTAATTTGACCCCCAAATTTTTTTTTTTTAAAGCCTTAACAAAGCTCACACGGCTAAGCCCACTTGGCTACACGGGTAGGCTAGAGTCTTTGACCTTAATCTTTTCCGCAACAGGCTTGTGCAAAACTTTTGGGCCAGAATCCCCAACTCGGCCGTCTTGGGTAAGGCCTTGAATCCAACCCAAAGCCCACCAACCATATTATTTTTACCTTAAAGATTTAAATTTCTATATGTTTCCCATGACTATGCATTTATTTATTTATCGTTTTCTTATCTTCAAATTTGTAAATGCATGATAGTCCCTATTTACATCCTATTTTTGAACAGGTTTACTCTCCTTTCTAATTCTAATTCCAAATGTAGTTCTCCATCTTCGTTTCTTCTAGAATAGAGAAAATTCTAAATAAAGGTTTGAAGTGCCATTATTTTCTCAAGTAAAGACCCGAAGGGGACATTATTTTAAATAATTGCTTGAAGTGGCCATATCAGTCTAAAAAAAAGGCATGACCCCATGGTCGAGGGGCATTTTCGTCATTTTTTTTCAATTTTTTTTCTTTCTTTTTTCCTTTTTCTATTTTTTTTTTCTTTCCCTTATCTTTTTTAGTTTTTAGTTTTTTCGTTTTCCCTCTTCCCTCTGCCGCCATTGTCGGACCTCATCGATGGCCGGTGGAAGTCGCCGGACTCAGGCGAAGGTTACCCTTGCCAGACGCTGGCAAGAGCAACCCTAACCCTCACCTGGAATGGCAAGGGTGGCCCTCGCCTTAGGCCCCACAATGGGGAGGGAAGAGGGGAAGAGCAAAAAAAAAGAAAAGTAAAGTAAAAAATATCAATAAATTTTTAAAAAGTACATTTAGACTTCTTTTTTTTATATATACTAAAATACCCATTCTCTGACGATCGGAATAGTCACATGCTTGCCGACCGGCTAAAAATCTTTATTTGAGATGATTTGACCACTTCAAGCCCTTGCTTGAGACGATTTGGTCACTTCATTCTCTTATTTGAAATAAAGTCTACTTCAGACACTTATTTGAGAAAAATGTCATTGGCTCTTATTTGAGAAAATAAAGGCATTTCAGGCCTTAATTTCAAATTTTCCCTCTAGAATATTCACGAGATCTTCTGCAAACGTGAAGGAAGTCAAGAACGTAACACTTCTCTTCTCTTTGCTTGCCAACATGGACTTTCACTATTGTCGTCCAAAAATTATTATGTTTTTTTTTTTAAGGTTGATTTCTTTGGCAATGATCTTTACTTGCTAAAAGGAAGAACCGATAGCTCTCTCTCACTTGACAATGACGAGACCGGCGTTTTTGGCTCAAGTCTTTGTCAATCTTCTGGCCAAAGAAAGCAAAAGGTCTCTCTCTCTTTCTCTGCTTTTCTCTTTAGTAATGGATAAGAGAAGTCTTTTGTTAATTCCCCTGAAGTCCGGGAGCTTGCGTGCCTCTAGGGTTTACGCGGTTTCAAGCTTTTCAACTTCCACTTATTCCACCATGGATAGCCTCGAGAAGCCCCAGGTGCAAGAAATTCTACACATGTTTTCCTTTTATAATACTGGAAGAGCTCGTCCGAAACACGTAAATTCCGAATCCATGAAATACTTATAGCTCAAAAGAGATCGATTCCAGCACGGGAATTCTCTTTTTCCTTTATGATACGGTGAATAAAGTTTGTGCCACGCGCTTAATCCCTCGTATGTACCAAACGACTGAACTAACACTCGTCCTGCATTTTTTGTTGTAGTTGTTTCTATGGAAGATCATGGAAAAACTTTATCCCCGTTTACATATGCAATAATATGGGGAAAATTGTCAAAACAGTCCTAAACCTTTTAATTTTGCCGATTCAGTCCTAAACCTTTTGCATTTGTGCCAATTTAGTCCTAAATCCTTTTATTGTGCCAATTCAGTCCTAAACCTTTTGCAATTGTGCCAATTTAGTTCTACACCTTTTAATTATGCCATTTCAATCCATCCGGCGAATTTTGGCCGGCCGACGCTGACGTGGACGCCGGCCGGCCGGCGACCGAATATTTTTGTTTTTATTTTTATTTTTATTTTTTTATATACTTTTTTTTTCTTTCTTTTTTTTTTCCTTCCCCCTCCCCTCCCCTACCCTACCCGGCTGCCGGCCACAGGCACGGCCGAGGTCGAGCCCCGCCATGGCTGGGCGGGGCTCTGCCTCGCCGGCCGCGCCTGTGGCCGGCCTCCGAGTAGGGGAGGGGAGGGGAAGGGAGGGGAGGGGGAAGGAAAAAAAAGTATAAAAATAAATAAAAATAAAATATTCTGTCGCCGGCTAGCCGGGGTCCACGTCAGCGCCGGCCGGCCAAAATTCGCCGGATGGACTGAAATGGCATAATTGCAAAAGGTTTAGGATTAAATTGGCACAATTGCAGAAGGTTTAGGACTGAATTGACACAAAAAAAAGGTTTAGGACTGAATTGGCACAAATGCAAAAGGTTTAGGACTGAATCGGCAAAATTAAAAGGTTTAGGACTGAATTGGCAAAAGTGTAAAAGGTTTAGGACTTTTTTGACAATTTTCCCAAATAATATGAGTTTTGTTGACAACTGCCCTAGTTACCTAAATAAAGAAATATTCTTATTTTCAATTCATTGTTTTCTCTCGTGGTAGGTGCGACTAGTGTATTTGCAATAAATATCTTTATTAATCTAGCACATGTGCACGTGTTGTGTGTTTGCACAAAATTGAAATTTGAAAGATTAAGCTAAACAACTTCATTGTTATATATTTTGAACTATCAAATAAATAAAAAATCATTGATAGAATACACAATTATGAAAGAAAATATATGTAGGGAAGATACGAGCATTTTAAGATATGAAATCTTTTTAGGTAGGTTATATTTGGATAGAAAAGATTCAAACTTCAATATTGGATATGAGCCTTTGCTTGGCAAGCTGCCGTAAGTTTTCGATTTCGATGAGATCTTTAATACTTCTCTAGAGATGATTTATCAAGAAATTAACTCACGCATTAGCCAATGGATTCAAATTTTTTTTAAGTGATAAAGTGTATTTTGGGAAGAACATAACGATGGAGATCACGAGGTCCCCTTTCTTTTATACAATAATATAGATGGTTAAAGAGTGCTCAGGGCTTGGGGACATTCATTAACATGACCCAAATAACATTTTGATAGGTTTCTAATAGTTCATGTTAAACAAAAGTTGAAGTCCTTGAGCCATAAGAGGACGATCTTGTTAACAAATGTCCAATTAAGTAATGTTTTCAATTTTTTTTTTTTATGCACCGATCGTGCACAACACGAGAATGACGATACTTCAGAATCGACAAGTTCTCTTTGTTTTGATATGAATTTGAAGGCGCTTGTTTTACACTTAATTAAGGAAAGTCTGTCGCGTTCGACGCATCCACAATTACAAAACTTTTATTTAAAAGGTGTGATTAAGGACGGCACTCCGTTAACAAGAACCGTGCCCAATCTGTATCCGTTCCCAGCATATTATGATCCTCTGTCGGCCTGTCTCCTAAGTTCTGGTGGGGTCCACACGCTTCCAACTACCAACGAATGAAACAGATCGCGAAATATCAGACGATCATTATTATCTCCGAATCTTGGGTTGGGGGATTCGGACAAAAAGCGAAGCCCGTAATTCACCGTAGATGTTGAGAAAATATTCGGTGGTCGTCGAGCGTCACGTCACTAGCTGACGTGGCGTGCGTAAGGCAATTAGAAATTGACACATGTATTATTGACATGTAACTAATTTTAAAAAAATAAAAATCTCTGTCCGTCTCTCTTCCTCCACCATCTGCCATTGCAGCCACCGTGAACCCACACCGCCGTCGCTACCGCGGCCTCCCTCCGCCATCGTTACCGGCATCACCATGGACTTCGTTGTCCGTCGTCCTTACTCGTCCATGGCTCCGCGGTTCCAGATCTGACTCGGACGCGGCCATGGCTCTAAGGCCTGTAGCGGCCATGGATAACCCTGGAAGGACGACGGAAGGGTGGCCGAGGCCTGTCGCGGCCATGACGAGGAAGGACGCAGGAGGGTGGTCGGCGCGGATGGCTCTGAGGTCTGTCGCAGCCATGGATTTCCAGATCTGCGCGGGACCATGGCTCCAAGGCCTGTCGCGGCCATGTACGAGCAAGCAGCAGCGATGGACGAGGAAGGATGACGGAGGGTGGTCGACTTCGATGGCTATGAGGTCTGTCGTGGCCTGGCTCCGCGGTTCCAGATCTGGACGCGAAGGCCTGTCACGGCCATGGACGAGCAAGCAGAGGCCATGGACGAGGAAGGACGATGGAGGGGTGGTCGGCGTCGAAGCGCAACAGTGTAGGCGGACCGATCGAGGAGTGGATTTGGCCACCATGGGCGAGGCAGCGGTGCTCGCAGTCGTCGCTCGCCTTCGTTGCAGTGCCTTTGCCGTCTGTGATGGAGGAGAACGCCGCAAGGAGCGGAGCCGGTGGCCGGAGGGTGGATGCTATGAGATGGAGGAAGAAGAAGAAAAAAAAATCAAATTTTTATTTTTTTTCTAACTCAACTGACACATGTCATTGTGCTATTTCATATGAGTAAAAATTGCGCGCCACGTCAGCAATTGGCGTATGCCAAAACTTGACATTTGGCAGATTTTGCAAAATCATCTCGTTACGAATTATATGAATTGTTAATTAATGAAATCAAGTTATAAATACAATATGAAGAATTCATACGCATATATGTGGAAGGAAAAATATTTCAAGAATCGAATTTCTCTGTCATAGGGTTTACATAAAACATAAATTATCAATATTTTGAATATAGTGGAATCTATAACATCTCATAGCTTGAATCTATTTGCCATGCGCATGTTCAATGTATGCAATAATGTCGCCTTATAGTGGCATGATGATTTAATATAAGGGAAGAATCGAGTTCTCTCACTCTAGAAGTCTCGAGATAATCTTTTCGATTATTGTTGCATCGGGTCAAATAGAGGTTGAAATAAATCCAAGTTTTTTTTCTTTGCCAATACATAGATCGGGCCTATTAGTGAGGACTTTGTTTTCCCACAATGGAAAATAGCTCATTGTTCGAATTTATTGCTTTTCCGTTAAAACCAGAGAAAGAAGATTCGACTGGGCTTTATAGAGATGGGAGATTAGTCGCCGGAAGATTTGTTGGCTAGCTCGTGCCATCGACGAGAAATTTGGTTGCCTCAGTAAGCTACCTCTGGTTGCTAAGTGAGGGCGATAGTGCTGACCTACTAATATGACAAATTGTGGCAACATGATATATCATAAAATAGGTGGAGTTGAAAGACTAGCTCTTCCTTCTTGGGCTAAAATTCATAATTAGGATGATAAAAAATCATATTAATTTCTTAAATCTATATAGAAACATCGATAACTCTACATATCAATGCGTATATATTTGAAAAATATCAATGATGTATAAATTATGGGAGTTGGGACATTTTGAAAGGAAAAGTTAAAAGTATGGGTGATCGGTTCCCACCACGAAACCTGGAATCGGATCGGGTAAGGTCGGTTCTAGTTTGTGGACTCGGGAACAGGCTCACCCGGTCCTAGAATCGGATTGGTCCGGTTTCAAGGTAGCTCCCGAAATAGGTGGTGTTTTTTTTTTTTTTTTTTTGGGTTTCTTCAATTCTCTATAAGTGAGAGTTTTCCAATATTAAAAGAGAAAAAATTAATTTACTAATTATGGTCTGCTTCAAAATAAAATAAAATAAAATTTAAGAAATCTTAATCGGACAGGTTCGGTTCCTCATATGGAATCGAAAACCGGAAACAGGACTGATCTGATCAGAGAACCACTCAAATCGGCTGATTCAGTCTAATCCAATCTGGTTCTCAAGTTGAATGGGACTGATACTGATGGGACACCAATCGGCGCGGCGCGAAATTCAGAACAGGTAAAGGTCCTTATCGGCAATTAGAGCAGACGTAACCAAGTGTAACCCAAATCTGACGACGAAGCGAAGAGGCGGAGGAGGACCCCACCGCGTGATCACATGCAACCCAAACCACACAAAGTCGCCACGTGGAAGACCACCTTTGGCCATCAACCAAACATCCCGCCGCCCGGCCAGCGTCCCCACCCTACACCCGACGACACGTGATCACCGCCACACTCCCGGGATTTGGAATGCTTTTTAGGGCTGACAGCATAACCACGCGTTTTAGACGCGTAAATTCGTTCCTCCTATATATATATATACCACTTCCAATCTCGGAACCCCACAAAAATTTTACTTTTATAATCTCGCTCGCTCGCTCTCGGAGTGTCGCCGACAATGTGGAAGAGATCGAGCTCGAGCTCGAGCTCGAGCTCGCAGCCGAAGGCGACGGGCTGCCTTGGCAACATGGACCAGGTGAGGCAGGTGTTCGACCAGTACGACAAGAACGGCGACGGCAAGATCTCCTTCGACGAGCTCCGGGATGTCCTCTCCTCGCTCGGCCCGTCTCCCACCACCCGCGAGGAGGCAAAGGCCGCCATGTCCGAGATCGACAAGGACGGCGACGGGTTCATCGACCTCGACGAGTTCGCCGAGCTGATCCTCGGCGGTGGCGGCGGCGGCGGCCGGCCCGAGTGCGGGGCCAAGGAGCTCAAGGACGCGTTCGACCTGTACGATCTAGACGGGAACGGGGTGATCTCGGCGGGCGAGCTGCACGCGGTGATGAAGAAGCTGGGGCAGAAGTGCAGCCTCGGGGACTGCAGAAAGATGATAAGCTCGGTCGATCGGGACGGGGACGGCAACGTCAACTTCGAGGAGTTCAAGAAGATGATGACGACGACGAGCAACGGGGGTCCGAGTTGACCGTCGCTGTTCAGACCGCGATCGGTTGGCTCTCTACCTTTGTACATGCCAAAAAACTAAGCAGTAAGGTGCTCTCTACTTCTTCTTTTTGGGGATTGATTCGACCATCGTGCGTCGTCTTTGCTGTCTGCTCTTTTCTGCATGTGTAAAAGAGGAAAACATAAACAGCAGTGGCGGTTAGGGGTATTAGTTTTACAGATAGGGTTAGGGTTCATCTGATTCAGCGCTCTTCTTTCTTCATCTTTCGATCAGTTTCAGGAAAACATCTTCATGTCTTCACTCTAATAGTTGGAAGAAATTATCATTCTATGTTCTCTGTCCAAGCACGTACAGTACAGGGAGTTGATGCAAACCTTGTTTTTTCTTTTTAGTATTATTTTAACGTTAGTACAATTCAGTTGACCCGTTACAGTTTCTAATTGAATAATATCCTTTAATTTGCCTTTTGTGGTACCTAAACGTGTGAATCAATCTACTAGATTATCCCAAAAACAACATTAACTATCGAGGGTTTCTTCTTCTTGACATTATGGCAAAAGTTGGGGGCCAGTTCTAGAGTGTGAGGAAAGGACGTGCCTTTTGTTCTCTATACGACACCTCTGATTTTATCTTTTGCTTTTTTTTTTTTTTGGGGTGGACTTCCATCAATTGTGTTGGATTTGAAGCAAAAATTTCTTTCAAAAATCAATCAATCACGGAAAAAATGAATAATTTTAAAAATATCTTCATAAAATACAATGACTTTCATCACTGGGTTTAGAGAAAAATTATTGTTGATAATAAAAAATATTCATTATTTCGAGCGAGTCAAGTTATTATTTTTAGAAAAATATTTTTTAATTGTTTATTTTTTTGTGCGAAATAAATGGAGGCTTCTTTCTTGGTAGGAATTTTTTTTTATTGGGGGTGAGGGGGTAGGGTCACTGTTTGATTGGGTTTTAAGCAGTGGGAGTGTACGACATGAGTGGTTCACGTGTAAGGCTAGTGTTGACATTTAGATGTAGTAGACGGCTGGATCTGGATCTATCGTTATTTCTTGTGGAGGACTTCACGCGGCAGTCACCTAACTCTTCGTAACGTGACGTAACGCGCGCGCGCGCGAGCTTTAGCCTTTATGCAGTAGGGTGATGTCAACGCGGTATTCGCTCTTATTATTGCCTTGTCGAGTGCGTTTGGTTTTTCAGTTTCGTGGGTAGCGAAGAAGTCACGGCAGTTGGTCTTTTCCCAACTTGACCACCTTCAGGCGCACTTGGGTCACGTGCGGCCCGTGTTTCGGTTCGATTTGCTTCGTTTCGGAGCCTATTTCCACAAGGCCTCGAGCCCCGATTCAGGGCTCGGGCTTTGGGAGCATATCACGTGTCGGCGGTTGCAAACAACCGTTCAATAGTTAATATCCCCGATCAATAGAAGGGCCGGGTCGGTTTGGGGAGGGACACTGGGCCTCGAAGTCCTTGTTCTCGGAGAGATTTGTGCGTAGAATCAAGTCCATCGAGTTGAGTGAGTTATTTAAATATTGTGGTTGCGTTTGGCCGCCTGAATTTTTAGGTAGGATATGACTGAATATGATGAGATGAAAAGTCCATGGATTTTACTGTATCATATCCACTGTTTGGTTGAATCGCAGCAATAAAGTCAGATACTTTTTTATTTTCATTGTTTAGTATGAACGACATATCCATGTAAAATAATAAACATAGATGGTAAGAATCTCTCATGATTCATTATTGCTAAAGAAACTTCAAGTGCACAAACATAGATAACCTCTATCAATCAATTCATAATTATTGTAAGATCTACATCTTAAATAGAAAAAGAGCTCATTGCAGCATTGCCATGGGTTCAACAATGACAAGAAATGTAGACGAAATCGTTAATTAGCCAGTAAACACCAAATAGAGAAAATATGATTATCCATCGTCGCGATTTTGAAAAGTATAGTGATTTGACTCTCTCGCCATTTTTGTGAAAAACTTCAACATGAAGTTCAGTGTTATGGAAAAGGTGAGTTTCGACTCTTTTGCTGCTTTAGTGGACTTTTGATGTGAAACAGAGAGTTACTGAGGAGAATAAACTTGGACTCTCTTGTTATTTTTGTGGAGCTTTGTTGTGAAAAAAAAAAACTATGGATGAGTCGTGAAACTTCAATATAAACCAAAGATACGGATAAGAAGGAGATGAAGTGAATTAGAAATATTCGTTTCAAGATTGAATTTATTCATTTAAAATCGGGATTCTTTTCACTTCATTTTTGTTTACTTATTTTTAATTATTTTTCCTCTTTTTTTTTTTAATTTCTTTTTGTTCCCTTCCTCATTCCTAAATAAAAATTCAATTAAATAATAAGCTATACTAATATGGCTAAAATATGTAAAAAATAAATAAATAAATAAATAAAAATAAAAATTGTCCTTATTTTTTTGTTATTTTGAATTTTCTTGTATATATTAGAATCCAAATATTTTATTTTTTTAACTTAAGAAGTTTGTTATTCGATGAAAACAGCTTTTATGTCATGGATATAAGAAATCATATCCACATTTATCTCATCTTCTCAATGAGATATTTTTATCCACGCTATATCCCCTTATATCTGACTACTTTATCATGTCTTGGGCTGGAACCAAATACGGGATAAAATATTCATATCTCGGCTTTTATTTTAGCTACCAAATGTAGCCTATGGGTATTGGGTATAAACTAGGACTGAGAAGCATTTGAGCATGAATGATTATAACTCTGTAATTCTCCGATTTATTAGTGGACTATTTGGTGGCTCTTCCCGTGGACGTAAATTGCGACGTTAGGACCGAACCACGTAAATTTCTTGTGTTCTTCTATTGTTCCTCTTTTTATTTCTTTGTCGATTTCTATAGCTCCCGACTTAATTGCAAAGTTACAATCCGCTTCTGCTGCGTCACCAATTACAACAATATGGCTATTGTCTCTTTGCCCTCTTCACTTATTCTTTGTTTTCACCTTGTGAAACTAGGTTGGGTTGACAAAATAAATCGCTCATGATCACGGGCTTTTGCAATACTTGTAGAGGATCTCTATCTCCGCTCGACAAGTGCATTGTTCGCATTCACTGTCGTTGCAATGGTCAATGTCACGCACCCATCCTCTCCTCTTGCAATGCTAGTTTTGCATCTGGCAGTCATAGCGAGCAGAGTCTTATCTAAAGATTGTTATGTTGTTCCACCACATGTCGCGCACGACGTCGAGATACTTCTTGCGGCATTCCACCGCTTGCCAGCTCGCATAGACTTGTCTCAACAATAGAACTCCTTCCTTCAATAACTCACCACTCTCGCCGACGAGAAGGAGCCCGACGACATAGGAAAGCTCCAAGGTGCCCGATTTTCGCAGCCCTCTTTAGTAGCTCCATTCGTAGGTCCACCTTCACTAGTCTTACATACTTATACCGTAACATATGCAAAATTTTTATGGTCAATTTCTAGCTTTGAACGAAATTATATAGAATAAATTAAAGAGACAAATCACGTAATTAAACACGTACTAGTCCTTGCGTATATAGCCTCCAAATTATCGCATTTGATGCACTTTTGAATGAAGTCATTGCCTTCTTCGGGATGCCACCACACTATCCTTGAAATTTTTTCGAGTGATAGTTATCGATATAAGTAGTCTTCTTCAACTAATATATTAAAGATCTTGCAACGGACTTAATATTGACAAGAAGAAGATTTCCTGATTTACCTACTAATATTTATCTAGCTTCCTATTGGTGAAAAAGAATTATTTTTAGAAAATGTTTCATCTCTTAAAAAGCATATATACTTTTTGGTTATTGGATTGTTAATAGTAAAGAAGGTTGATTATACATTAAAATCAAATATTAAACATTTATCTAACGAGAAAGCAAGCTCTCATGGAGCTGGAGAAAATTAATTGGTGGCCGATTGTCAAAGTAAACTTAATTAGCCTCAGGTTTTTTTAGATTCTCAACAATCATCAATCCTTTAATCAAGCAATCACCTACTAGAGAGTACTTTTTGAAGGGGAAGATTAAATTGGTACCTTATTCTTGCATTGAAGAAATCATCCATGGAGTTGGTGGCAATCCGAGCAAGAATCTCCACCATCATATCATTAGGAAGAACATTGAAGGCTTCAACCTCCACCATCGTGAGAAAATTGGGTTTCTTTAATCTTTTGGTCGTCGATTGTACAAGGAAGAAGCCAAGGAAATATGCTGAAATTTATTGGAGTGACCGTGGTATATGAAACTACTCGAAACTTGAATGATGATGGAAGAGTGAATTGTATTATGTCTATTCATAGAGATTTTATAGGCTTATGTCTAATTGAATCCTAGTAGGATTCTATTTATGGTTAAAGACCACGTGGTAATAATTCCGTATATTCTGTCTTCTTGCCGTCCTCCTTTTTATTCGGCTATTAGGAGGGACAACTAATTCCACTCGTATCTCTTGTCTTTCACTCTAGAAATAATTTCGTTTCTGTCTTCCTATCATCCTCCTTTTTAATCGGCTATTGGGAGGGACAACTAATTCCACACATATTTCATGTCTTCCGGTCATCCTCCTTATACTTCAATTATTTGGAGGGATAACTAGTTACATACGTATTTCCTGTCTTACTCTATAAATAAGGGGGATCGCCGGTTGATGCAAAACAATCGATCACCCCTAATACAACTTGGAAAAGCAACTTGCTAAAAAGCAAGTCTCGAAATTTGGAATGGAACAAATGAGTGGCTCATCAAACATCATGGAGCAGATGGAGGATGAGGACGTCGTTTTGCTGTCGGATATGAGTAAAGGTGTCAAATGGGTGGGTCGGATCAAATATAATCCGACCTATATTGACCCGTCTAATCTGTTTTGACCCATATTTAATGACCCATACCCGACCCGACTCGTAACTGACCCATACCGGACCCGACTCGTAACTGACCCATGTTACCAAAACACACTAATAAAAAATCTATACACCGCAGACTGCCGCCCGCCTGCCTACTGCCCACTGCCCGCCCACCACCGTCGCTGTGGGGCCCAGCCAGCAAAATAAACAAACAGGAAACAAAATAAGAAAAAGAAAGAAAAGTCAAAGAAGAAAAGAGAAAAAGACAAAATGCAAAATAGAAAAGAAAGTGTTGGCTTGCTTCTTCGTGCCGAGCAGAGAGAGAGAGAGAGAGAGAGAGGCGTTCCACAGAGAGGAACGCAAGCAGGGGAGAAGGAAATGGGCAGCAGCTTCCGATTACGTTTCGACGGCCAAACTTTGTCGGAATCGGGCGGCGGGCGGCGGGCCGCGGTGGCGGTGTCTCTCCTTTGCTTCGAATGAGCTTCGCAGCATCTCTTCCACACCCATGGCGAGGTAACTCCGATGGTCGGAGCAACAGATGTCCGAGCATCTTTCGGGGATTTTCTTGCTCTATTTTTCTCTCGCTTTCGCCTGCGATTTCTCTTGGAACTTCTCGTATCCTCTTCTCCGTCTTCTTCTCTGCTGCTACTGTAGCTCTCTCTCTCTCTCTCTCTCTCTCGCCCAACAGTGGGAACCGAGGCTACGGGGGAGAAAACATGGAAAGCGGAAGCTAAAGTGTTGGAGTTTTGTAGTGATTGTGGAGGGGATTCTTGCGTTGTAAATCTGTTGAACCAGGTCGTCCGACAAGGTGGTCTCTGTTCTTCGCCATGCGGTGGTGGGCGGTGGTCGGCGGGAGGGCAACGGTGGGTGGTGGGCGGCGGCGGCGGCGGTCGGCGGCCCTTTACCCAATCCAAGTACAGCAATGACTTAACTTTTTGATGAGTTGAAAATGTGTTCTATGTGGGTTCAATGTATAATCTATTTGTGACCCATCGGATTTAGCTTTAATTTTTGGACCTATTTTTACTGAGCTCTCTAAAAATTAACAATTAATATAGAACCCATTTATACAAAACATGGGTAAAAAATGGGTCATGAACCCATATTGGCACCTCTAGATATGAGGGATACCAGGAAATTCTTGAGTATCTAGAAGCGCCGTACCAACCAATCATAGTAAATGAAGTAACGCCAATGATGAGATTCAAGAAGCTCCCAAAGAATTGATCGATGTAAGTTTGCTTTTCTCTTTTATAACCAGCCTTTTAAATTTAACACTAGTTTCTCTTGTGTCTATACGCCACGGATTGAGTGCCAATCGACTTAGACTCCGTTTGTTTCACGGAAAATAACTTCTGGGAATTTTTTTTTTCCAGATTTTTCGACGTTTGGTACGTCGAAAATAAACTAGTCAAGGAAAATAGTTTCCACAAATGAAAAAAAAAACGCTTTCAAAAGTGAGAAAAATGATTTCCTCTTTTCAAAAGAGAAAATCATTTTCCCTCATCCGTCCTCTTTGCACTACTTCATATTCTTTTTCTTTTTAATTATTATTATCATTTTTTTTCTTTCGTTTTTTTTTCTATTTTTTTTCCTTCTTCCTCGGTTGGTTGCTGGCCATGTGTACGGCCAACGATCGGCCACAAAAAGCGGGTCGGCGAGTTCGAGCTCGCTTGTGGCTGCCGTCAGCCGGTTGTAGTGGAGGAAGAAGGAAAACGAAAAAGAAAGAAAATAAAAATAAAAATTATTGAAAAAGTCAATTTTATTTTCAAATTTACAGCAATTGTTCATATTAGCGCTAGCCGTACCACGTAAGACAGTTGGCGTTCACATTAACAATTCCCAGCAAAGTGACGACGCGACAAATCAAATTAGATTTTCCTTACCAAAAGATGAAAAATATTTTTCAGTTCATTTTCAGGTCTCAATCAAACACTGAAAATTATATTTTTTACTTCTCGAAAAATATTTTCCAAAAATATCACATTTTTCGCGAAACAAACGGAGCCTTACTTCGCAAGTATTAGAAGATACACAATCAAACCTCGATCCTCCGGCGAAGCCGTGCCGGAAGAAGTACGCCTTCAAATGTACCAGTGGCCTCCATGACCTCCATTTTGCTTGGTTATAGGCAATCCCCTCTCTCTCTCACAATCAATTTTTCATACAGTGAATCAACCTCTTGCAACTTAATTCCGTTGCAAAAATAGTAATAATTAGGTTATATTTTAAACATTGCACTTTTCTTGTTAAGCTTTTTTTTTTCTTGTAGTATCTGTTCTTGTAAGGTGAATTACTAATAAAAATGATAGATTTATAGCCAAAAGTCGTTTCTTTGATGCATAGGAAATGAAAAAAAGAAAAAAGTATTCCACCGTTTGCGTTTAGATATAAATTGTTGATAAGAATGAAAATTATTGACTAATTATTTCGAGCACTATAAATTATTATTTTTAAGATATTTTTCAAATCATTTAATTTCAAACAATGACATATCAATTTTTTTGAATTAGCGTGAGGGGTAGGGTTGCTGTTTGATTGGGATCTGTGTTAATTTATTATGAGTGGCCCACGTGTAATTATTGACGGCCCACGTGTAATCATGGGCCGTCTATATTTTTCAAATCATTTAATTTCAAACAATGACAGTATGAGTGGCCCACGTGTAAGATCTGTGTTAATTTATTATTATTTTGGTCAGATTAGTGTTAATATAGACGGCTGGATCTATCGTTATTTCTTGTGGAGGACTTCATGCGGCACCTAACCCTACGTCACGTGAAGTATTATGCAGTGGCTTGGACGGGTCCCATGTGGGCCTATGGGGACGGGCTTGGGCCTATAAAGATATTGCCTGTTCAAGTCAGTCTGATTGGTGCTTTGAATTCATGGATATTTGTGTGATTGGGCCTCATCGGCCCATGATTAAGTTAATTAATTAAGCAAAAAGGTCCTTTGATCCTAAAATTATCACAGGGGAAAAGAGACGCATCCTCTAAGTATGTAACTTCTAAACATCCATCATGATAACGAAAATGTTCATAACGTTTCCTTGACCTCGATAAACCTCCCACGACCTCACAGTATCAAATCTGCAAAACTATAGCACTTTTTGTTTCGCGGCCCACTTATTTCTTGAGAAGAGATGGGAAATATGCTCAATATGTAAGTGCCATTCGATTCGATGAGTAACTGAGAACAAGGGAGAGGGTCAAATCCCGTCTCCGCAACATTTTTGTGATAAAGAAATGGGTTTTGGCTCTGTTAACTATTAACTAGTAATTAAAAGCATCCCCCCGTCTTATATCATTGAATCCACAAGAACCGGCGGAGCACCAAGAAATTACCTGACTCCTAAGAATGAACACATGTATCTTTTGAAATAATTAGTCAATGAAAATATTACTGACAACAATTTGTGTCTAAATATTTGCATAGACGGTAAAAATATTTTTTATTCATACATTTTTATCGGCGTGATTATTTATTAAAAAATATTTTCCAAATTAATTATTTTTTGCGGAACAAACGGAGCTTATAAATGGTTCAATTCGACCGTCGTGGGATCAAAGATAGAACCGAAGAGAGATAATCGCCTAGATGCAAACTAGATGTAGTCCTAATCTAATATTTTTTTCGGGTCTTTTCTTTTATGAAACGAATTAAAATCCTAACTACATGGCCGTAACTACCCACCTATGAACTTGGATCAGACATGAATTAATCCAAATTGCAATGCTAAATGCTTGATTAAAACAATTAATGATGCAATCTTTTTACTTTTCCTCACTAATCTATATGAATCATGCGAACTATGTCCTATGTACATGCATGAAAAGTAATAAAGGTCCGATCTTGCATCAATAAGTTCGTTCTTTTTGACATGATCACAAGCGATGGTCTACTTTCCACAATTAGCTGCAAAATAGATGATCAAAATTCTTCCAAACAAGGTAAACTTTAATCTAAACGTACATAAATCAATGCAAGGATAATTTAACACTGTGGATCATGCGAGATGACAAATCACGCAAATCAACCAAGGGGGACGTGATTAAAGGCATGCAAGAGGCTCGGCCACGTGTAGGAATTATTAAGTCCAACCAATTCAATGTCAACACACATGGCCTAACGAAAATTCATGCAAGGGGAGTAATCTAAACATATTGTCTCTTTAGATCCTAGCGGCATGAGGAAACTAGAGATCAAACATGGAATTGTCTATCTATCCGGCAAACCGCCTTAAAACCTGGCTCCCTAAAATGGCCCGATTTGAGAGATAAGATTAAAATCAAGTTTGGTGCAATGAGTCAATGGGGCGAGAAGCGTTGGATCAATCTTGAGGCATAAGATTGCATCTTTAATTGCATCTCTATAAATAGGAGACTGCATAAACACTTCAATCCATCCATGAGCACATCAACACACTTTGGCACATTCCACATATCACGAGCTCTCTCTTACCCGTGGTCCTCCACCACCGGCGGCCCTAGCTTCCTCCAATCCCCGGCGGCAGTCCACCACTAATCCATGACTTCCACATGCAGTTTTCTTCATCACCTCACTCATGCACGCCCATACACGCTCTAATCCGTGGCCCTGGCGTTCCTTGCTCGTGATTCCGGCGTCCCCTACTGCCGATCCCATCGCGATCCTACTCCTAGTGTTGGCGTGCAGCCATCACAATCCCGGCGTCTTCGGCGTGGTGTCCCTAAAAGCTAGTGTTTTTACACATAGGATTCCAATGCTATCGTGGTTTATGACAAGACCCAAAAACCACATCAATTATGCTCAAGGTGAATATAAATTATGAGACTAGTCACATATATCGTGTCTCACGGACTTTGTGAAATTCAAATTACTAAAATAATGGTAAAGAATATAGCTAAGCAAACGCGAGCCCCTCCTCGGGTGGATTCCTCCTTTTGCTCCTCAACCTACGGGGTATTGGCAGCCGTTTTAATCAGAACTGATGGCTTACATTCTTGGATGCTATGTTTGATCGATGACTAAATATCAACATAAACTTCTCAAAGAAAATCAGTGAAGTATATACAGAAAGTATAAAGTTTACAAGACACCGCTGCAAAGCTTTTTTTATACTTGAAGACAAGTGCTAAAATTAAGAAATCTAATTTAATTTGAATTTTTAGATTCAAAATTAGGGATGCCAAAACTGAACTGGAAAATCGAACCGATTCGAACCGCTAACCGAACCGAACCGAACTGGAAATTTCATGCTTTTCGGTTCGGTTTTGGTTCAGGTAACTGAAAAATAACTATTTTTTTAGTTCAATTATTTTGGTTCAGTTAACCAAACCAAATCGCACTGAAAATCTCCAAAATAACAATTTTTTTTCCTTTTTTGGGGCAAAGGATTGGCTGAGCAGCCGGTCCCTAGGCGAGGGCCATGAAGCCCTTGCTGGCCAGATCTGATGTCGTGAGCACTCGACGACGCCAGATCTGGCGAGGCAAGGGCGTGGCGGCCCTCAACCAGTGGCCGGCGGTTCCGCAGGCTTTGAACTAAAAAAGAAAAAAGAAAAGAAAAGAAAGAAAAAAGAAAAAGAAAAATCGAACCGAATTGGATTATTAGTTCGATTCATATTCAGTTCAGGGTGAGATTTGGTTCGGTTCATATTCAGTTCGGGGCAAAATTTGGTTCGGTTCATGCTTAGTTTGTGATTTTCTTCAAAATCTGATCTTGTGATTTTTTTTTATGTCTCTTGATTTTTGCTCATAGTGTATTTTCTGCGTTCAATGTGCCGAGAGCTATTGATAGATCTTCCTATATCTTTATGCATCCTAATCTTCTTTCGCAAGATTAACCGCATCTTGGCTTGCTCTCTACTCTAGGGATTTGTGACTGTTCCCTATTCTTTAACTACAGTTCTCCTTTGGTCGATGGACCCTTCTTGACTCAGTTTTTATCATCATTTTTTTATTTTGAGTCAATTGATCGTAACCACGTGTCTTGTACTCCGCCTAAATTTTGTTTATTAAAAACCTCGTGATCGATGAGCTCGTTAGACGTTCCATGACAAGCTATGTGAATTGCACTGTCATGGCCCTCCTGATCGATGAACTCATCAGGCATGGCGTCGATGGACTTTGTGGATTGTGATGTATTTGTCACGGCCTGATTTGAGCCATTATTTTTTATTATATTTGGGCCTAGATTTTGGATTTTCTATGTGGAGATTTTACTGCGACTCGACATGAACTTCTAATTCACACTCTCACTCATTAATAGATGAATGTGCCTACTTCTTTACAGACATTATTTCTAACGAGGGGTCGCTCCTATAACAAGCTTCTCCTATAGTCGGATGCATCAATCACTAGTTTAACAAATGGCCTAGCTTTAGCACACTATTAGACATAAACGACTCGTCTTTGGCCTAGTAGCAATAGCAAAGCCACGGCTAGATCACAGCTTGAGGGTTCGCGCCAAGAAGTTCCCAAATGTCCGCGTCGAAAGAGTGCTCGTTCCAACCATTTCGTCCCTCTTCCATGGCAAGTTCCCGTGGCCACGAGCTCGTGTCCGGCTGTCCTTCCAAGCCGCTTCTTGAGGTGAGGAGTCCTTCGTCGGGGCCGCTGTCGGCGAACAGGTTCTCCCACCACGCACTCTCCTTGTCCTGACGAGGCAACACTGGAGATGGTTGTCCAGGGTTTCCACCTGGTGGAGTCCTTGGAGCCACCAGCGTGGCTTTTCCAGAGAACCATGCCAAGCTCTTCGAGAAGGTACACGGTCGAGGCCGTATGACGTTCACTTTGGCGGCGAACTTCCCGGGCGGGTCGTCTTCCTCTGGCTTGTGATGGACGACCTTTTTGGCCAAGTGAGTGTTCCAGTAGTTCTTGACGTCATTCGCGGTTCTTCCCGGAAGTCTCCCCGCAATCAGTGACCATCTGCATGAACTTGGACAGGTCATTATCCAGAATATGAGAATTAGGGAAGAATGGTTCATTAGGTCAACATTGGTTACCATCAAAAGCGAAAAGGAACACTTATTTTCAGTTAGCATACACATGAATTGGAATTTGATAATTCTGCCTAATCGAAAGATAAGCATGGACAACCAAATTGTTCTACTATTGCAAGTAGGTTTGAACTCGTGACCTCTCATCTGGAAATGTCAAGGAGTATTACTAGACCATCTCTCACCTCCAAAGCAAGTTACTAATCTATTCTTAAGGGTTCTATTAATTAGTGTTTCGAGGCACTTGTTAAGCGTACATTTCCAATAAAATATTCAATATTAAAAAAAAAATTGATTGTACGTGTTACGAGGACAGTCAATGCATGAAAATTGCAATATTTTCTTATTTAGTTGTTAACGAGCACCGTTGGCTTATTATTAAATAAGAATAGTCAATTTTTTGTTAAAATTGTTTGTAACGTTTCATTAACTCATCGTAAACCTATTGCAATGTGTTAATTCAGTTCTAAACCTTATTTTTTTTTTTACCAATTGAGTCCTAAACCTTTTGCATTTGTGCCAGTTCAGTCCATCTGGCTAACTTTAGCCGGCCGGCGCTGACATGGACTTTTTAAAATAATATTTGAATATCTTTTCAATTTTTTTTTCTTCTTCTTCTTCCTCCAGCCGGTCGTCGGATTAGCGACCGACCAGAGACGAGGGCGAGACTGCTGGGCGAGGCCAAGCCTCACCATGGTTGGGCGAGCTCGACCTTACCCATCGTTGGCGCTCGTCACTAGATTGGCGACCGGCTGGAGGAAGAAGGAGAGGAAAAAAGCAATAAAAATAAAAAATAAAAATGCGAGAAAAGATTACAATACTATTAAAAATTGCCACGTCGGCGCAGGCGTACAAGTCAACGCCGGTCGGCCAAAGTTGGCCGGATGTGCTGAAGTATCACAAATGCAAAAGGTATATCACTCAATTGGCAAAAATAAAAATAAAAATCAGGATTGAATTGACACAATTACAATAGATTTAGAACTTTTTTGGTAATTTTCCCACCCTACATAATTTGGACACGACACTTAATAAGTTTGTTGCATTGCTTCTACATCGATGTCTCTGCCTCTCTCATCAATGGATATTTAAGCAGATGGGCTTCATATTCATGCCCTCAACAAGTCCTTCACGTCTCTTTTATATACGATACTTTCTGAATCAAGTGTGATGATCCCGCCGGCGGAACTCATGTTAGAAGACCCGAGAGAAATGGTCGAAGAGACAGATATGCTTCATTAGCGTCGACAGGTTGACATGATGATGCACGTGACATGACACGCCACGAGTAACACGAACTTGGGACAGCTTTTTTACTCACCGATTGCCAAGAAGGTTGTGAAGCCTGATGATCATGTCGACCTCGTCCTCCTGGAACGCCCCTCTCTTGATGTTGGGCTTCAGATAGTTCAACCACCTCAACCTGCAACTTTTCCTGCACCTGTTCAACCCTGCAAACACAAATTCATTGATGCAAACTCTAATTATAACAGCGAAAATAGAGCTCTCTCTCTCTCTCTCTCTCTCTCTCTGGGGTGACCAGTAGTATACCTCCTCTGCGAGGGACTTGGTGCCAGTTTCCTTCGCCATATCTTTCCACGCACTTCTTCAGCAACACGTCCTCTTCCTCAGTCCACGTACCTTTTCTCACTCCTATTGCTCCCTTCATTGTCTCCTCTCTCTCTCGTGTGTGGGCGCCAACACACGCTTTTTTTTGGATGCAGAAACGATTCAGGACCAAAGGATGAGCACGTGTTGGATGAAGGTTCACTCGAAAAAGCCATATATATAAGCAGGGGATCAGAGTTTAGTGAGGCCCATACGTGTATAAAGCTAAGTAGCACCGACACCGACACGCGACATGCGACGCGTGACGCGACGCGACGCGACGCGACGCGACACGACACGACACGACACGCCGACACGTCATTTCTAAAAAACATAGAATTCCGACACGTTATGACATGTTGTATTTTTATATATGCATGAAAATAATCATTTTTATGTTTCTTTGTAAAAATAGAAAAATAAAAAAGAAAATTCATGCTATGGGTACTTCCGTAATTTGACTCCACCTTTTAGAAAAAAAAAACAAATAATAAAGTAAAACAAAAAATTAATTTGCGATTAGTGCTGGTGGGTGTGGCCTGAGAAGTCATGTCCTCGAGCCCCATCAATTTTATGGGATGTTAGGATGCACGTGTGAGTTGTGTTAGAGAAGTCCAACATCGGAGAATTGATATGGTATGGAGCAATTGATATATCTAAGTTGGCCCATAACTCATTGGCTTAAACTTTTGAGTAAAGGTGGGTCCAATTGGATATGTTGATGGGCTCGGACTTGGGCTCCCTCTTGGCGATCTCTCCGGGTAAAGGTATCGAACTTCTGCTGCGCGCTCCCAATAAATGGTATCAGAGTCGATGGTTGATTGGTGGCCCACTCCCAATATGTATCGGTGTTTGGTAAATATCTCAAGGAAGGAATTTGGTGGCCAACGCGGTTTCCGGGCTAGGTGGGCTCGATGGGCGTTGATGGAGATTCAAGTCGAGATATCTTGGGGCATAAAAATACTTGAATTAAGGGGGAGCAGACCTAACACTGGAGCTCACACGTGAGGGGGAGATTGTTAGGATGCACGTGTTAGTTGTGTTAGAGAAGTCCAATATCAGAGAATTGATGTGGTCTGGAGTAATTGATATATCCAAGTTGCCCATAACTCATTGGCTTAAGCTTTTGAGTGAAGGTGAGTCCAACTGGATATGTTGATGGGCTCTGACTTGGGCTCCCTTTTGGCGATCTCCCCGGACGAAGGTATCAGACTTTTGCTGCGCTCTCCCAACATGGGAAAATTGCGTTAGGTGTGGCCTGTTGTCCTTGGGCCCCACTAGTACAGTAATATTAACGCTTCAACTTTATGTCCATTCTCTCTTTCTCTAAATCTTAGGGTTTTTGCCTCACATCTATTCCTCCGCTTCCTTCTTCCCCGACTTCACAATCTCTGTTCTCTTTCTGAATTTGCCTCTCTTCCAGTTCCGGAGCCCTCGATTCTTTTGCCGTCCTTCATAATTCCTGTATGCTCTGCTTTCCCCATCTTCTTCTTCCTTTTCCTCCTAATCTCTCTCGCTCTCTCTCACTCATCTCTCTCAAGGCTCGAGAGGCAGATGCCCTCTTCCCCTTCTTCCCCAGCCTCTAGATCCGCGCTTTCCCTGACAAGATCTGACCCACGCGCCACCGTAGTAGCTGTCGGGACCATCGACTTCCTCACCGACTTGCGTGTCGCTGACGTGTCGCTGGCGTTGATCGCGTATCGGACATTTGACACGCGTTGACCGCGTGTTGGACGCGTGTCCTTGTCCGACACCGACGCGGTGATCTTCTCGGCGTGTCAGTGCTTCCTAGGTATAAAGGGGAGCGAGAGCGAGTGCCGTGCATGTCTATCGTCCACACACGACCATCTGCATCGTCTTGTGGCTCCAACGATGGCGACACTTCTCTTAGCCTCCATTTCCAGTCAGCTAACACTCTAATTGAATCCTAGCCGTTGGATACGGGGTTTTTATCGCCATGCGGAGTGGTCCTTCTTGCCCTTGATTAACTAATCAAGCTATATTTGTCTACGATGCTGGAGAGACTTTTTAAAACCAAAAAATGACAGAGAGAGCCATACATTGAAATTTGAAACACACTAACTAGTTTGCGTCTACAGGCACTAATTCAATTTAAACCTTCTAAGCTAAAAAGACTTCGGCGAGCGAGATGCCCGCTGCTCCTAACGTAGTGCAGGCCCGAGTCGTTCTTCTAGTTCCCTCAATTTGCGATGGCTTGCTTCCATTCGAGCTTCGATAGCAGCCGGGTTCATGGAGTGAAGATGCCTGAAGAAACCATTTAACATTCTTGGAATAGACCTAGGTCATGCAAGGAACTAGAAATGTTGTGGATCTCTTGGTGGCTTCTACTTTTGTGGGTTGCACTGTGAGTAGGAGGGGACCGTCGCATGACATGGTGGCTTGAGTGACAAGTACGGCCAGGTGCATTGGGACGGCAGGAGAAGTAGAAAAGACGGAATGGTCGAATAACTTGGTTAGTGACGTAGGTCAGAGGTGGCATGTCGAGAGATGATGTGTAGACCAAGTTTGTCCCTCTGAGGAAGTCCGACCGTAGCTTGGGCTCAGTAGATGTCAGTGGCGGCTAAGCGGCCCTTTCGGGTGCGCCGGGAGAGTGACCATATTGAGCGATAACATCGAGCGGCGAATCAAGACTGCAAAGTCAAGTTAAGATGGAGATTGATGAGTATTTCTTTAGTTTTTGAGAGAATTGGCTAGGCCCGAGATGGAGTTTGGCAAGGTGTATTGGGAGAGTCTGCGCTAAATCTTTGGCTTAGTAATCTATTAGCTTTCCTTTCTAGTGGTTCACCTTTAGGAATGCTGCGACAAAACTAACAGCCACCAACAAGGCTGGATTGCACTAGTTGCTCTTTGAGTCGTTATAGTTATAGCTTGCGTTGCTTCTACTCAAAGCTGGTAAGTCACACGCACAATTACAACACTTGTACGCTTCTCAAATGGATTTACAATTAGTGTGTAACTTCTCAGTAAGCGAATTTGAATAAGCAATATGTTATTGAGATTTTCACAGCTCGTCTCTATCTTCTTTGGCTTGCATTGATCCGTTTCTATAGTTGTGGATCTTCAAGTTGACCATTGAGTAATCTTCGAGATAATCGATTTAGCTGTTGTAGATAACAATCAAATCACTAGAGTTCCTTTCGTCCATACAATTAGATCTTCCAACGATTTTATTAGTTCCACTAATAGAGACTCAAAGTAAGGGCTATCAAATTCCTTTAAATACGTGATAATTGTCTAATGAATATACGGGTCTTCATTTATTATCCACCATCACTAATAATGACCTTCTCGGCTTGATATGAGCGGTAACTTCTATCAACATTTTGTGATTCTACCCATCAATTTGGCCGACAATATTCCATCAACCTCCATAGTGTTAGAATGATTCCACATCAGAGAATTGGTATGGTATGGAGCAACAATTAATATATACCATAGTTGTCTCATAGTTCATTGGCTTAAGTATTTTAGTGAATATAGGTCCAACTGAATATGTTAGCTGGCTGAAACTTGGGCTCTCTTTTGGTGATCTCTCGGGTGTAGGTATCACACTTCCGCTGCGCCATCCCAACAACCACCTGGTCATATTGGTTGGTGAAATGAAGACACAAGAGGTAAAGATGAGTAAATGGAAACTATAATTTCACTCCCCGATCATATGCTTTTCCTCTCATAAGGAAAAGAAAGTTGCTAGCCTGATAGTCTGATAGTATTGTCAGTTATTTGTGACCACACGATTTCTCAATCAATGAGTGCTTTATGTAAAATATGTGGTGATGGTATGTGGATCTATGGTTGATATTGTATCGTCTCTGACAGTACTGTTAGGGAAGCAATTCCCTAAGGAAAAATACGATTCTCAATTTTCTTCCTTGTTAACATTAGAGAAAATATCTCTTTTCTCTATTCAAACTGTTCAAACATGACGACTATCTAGTTACCTTATTATTGTTAATCAACATGTATCTCTTGTTCGGCTACTAAGTTGTCACGTATCCCTAGTTTATATGAACAATTGAAACGAAATGCAAAACCGAGCTTTAAGATTATAGTCTCGCCGCCTATTTACATCCAAAGAGTCTGTCTAAGTTCACTTAAGAATTGTAATTCTTTGATCAGCAGTACTAATCAGTGGGAGACAAACACATCCATGAGTGATCTTGTAATAGTCAATTATTTCTTGAAGTGGGCTGTTCGAATCTATCACGCAATAGTCAATTATTTCTTGAAGTGGGCTGTTCGAATCTATCACGCAAGGAATCACGTTGCATGAACTTCCATGCATGTCCTTTGACTCTAACAAAAGGGCGGTGACGTGTCTCGTTTTACACAACATATGTTTATGTAAGCCGTGACTTGTGACGACAAGTTTTCGTCCTTTGGCACCTCGTCTGACAATTATTGGTAGCTGAAACTTCACTGGGAGAGGAGAAAATATTGGGCACAGACGTGGCAAATCTGACGTGATCTAGATCACCATTCATTATGCGACACGTGTGTTCACACTTAAACTTTAATTTTTTATTTTTATCGTTTATTGCATAAAAATTAGGGACTAACCTTAGTCCCCGGCAAAATATTCAGATCATTTGCATATAGTTTTCTCATCCATTTGCATTGCATTTGCATTTTAATCGGACCGACGGCAGGTGGATTTATTGAATGCTCTCAGTTTAATTAAATTAATTGGAGAAAGCACGTGAAAAAGAATTTAGCCCACCAATATGATGTGGCCGAAAATTGCATGTGTACGTGGGTTACAAAGAATGAAAAAGTCAGCATTATCAAATTCGGTGATAATAAGAATATAATTCTTAAAACTTTAATTAGAATAAAAGATAAGGATATATTCTTTAGATTTTAAAAAGGAAAAGATAAATCGATTAATATCTTGAAGAAACCCTAGACTTTGGCTATATGGAAGGAGGATTCATTCATCTTTGAGGGAGGCCGATTTCATTGAAAAAACACGGCACTTTGAGAGATTTTTTTTTTTCTAGAGATTCTCAGAACACAAGGGTGAAACACGAGTGAAGAGAGGTCATCAGTTGATTGGGAGGAAAAGGCGCGGCCGTAAATCATCTCGTGGGTGCGTCTCCTCCGACTGACAACCGTCCCCTACATTCTCCTGTGTTGTCTCCATCTGTTGACTATTGCTCAAGGGTGGGAACCGTGAGTCCAAGAAGCGGATTCTGTCGCTTCTCCATTGTTCTGCCAATCAAGGTCAAGAGTACTCAGTCAAAGAAAGCTACAGTTACGAGGTTTGACTAAAGAATTTCAGCCATGCAACTGCCGGTGAATTTTGCAGCCATGTTCTGCCGCTCCTTCAAATTCTCTAGAGAGCACTCAGACTTTGAAGCCTCGTCAAGACCACTAGCGAGTGAGTCCTGTCTCCGACGACGATCCACTATAATTCTCACGGCACCATTGTGAACCGGGGTCGAGCTAGACGAACGCTGATCAATTCGCGCCACGCCATCACGTTTCATAGTCATGTCGACGAACCGTCATAATCATCCGAGGTCCCTGCCGCGAGACGTCGACGAACTGCCGTAACCATCCGAGATCCCCGAGGCAAGTCCGGCCGTGACCATACTACCGAATGGATCACTGTCGACCACCCGAGCCAATCTGTGCGTGAGTCCAATCCGCAAGACGGTCAAAATTTCAAATTTGGAAAGTATATTCCGGAGATAAGGTAAATATTCTAATTTTTAGAAATCAGAATATTTACTTGCCTAATTCGAATGCATTGCATATTTTAAATATATTGCATATCTTGTAATATATTTTGCATAAATTGCATTAAAGTGGATATCTTTTCAAAATACAGGATTGATTAGAAATTTTGTTTCTAATCCGCAACTTGCCATATAATCGAAAAAGTCCATCTTTAGGTTTATTGATGGAATATTCAATTAGGCGAGGATTTGAATTCAATCGTTAGCCCGTAGGATTACGGATTAAAGATTGGATTTAAATATCGTGAAATATTCCAAAAATTGTTTGGCATATATCCACTTTCTTGTTTTGATTTGAATTGGTTGATTGTTACTTTTTTAGAATATATTTGTCACATGATAAGGATCTTTCGAAAATTCTAAAAAATTGCATATCTAATTGCCATGTCAAGATAAGATTTGCGTCTCAAAATTAGAATCATGTAGATATTTTCGCATCTAATCCTTTTTGTAAATATTTATGTTAGATTGCATTCTAGGATAGAAATTTCATGTTTAAAATAATTTATCTTTAGTTAGGGTTTAGGTCAATTTAAACTCTAAAATATGCAAGATAAACATCATTTTGGCATAGTTCTATTTTAGGTCATGAATTAATCTGAAAATCACAAAAAAAGATCGTTTTTGCCATGTCATTCTCGCCACGTCATCTTGCCATGTCACAATGTTAGGTCACATTGCATTTAGAAGTTATATGCTTAGGTCAATTAATTAATCCGAACACAATGTAATCGTTTTAATTAAAACCGTAGCATAACTTTGCATATCAGTTCGATTAAATCGCACGTCATGTGGTTAATTAAATTGATTTCACATGTATGTTTGGATTAGTTTCGCATTTAATACATGTCATTGCATTCTTAGGATAAATTTCATGTCATTACATTCTTAGAATAAATTTTGTTTCATTGCATATAGTTTAGTCTTTCATTGTTTCATAAATTGAAAATCCTAAAAAATAATTTTGTGGCACATTCTCCTTGCAATTACCATTGAATGTTGATTGTTACTTTAATTGATTTGTGCACCCACATGATAACCTTTGTTAGTGACTTAGGTTAAAATCAATTAATGTTGCATGACAAACATTTTTTCATGAAATAAAAATGGTACCGAAAGGGCGTTAAAGTAATCTAGCATAATCAAGTCCCCGAACCCTTAATCTCTAGTTCGTAGAAGTAATTTAGTTATCCCGCTAATTTACTTAAGTTTCTAATCGACTTACCAAAAACAATTAGTGGTGGCTCCAATTTTAAGATACATTGCATGTTATTCACATTTGGCCCATAAGTTGTGTTTTGGTATGGACTTGGGAGAGTCCGAATTAGGTTAGTTAAATAGTTAACCTGATAATTCATTAACCTGAAATTTTCGAATTTTAGGTTGCGACAACGTGGTGCACAAGGGGCCCACTAGTCAGAAAAAAAGAAAATTTTCTTTCTCCTCTCTCTTCTTGCCCCTCTCTCTTTTGCCCGACCTCTCCGACTTCTTACCCACTTTCTCCTCCAGCTGATCTCTTTTCCCTTCTCCGACCTCGAGCCTGAGCCACCGCTGTTAAGGGCCTTGGTGAAGAGCACACTCGGGGTCTTTGGCAACTGGCTCGCCGCTGATGGATTTTGTCCCTTCGTTCGCCGACGTCTTCTCCGTCCCCAGTCACGAACCTTGAGCCTAAGGCTCATGGCCGCCATGGCTGTGGAGCTCGAGCTCGAGCTCCGTGACCATGGCGGCCACGAGCCGTGGGCTCAAACTCCACGGCGGTGGCCGACGTCTTCTTTGTCCTTGGTCGCGAAGCTCGAGTTCACGGCTCGCGGCCGCCATGGCTGTCGAGCTCGAGAACTCGAGTTTCGTGGCTATGGCGGCCGCGAGCCGTGAGCTCGAGCTCCGCGGCCTTGGCCCACGTCTTATGGGTCCCTAGCCTCGAAGCTCGAGCCCACGGCTCAAGTTTCGTGCTCGTGGCGGCGTGAGCTCGTCAAATCAGCGTCTTGGCCACGAAGGTCGCAGCCGCCATGGCTGTGGAGCTCGAGCTCCGTTGGCCATGGTGACCGACATTTTCTCGATTTCCCGCCCGCGATGCAACGCGAGAGAGAGAGGAGAGAGAAATTTCTCCTTTTCTGACTGGTGGGCCCTTGTGCACCATGTGTCGCGCAATAAATGGTAGTCTAGACCACGTCAGATTTACCACGTCTGTACCCAATATTTTCTCATCAGAGAGTTTTCTAGCATTTATGCTACAGTACAACGATTTGACCCCAACATCGTGGGATTAAACCACGATGCTTGGTTTCCCTCCATTCGTTTGCATGGAAGAAGATAATTTTCAAAAGGGAAATGCTTTCTTGACAATACTGTCAAGGACGACACAATCTCAACCGTAGATCCACACACTATCACCACGTGTTTTGCATAAAGTACTCATTGATTGGGAGATCGTACGGTCAGAAATAATTGCAGTACTGTCAAACTGTTAGGCTAATAGTTTCCTTTTCAAGAAGAGAACGAGGTCCAGCGAAAAATAAAGAATCGAATACTTTCCACAAATGAAAAGTAAAAGATTGTTAACCCTACAGTTGATCCTCCATCGACCGCCAAAATCTAAAAGCTGCTTTTGGCTTTTTGATTATGAGACAATCCAGTTGGTTTTCACTTGGGAGCAACCGTTGCCAATCGCCAACCAGCTGTGAGGGCCACTTCTAACAGAAAGAACATTAAATAGATTGATTATATCAACAATGATGGTGTGAAAAATACGTACTAAGTTGCGTCCTTTTAAAAGTAAGTACATCCATGACTAAATCAATCTTAGTATTTCAAAAGAGAAAAATTACCCAAAAAGTCCTAAACCTATTTCAGTTTTACCAATTTAGTTATAAACATTTTTTTTTGCCAATTGAGTCCTAATCCTTTTGCATTAGTGCGAATTCAGTCTATCCGGCCAGGGATGACGTGGCGGTACTGGCGATGACGTGGCAATTTTAAATAATTTTTAAATATTTTTAGAATTTTAAAGTTATTTTTCTTTTCTTTTTCCTTTTTTTTGTTCTTTTTTTTTTTTTCCATATTCTTCCTCCAGCCAGTGATGAAATGGATTTTTTTTTAAATAATGAAAAAATTTGAAAAATATCAAAATATTATTCAAAATTGTCTACGTCAGTGCTGGTCGTGCAACGTCAACAATTTTCGGCCATACGGATTGAATTGGCACAAATGCAAAAGGTATAGGACTGAATTGACAAAAGAAAAGAGCTTATGATTAAATTGACACAATTGCAATAGGTTTAAGATTTTTTTTGGTAATTCTCCCTTTCAAAAGTTATTCTGTCTTTTTCTTTTGATCTTCCAATTTTATCTGCTATTAGGGCTTTCTTTTTCGTACTTTGCATGCAATTTATGTCCTCCCTTGTCATCTCATTGGCGTTCCCTCGAGATAAGTTATTCGACATTTCATACTAGCCGTAATAGGGCTAAGCCAACTTCCAATCTTGTCTACGCGGCAAAGTTATGAATCAGTCGATTTCCGACATTATATTAATTAAAAACTAGAATTGATTTTCTAACAACTTATTTCGTAATTGGATTTGATTATACCATGTCAATAAGGTTTCGAAGCCTATAATGAGAGCCATTATTACATAGCCCGGATACATGCATCATGGGGCTCATCTCCTATTCTTTGAAATTCTATTTTCTTCAGGGATGGAAGTAGGATAGATTTGTACAATGTTAACCTTCAATTACTTCGCAGATCCATCCCAAACCCATTATCGATTTTGATATTGAGGGAGAGAGAAAGAGAGAGGGCCAACGCACATTTGAAAGAGAAGGGGGGAGATGCTGACCAGTCGAACCGAGAAGAAGAAAGAGGAGTGAGGAGAGGGAAAATCATTAGGGTTGTGTTCCTTCTCTTTTGTTTTTGCCCCTTTTTGTTGTATTTTAGTGCGTGGATGAGGTTGACTTTCAGATGATACGTTTAAAGTTTCCGGAAAAAGATCCACCAATCTAGGTTCTAAGGCCCGGGGAAAATGTGGTCATTTTGACAGTTTATCTTTCACAAGAAGCCTACGGAAAAATTTCCAAAAAAGCTTAAATTTATTATAATTGTGCCAATTCAGTTTTAAATCTTTTTTTTGGCCAATTGAATTTCAAACTTTTTGCATTTGTACCGGTTCAATCTATATGGCCAACTTTAGCTGGTTTGAATCAGATAAGTAATGTTCATGCAAAGTTAAAGACGCAATCAACGTCGCGAGTTCGGAATATCTTTGCTTTTCCACTTCATAGCAATAGAGAACGAGAGGGATTTCAAGAATGCATACTGCAGACATGAGCCACGTGTGCACCCCATGTGCACCACTGTGATGCTTTAGGAATTGATAGGCATGCAATAAACAAATCTAAGTGAATATCCAAATAAATATTCCGCATATGACATTATCTACACTTAATAACATGAATAAATCTAAGAAAAGCTTTTCATTTCGAATCCATTGTTCCTCTTGTATCGTGTGTAGTTTAGCGCATTGAAAGTGAAAATGATTTTTTTTTCTTGTGTTTTTGTATTTAGGATATCCCTGTCCTGCAGAGAACAAATAATTTGGAATAGATTTCTTAATTTTGATCGATTATGTCACTTGAGCAAATGAGTCAACGAATATATATATAAATATAATTTCGTGTGTGTGGAAAATTGTCTAAAGAGTCATAAACCTATTGCCTTTCGACCAATTTAGTCCTAATTTTAATTGTGCTAATTGAGTCTTCAACCATTTGACAAATTGACAAATTGCCAATTTTATCCTACTGATCAATTTAGGTCGGAAATTGCTTACGTGAACGCCAGCCGTCCTATGTGATATGGTCGATGGTAATGATTTTTTTTAATCAATTTGTTCAATTATTTTGAAAGTTTTTATTGTTAAATGTCCCTCAAAATTAAGTAAATAGATCCGAAACATATAAAATGCGGTTAATCCTCCTGTTTTTCACCGCTCCACCGGAAATTCCCTTTGCCCATACCGTACTCTAGCTTGGTAATTTCCACCGCCAGTTTAGCATTGAGCCATGGGATTTGACGACGGACTTAAAAAGCCACCTACATACGCTTTACGCCCAATCATTCCGGATAACGGAGAACTCTTATACACCACTAGTGAGCGGAGCGGGCTGAAGTAGTGCTAGTTTCAAAGAGTTCAGAATCGCGAAGATAGGCAGATTTCCTACCCCTCTTTCTTGAAGCCTAACCGCCAAAAGGGTATCGGATTCCTCGATTTTGAGCATCGAATGCGCAGTTAGCCATGGGTGTCCCTAGAAAAAAATTAATTTAATTTTTAGTGAAACCGGGGACTAAATAAAAAATAAAAAATGCAAATAGGTCATTTTGGCCAAAATTGAACAAATTCCCAAGAAAATAGACCCAATTGTAATTCAAGGCATCAGATTCAAATGTCAAAGCTTATAAAAAGTTAAAATTGGAATTAAAAGGACTTGAAATATAATTTTTTGGCTTGATTTTGGTTTATGTTTGTGAAGGAACATGGTGACCCAAACTGAATTTTGAGATTTAATGTGTCCAACGTGAAGAGGGAATAAGAATAAAAATAAAAATATCGACTATTTTTTCATATTTTTTTTGGACATGAATACTATTGTTTCCAATTTTTGGTTATTTTTATAATAAAAATAAATATTAAAATGCCAAAAATACAAAAAATATTTTTTTTGTTCAAAATTGATTCCTAAGGCTAGGCCCAAGGCTTCCAAAGTTGATTTTGTAATTTTATGATTTTTTTATATTTTTAATTAATTTTCTAAAAATAAAATGATTAAAAATCAAGTGTCACCAGTGGGAAGGCTACCCTCATCCTGATCTTCGAGGAGCCACGGCCCTCACAGTCCAGGCACGAGATGGCAATGGATTTCGCCACCAAGTCGCGAAGGCATCGACCACGACCCTTGTCGGCTTCGCTTGAGCCTAGAGAGGGGCGTCGACCCTTCGTCACTGCTGTCGCTGAAGCAGTTTTTTTTTCCTCCCTTTATAATATTTTGCATTTTGTTTTTTCTTCAAATTTCTACATTCAAAATTTTGAGAAATATATTTATTTTCTTTATGTGCTTAATTTCTATGAGTTACATTTAGGATGCCACGTGAGATGCCACCATGGCATTTAACACCAATTTAAGGTCACGCAGGCATCTCTATACAATTTTGCACAAAAAAATATATTGTTCATGAAAATTCACCTCCTCTCTTCTCCAAAGAATCTTAGATATTTCTAAGGGGGATTGAATCACTAGAAAAGGTGAACCACTAATTTTTAGGATTTTGGGGGATGGAACCATCCTCTTGTGAAGGTGAAGGCTATATACAACCCAATGTACTATTTGTCTTTATGTGCAAGAAGTTCTCCAAACCTACACAGTAGAGAGTGCCTTTTCGATAAAAAGAGAGTTTTCTTCGATTTTGTTCCCAAACTTTCCCGACATTTGGTATCAGAGCCACACTTTGCAATCAATAGTTCATGGACCACATTGGCTAGTAAAAAGTATATGGAGGAAATTGAACAAATTGAGAAAATTCAGGGACGAGCAGGTGTCTTTTATCTTTATCCCTAAAAAATAAAGAAGAAGAAAATGGGCCGCAATAACTCATACTTAAATATCGTAAGACAGGCTTATATCAGCCTTTTGGGCCAAGCTCCTGTATCCAAATTTGTGATCATCTGAGGTCAAATTCCAAAGATCTCTTGCACCCACCTTTGGCCCACATTGAGTACGCTGTTTTCGTGGTCTGACAACCATATTGAACTCCAGAGAGTGGCTACATTCATTCATCTTTAGGCAAAATTAAGAAGGTAAAACCTCACGTTACATGACGGTGCTAAATAGATATCAATAGCAAGAGAGTCATTCGTCTCTCTCCCTACGTACTCCTTTTAGCACTCATGCTTTTCTATGAACCATGTTGGTCAACGCATCATGATTTTACAGTCCAAAATCAAATGGATTTAGAGTTCGAGAATTTGTGGTGAATTAGGGCATGTTTGGTAACATTCCAGATTCTTTGATTTTTGTTCTTTTGTTCCCGCGAATAGTAAAAGAGCAGAAATCTATTTGGTAATTTTTCTGTTTCTGAGAACAAATCTATTCCCGGAAACATATTTGGAAGGGAACAGATTTGGAATAGAAACAAGAAGCTAAAAAAACAGTTGTTTCTTTGTTCCTGGGAACAATTTCAAGAAACAAGCTCACTCAAAGAGAAATAAAGTCATTTTAGAAAAATAAACTCAGTGTAACTTAATACTCGTCTTTACAACCACGAGTCCACCGCCTTCAGTCGCCGATGGCCGTCGCCGCCGTCAATCTCCACTGCCGCCCCAGCCGATCTCCACCGCCGCCACCGCCGATCGCCGTCGGTCTCCATCGCCACCGATCGTCCTCAGTCGCCGCCTCCACCACCGCCGATCGTCATCGGTCGTCGTCTCCACCACCGCCGCCGGTCACCTATCACCGCTGCCATCGCCGATTGCTGCTTATCACTGATCACCGCTACTAGTCTCCGCCATTGCTAATTGCCGCCGATCTCTAACACCGCCGATCATTGCCACCGCCATCGGTCGCCACTGCCGCCATTGGTCACCGTTGTCGCCGGTCTCCACCACTGTCAGTCTTCGTCGCCGCCGGTCTCCACCACGCCAATCACCTTCGGTCACCGATCGCCGTTGCCAATCTCCACCACCGTCGGTCCCCGCTGCCTCCATTCACATAATTGGGAATATAAATTTTTAGGGTTGTACCAAATGCATTTTTGTTCTTTTTCTAATGCAAAATAGAAATTTTGTGCATTCATCAAACGCGTTCTTTTGCTCAAAAATTGTTTTCGAGAACAGAATTAGAAAAAATATCATTTCTAGCCAAAAACTGTTCCCGGGAACGGAATTATTACCAAACAGGCCCTTAGCGACCCTTGCGAGCTTCACGGGAAGATTCGGATTGATTGCTTCTGCACCAGATCAGTTATCACAACGACCTTGCATGGCATTCCCATATCAGATTTGGAATAAGTAATAGGTAGGCATAGACTTGTGCTTCGTGTATTTCAAAACTTAAAGGTGTTGGAGAGTGAACACCTCTGAATAAAATTAGAGGGAGAGTGAAAGATTCATAGATGTCGACCTCATGTTCTCATCTCATGAAAATAATGCTGCATTTCTCCAAAACTCTTTCAATGAACTGACCTCACGTTCTCATCTACCTATTTGGTGAGCACCGGCGAGGGCCCCGCTTGCCAGATGTGCAGAGGCAAGCTTAGGCTTTGCCTCGCCAAATCTAGCGAGAGGGGCCCTAATTTTGGCGAGGGTCGGCCTCGGTAGATCTGGCAAGAGGGACTCTCATCATGGCTTGCTCTCGCCCAGGCAAGGCTAGCCATGTCGGCCACTAGTGAAAAAAAAAAAGCAAAAAAGAAAAGCATTCAAAAAAGTTATTCTAAAATTGCAGATATTGTCCATGTCAGCTCTGGCCATACCACGTAGGACGGTCGGTGCCCACATTATCGATTTTCGACCAAAATTGCTTTGATGAACTACATTAACAAATTGTATGTGAGATCATCTTGTGGGACCACTGCCAACTGTTCTAATAGTTTACAAAATCTTACATGGTATCATAGCAGGAGATCCTGAGTTCAAATCTTTTCATGCTTAAAGTGAGATCTTGTGAGAGGTGTAATATAGAGTAAAGTGTGTAGAGTGGGATAGCCTTGGTAGAGGCAGAGCTCGCTTCTGTTGGATGTGCTTGTGTTCAAGCAATCACATCTTTCTGTAATATCTTATTTGATTACTTAGTGGAATCTAGCTAGAGGCTGCTAGTGTGGGAGAGTGGATGTAGGCTTACCAAAAGCCGAACCACAATAATCTCTTGTGCATTGTCTTCTACTCTCTACTCGTCTCTATTTACTGTCTGGTAGAAGCACTGCATGATTCTGTTAACTCCATCCGCTCCTATTAAACTTGAAGTTTTTAATTTCGCATTATTTTATCAAGTTTGATTATATTCACCTATTCACCCCCTCTAGGTGATAGTTCTAGTCAAAACATCACCCTCTAAAAGCTAACAACCCATATAGAACCCATTTATACAAAATATGGGTAAAAAATGGGTTATGAACCCATATTGACACCTCTAGATATGAGGGATACGAGGAAAATCTCGACTATCTAGAAGTGCCACACCAACCAACCGTAGTAAATGAAAGTAACGCCAATGATGAGATTCAAGAAGCTCCCAAAGAATTGATTGATGTAAGTTTGCTTTTCCCTTTTATAACCATATTTTTAAATTTAACACTAGTTTCTCTTGTGTCTATACGCCATTGATTGAGTGCCAATCGACTTAGGCTCCGTTTGTTTTACGAAAAACAACTTTCAAAGATTTTTTTTCCGGATTTTTCGGCGTTTGGTTCGCAGAAAATAAACTAGTCAAGGAAAATATTTTCCACCAATGAAAAAAAAAACGCCTTCAAAAGTGGGAAAAATGATTTCCTCTTTTCAAAAGAAAAAATCATTTTCCCTCGTCTGTCCTCTTTGCACTACTTCATATTCTTTTTCTTTTTAATTATTATTATCATTGTTTTCTTTCCTTTTTTTCTATTTTCTTCCTTCTTCCTCGGTAATGACCGGCCACAAAAAGTGGGTCGGCGAGCTCGAGCTCGCTTGTGGCCGCCATTAGCCGGTTGTAGTGGAGCAAGAAGGAAAACGAAAAAGAAAGAAAATAAAAAATAAAAAATTATTGAAAAAGTCAATTTTATTTTCAAATTTACAGCAATTGTTCATGTTAGCGCTAGCCGTACAACGTAATACGGTTGGTGTCCACATTAACAATTCCCAGCCAAGCGACGACGCGACAAATCAAATTAGATTTTCTTTACCAAACGATGGAAAATATTTTTCAATTCATTTTCAGGTCTCAATCAAACATTGAAAATTATATTTTTTACTTCTCGAAAAATATTTTTGAAAAATATCACATTTTCCGCGAAACAAATAGAGCCTTACTTTGCAAGTATTAGAAGATACACAATCGAACCTCGATCATCCGGCGAAGCCGTGCTGGAAGAAGTACGCCTTCAAATGTACCAGTGGCCACCATGACCTCCATTTTGCTCGGTTATAGTCAATCACCCCCCCCCCCCTCTCTCTCTCTCTCTCTCTCTCTCTCTCTCTCTCTCTCTCAATCAATCAATCAATTTTTCATACAGTGAATCAACCTCTTGCAACCTAATTCTGTTGCAAAAATAGTAATAATTAGGTTATATTTTAGACATTGCACTTTTCTTGTTAGGCTTTTTTTCTTGCAGTATCCGTTCTTGTCAGGTGAATTACTAATAAAAATGATAGATCTATAGCCAAAAGCCATTTCTTTGATGCATAGGAAATGAAAAAAAAAAGAAAAAAGTTTTTCATCGTCTGCGTTTAGATATAACTTGTTGATAATAATGAAAATTATTGACTAATTATTTCGAGCACTATAAATGATTATTTTAAAGATATTTTTTAAATCATTCAATTCAAACAATGACGCAGAGATGTTGATATGCATTTTTTTGAATTAGCGTGAGGGGTAGGGATTAGACATGGCCACGGGCCGGTTTGAGTCTGGAACCGGTCCGGGTCAAACCCGGGCCCGGCCCATTGACAGGACCCGTGGTTCCAAACCGGAACTGGCCCGTGGCTTCCGGGCCCAGTTCCAATTTCTTCAAGCATTGAACCGGGCCCGGAACAGGCGGTTTTGGGCCGGTTCCGAACCGCCAAAAATGGGGATTAAAAAAAAAGAAAAAGAAAAGAGCCATTGCCTCTTTAGCCCCAAAGCCAAAGGTTACTGTTGCCAACGGTCACCTTTTTTTTTTTTTTTTTTTTTTTAATTTCTAACATATTATATATTATAAATACCCATTCCCATCTCTCATTTTTTTTTTCACACAAATTCTCTTTTCATCTCAATTCTCTCAAATTCTCTCAAACTCTCAATTATTTACAACATCCAATTTATTATTTTCTTTTCTTCAATTACATTCTCTAATTCCTTATTTTCTTTATTTATTATCTCCTTCAAAAGCGAAAAATTACCCAAAAAGTCCTAAACCTATTTCATTTTTACCAATTTAGTCATAAATATTTTTTTCCCAATTGAGTCCTAATCCTTTTGCATTAGTACGAATTCAGTCTATCCGGCCAACTTTGGCCGGCCGGGGATGATGTGGTGGTGCCGGTGCTGATGTGGCAATTTTAAATAATATTTTAGTATTTTTAGAATTTTTAAGTTATTGTTATTTTCTTTTTCCTTTTTTTTGTTCTTTCTTTCTCTTTTTTTTTTCCATCTTCTTCCTCCAGCCAGTGATGGAAGAAGATGGATTTTTTTTTGAAAAATAATGAATTTTTTTTAAAAATATCAAAATATTATTCAAAATTGTCCACGTTAGGGCTGGTCTGGTCGCGCAACGTCAGCAATTTTCGGCCATACGGATTGAATTGGCACAAATGCAAAAGATTTATGACTGAATTGACAAAAAAAGGCTTATGATTGAATTGGCACAATTGCAATAGGTTTAAGATTTTTTTTTGGTAATTCTCCCTTTCAAAAGTTATTTTTTCTTTTTCTTGTGATCTTCCAATTTTTCCTGCTATTAGGGCTTTCTTTTTCGTACTTTGCATGCAATTTATGTCCTCCCTTGTCATCTCATTGGCGTTCCCTCGATGTTGGATAGATAAGTTATCCGACATTTCATACTAGCCGTAATAGGGCTAGCCAACTTCCAATCTTGTCTACGTGGCAAAGTTATGAACCAGTCGATTTCCGACATTATATTAATTAAAAACTAGAATTGATTTTCTAACAACTTATTTCGTAATTGGATTTGATTATACCATGTCAATAAGGTTTCGAAGCCTATAATGAGAGCCATTATTACATAGCCCGGATACATGCATCATGGGGCTCATCTCCTATTCTTTGAAATTCTATTTTCTTCAGGGATGGAAGTAGGATAGATTTGTACAATGTTAACCTTCAATTACTCCGCAGATCCATCCCAAACCCATGATCGATTTTGATATTGAGGGAGAGAGAAAGAGAGAGGGCCAACGCACATTTGAAAGAGAAGGGGGGAGATGCTGACCAGTCGAACCGAGAAGAAGAAAGAGGAGTGAGGAGAGGGAAAATCATTAGGGTTGTGTTCCTTCTCTTTTGTTTTTGCCCCTTTTTGTTGTATTTTAGTGCGTGGATGAGGTTGACTTTCAGATGATACGTTTAAAGTTTCCGGAAAAAGATCCACCAATCTAGGTTCTAAGGCCCGGGGAAAATGTGGTCATTTTGACAGTTTATCTTTCACAAGAAGCCTACGGAAAAATTTCCAAAAAAGCTTAAATTTATTATAATTGTGCCAATTCAATTTTAATTTTTTTTTGGCCAATTGAATTTAAAATTTTTGCATTTGTATCAGTTCAATCTATATGACCAACTTTAGCTGGTTGAATCAGATAAGTAATGTTCATGCAAAGTTGAAGACGCAATTAACGTCGCGAGTTCGGAATATCTTTGCTTTTCCACTTCATAGCAATAGAGAACGAGAGGGATTTCAAGAATGCATACTGCAGACATGAGCCACGTGTGCGCCCCATGTGCACCACTATGATGCTTTAGGAATTGATTGGCATGCAATAAACAAATCCATGTGCACCACGTGTGCGCCCCATGTGCACCACTATGATGCTTTGATCGATTATGTCACTTGAGCAAATGAGTCAACGAATATATATATACTCATCTTCTTCTACGGGCTGATACCTGCGCAATAAATGAAGAATTTTATTCTGAGAAAAATTCTGAGATAAGAAATTGGTTTTTTTAAAGAATTCAAAGATCAAGCTAAAGAAATCAAGGACAATTATTATGAATTCATGCGACAGCTTGAAGATCATATATTCTTCTTTGATTGGCTCAAAATTCACTTTCTAAGTGAAAAAGAAATATTTTTTTAGAAAAACAATATAAATGAAAATTAGACGATGGCCAAATCATTGAGTCTAATCATGCATCTCTCAGAAAATTAAAAATTTCTCACAGAGATTCTGAAGTTATAGCTTCACCTTTCAAAGTTCCTTCTGAAAATGAAGAAAAAGGAGTCCAAAAGATAATTGAACAAAACAATTTCACAAATCAATTTGTTCATACTATCGGCTCCCAACTAGACAGAATTGAGTCTTCCATTTCTGTTGCGTCTTCTTCCTCCCAGGTTACTTTCCAGAATACTTTTTCTAAGACTCCTATTTTAAAAGATCCTCTTTTCAAAACATTCGAAATGCCTAAGACTTTTAGCAAAGAATTTGCTACAGCCTTAGCAGATAAAAGAAGAAATCTAAAAATTGGGAAACAAAAACCTCTTGTTTTAGAAACCCCAAAAATTGAAAAACCTTTAATAATTGAAAGTCAATTACATGTTTTGGAAAAAGAAAATTCTGAACCTGAATTGAATAAGCTAATTTGGAAAGAACCTCAAAAATTATATTATTCGAGGGCAACCCCTCCTGATATGATTTTGGAAGAATCTTTCCAACGTGTCCAAAATAAGTATTCCTCAGATGCTATTTATGAATGGAACATAGATGGCACTTCTGAGCAAAACTTAGTCAACATTTTAAACCAAATGATTATGCTTGCTACGACTTATAAAACCACTCCTGACACTTCTGATGAGCAAACCGCATATCTTTTAATTGATGGTTTTACTGGCCAGTTAAAAGGTTGGTGGGATAATTATCTCTCAGAAGAACAAAGAGATGGTATTTTAAAAGCTGTAAAAGTTGACATTGAAGGTCAAACCATTTTTGATGATTACGGTCGTCCTGTCCAAGACGCCGTAAGTACTTTGATTTACTCCATATCCCAACATTTTATAGGCGATCCTTCCATCATTCGTGATCATAACCAAGATTTACTTTCAAACATGAAGTGTAGATCTCTTGGCGAATTTCGTGAATACAAAGATATTTTTCTACAAAGGGTCCTTCTTCGCCCAGACTGCAATAAGCCTTTCTGGAAAGAAAAATTTCTTGCTGGCCTTCCTGTTTTAATAGGAAACAAAGTTCATGATAAGATAAGAGAACAGCATAGGGATCCTACCCCATATGATCTATTATCTTATGGTGAGCTTAATTCTTTCATTTATAAGATTGGTTCACAACTTTGTAACGATATTAAGTTACAAAAGAGACTTAAAAAAGAAAAGATGCTCACTCATTCTTTTCTTGGTGAGTTCTGCCGCCAATTTGATCCATCTTTTTATTTTTCCAAATCCAAGAAATGTTCAGGAAAATGTCCTCCAGACTTTTCTCACAAAAAGAAAAAATCTCATAAGAAGAATAATTCCCTAAAAAATAAAAATTTTCTAAAAAATTTGTTCCTAAACAAACAAGCACTAAAAGAGATTTTAGCAATGTCACATGCTATAATTGTGGAAAGAAAGGCCATACCAAATTTTTTTGCAGATTAAATAAGAAGATAAATGAATTAAGTCGTGATGAAGAAATTCTGAATCTGTTAAATCAATTAATGTTTGATTCTGATAATGAATCCTCTTTCAATATTTCTTCTGATAATGAAGACGGTCTTCAAGTTAACGACATTGAAGATTCAGATTCAGAGTCAGAATTCATTGATAATTTTGAAGAAATTTCTGACAAAACTCCTCAAATAAATGTTTTGACAAAAGAAGAGCAAAATATTTTAGATTCTATTGATAACATTTCTAATATAGAAGATAAGGAAAAGTTTTTGCACAGATTGCACCCTTCATCTTCTTCTCGTTACAATAAGCCTTATAATTTAAATGAAATTTTAAATAGAGGAAAAAAGGCCCAAACCAGACCTTCTAACATCAATGATATTCAATATGAGATAAACCAACAAACAATCGAGATTCGTAATCTCAAAATTTCTCAAATTGAAATGCAAAAAGAAATTCTAGAAATAAAATCAAAAATTTTAAAAGGAAAAGATAAGGAAATATTTGAAGAATCTTCTACTCCTGATAAGAATTTTCTAATGTTACTTTCTAAAGTTACATCAAGAAAATGGTTAATTGATGTTTCAATACAAATTAATAACGAATTCGTTTTGGATACAATTGCCCTTTTTGATACCGGTGTGGATTTAAACTGTATTCGAGAAGGTTTAATCCCTAGCAAATATTTTGAGAAAAATACTAAAAATTTAAAATCTGCTCAAGGTAAACATTTAAAGATAAAATATAAGTTACCTGAAGCTTCAATAATAAAAGAAAAAATTTCAATAAAAACTTTTTCCAGTTAGTAAAAGATTTAAAACAATCTGTGATTTTGGGAATACTTTTTATATCTTTAATACAACCTTTTAAAGTTTTGGAAGATGGTATTGAAACCAAAGTCCTTGGGAAAAAGGTCATTTTCAATTTCATCAAAAAGCCTCAAACAAGGAATTTAAATATTTTGCAAGAACCATTCTATTGCAGAAATAAATTGTTTGATTCATGATAAGGAAAATCATCTTTCCTTTTTAAAAGAAGATCTAGAGTATAAAAGGGTCGAACAAAGCATGTCCAATCCCAATACTCTTAAGAAAATCCGTTCCACAGAATCTTTCATAAAAGAAAACATTTGTTCCTCTTTTCTAAATGCTTTCTGGTCCAGAAAAAAGTATATAATTGACCTGCCTTATGAATCTGATTTTTCTAAAAAAAATATTCCTACTAAGTCCAGGCCGACTCAAATGAATCATGAAATCCTTGAATTTTGCAAAAAAGAAATTCAAGATCTTCTTGATGAAAATTGAATAAGGAAAAGTCAATCTCCTTGGAGTTGTTATGCTTTCTATGTCAATAAAAATGCTGAACTTGAGGGAGGAGTTCCTAGGCTAGTAATTAATTACAAACCTTTGAACGCCGCTCTAAAATGGATAAGGTACCCCATTCCTAACAAAAATGTTATTTTGAACAGATTGCATAATTCAAAAATATTTTCTAAGTTCGATATGCGGTCTGGATTTTGGTAAATTCAGATTGCTGAAAAAGATAGGTATAAAACTACATTCACTGTTCCTTTTGGATAGTTCGAATGGAACGTTATGCCTTTTGGTTTGAAAAATGCTCCATCAGAATTTCAAAGGATCATGAATGACATTTTCAATGCTTATTCTGATTTCATAATTACATACATCGACGATGTTTTGGTGTATTCTCCCAATATAAATTCCCATTTTAAGCATTTGAATATCTTTTTCAAGACTGTCAAAAACAGTGGTCTAGCATTATCTCCTTCCAAGGTCATTTTATGTCAAACCAAAAAAAGGTTTCTTGGTCATCACATACATCTCGGAACTATCATCCCAATTGAAAGATCAATTCAGTTTGCGGATAAATTTCCAGATGAATTGAGAGATAAAACCCAACTACAAAGGTTTTTGGGAAGTCTCAATTATGTGATTGATTTCATTCCGGAAATTAACAAAATTTGCAAACCGTTGCATTAGCGATTGAAAAAGAACCCTCCTCCTTGGAGTTCTCTTCACACTGATACAGTTAAAAAGATAAAAGTTTTTGTAAAAGAAATTCCTTGCCTACATCTTGCCGACCCATCAGCATTCAAAATTGTTGAAACTGATGCCTCGAAAATAGGTCATGGTGGAATCTTAAAACAAAAGAAAAATGATAAAGAGCAAGTTGTTCAATTCATTTCAAAGCATTGGAATGAAACGCAACAAAACTACTCTACCATCAAAAAAGAAATTCTTGCTATCGTTCTTTCTATTTCTAAGTTTCAAGGTGATCTTTTGAACCAAAAGTTTCTTTTGAGAATTGATTGCAAATCTGCGAGGGATATTCTTCAAAAAGATATTTTGAATATTGCTTCTAAACAGATTTTTGCCAGATGGCAAGCTATTCTTTCTGTCTTTGATTTTGATATTGAATTTATTAATGGCAGTTTGAATTCTCTTCCAAATTTTCTCACACGAGAATTTTTACAGGGAAATCATCCTCAACCATGCCTCCCCAAAAAGAAAAAGAAAAAGCAAAATCCGAACCAGCCGAACCGCAGTTCGGGAAACTCACCCCAATAATAAGCTGGCTTGATGCTATCCAGCAACCCCCACCAAAACCACATTTTCTAAGTTCCCCTGCAAAAAATGCTGAGAAATCATCAGCATCTCCACCCCCAAAAGTTACAGAAGTAAATGTCCTTTCAATGATTCCAAAGGAAGCATTGGAGCTCTTACTCCAACAGGCTTTAGATAAGGACAAGCAGGTTTCTGAGTTTGAGGAGGATCAGTCCCCCTCACCTTTAAAAAGAATTGAAAGTATGGTGGTTGTTTCTATAACACCAAAACCTTTAAGCTCAAAAGAAAATACAAAATTCATTTTAAAGACAAACTTCCAAAATATTTCACAGTTGAAAAAGGTTTTTATAATTCTAATCCGAATGTTTTTGCCAGGAACATGTTTGGAGAAAATTGGTTTTTCGCTCCACATGATCTGGGCAAACCTCTTGATTTCTACGAATCCATTTTGGTTGAAATAGGTTCTATAGAATTCAAGCACTTTTCTAATGGCGATGATAATATCAATTATTCTACCGCCGGAATCAAAAGGATCATTCATCCTTCTGAATGGGATTCTAAACCCATAACCCAAAAAAGTTTCAAAGCGAGACTAACCCAGTCTCTCCCTTTCAGAACCAATTATACCTATTTTGATTATCAACAGGCCTGGTGGAATGCCTTTTTTCGCGAAAATTATAACTACAGTCACACTTGGCTGTTCTTTTTTGAGAAAGATGTTGATATCAAAAGCTTCCCTTTCTTGTTTAATAGATGGTGGGATCAGCTTGGTCCCATTCCAGACATTCTACCAGATTTCGCCCAAAAAAGTTACAAATTATTTCTAAGAAATTATAAGCCACAGAAACATGAAGCTTCATTTCCTGTTTCTCTACTTTATTTTCTGTATTTTCGTGTCTCTTGGGTTTCTGCCTGGGAGTTTGGGTACACGAAAACCTCTTTCTGCCCCATAGCTCTAGTTCTTGTACGAAAATACAAAACTAAGTGGTGGGATGGTGCTAAGTTTTTAGATAAGATTTTTGAAGATTCCGTCTCTTCATGGTTAAAAGAAAGAGATGGACCTAGTGCCACCCCTTTTCTGCACAACAGGTCCATTGCTGTTTCGAAACTTGCTTCAACCCAAAATGAAGAATAGTTCTACGAACTGATGAAGCAAGCTGTTGCTGATTATGAAGATTCAAAAAGCTCTTCCCAATGTCACTACAGCGGGAATTCTAATGAAGATGACTGCTATGGAATTGATCTGGGAGCTAATAGTCCCTGACCAATCCAAGACTACCATCCATGATGTAGTTAGTTTTTGTCATAAGTTTCTACGTATTTCTAAGAAATACTGTTCGCTGTACACTATTCTATCTTTTTACTGTTCACTATAGCGGCTTTTCTGAAGTTCCACTGTTGCTATAGGATGCTACCATTTCTTTAAAAAAACCCTCACACTTCAGTCGAAGGGGGGTTTCAATTTTTCACAAGATCTCTCTCTCTCTCTCTCGCTCTCCTCACGAGGCTCTCTCCGATTCATCATCTTTCTAATCCCTCTCACCTACCCTCGAAGAACCAGAGAACCAGAGTTCCTTTCTAAGACCCATACACCCGAACCCTTTCTGAAGATTCTTGAAGCATTTCCCCTGGATCGTAAGACTCCAGTAAGTTTCTAAGCCCAGAAAACCACTCTCTATCCCTATCCTTTCTACCTAGTTCCCTTTCTAAGCCAAGAACATCCCCGTACTACTTTGTTATTCCAGATCTGTTCATTGTCTGCGGATCTCAAAGTTTTTGAAAGTATTTCTAAAGTTTCTGCACTTGTAATCTTTCAAACTTTCCATTTTCTCATGGATTGTTTAGTTTTTTGTATCTTTCTATTCATCATCTTATATATAAGTTTCGCAATCTACATTTCTATGAATGCTCGCGCTTTTATATAGATCTACCCCAGAATTGGACCGCTCTGCCTCCTGTTGGTGGTTCAATCTTTTCTGTCTTTTAATTTCTGCATTCCATGCATACAGGCAGCGGTGAAGATTGATCTGGATCTCCTCTTCCGCTTGGCCTCACACACGTCTCTTTTCATAAGCAATTTATTTAATTTCTGATACCCCGCAATCGGAAGGCCATGCCTCTTGTTGGTGGTCTGCACTTCATGCGAATCCAGTTACTGTTTCCTTTGTTGTTTCTAAGCGTCTACTTTCTACTTTATATAATCGAACTCGTTTGTGAGTTCATTGAATATTTTGATTGGATCCTTGATATTCCGGTAACAGAACTATTCTCGTCTTATTTTAACAAAAGAAGACGTTTGTGATTTCTTAATTTCTAATTAATTAACTCATCCTCCAACTCTTTAGGAGTATTAATACTGTCTATAAGTTATTTATTTCTCTCTTACTAGCATCCTCAGATCCTGTGCCCTTCATGGTATCAGAGCCAAGGGGGAAGGGTTTGTGATTCTTGATTAGCGAGTTTTTGAGATCTGATTTTATTTCGCTGCAATTTTCCCTTTTTTCGAGTGTGGTCCCGGTCGTAAGCCCTTGGAGGTAGTGAATCCGTTGATCAGCACGTCGTCGGTCGGGAAATTGATCGAGAGAAATATCAGCCTCTTGAAAATGAACTTTTTAAGAAAAACAAACTCATCTTCTAACAGTTCAGTATCTAAAGTGTCTCATGACCGAGGCCCTAATTTGAGAGAAGAAATAACCATAGAAGATTTTAATAAATCTATTGAAAATTGGACAATTCCAAAAGTTAAATATGACCAGATTTATGAGAAACAATCTTTTAAAAGGTCAGATTACATAATTTCTACGGAAGAAAGAGACGTTCCACTCTCTTCTTCATACACCCAGATTCATCTTTTAAAGGCCGAATCTTTGAAAAAGCTTAAACAAAAGTTCAATTACATTCACATAGGAATGGTCCAAGTCGGAATCAAACCTTTAATGAAAGAAGGACTGAACACTTTAATCCTCCTTGTCTTAAGGGATTCTCGACTTACCATTTATGAAGAATCAATCCTCAGCACTATAGAGACAAGTCTCTGCAGAGGACCAATCCATTTTGATTGTTCACCAAACCTTACCATTTCTTTAAATGATGAGAAAGTTATGAATTCACTCATTTTACAGATTCAAACTCATAACTACCATATAGATGAAGGCTGTATTCCTATAGCTCTCGTTTATAAGGTTCACTATAAGGCCATGTTTTCTGCATTTGGAAGTAAAGTTTTTAAATCAGTCCGAAAGGAGAAACCCTATTTCTCCAAACGGATATTTCTAAGTCAAAGACCATGATCCCTAAATCCATTCATTGGGATCAGGTAACTCTTCCTGAGCAATGGGAAGTAGAACATCAAGAAGTTCTATGACCTACTGTACAAATTTCTGAACCTACAAATATCATACAACATCCTAAGGGAAAAGTAACAACACAATTCCCTAGAAGGTCGTCTGATATTAGGTCTCATCCTTCTTCCTCATTTCACAGCTTTTCATCTCGAAGATCAGTTGATTTTCACCCTGAGTTACCTCTGATTATTGCTATTCCAAGTAGTAATCGAAGCACTACTCAAAATCCAGTTTTAATAAGACCCAGTACTCCTCCACTAACCAATCTCAGTGGAATCGACACTAGTTCTAGGATTTCTAGACCTGTTTATCAGCAAGAAAGACAGGGTTCTGAATCTCCCGAACCAACTCCTTCTCAAATGGAAAATGATGATCCAGAAGTCTGCACTCTTGAAAAAGTTTTTGAACCAAACAAAACCATTCTAAATGAAGAATTTTATTCCGAGAAAAATTCTGAGATAAGAAATTGGCTTTTTAAAGAATTCAAAGATCAAGCTAAAGAAATCAAGGAAAATTATTATGAATTCATGTGACAGCTTGAAGATCATATATTCTTCTTTGATTGGCTCGAAGATCACTTTCTAAGTGAAAAAGAAATTTTTTTTTAGAAAAATAATATAAATGGAAATTAGACGATGGCCAAATCATTGAGTCTAATCATCCACCTCTCAGAAAATTAAAAATTTTTCACAGAGATTCTGAAGTTATAGCTTCACCTTTCAAAGTTCCTTCTGAGAATGAAGAAAAAGGAGTCCAAAAGATAATTGAACAAAACAATTTCACAAATCAATTTGTTCATACTATCGGCTCCCAACTAGACAGAATTGAGTCTTCCATTTCTGTTGCGTCTTCTTCCTCCCAGGTTATTTCCTAGAATACTTTTTCTAAGACTTCTATTTTAAAAGATCCTCTTTTTAAAACAATCGAAATGCCTAAGACTTTTAGCAAAGAATTTGCTACGGCCTTAGCTGATAAAAGAAGGAATCTAAAAATTGGGAAACAAAAGCCTCTTATTTTAGAAACTCCAAAAGTTGAAAAACCTTTAACAATTGAGAGTCAATTGCATGTTTAAGAAAAAGATGATTCTGAACCTGAATTGAATAAGCTAACTTGGAAAGAACCTCAAAAATTATATTATTCGAGGGCAACCCCTCCTGATATGATTTTGGAAGAATCTTTCCAAAGTGTCCAAAATAAGTATTCCTCAGATGCTATTTATGAATGGAACATAGATGGCACTTCTGAGCAAAACTTAGTCAACATTTTAAACGAAATGATTATGCTTGCTCGACTTATCAAACCACTCCTGATACTTCTGATGGACAAATTGCTTATCTTTTAATTGCTGGTTTTACTGGCCAGTTAAAAGGTTGGTGGGATAATTATCTCTCAGAAGAACAAAGAGATGGTAATTTAAAAGCTGTAAAAGTTGACAATGAAGGTCAAACCATTTTTGATGATTACGGTCGTCCTGTCCAAGATGCCCTAAGTACTTTGATTTACTCCATATCCCAACATTTTATAGGCGATCCTTCCGTCATTCGCGATCATAACCCAGATTTACTTTCAAACATGAAGTGTAGATCTCTTGGCGAATTCGTGAATACAAAGATATTTTTCTACAAAGGGTCCTTCTTCGCCCAGACTGCAATCAGCCTTTTTGGAAAGAAAAATTTCTTGCTGGCCTTCCTGTTTTAATAGGAAACAAAGTTCGTGATAAGATAAGAGAACAACATGGGGATCTAATCCCATATGATCTATTATCTTATGGTGAACTTAATTCTTTCATTTATAAGATTGGCTCACAACTTTGCAACGACAGTTACAAAAGAGACTTAAAAAAGGAAAGAAGCTCACTCATTTTTCTCTTGGTGATTGCTGCCGCCAATTTGATCCATCTTTTGATTTTTCCAAATCCAGGAAATGTTCAGGAAAATGTCCTCTAGACTTTTCTCACAAAAAGAAAAAATCTCATAAGAAGAATAATTTCCCTAAAAAAGAAAATTTTTCTAAGAAATCTATTCCTAAACAAACAAGTACTAAAAGAGATTTTAGCAATATCACTTGCTACAGTTGTGGAAAGAAAGGTCATACTAAAAAATTTTGCAGATTAAATAAGACGATAAATGAATTAAGTCTTGATGAAGAAATTCTGAATTAGTTAAATCAATTAATGTTTGATTCTGATAATGAATCCTCTTCCGATATTTCTTCTGATAATGAAGACGCTTTTCAAGTCAACGACATTGAAGATTTAGATTCAGAGTCAAAATTCATTGAAAATTTTGAAGAAATTTCTGACAAAACTCCTCAAATAAATGTTTTGACAAAAGAAGAGCAAAATATTTTAGATTCCATTGATAACATTTCTGATATAGAAGATAAAGAAAAAAATTTGCACAAATTGCACCCTTCATCTTCTTCTCGTTACGATAAGCCTGATAATTTAAATGAAATTTTGAATAGGGGAAAAAGGGTCCAAACCAGACCTTCTAATATCAATGATATTCAGTATGAGATAAACCAACAAAAAATGGTGATTCGTAATCTCAAGCTTTCTCAAATCGAAATGCAAAAAGAAATTCTAGATATAAAATCTAAAATTTTAAGAGGAAAAGATAAGGAAGTTTCTGAAGAATTTCCTACTCATGATAAGAATTTTCTAATGTTACTTTCTGAAGTTACATCAAGAAAATGGTTAATTGATGTTTCAATACAAATTAATAAGGAATTTGTTTTGGATACAATTGCCCTTTTTGATACTGGTGTGAATTTAAACTGTATTCGAGAAGGTTTAATCCCTACCAAATATTTTGAGAAAACTACTGAAACTTTAAAATCTGCTCAAGGTCAACATTTAAAGATAAAATATAAGTTACTTGAAGCTTCAATAATAAAAGAGAAAATTTCAATAAAAACCTCTTTCATGTTAGTAAAAGATTTAAAACAATCAGTAATTTTGGGAACACCTTTTATATCTTTAATACAACCATTTAAAGTTTTGGAAGATGGTATTGAAACCAAGGTCCTTGGCAAAAGGAATATTTTCAACTTCATAAAAAAGCCTCAAACATGGAATTTAAATATTTTGCAAGAGCATTCTATTGCAGAAGTAAGTTGTTTGATTCATGATAAGGAAAATCATCTTTCCTTTTTAAAAGAAGATCTGGAGTATAAAAGGATCGAACAAAGCTTGTCCAATCCTAATACCCTTCATAAAATCCTTTCCACAGAATCTTTCATAAAAGAAAACATTTGTTCCTCTTTTCCAAATGCTTTCTGGTCCAGAAAAAAGTATATAATTGACCTGCCTTATGAATCTGATTTTTCTGAAAAAATATTCCTACTAAGGCCAGGCCGACTCAAATGAATCATGAAATCCTTGAATTTTGCAAAAAAGAAATTCAAGATCTTCTTGATGAAAATTGAATAAGGAAAAGTCAATCTCCTTGGAGTTGTTCTGCTTTCTATGTCAATAAAAATGCTGAACTTGAGAGAGGAGTTCCCAGGCTAGTAATTAATTACAAACCTTTGAACGCCGCTCTAAAATGGATAAGGTACCCCATTCCTAACAAAAAAGATCTTTGGAACAGATTGCATAATTCAAAAATATTTTCTAAGTTCAATATGAAGTCTGGATTTTGGCAAATTCAGATTGCTGAAAAAGATAGGTATAAAACTGCATTCACTGTTCCTTTTGGATAGTTCGAATGGAACGTTATGCCTTTTGGTTTGAAAAATGCTCCATCAGAATTTCAAAGGATCATGAATGACATTTTCAATGCTTATTCTGATTTCATAATTACATACATCGACGATGTTTTGGTGTATTCTCCCAATATAAATTCCCATTTTAATCATTTGAATATCTTTTTCAAGACTGTGAAAAACAGTGGTCTGGCATTATCTCCTTCCAAGGTCATTTTATGTCAAACCAAAATAAGGTTTCTTGGTCATCACATACATCTCGGAACTATCATCCCAATTGAAAGATCAATTCAGTTTGCGGATAAATTTCCAGATGAATTGAGAGATAAAACCCAACTACAAAGGTTTTTGGGAAGTCTCAATCATGTGATTGATTTCATTCCTGAAGTTAACAAAATCTGCAAACCATTGCATCAGCGATTGAAAAAGAACCCTCCTCCTTGGAGTTCTCTTCACACTGATACAGTTAAAAAGATAAAAGTTTTTGTCAAAAAATTCCTTGCCTACATCTTGCCGACCCATCAGCATTCAAAATTGTTGAAATTGATGCCTCGAAAATAGGTCATGGTGGAATCTTAAAACAAAAGAAAAATGATAAAGAGCAAGTTGTTCAATTCATTTCAAAGCATTGGAATGAAACGCAACAAAACTACTCTACCATCAAAAAAGAAATTCTTGCTATCGTTCTTTCTATTTCTAAGTTTCAAAATGATCTTTTGAACCAAAAGTTTCTTCTGAGAATTGATTGCAAATCTGAGAAGGATATTCTCCAAAAAGATATTTTGAATATTGCTTCTAAACAGATTTTTGCCAGATAGCAAGCTATTCTTTCTGTCTTTGATTTTGATATTGAATTTATTAATGGCAGTTTGAATTCTCTTCTAGATTTTCTCACACGAGAATTTTTACAAGGAAATCATCCTCAACCATGCCTCCCAAAAAAGACAAAGGAAAAGCAAAACCCGAACCAGCCGAACCCCAGTTCGGGAAACTCACCCCAATAAGAAGCTGGCTTGATGCTATCCAGCAACCCCCACCAAAACCACATTTTCTAAGTTCCCCTGCAAAAAATGCTGAGAAATCATCAGCATCTCCACCCCCAAAAGTTACAAAAGAAAATGTCCTTTCAATGATTCCAAAGGAAACCTTGGAGCTCTTACTCCAACAGGCTTTAGATAAGGATTAGTAGGTTTTTGAGTTTGAGGAGGATCAGTCCCCCTCACCCTTAAAAAGAATTGAAAGTAAGGTGGTTGTTTCTACAACACCAAAACCTTTAAGCTCAAAAGAAAAATCAAAATTCATTTTAAAGACAAACTTCCAAAATAATTTCACAGTTGAAAAAGGTTTTTATAATGATAATTCGAATGTTTTCGCCAGGAACATGTTTGGAGAAAATTGGTTTTTCGCTCCACATGATCTGGGCAAACCTCTTGATTTCTACGAATCCATTTTGGTTGAAACAGGTTCTGTAGAATTCAAGCACTTTTCTAATGGCGATGATAATATCAATTATTCTACCGCCAGAATGAAAAGGATCATTCATCATTCTGAATGGGATTCTAAACCCATAACCCAAAAAAGTTTCAAAGCGAGATTAACCCAGTCTCTCCCTTTCAGAACCAGTTACACCTGTTTTGATTATCAACAGGCCTGGTGGAATGCCTTTTTCTGCCAAAATTATAACTACAGTCACACTTGGCTGTTCTTTTTTGAGAAAGATGTTGATATCAAAAGCTTCCCTTTCTGGTTTAATAGATGGTGGGATCAGCTTGGTCCCATTCCAGACATTCTACCAGATTTCGCCCAAAAAAGTTACAAATTATTTCTAAGAAATTATAAGCCACAGAAACATGAAGCTTTATTTCATGTTTCTCTCCTTTATTTTCTGTATTTTCGTGTCTCTTGGGTTTCTACCTGGGAGTTTGGGTACACGAAAACCTCTTTCTACCCCACAACTCTAGTTCTTGTACGAAATACAAAACTAAGTGGTGGGATGGTGCCAAGTTTTTAGATAAGATTTTTGAAGAATCCGTCTCTTCATGGTTAAAAGAAAGAGATGGATCTTGTGCCACCCCTTTTCTGCACAATAGGTCCATTGCTGTTTCGAAACTTGCTTCAACCCAAAATGAAGAACAGTTCTACGAACTGATGAAGCAAGCTGTTGCTGATTATGAAGATTCAAAAAGCTCTTCCCAATCTTACCACAGTAGGAATTCTAATGAAGATGACTGCTATGGAATTGATCTGGGAGCCAATAGTCCCTGACGAATCCAAGACTACCATCCATGATGTAGTTAGTTTTTGTCATAAGTTTTTACGTATTTCTAAGAAACACTGTTCACTGTTCACTATTTCATCTTTTTACTGTTCATTGTAGCGGCTTTTCTGAAGTTCCATTGTTGCTACAGGATGCTACCGTTTCTTTAAAAAGACCCTCACACTTCAGTTGAGGGGGGATTTCAATTTTTCACAAGATCTCTCTCTCTCTCTCTCTCTCTCTCTCTCTCTCTCTCTCTCTCTCTCTCTCTCTCTCTCTCTCTCTCTCTCTCTCTCTGTCCTCACGAGGTTCTCTCCTATTCATCATCTTTCTAATCCCTCTCACCTACCCTCGGAGAACCAGAGAACCGGAGTTCCTTTCTAAGACCCATACACCCGAACCCTTTCTGAAGATTCTTGAAGCATTTCTCCTGGATCTTAAGACTCCAGTAAGTTTCTAAGCCCAGAAAACCACTTTCTATCCCTATCATTTCTACCCAGTTCCCTTTCTAAGCCAAGAACATCCCCGATCTACTTTGTTATTCCAAATCTGTTAATGGTCTGCGGATCTCAAAGTTTTTGAAAGTATTTCTGAAGTTTTTGCACTTGTCTTCTTTCAAACTTTCAATTTTCTCATGGATTGTTTAGTTTTTTGTATCTTTCTATTCATCATATTGTATATAAGTTTCGCAATCTACATTTCTATGAAAGCTCGCGCTTTTATATAGATCTACCCCAGAATCGGACGGCTCTGCCTCCTGTTGGTGGTTCGATCTTTTCTGTCTTTTAATTTCTGCATTCTATGCATACAGCCCGCGGTGAAGATTGATCTGGATCTCCTCTCCCGCTTGGCCTCACACACGTCTCTTTTCATAAGCAATTTATTTAATTTCTGATACCCTGCAATCGAAAGGCCGTGCCTCCTGTCGATGGTCTACACTTCATGCGAATCCAGTTACTGTTTCCTTTGTTGTTTCTAAGCGTCTACTTTCTACTTTATATAATCGAACTCGCTTGTGAGTTCATTGACTATTTTGATTGGATCCTTGATATTCCAGTAACAGAACTATTCTCATCTTAGTTTAACAAAAGAAGACATTTGTGATTTCTTAATTTCTAATTAATTAACTCATCCTCCAACTCTTTAGGAGTATTAAAACTTTCTATAAGTTATTTCCTTTCTCTCTTACTAGCATCCTCAGATCCTGCTCCCTTCATGGTATCAAAGCTAAGGGGGAAGGGTTTGCAATTCTTGATTAGCGAGTTTTTGAGACTACCATTCATAGAAATGTAGATTGCGAAACTTATAAACAAGATGATGAATAGAAAGATACAAAAAACTAAACAATCCATGAGAAAATCGAAAGTTTGAAAGATTACAAGTGCAGAAACTATAGAAATACTTTCAAAAACTTTGAGATCCGCAGACCATGAACAGATCTGGAATAACAAAGTAGAACAGGGATGTTCTTGGCTTAGAAAGGGAACTGGGTAGAAAGGATAGGGATAGAAAGTTGTTTTCTGGGCTTAGAAACTTACTGGAGTCTTAAGATCCAGGAGAAATGCTTCAAGAATCTTCAGAAAGGGTTCGGGTGTATGGGTCTTAGAAAGGAACTCCGGTTCTCTGGTTCTTCGAGGGTAGGTGAGAGGGATTAGAAAGTTGATGGATAGGAGAGAGCCTCGTGAGGAGAGAGAGAGAGAGATCTTCTGAAAATTGAACCCCCCTTCGACTGAAGTGTGAGGATCCTTTTAAAGAAATGGTAGCATCTTGTAGCAACAGTGAAACTTTAGAAAAGCCGCTACAGTGAATAGTAAAAAGACGGAATAGTGTACAGTGAACAGTGTTTCTTAGAAATACGTAGAAACTTATGACAAAAACTAACTACATCATGGATGGTAGTCTTGGATTCGTCAGGGACTATTGGCTCCCAGATCAATTCCATAGCAGTCATCTTCATTAGAATTCCCGCTGTGGTGAGATTGGGAAGAGCTTTTTGAATCTTCATAATCAGCAACAGCTTGCTTCATCAGTTCGTAGAACTGTTCTTCATTTTGGGTTGAAGCAAGTTTCGAAACAGCAATGGACCTATTGTGCAGAAAAGGGGTGGCACAAGAGCCATCTCTTTCTTTTAACCATGAAGAGACGGATTCTTCAGAAATCTTATCTAAAAACTTGGCACCATCTCACCACTTAGTTTTGTATTTTCATACAGGAACTAGAGTTGTGGGGCAGAAAGAGGTTTTCGTGTACCCAAACTCCCAAGCAGAAACCCAAGAGACACGAAAATACAGAAAATAAAGGAGAGAAACAGGAAATGAAGCTTCATGTTTCTGTGGCTTATAATTTCTTAAAAATAATTTGTAACTTTTTTGGGCGAAATCTGGTAGAATGTCTGGAATGGGACCAAGCTGATCCCACCATCTATTAAACAAGAAAGGGAAGCTTTTGATATCAACATCTTTCTTAAAAAAGAACAGCCAAGTGTGACTGTAGTTAAAATTTTGGCGGAAAAAAGGCATTCCATCAGGCCTGTTGATAATCAAAATAGGTGTAACTAGTTCTGAAAGGGAGAGACTGGGTTAATCTCGCTTTGAAACTTTTTGGGTTATGGGTTTAGAATCCCATTCAGAATGATGAATGATCCTTTTGATTCTGGCAGAAGAATAATTGATATTATCATCGCCATTAGAAAAGTGCTTGAATTCTACAGAACCTGTTTCAACCAAAATGGATTCGTAGAAATCAAGAGGTTTGCCCAGATCATGTGGAGTAAAAAACCAATTTTCTCCAAACATGTTTCTGGCGAAAACATTTGGATTATCATTATAAAAACCGTTTTCAACTATGAAAATATTTTGGAAATTTGTCTTGAAAATGAATTTTGATTTCTCTTTTGAGCATGTGGGTTTTAGTGTTGAAGAAACAAGCACCCTGCTATCAATTCTTTTTAAAGGTGAAGGGGACAGGGTCTCCTCAGGTTCATAAATCTGTTTATCTTTTTCCAATGCCTGTTGGAGTAGGAGCTCCAAGGTTTCCTTATGAATCATTGAAAGGACACTTTGTTTTGTGACTTTCGAGGGAGAGGATGCCGATGGCTTTTCAGCAGCCTTTTGAGGGGAACTTAGAAAATGTGGTTTTGGTGGAGGTTGCTGGATAGCATCAAGCCAGCTTCTTATTGGGGTGAGTTTTTCGAACTGAGGTTCGGCTGGTTCGGCTTTTGCTTTTCCTTTGTCTTTTTGGGGAGGCATGGTTGAGGATGATTTCCCTGTAAAAATTCTCATGTGAGAAAATCTGGAAGAGAATTCAAACTGCCATTGATAAATTCAATATCAAAATCAAAGACAGAAAGAATAGCTTGCCATCTGCCAAAAATCTGTTTAGAAGCAATATTCAAAATATCTTTTTGGAGAATATCCTTTGCAGATTTGCAATCAATTCTTAGAAGAAACTTTTGGTTCAAAAGATCACTTTGAAACTTAGAAATAGAAAGAACGATAGCAAGAATTTCTTTTTTGATGGTAGAGTAGTTTTGTTGCGTTTCATTCCAATGCTTTGAAATGAATTGAACAACTTGCTCTTTATCATTTTTCTTTTGTTTTAAGATTCCACCATGACCTATTTTCGAGGCATCAATTTCAACAATTTTGAATGCTGATGGGTCGGCAAGATGTAGGCAAGGAATTTTTTTGACAAAAACTTTTATCTTTTTAACCGTATCAGTGTGAAGAGAACTCCAAGGAGGAGGGTTCTTTTTCAATCGCTGATGCAATGGTTTGCAGATTTTGTTAACTTCAGGAATGAAATCAATCACATAATTGAGACTTCCCAAAAACCTTTGTAGTTGGGTTTTATCTCTCAATTCATCTGGAAATTTATCCGCAAACTGAATTGATCTTTCAATTGGGATGATAGTTTCGAGATGTATGTGATGACCAAGAAACCATATTTTTGTTTGACATAAAACGACCTTGGAAGGAGATAATGCCAGACCACTGTTTTTTACAGTCTTGAAAAATATATTCAAATCCTTAAAATGAGAGTTTATATTGGGAGAATACACCAAAACATCGTCGATGTATATAATGATGAAATCAGAATAAGCATTGAAAATGTCATTCATGATCCTTTGAAATTCTGATGGAGCATTTTTCAAACCAAAAGGCATAACGTTCCATTCGAACTATCCAAAAGGAACAGTGAATGCAGTTTTATACCTATCTTTTTCAGCAATCTGAATTTGCCAAAATCCAGACTTCATATTGAACTTAGAAAATATTTTTGAATTATGCAATCTGTTCCAAAGATCTTTTTTGTTAGGAATGGGGTACCTTATCCATTTTAGAGCGGCGTTCAAAGGTTTGTAATTAATTGCTAGCCTAGGAACTCCTCTCTCAAGTTCAGCATTTTTATTGACATAGAAAGCAGAACAACTCCAAAGTCACATAATCATTTCTGTTTGATCACGAGCTTCGATTTCAATGGTCAAATGGAGTCTACTTTTAAAAACCTTTGCAACTGATACAATATGACCGTTTTCTGGGTAAATTTCAATCAAAAGATTATGTGCGGTCTACTTCCTGTTGAGAAAACCTTCCCTCTGAATATTTTGATTCTGACAAAACTATCCTCTTTGTAAAAGAATCTGGTTTATACAAATAATTTATTATTGCAGGCGATGAGCATGTGAACAAAAGCTTTATAATGTTCCATAACTGGCGTTCAGACTCAAGGAGTAGTCGTCGTACACTTGCTTCAGAGATAGTCGAAGTCCAGTATTTAGAAGGAGAATTGTGCTGCCTCTGAAGACTTCAGAAGGAAGTTTGCGCTGCCTCTGAAGACTTCAGAAGGAGGTTTGTGTTGCCTCTGAGGACTTATCTCGAGAAGATTTATGTGACATGTCAGCAAGGACTTTGCAGAAGCTTAGAATCACTGTTCTAATCTATTAAGATTCAGAGAGTCTCTTTGGTTCAAAAGACTGCTTCTGAACAACGTTCAGATTCTGCATTATCTCGCTACCAGATTCTGAAGACCCACGTTTGGCAGGTTTCCGGTTTGGTCGCGTCTTTTTATGGAAGTCTGTAAGATTTGACTGACAGGATTATTTTCCAATCAAATCAGGAGAATATCCTCGATTGGATATTACCTTCCATGGACAAGATATCTTGGAGTTTTGGATGAACTCTATTTATGGAAACTGAAGATTTGGTTGTATGGGCGACTGAATCTGAAGGGTTCAAACTCTACTCCAACGGCTACTGGATCTTCCTATATATAGTCTCGGTCAATCAAAATTGATGGTGCCAATCAGAGATTGAGGAGCGATCCTTTGAAGGACCTTGGTAACGGCTAGTTCAAGGTCGAAGGAGTATAAAAGAAGATCAATGGTGATTGTTACGAGAGAGTTCAAGAACTTAAAATTCCAAAGTACTGAGTTGTTCAGATTCACATTCTCTTGTTCTTGTGAGCTTAAAATTCTCAGTCTTGAGAGGTTCCTTTGTAAGAGTAATTAGAGTGACATCTCTTGTAATCTTTCATCGACTCATAGTGGAATCCAGCCGATCGGCTGTCATCGTGGGAGAGTGGACGTAGGCTTGCTAAAGCTGAACCACTATAAACATTGCGTGCAATTTCTCTTTCCCTAAACTCATCTTGTTGTGTTTAGTTTATCTGCACATCTTTTTTCTAATCTTATTCAGTTTATATTCTGAACCTATTAATTTCCGCATTAAATCTCAAGAACTGTTCAGAATCACCTATTCACCCCCCCCTTTAGGTGATATTGCTAGTTCCAACACTTCCATCCTTGAACACTGCATTGATCGTCATCTCACTTCACCATGACTAGTTGCCAAAAAGATGTTTTTGCTTTGTTCAATAATAAAGTAGAAGATCGTTCTCAGGATTTTTACATGTTGACACTAGAGACAATTTCTCCTTTTCTTATTCAAACAAGACTGGCTAGCTAGCTAGCTTCTTATTATTAATTAACATGCATATCTTGTCCGGCTATCAAGTTGCCACGTATAAAATTTCTATTAATGATTGAGACGAAATGTGAAACGAATCTTACAGATAATAGTCTCGACAAATGTAGGAGTTCTTCTTAGACCCATTTACATAAAAAAAAGTTTGCCTAAGTTCGATTAACATTTGTAATTTTATTCATGAGATTATTGGGCAAGGGATCACGTTGCATGAACTTTCATGCATGTCCTTGGACTCTATAAAAAGGACGACGACTACGTGTCTCGTTTTAAACATGTATTTGTCTAAGCCGTGACGTGTGGGGACGAGTTGTCTGACAATTATTTGTCGCTGAAACTTCACAGGGAGGGACGATTTTCTAGGATTTCTGCTACTGTACGATGATTCCAACCCCCACATCATGGGAAAAAAAATTAAACGACGATGATTAGTTTCCCTCCATTCCTTTGCAAAGAAGAAGGAAAATTCCACAAGAGAACAAGGTCCATCGAGAGATGAAGAATAAAATACCTCTAAAAAAGTAAGGGTATTTTACGACTATTCTTTGGTAGATGAAAAACGAGTATTGGATAGATTGATTTTATAAATAATATGCGGTCTGAAAAAAATGTACCAAGTTACGTATTTTTAATACTAAGCGTTGATGTTTGTTTGTAAAACAAACAAAAAGTGTCTTTTTCTGCGATTGTTCTATAATAATTATCCGGCTGTATTAGAAGTATACACCGACACTAGTTGGATTACAAGTATGAGAGATAAACATTCCATTTCTGGATGGATCTTCGCATTAGATGGATGTGTTGTATCTTGGGTGAGCAAAAAATAAACATGCATAACTCACTCCACAATGAAATCTGAATTTATTGCTTTAGCAGTAACTGGGAAAGAGATTGAATAGATTAGAAATTTATTGTTGGACATTAAGTTATAGCCTAGTCCCACGCCTCCTATTTCTACTCACCGTGACCGTCAAGCTACTTTGGCAAGGGCTTATAGTAGCACCTATAATAACAAGTCTATACATATTAGTCTAAGACATGAGTACATGTACAATTGTTTCAGGATAGTACTAGGTCTAGCAAGAATCTATCTTATCCTTTTATAAAGGCTCCACCAAGAGATGTGGTAAAGATGATGTCAAAAGAAATTGGGATGAAACCCTTTGACTAAAATCACCAGTAATGGTAACTTGACATAATACTATTATATCACTAGTTATATGATTTAATGAGTAAAAATAAGTTACTGAAAGTGGTTATTTGATACTGACACTAGCCCGTACATGAGAAGTCAATATTGCATTTTACGTCATTGGAGGCTGAGTTATAATCTTACAAATTAGTAACGTGTTGATTAATAACAGAAACACATGGTAAATACTTCACCTACGTGGGCTTAGAAGTGGTGCCGCTTCTTACAAAAGTTAGGGTTACTTCCTAGAGAGCTTATGAAACATGAACAAGTACAAGGCCATAATTAGTGCTGAGTATTATGAACTTCTCGTTGAAGATAAGATGTTAGTATATGTGCGGTATATTCGACCCTATTATTTAAAATGACAAGTTTAAAGTTACAGTTACTTGTAACTGTACTTGGACCAAATAAAGGTTTAACTCAAAAATGACCTTTATGTATGTATGTTAATCTCATGAAAATTTGGGCTATATTTAATTTTTAAATTTTATTTAGAAATCATGTTTTACAAATAAAGTGGGGGATTGTTGATGTTTGTTCATAAAACAAACAAAAGGTGCATTTTTCTTGTCCCACATAAGAAAGATGGGGAGGGTAAGACACTTTATAAGTGAAATGCCTTTTTAGGCTTTCAAATGAAGAAAATGGGCTAAGTGGGTTGGACCAAAAGTGCATTTTATCGATTGAGATTTTGTTGTATCCCGAAGGATTTCCATAGATTTATTGTATTGTATTGCATTAAGTTAAGGGTCGCACTATTTCCACTCCAACTTTGGCTTTGACACTCCTTGTTGTTACAGTATCTTCACCATATTACCCGTATTGTCCCTCTTTTATTTATTGGTTCATTTTCTTTACTTACGGGTCCCACGTTGTTCCTCCTCCTTCTTCTCTGTACTTGAACTTTCTCCTTTCGGCTCGTGGTGATTGCCCATTTGACCACGTACCTCCCCTTATTACTCTGTTTCCGATGTTCATCTATCCTTTTCTTTCCTTGTTGTCCCTCTACTGGGAAGATAAAGAGCTAGCCTCTCTCTTCTCCGAAGAAGAGCCAAAGGATATGCATTCAAATATGGAAAATGACCTTTCTCTATGAAAAGTCGTCCATGTCGGTCATCTACCTTTCTCTACGATGGAGTAACTACCGCAGAGACCACTTCGGAGGCGACTGCTCTCTCCCCCCTGAAACACCACACTCTAGCACTCCTCACATGTGATCTGAGACTCGAGCCCCTTAGTATTTTCTTCTCCTCCTTGCATGGCTCAGCTTGGTATTACTCGTACATGATAGCTGTACACGTGAAAACGAAAGACAGAAGAAATTGTTATTATGATAATACTGGATTACATCAATATGTATAGCTCACTAATAATGAATAAGACTAAAATACCCTTGCCAACAAATAACCCAATAATTAACATTTCAACACTCCCCCTCAAGTTGGTGCATAAACATAAAAAAGCCCCAACTTGTTGCACAAAGTAATCACTCTACTACCCCGCAATGACTTCGTGAAAAGATCAGCAAGTTGATCCTCAGTCCGTGTGTATTGAAGTGTTATTTCCTTGTTCTGAATCTTTTCTCGTACAAAATGGCAATCTACTTCAATATGCTTTGTGCGCTCATGAAAGACTGGATTTGAAGCAATATGCATAGCAGACTGATTATCACAACACAGAACTAAGGGAGCTGATGATGACATACTGAGTTCGGATAACAACATCCTCAACCAAAGCAACTCGCTAGTCACATGAGCCATGGCCCGATATTCCGCCTCTGCACTTTATCGAGACACAACCTGTTGCTTCTTACTTTTCCAACTCACAAGATTGCCACCCAAGAAAACACAATAGCCAGAAGTCGATCTCCTATCAATAGGACACCCAGCCCAATCAGCATCAGAGTAGCCAGTAACACTAAGATGTCCATTATTCTTGAACAAAAGGCCTTTACCCGGTGCTCCCTTCAAGTACTTAACAACACGTAGCACTACCTCCCAATGTGTAGTGCGAGGAGCACTCATAAACTGACTAACCACGCTAACAGCAAAAGAAATATCCGGTCTAGTGACAGTTAAATAGTTGAGCTTACCCACTAGCCTCTGATACTTGCTCGGATCATGAAGTAAGTCTCCATGTTCTGCATCAAGCTTCACATTAGGATCCATTGGAGTATCGACAGGCTTCGCTCCAAGAAAACCAACCTCACTCAGAATATCTAGAACATGTTTTCGCTGTGATAATGAGATACCATCACGTGAGTAGGCCACCTCAATGCCTAAGAAATACCGCAGAGAACCCATATCTTTTGTGCTGAACTCTGTTTGTAAAAATTATTTCAACTTTTGTTTACCTGCAGAATCACTACCAGTTATGATAATATCGTCCACATACACAACCAAGAGCACACACCCCCTAGGAGAAGTGGAGCAAAACACAGAATGGTCCACGGTACAACGCCGCAAACCGAATCGAATAACTGCATCACTGAAATGACCAAACCAGGCACGAGGAGACTGTTTCAAATCATATAATGTCTTGCGTAGGTGACAAACACCAGTAGGCTCCCCCTGAGCAACAAATCCCGAGGGTTGCTCCATATATACCTCCTCGGTCAAGTTGCCATGAAGAAAGACATTCTTGACATCAAGCTGATGAAGAGTCCAACCATATTGAACAACAAGAGAGATGAAAACACGAATGGAAGGTATCTTTGCGACAGGAGAGAATGTATCATCATAATCAACTCCATAGGTCTGGGTGTAACCTTTGGCAACCAAACGCGCCTTCAGAAGCTCAACAGACCCATCATGTTGAAACTTAACCGTGAACACCCAACGACACCCCACGACCTGTTTGCCATCAGGTAACGGTGTAAGCTGCCATGTCCCATTATCCTGTAGCGACTGCATTTCATCCTCCATAGTCCGCCGCCAACCTAGATGGGCAAGAGCCTCTGCAACAGTACTTGGCACGGACACAGCAGATAAAGAAGCAACAAAGGAGGAATATGTAGGAGAAAGACAATCGTAGGATAAAAATTGAGAAAGAGGGTGACGAGTGTGTGTCTGACAAGATAAACCAATATAGGGAGCCAATCGAGAATTGGGTTGACCGACACAAGAACGCGTACCTTTGCGCAATGCAATGGGAATATCAATAGTAGAATCAGGCTTAGAAGAAACTGGCAGATCAGAGGCTGGGACATGAATTGGTGGAGACATATGCATGCCCAATGCGGGCGGCAATTGTACTACATCATGTTGAACAGGATGGCGTCGTTGAAAGGTCCGGTCGAAAAAATGAAAATTGGGCGATGGCCCGGGCACCCCCATCAAGGAGATAGGCGGCAGTGGAGCTGTGGCCAAGGAAAAAATATCTTCGGAAGGAGTCACCAGTTGGTCAATAGAGGAGTAATATGACTGGTCCTCGAAGAAGGTCACATCTGCCGAGACATACAACCGTCAACTAACCGGACTATAACACTTGTACCCTTTTTGAGTTCGAGCGTACCCAAGAAACACACACTTGTCAGCCCGTGGATCGAGCTTATCATGACCAGGACCAAGACGATGTACAAAACAAACACACCCAAACACACGGAGTGGTAAAGAAAAAAGTGGACTCGTAGGATGGAGAGTACAAAAAGGTATACTCCCATGAAGCACATATGATGGAAGACGATTTATGAGATAGCATGCTATAAGAATAACATGCCCCCAGAACATTTTGGGGAGATTCATATGAAAAAGTAGGCAATGAGCAACATCCAAGAGATGACGATTTTTTCGTTTCGTCACCCCATTCTGTTGGGGAGTATAGGGACAAGATGTCTGATGCAAAATCTCATGAGTTATAAGAAATGATTGAAAACCAGAGGAAATAGCCATATATTCTTTGGCATTATCAGAATGCAGACATTTAACAGAAACATGATACTGATTTAGAATCTCAAAGTAAAACATACGGAAACAAGAAAAAACTTCAGTTCGATCTTTTATTAAATATAACCACGTTATGTGGGAATAATCATCCACAAATGTAACAAAATACTTGTAACTAGACATATCTTTGACACGACACGGTCCCTAAACATTAGAATGGACCAACTCAAAAGGACTAGACACATGACTCTGGACACAGGAAGGAAAAGACACCCGATGATGTTTTCCAACTTGACAAGCATCACACTGGATAGGACTCATGGACTCTGAAGCGTGTCAGACGGGGGATGACCCATATGACAATGCATCTGAAAGAAGTCGGAGGTGGTACTCTTCTGAACAGCAGCAGCAATAAGATCTTTGTTCAGGTAGTACATCCCATTATACTCATGCCCTCCACCAATCGTCCGTCCGATCCTCAGATCCCGAAAGGTACAACGAGTAGAGGTTAATGTCACAGAACAATTCAAATCTCTGGTAAGGGAACTAACAGAAAGCAAGTTACATGGGAAAACTGGTAAATGGTAAACAGATGAAAGAGAAAGAGAGGGACTCAAGGTTACATCCCCTTGACCAGTGATATGGGACTGTGAACCGTCAACAAGTGTAACAGAACTAGGAGACATAGAGGTAATACCAGACAATAAGTTACAATTACCGATCATATGATTGGTGGCACCCGAGTCTACGACCCAGGAAGTGGGCGCAGTAGAGAGTAAACAAGACGGATTACCTAAAGAAGTCTGTCCCAAAGTAGCAGTAGGAGCGCAGGATTCCACCACTTGGTTGGGACGCACTAAGGACTCATTCTCGGCGCGAGATATCATAATGGTGCTAGGCAACTCTTGTGACTGATTAGGAACCTTATGCACTGGAGACTCAACAACATTGGCATATGCAGCCTGTGGATGAAGCTTGAGATGTAGGGTATAGCAATAAGCCTCAGTATGGCCAGCTCGTTGACAGTGGTTGCAATAACGAGATCTCCCAGCACCCCTATCGCCATCACCGCCACGACCAGGAGAGAAACCAAATCTGCCACTGCTACGGAGACCATGCCCCCGGCCTCTACGGTCACCAGACGATTGAGAAACCATAGCACTTGTCATTGGTGCGGAAGTGAGTGCAGATGATGAGTCAGACATGCATCGAAGGACCCGAGAAAAGACCTCATCAACTGATGGAAGAGTACCCTGAGAAGTAATCTACTGTCGGAGAGAGGAATGAGTAAGACCAAGCCCCCGGAGAAATAACATAACTCTCATATCCTCCTGACGTTTGGCCAACTCTCTAATGTCATCAGTGGCAGGCAAATAAGTGTCGAGTCTCTCGCAGAGAGTGGTGAACTTGGAATAGTATTCAGATACAGATATATCTCTTGCATGTAGATCAAATGGCCCTTCCCAAACATCACAAACACGGGTCATGTTATCTCGACCTGAAAACATAAGGGCACACTTGTCCCAAATGGCTTTGGTTGATGTGCACCGCATAAACTGAGGACTAATCTTGAAATCCATGGTAATCCATAACAATGTCTGAATGGCAGCATCACCAGAACGCCAATCATCCACCTTCGTTTTATTTGAAGGTGGAAGTGAAGTTAGATAACTCAACTGTTTGGTGGCCAAAAGATACGTCTCAACCGCCATAGCCCAAGAAGGATAATTGGTCCCATCTAGCTTGACAGAACTCAACTTCAATTTAGTAAGACTAGTATCCATGCTCGAGTTTCCTACCATAACTTAATAATAAACGGCAAACTTAACAGAAAAATCACTACCAAAATCAAGTACTTAACTCCACTATCAAAATCAGTCACACCGTAGGTCTCATCGCTCTCATCAGGTTAAACTCCATCACTCTGAGCACTTGACTTAGCTTAATCCACAATATGTACCTGACCAAATAGAGTGGTAGTGTAGTGTGTAGCATCACCACAGTCCACAATCCTAATCAGGGGATCTGCTCTGCTCATGGTCCTCTCTTCTCTCTCAATCGAGAAATTATTGCACTGAGTGGTGGACCATTCATTTGAGGGACATAGGTCATAAGTGAATAAGTGATCTATGCTCTGCTCATGGTCCGCAGTCCACAATCCTAACCATAGCATGCGTGGACCATTCACGATTTTCCCTAGTGAATAAAAATATGGATTCTCACTTTGAAGGCCATCGATCAGCTCATCCCAGGATATCAGCGCTAAATAACAGAGATTACTAAAGGCTAGGGGGCGACGGAATCAATACCTTGTAAATAGCATCCCAGGATATCAACACTAAATCGAGATCACTGAAGGAGATTCACAGAGAAACTAAGCGGTAGAGCACAATCAGGGCTGGACGACGTCGGTTTTTGGGCTCACCGGCTTGGACGACGTTGGACAACGTTAGGTCTGGTCTCACCGACCTAGACGTTGTTAGACGATTGGTTGCCGGTCATATCCAAGGATTCCGACGAGATTTGCGGTGACGAGCGGCTATTTTAGGGTTTAGGTTTTAACAAGGCTCTGATACCATGTAAACGTGAAAACGAAAGACAGAAGAAATTGTTATTATGATAATATTGGATTACATCAATATGTATAGCTCACTAATAATGAATAAGACTAAAATACCCTTGCTAACAAATAACCCAATAATTAACATTTCAACAATAGCGATCCAATCGTGAACAAACCCTGAGCAAGATCCTCTGCCAATGGAGACTATTTCAATTTTTTCAGTTTGAAAAGACAAATTTTTCCCTTCACAACTACATCTTGATTTGAAGGATCTTGAAAGAGGGAAGAAACATCTCTCCCACGTATATTACATTGTCAAACAAGATCAAACCTTCCTTTTCTTTCACGATTATCCAAAACAAGATCAAACCGTACTAAAACATCTCTTTGGCCGATGCTCACTGCGGGGCAGGGGAGCGGATAATGAGTGTCCACGTGCACTTAGCATTTTTTGTTCTCTCGGCCCTGCTCTAGGTGAACCACTTGGATAGGTTAATGTGTAGCTTTCGCTTGCAGAAAGAGAAGCCGTGGATGACTCAACTCGCGGTCGTTGCTTGTCTCTCTCTCACTGCCAAAGTGGAGGAGACCCAAGTGCCTCTTCTTATCGATTACCAAGTACGTCGCCGGAAAAAATCTGTCCTCCAACTATTTGAGAAATGCCTCTAAGAAAAGTGTTGTTTGATTTGCTTGTTAATTGACAACGTGGGTACAGTTGGTTCGTTTGTCTTTTTTTTTTCTTTTCAGGTCGAGGACAGTGGCTTCGTCTTTGAGGCAAAAACTACATAGAAAATGCCTATGATTTCAATCTTCATCTATCATTTGTTTTTCTTTCCTTGCAACCCCTCTTTTGTTTTGGTCACCGGCCGAAGCACCCTTTGGCTCTTGGACTTGCTCGTTGTCGTGTTCATCATCTCGGGGTCTGTCGATCATCTTTAGGAAAGCTGCGAAGGCTGGAGGCCAGGTCAGAGCCGACATGTTCAGCGGCGAGAATGACGGGGAAGAAGGATCGGGCACGGGTTCCTTGTCGGGATCCCACAAAAGTCGAGGTTCCTGCGGAATGATCGCGCATCTTGATTCATCAGCATGATAGACTCCGCATTCTCGCTGGCGAGCTCACTGTAGGAGAAATCGAGGGTGGTGTTGCCTCAGATCCCCCTAAAGATGCCCAGCCGTTTGTGAGACTCGCACTAGTTTCTTTGAGAAAATTTGTTTTGCAGTTGCATATCTATTAGACATTGGATCCTTTTGAAAGTTAGAATGTAATGTCGTGAAGCTGGCAAATGACGCTTCCATTAGGCACGGGTTCCTTTAGATAGGCATCACCAAAAGCTGAAAGGAGAGAGAACAAAGAGAAGAATGTGGGACCCACAAGGGAAGAAAAAGGAATAATCAAACAAAAATAAGGACAGTAGGGGTACTATGGGAAAGGCACTATAATAGAGAGTGTCAAAGCCAAAGTTGGAGTGAAAATAGCGCGACCCGAAGTTAAATACTAGAAGTGTTTTTTTTTTTTTTTGTGGCAACTTATTCCATAACCGGATTGTATTGTATTAGATGAAGTCGATCAGGTTTCAAAGCCTATAATGAGAGCACATACCCCGGGTACGGCACATGCGTGCATCACTGGACCATTCTCAATATCTTCAATCCTTAGATCGGTGAAGTATTTGATAATCGCTGGAACTTTGTCACAACATAATCTAAGGACTATGGATGACATATGGTTCCCACATTGTCAGAATATAAATTGTTCACAAGCCCCTTGAATCGTCGGGGAACATGGATCCACCGCAACTCGACTCGACTTTGCCACGCCCGACGTTTCGGAGCCGGAGAACCACTTTTCGCACAACTTCGCCTTCGTTCATGCGATGCATCTCTCTTCAGCCAGGCAGTTTTGCCTACTCGGTTGCGTCCTCCCGATTATCATTCCACTCAGGAGGCTTTTCTAGCTTCATTTGGGAGAGCTTCTAGGAACGGCCAGATGTCGAGCTTGCCGTCCCTCCCATTTTGTCATCTCGAGACATGTCTTCGCCGTGCAACGCCCACGAAAATAATAATCTCTGAGTGATTTCTCCTCCACATAATCAATCTCCCCTTCTTTAAGATTTGTGACAAAATTAATGCAAGTACTTTAGAAAGATAACATCGAATGAGCAGGGACAATGGTGCATGTAATGAGTAAATGGGAGCACTTGGGTGGTCCAAAAGACAAATAATCAGTAATCATTCAAAATCACAGAGAAAGGGACGCATCATAAGCTTCGGTATCATCGTGCTATTCTGTTTCCTGGTTATAAATTTTCTAGTTTACCGACCAATTCCATTACTTCAGAATAAGAAGGGACAAAGGCACCAGTTGTCCTTGTTCATTTTCAAAGGGTCCCTTTTTGCCGTTGGTGCTGATAATGATGCCTGTGGTTGCTAACCTTCTTCAAGTGACAGGCATTGCAAAAGTAGTCCGTCGAACGGTTGCCGATAGAGGGCGTCGTTCGAGTAGACTGTTGCCAACAGTAACCTTTTTTTTTTCTTTTTTATTTACTAATTTCTAACCTATGATATATTATAAATACCCATTCCCATCTCTCATTTTCTTTTTTCACACAAATTCTCTTTTCATCTCAATTTTCTCAAATTCTCTCAAACTCTCAATTATTCACAACATCCAATTTATTATTTTCTTTTCTTCAATTACGTTCTCTAATTCCTTATTTTATTTATTTATTATCTCCTTTAACAATTCCCTATTTCAAATTCTTTTTTCATACCCTATATTTTTTGCATTATACCCTATATTTTTTCTATATAAAAAAAATGGCAAGTGGAAGTAGAACTAGTGACAAAGGCTAGAGTAGGGAGGGGGAATCCGATTATCCTTGGGGACTCGATTTCGAAGTCGATGTAGATGATGAAATTAACATTATTCCTAATATGGAGCAAGTCCAAACGCAAGAGAGTCTTCATCCTCCTACCGGTATCAAAGAAATGTCAACAACAAAGGAGCGGGAGTTTACATCCGACGTATGTGACCACTTCACGAAGATTGAAAGATTTGATATAGTTCCAAAAAGGTATGATGTAGTTTGTAAACATTGTCAGACAAAATACAAATATATCGGTGGAGTCGGAAATGGAGCATTTAACCGGCATCTTCAAAAGAAACATCCAACCGAAGTGGGAATTGACACCAAGTAACAACAAATTTTCGGGTATGCCAATCCTAACACTCCTCCTTTATTTCGTTATAATGAAAAAAATTATAAAGAAGAATTAGGTAAATTTGTTTCCGTTGAACATTTATCATTTAGTTTTGGTGAAAAATTTAGTTTTAATCAATTTATACAAAATGCATGTGCTCCACAAGCAAGACGTGTTCCTAGAAATACACTTAAACGCATTATTAGAGATCTTTATAAAAAAGGGAAAAAATATTTAAAAATATTTTTTATGAATTTAATGGACGTGTGCATATAGGTAGCGATATTTGGAGTAATCATTGGTAAGTTAATTCTTATATGGGTATAACATGTCATTAGATAGATGGTAGTTAGAATATTCAAAAAAGAGTTATTGCATTTAGATTTTTTGATGATAGGCATACGGAAATTAATTTTTATAGATTAATTAGGCACATTTTAGAAGAATATTATTTGCTTAATAAAAAATTTTCAATTGATTTTGATAATGCCGCGGTAAATACCGCTTCAATTATTGAACTAGAAACGATTTGTAAACCCATTTTTGGGGGACAATTTTTTCACATTAGATGTGCTTGTCATGTTTTAAATTTATGTGTACAAGATGGTTTAAAAACTCTTGATATTTTTCTCGACGCAATAAAAATGACAATTCAATTTTTATGGAAACATTCCCAAAAAATGAAAGAATGGTCAAAATTTTGTAGAGCAAGTGAAAAAAAACCAAAGAGATTTTCAAGAGATGTTCCAAATCGTTGGAATTCTACTTACGAGTTGCTTAATGAATCTTTTGCATATAAATATTTATTATGTGCATTTATTTCAGATAATATAACTCAAATTTATTTATACCTACAAGAATGGGACATTTGCAATTTTTTTTTACATATTTTAAAAGTTTTTAATGATGCAACTTATACTTTGTCCGGTGTTTATTATCCTATTACGCATAATTTTTTTTAATAGAATGTATTAATATTGTTGGATTTTTTTTTTTGAAGAAAATGAAAATGATTATTTATTAAGTGACACCATTAGAACAATGCGAACAAAATGGCTACATTATTATAGGGGAATTCTTATTATTTATTTAGTTGCTTTTGTTTTTTATCTACGTTGTAAATTAGATGGTTTAGGCGATTATTTGAATACGTATTATGAATTTTTACATTTAATTGATGAGGTAAATATTAGAAATATACAAACAATGGTTAAAAACGCAATAATAGAATTATATAATAAATTTTGTAGTATATATAATCTAGGTGATAATGGATCTTCTCAATCTAGTGACATACAAAGTGGGAACATTGATAAAATTAGTAGAGGGTACCAACTTCTGTTGCATAGGCAAAAAAAAGCAAAATGGAGCAATAGGAAGTAATTCTGAAATAGAGAGCTATCTAACCATTTTTTTGTTTGTTTGATGAATCTGAAGGCAGCACAGATTTCACAATATTGGAGTGGTGGAAGAGGCATTCCACCCAATACCCAATTCTTGCTCTAATTGCAAAATAAATTTTAGCAACCCATTGTTTGACAGTTGCGGTAGAACAAACATTTAACGCTGGAGGCAATATTTTGGACGAACGACGTTTAAGATTAGCTCCCGATTCGGTGGAGTTTAAAGCTTGCAAGAAATAGATCGCAATAATGAAGCCGAATTGTTTGATGACGGAGATACCACCGCCACCGGTACCGGAATGGGTAGCGACGATTGAGGATGAGGTAAGTATGTGGTTATCAAAGGTAAGAGAACTACATGTGTTTTGATTCTTCTATCCCCAAGAAGATATGTAGGTGCTTAATAATAATTCATTACGTTCAAGCTCCCTCCCCCTCTCTTTTTTTTCCCTCCAAATTTGATTACAATTTACAATTTGATTACAATTTGTATTTGATAATTCATTATTTCATAATTTCATAATTCATTATTTTCTTTTTCTTTTTTTCATAATTTGATTACAATTTGATTACAAATTCATTACAATTTAATTTTTAAACTCAAAAACCGTAATCGAAACCGGCGGTTTCATTTTCGATTTTAAACCGGAACTGGGCCCGGAACAGGCCCTTAACCGCCGGTTCGGAACCGGAACCGGAACCGCTGCTTAAGGTTCCGTTTCCGGTTCCCCTGAAATTTGAACCGGAACCGCCGGTTCATGAACCATGGCTATGTCTAGTAGGGTTGCTGTTTGATTGGGTTTTAAGAGCGGGAGTCTACAGTATGAGTGGCCCACGTGTAAGATCTGTGTTAATATATTATTTTTTTGGTCAGATTAGCGTTAATATAGACGGCTGGATCTATCGTTATTTCTTGTGGAGGACTTCATGCGGCACCTAACCCTACGTCACATGAAGTAATGTGCGCGCGTGCGAGCTAGATGCAGTGGCTTGGACGGGTCCCAAGGGGGCCTATGGGGACGGGCTTGGGCCTATAAAGATATTGCCTGTTCAAGTCAGTCTGATTGGTGCTTTGAATTCATGGATATTTGTGTGATTGGGCCTCATCGGCCCATGATTAAGTTAATTAATTAAGCAAAAAGGTCCTTTGATCCTAAAATTATCAGAGGGGAAATGAGACGGATCCTCTAAATATGTAACTTCCAAACATCCATCATGATAACGAAAATGTTCATAACGTTTCCTTGACCTTGATAAACCTCCCACGACCTCACGGTATCGAATTTGCAAAACTATAGCACTATTTGTTTCGCGGCCCACTTATTTCTTGAGAAGAGATGCGAAATATGCTAAATATCTAAGTGCCATTTGATGACTGAGTGAGAACAAGGGAGAGGGTCAAATCCCGTCTTCGCAACATTTTTGTGATAAAGAAATGGGTTTGGCTCTGTTAACTATTAACTAGTAATTAAAATCGTCCCCCATTCTTATACCGTTGAATCCACAAGTACCGGCGGAGCACCAAGAAATTACCCGACTTCTAAGAATGAACACATGTATCTTTTGAAATAATTAGTCAATGAAAATATTACCAACAACAATTTGTGTCTAAATATTTGCATAGACGGTAAAAATATATTTTGTTCATACATTTTTATCGGCGTGATTATTTTTTTAAAAATATTTTCCAAATCATTTATTTTCCGCAGAACAAACGGAGCGTATAAACGGTTCAATTCGACTGTCATGGGATCAAAGACAACTGAAGAGAGATAATCGTCTAGATGCAAACTAGATGTAGTCCTAATCTAATATTTTTTTCGGGTCTTTTCTTTTATGAAACGAATTAAAATCCTAACTACATGGCCGTAACTACCCACCTATGAACTTGGATCAGACATGAATTAATCCAAATTGCAATGCTAAATGCTTGATTAAAACAATTAATGATGCAATCTTTTTGCGTTTCCTCACTAATCTATATGAATCATGCGAACTATGTCCTATGTACATGCATGAAAGGTAATAAAGGTCCGATCTTGCATCAACAAGTTCGTTCTTTTTGACATGATCACAAGCGATGGTCTACTTTCCACAATTATCTGCAAAATAGATGATCAAAATTCTTCCAAACAAGGTAAACTTTAATCTAAACGTACATAAATCAATACAAGGATAATTTAACGCTGTGGATCATGCGAGATGACTCTAAAATCATGCAAATCAACCAAGGGGGACGTGATTAAAAGGCATGCAAGAGGCTCGGCCACATGTGTAGGGATTATTAAGTCCAACCAATTCAATGTCAACACACATGGCCTAACGAAAATTCATGCAAGGTGAGTAATCTAAACATATTGTCTCTTTAGATCCTAGCGGCATGAGGAAAACTAGAGATCAAACATGGAATTGTCTATCTATCCGGCAAACCGCCTTAAACCCTGGCTCCCTAAAATGGCCCGATTTGAGAGATAAGATTAAAATCAAGTTTGGTGCAATGAGTCAATGGGGCGAGAAGCGTTGGATCAATCTTGAGGCATAAGATTGCATCTTTAATTGCATCTCTATAAATAGGAGACTGCATAAACACTTCAATCCATCCATCAGCACATCAACACACTTTGTCACATTCCACATATCACGAGCTCTCTCTTACCCGTGGTCCTCCACCACCGGCGGCCCTAGCTTCCTCCAATCCCCGGCGGCAGTCCACCACTAATCCATGACTTCCACATGCAGTTTTCTTCATCACCTCACTCATACACGCTTATACACGCTCTAATCCGTGGCCCCGGCGTTCCTTGCTCGTGATTCCGGCATCCCCTACTGCTGATCCCATCGCGATCCTACTCCTAGTGTTGGCGTACAGCCATCACAATCCCGGCGTCTTCGGCGTGGTGTCCCTAAAAGCTCGGGTTTTACACATAGGATTCCAATGCTATCGTGGTTTATGACAAGACCCAAAAACCACATCAATTACGCTCAAGGTGAATATAAATTATGAGACTAGTCACATATATCATGTCTCGCGGACTTTGTGAAATTCATATTACTAAAGTAATGATAGAGAATATAGCTAATCAGATGCGAGCCCCTCCTCGGGCGGATTCCTCCTTTTGCTCCTCAACCTACGGGGTATTAGCAGCCGTTTTAATCAGAATTGATGGCTTACATTCTTGGATGCTATGTTTGATCGATGACTAAATATCAACATAAACTTCTCAAAGAAAATCAGTGAAGTATATACAGAAAGTATAAAGTTTACAAGACACCGCTGCAAAGCTTTTTTATACTTGAAGACAAGTGCAAAAATTAAGAAATCTAATTTAATTCGAATTTTTAGATTCAAAATTAGGGATGCAAAACTGAACTAGAAAATCGAACCTATTCGAACCGCTAACTGAACCGAACCGAACCGAATCGTAAATTTCATGCTTTTCGGTTCGGTTTTTGGTTCAGGCAACTGAAAAATAACTATTCTTTTTTTTTTTTTTTTCAGTTCAATTACTTTGGTTTGGTTAACCAAACCAAATCGCACTGAAAATCTCCAAAATAACAATTTTTTTTTCCTTTTTTAGGGCAAAGGACTGGCGGAGCGACCGGCCACTAGCTAAGGGCCGCGAAGCCCTCGCTGGCCAGATCTGATGTCGTGAGCCCTTGACGACGCCAGATCTGGCAAGGCAAGGGCGCTGCGGCCCTCACCCAGTGGCCGGCGGTTCCGCAGGCTTTGAACTAAAAAAGAAAAGAAAAGAAAGAAAAAAGAAAAATAGAAATCGAAAAAGAAAAATTCAGTTCGGTTCATATTCAGTTCAGGGCGAGATTTAGTTCGGGGCAAAATTTGGTTCGGTTCATGCTTAGTTCGTGATTTTCTTCAAAATCTGATCTTGTGATTTTTTTTATGTCTCTTGATTTTTGCTCATAGTGTATTTTCTGCGTTCAATGTGCCGAGAGCTATTGATAGATCTTCCTATATCTTTATGCATCCTAATCTTCTTTCGCAAGATTAACCGCATCTTGGCTTGCTCTCTACTCTAGGGATTTGTGACCGTTCCCTATTCTTTAACTACAGTTCTCCTTTGGTCGATGGACCCTTCTTGACTCAGTTTTTATCATCATTTTTTATTTCGAGTCAATTGATCATAACCACGTGTCTTGTACTCCGCTTAAATTTTGTTAATTAAAAACCTCGTGATCGATGAGCTCGTTAGACATTCCATGACAAGCTTTGTGAATTGCACTGTCATGGTCCTTCTGATCGATGAACTCATTAGGCATGTTGTCGATGGACTTTGTGGATTGTGATGTATTTGTCACGGCCTGATTTGAGCCATTATTTTCTCTTCTATTTGGGCCTAGATTTTGGGTTTTCTATGTGGAGATTTTACTGTGACTTGACATGAACTTCTAATTCACACTCTCACTCATTAATAGATGAATGTGCCTACTTCTTTATAGACATTATTTCTAACGAGGGGTCGCTCCTAGGGGTGATCGGTTCACAGGATAGATGGTTTCGCCCTAGAACCGAGAACCGCCCGCTAGGGACCGGTTCCACAAAATGCGAACCGTGAACTACCCGCTCGTTCCATGGATCCACCCAAGAACCGAACCACCGGTCCGATCCGGTTCCCGATTGGATCTGGTTACGGTCCTAATGTCATCCACTCGTTCCATGAAAAAATGAAGTTGAATACTAATCTCACAAATATGACTCAATAAAGCTATATAACAGTAGACTCAAAACTTTCATTTCCCTTTTTACCATGTAAATCAGAATTCTCAACAACCCAAGGGCACCAGTTAAGTGACAATCTACCCACTACACTAGAAACATGTGCAGCTGGGCTGTACGACAATCTCATCTGAAGACAAACGCCATCATAATCCCGTGGGAAATCAGATGTTCTGTACTACATGCGAAACAAACATTCAACTAATGTATATAAAGCTGATCTAACACTAAGAACTAAGGAAACTTCTTGAGTTTAGGGTAGGGTCTGAGAGCAGGAGGAGGAGCGACTGAGAGCGAAGTGAGTTGAGATTAGGGTAGGGTCTTTTTTCATTTTGTAGGTCTTTTTTTTTTTTTTGGACAGATGGGTTAGGCCTTTGAGAGATGGTTTAATTTAAAAAAATTGGCTCATTCATATTATATAAAAAAAACGGGTTCGGTTTGGCCTGTTGGATGGTTCCCACCCGAAACCGGGAATCGAACCGATACCCGCCGGTTCTAGAAAATTGGAACCGAAAACCGAACTGTACTTGCCGGTTACAATCCAAAATTAGCCCGTTGGGTACGATCTGGTCTAGTTTGGTTGGATCGTGATTTTTTTGCTCACCCTTAGTGGCTCCTATAACAATCTTCTCCTATAGTCGGATGCATAAATCACTAGTTTAAATAATGGCCTAGCTTTAGCACACTATTAGACATAAACGACTCGTCTTTGGCCTAGTGGAAATAGCTAGCTAGACGATTGAGAAAAGCCACGGCTAGATCACGGCTTGAGGGTTCGGGCCAAGAAGTTCCCAAATGTCCGCATCGAAAGAGTGCTCGTTCCAACCATTTCGTCCCTCTTCCATGGCAAGTTCCTGTGGCCACGAGCTCACGTCCAGCTGTCCTTCCGATCCGCTTCTTGAGGTTAGGAGTCCTTCGTCGGGGCCGCTGTCGGCGAACAGGTTCTCCCACCACGCACTCTCCTTGTCCTGACGAGGCAACACTGGAGATGGTTGTCCAGGGTTTCCACCTGGTGGAGTCCTTGGAGCCACCAGCGTGGCTTTTCCCTTGAAATGCCGAGCTCTTCGAGAAGGTACAAGGTCGAGGCCGTATGACGTTCACTTTGGCGGCGAACTTCCCGGGCAGGTCGTCTTTCTCCGGCTTGTGATGGACGACCTTTTTGGCCAAGTGAGTGTTCCAGTAGTTCTTGACGTCATTCGCGGTTCTTCCCGGAAGTCTCCCCGCAATCAGTGACCATCTGCATGAACTTGGATAGGTCATTATCCAGAATATGAGAATTAGGGAAGAATGGCTCATTAGGTCAACATTGGTTACCATCAAAAGTGAAATGGAACACTTATTTTCAGTTAGCATACACATGAATTGGTATTTGATAATTCTACCTAATCGAAAGATAAGCATGGACAACCACATTGTTCTACTATTGCAAGTAGGTTTGAACTCGTGACCTCTCATCTGGAAATGCCAAGAAGTATTACTAGACCATCTCTCACCTCCAAAGCAAGTTACTAATCTATTCTTAAGAGTTCTATTAATTAGTGTTTCGAGGCACTTGTTAAGCGTACATTTCTGATAAAATATTCAATATTAAAAAAAAAAATTGATTGTATGTGTTACGAGGACAGTCAATGCATGAAAATTGCAATATTTTCTTATTTAGTTGTTAACAAGCACCGTTGGCTTATTATTAAATAAGAATAGTCAATTTTTTGTTAAAATTGTTCGTAACGTTTCATTAACTCATTGTAAAGGCCCCTATATATGAAAAACTACCAAAAAAGTCTTAAACCTATTGCAATGTGCCAATTCAGTTCTAAATCTTATTTTTTTACCAATTGAGTCCTAAACCTTTTGTATTTGTGCCAATTCAGTCCATCTGGCCAATTTTAGCCAGCCAGCGCTGACATGGACTTTTTTAAATAATATTTGAATATCTTTTCAAATTTTTTTTCCATTTCTTCCTCTAGCCGGTCGTCGGATTAGCAATCGACCAGAAGCGAAGACGAGACCGCTGGGTGAGGCCGAGCCTCACCATGGTTGGGCGAGCTCGACCTTTCCCATCGTTGGCGCTCGTCACTGGATCGGCGACCGGCTGGAGGAAGAAGGAAAAAAAAAAGCAATAAAAATAAAACATAAAAATGCGAGAAAAGATTACAATACTATTAAAAATTGCGACGTAGGCGCAGGTGTACACGTCAATGCCGGTCGGCCAAAGTTGACCGGATGGGCTGAATTATCACAAATGCAAAAGGTATATCACTCAATTGGCAAAAAAAAAAATTACGATTGAATTGACACAATTACAATAGATTTAGAACTTTTTTGGTAATTTTCCCTACCTACATAATTTGGACTAGACACTTAATAAGTTTGTTGCATTGCTTCTACATCGATGTCTCTGCCTCTCTCATCAATGGACATTAAGCAGATGGGCTTCATATTCATGCCCTCAACAAGTCCTTCACGTCTCTTTTATATACGATACTTTCTGAATCCAGTGTGATGATCCCGCCGGCGGAACTCATGTTAGAAGACCCCGAGAGAAATGGTCGAAGAGACAGATATGCTTCATTAGCGTCGACAGGTTGACATGATGATGCACATGACATGACACGCGGCGAGAAACACGAACTTGGGACAGCTTTTTTACTCACCGATTGCCAAGAAGGTTGTGAAGCCTGATGATCATGTCGACCTCGTCCTCCTGGAACGCCCCTCTCTCGATGTTGGGCTTCAGATAGTTCAACCACCTCAACCTGCAACTTTTCCTGCACCTGTCCAACCCTGCAAACACAAATCCATTGATGCAAACTCTAATTATAACAGCGAAAATAGAGCTTTCTTTCTCTCTCTCTCTCTCTGGGGTGATCAGTAGTATACCTCCTCTGCGAGGGACTTGGTGCCAGTTTCCTTCGCCATATCTTTCCACGCACTTCTTCAGCAACACGTCCTCTTCCTCAATCCACGTACCTTTTCTCACTCCTATTGCTCCCTTCATTCTCTCTCTCTCTCTCTCTCACGTGTGGGGGCGCCAACACACGCTTTTTTTGGGGGTGCAGAAACGATTCAGGACCAAAGGATGAGCACGTGTTGGATGAAGGTTCACTCGAAAAAGCCATATATATATATAAGCAGGGGTTAAGAGTTTAGTGAGCCCATATGCCCATACGTGTATAAAGCTAAGTAGTACCGACACCGACAGGCGATACGCGACACGATACGACACGACACGTCATTTCTAAAAAAATAGAGAATTTTGACACGTTAAGACATGTTGTATTTTTCCTGCTATGAGTACTTCCGTAATTTGACTCCACCTTTTAGAAAAAACAACAAATAATAAAGTAAAACAGAAAATTAAATTGCAATTAGTGCTGGTGGGTGTGGCCATTGAGGTCATGTGCTCGAGCCCCATCAATTTTATGGGAAAATTGCGTTAGGAGTGACATGTTGTCCTTGGGCCCCACTAGTACAGTAATACTAACGCTCCAACTTTATGTCCATTCTCTCTTTCTCTAAATCTTAGGGTTTTTGCCTCACATCTATTCCTCCACCTCCTTCTTCCCCGACTTCGCAATCTCGGTTCTCTTTCTAAATTTGCCTCTCTTCCAGCAGCGGAGCCCTCGATTCTTTTGCCGTCCATGGTAATTCCAAGTGTCCCAGTGTATGCTATGCTTTCCCCATCTCCTTCTTCCATTTCCTCCTCATCTGTCTTGCTCTCTCTCACTCATCTCTCTCAAGGCTCGAGAGGCAGACGCCGTCTTCCCCTTCTTCCCCGGCCTCCAGATCCGTGCTTTCCCCGGCGAGATCTGACTCACGCGACACCGTAGCAGTTGTCGGGACCATCGACTTCCTCACCGACTTGCGTGTTGCCGACGTGTCACTGGCATTGACCGCATGTCGGACATCTGACACGCGTTGACCGCCTGTTGGACGCGTCTCCGTGTCCGACACTGACGCGGTGATCTTCTCGATGTGTCTGTGCTTCCTTGGTATAAAGGGGATCGAGAGCGAGTGCCGTGCATGTCTAGCGTCCACACACGACCATCTCCATCTTCTTGTGGCTCCAACGATGGCGACACTTCTCTTCGTCTCCATTTTCAGTCAGCTAACAGTCTAATTGAATCCTAGCCGTGGATACAGGGGTTTTATGGCCATGCGCAGTGGTCCTTCTTGCTCTTGATTAACTAATCAAGCTAAATTTGTCTACGATGCTGGAGAGACTTTTTAAAACCAAACAATGACAGAGAGAGCCATACATTGAAATTTGAAACACACTAACTAGTTTGCGTCTACAGGCACGAATTCAATTTTCTAAGCTAAAAAGACTTCGGCAAGCGAGATGCCCGCTCGACAAAACTAACAGCCACCAACAAGGTTGGATTGCACTAGTTGCTCTTTGAGTCGTTATAGTTATAGCTTGTGTCGCTTCTACTCAAAGCTGGTAAGTTACACGCACAATTACAACACTTGCACACTTCTCAAATGAATTTACAATTAGCGTGTAACTTCTTAGTAAGCGAATTTGAATAAGCAATATGTTCTTGAGATTTTCACAGCTCGTCTCTATCTTCTTTGGCTTGCATTGATCCCTTTCTATAGTTGTGGATCTTCAAGTTGACCAATGAGTAATCTTCGACATAATTAATTTAGCTGTTGTAGATAACAATCAAATCACTAGAGTTCCGTTCGTCCATACAATTAGATCTTCCAACGATCTTATTTGTTCAAATAATAGAGACTCAAAGTAAGTGTTGTCAAATTCCTTTAAATACGTGATAATTGCCTAATGAATATACGGGTCTTCATTTATTATCCACCATCACTAACAATGACCTTCTCGGCTTGATATGAGTTGTAGCTTCTATCAACATTTTGTGATTCTACCCATCAATTTGGCCAACAATATTCCATCAACCTCCATAGTGTTAGAATGATCCAACATCAGAGAATTGGTATGGTATAGAGCAACAGTTAATATATACCATAGTTGTCTTATAGTTCATTGGCTTAAGTATTTAGTGAATGTAGGTCCAACTGGATATGATGATTGGCTGGAACTTTGGCTCTCTTTTGGTGATCTCTCGGGTGTACGTATCACACTTCCGTTGCGCCATCCCAACAACCACCTGGTCATATTGGTTGGTGAAATGAAGACACAAGAGGTAAAGATCAGTAAATGGAAACTATAATTCCACTCCCCGATCATATGCTTTTCCTCTTATAAGGAAAAGGAAGTTGCTAGCATGATAGTCTGATAGTACTGTCAGTTATTTGTGACCATACGATCTCTTAATCAATAAATGCTCTATGCAAAATATGTGGTGATGGTGTATGGATCTACGGTTGATATTGTATCGTCTTTGACAGTACTGACAGGGTCCCTAAGGAAAAATACGATTCTCAATTTTCTTCCTTGTTAACATTAGAGAAAATATCTCTTTTCTCTGTTCAAACTGTTCAAACATGACGACTATCTAGTTACCTATTGTTAATCAACATGCATCTCTTGTTCGGCTACTAAGTTGTCACGTATCCCTAGTTTATATGAACAATTGAAACGAAATGCGAAACCGAGCTTTAAGATTATAGTCTTGCCGCCTATTTACATCCAAAGAGTCTGCCTAAGTTCACTTAAGATTTGTAATTCTTTGATCAGCAGTACTAATCAGTGGGAGACAAACACATCCATGAGTGATCTTGTAATAGTCAATTCTTTCTCGAAGTGGGCTGTTCGAATCTATCACGTAATAGTCAATTATTTCTTGAAGTGGGCTGTTCGAATCTATCACGCAAGGAATCACGTTGCATGAACTTCCATGCATGTCCTTTGACTCTAACAAAAGGACGGTGACGTGTCTCGTTTTACACAACATATGTTTATGTAAGCCGTGACTTGTGACGACAAGTTTTCGTCCTATGGCACCTCTTGTCTGACAATTATTGGTAGCTGAAACTTCGCTGGGAGAGGAGAAATTATTGGGCACAGACGTGGCAAATCTGACATGATCCAGACCACCATTCATTGTGCGATAGGTATATTGACACATAAATTTTGATTTTTGATTTTTATCGTCTATTGCATAAAAATTAAGAACTAACTTTAGTCCCTAGCAAAAATATTTAGATCATTTGCGTATAATTTTCTCATCCATTTACATTGCATTTGCATTTTAATCTGACCGATGGCAGGTAGATTTATTGAATGCTCTCAGTTTAATAAAATTAATTGGAGAGAGCACGTGAAAAAGAATTTAGCCCACCAATATGATATGGCCGAAAATTGCATGTGTATGTGGGGTATAAAGATTGAAAAAGTCAGCATTATCAATTTCGGTGATAATGAGAATATAATCCTTAAAATTTTAATTAGAATAAAAGATAAGGATATATTCTTTAGATTTTAAAAAGGAAAAGATAAATCGATCGATATCTTGAAGAAATCCTAGACTTTGGCTATACAGAGGGAGGATTCATTCACGTTTGAGGGAGGCCGATTTCATTGAAAAAACACGGCACTTTGAGAGAATTTTTTTTTTAGAGATTCTCAGAACACAAGGGTGAAACACGAGTGAAGAGAGGTCATCAGTTGATTGGGAGGAAAAGGCGCGGCCGGAAATCATCTCGTGGGTGCGTCTCCTCCGACTGACAACCGTCCCCTACATACTCCTGAGTTGTCTCCATCTGTTGACTATTGCTCAAGGGTGGGGGAAAGCGTGAGTCCAAGAAGCGGATTCTGTCGCTTCTCCATTGTTCTGCCAATCCAGGTCAAGAGTACTCAGTCAAAGAAAGCTACAGTTACGAGGTTTGACTAAAGAATTTCAGCCGTGCAACTGCTGGTAAATTTTGCAGCCCATGTTCAGCCGCTCCTTCAAATTCTCTAGTGAGCACTCAGACTTTGAAGCCTCGTCAAGACCACTAGCGAGTGAGTCCTGTCTCCGACGACGATCCACTATAATTCTCACGGCACCATTGTGAACCGGGGTCGAGCTAGACGAACGCTGATCAATCCGCGCCACGCCATCACGTTTCATAGCCGTGTCGACGAACCGCCATAATCATCCGAGGTCCCCGCCGCGAGACGTTGATGAACCGCCGTAACCATCCGAGATCCCCGAGGCAAGTCCGGCCATGACCATACTGCCGAATGGATCACTGTGGACCACCTGAGCCAATCCGTGCGTGAGTCCAATCCGCAAGACGGTCAAAATTTCAAATTTGGAAAGTATATTCTAGAGATAAGGTAAATATTCTAATTTTTAGATAATCAGAATATTTACTTGCCTAATTCGAATGCATTGCATATTTTAAATATATTGCATATCTTATAATATATTTTGCATAAATTGCATTAAAGTGGATATCTTTTTCAAAATATAGGATTGATTAGAAATTTTGTTTCTAATCTGTAACTTGCCATATAATTGAAAAAGTCCATCTTTAGAATTATTGATGGAATATTCGATTAGTCAAGGATTTGAAATCAAACGTTAGCCCGTAGGATTACGGATTAAAGATTGGATTTAAATATCGCGAAATATTCCAAAAATTGATTGGCACATATCCACTTTCTTGTTTTGATTTGAATTGGTTGGTTGTTACTTTTTTAGAATATATTCGTCGCATGATAAGGATCTTTCGAAAATTCTAAAAAATTGCTTATCTAATTGCCATGTCAAGATAAAATTTGCGTCTCAAAATTAGAATCATGTAGATATTTTCGCATCTAATCCTTTTTGTAAATATTTATGTTAGATTGCATTCTAGGATAGAAATTTCATGTTTAAAATAATTTATCCTTAGTATGTTAGGGTTTAAGTCAATTTAAACTCTAAAATATGCAAGATAAACATCATGTTAGCATAGTTATATTTTAGGTCATGAATTAATGCGAAAATCACAAAAAAAAGATCATTTTTGCCATGTCATTCTCGTCACGTCATCTTGCCATGTCACATTAGATTGCATGTTAGGTCACATTGCATTTAGAAGTTATATGCTTAGGTCAATTAATTAATCCGAACACAATGTAATTGTTTTAATTAAAACCGTAGCATAACTTTGCATATCAGTTTGATTAAATCGCGGGTCATGTGGCTAATTAAATTGATTTCACATGTATGTTTAGATTAGTTTCGCATTTAATACATGTCATTGCATTCTTAGGAAAAATTTCATGTCATTGCATTCCTAGAATAAATTTTATTTCATTGCATATAGTTTAGTCTTTCATTGTTTCATAAATCGAAAATCCTAAAAAATAATTTTGCGGCGCATGCTCCTTCCAATTACCATTGAATGTTGATTGTTACTTTAATTGATTTGTGCACCCATATGATAACCTTTGTTAGTGACTTAGGTTAAAATCAATTAATGTTGCCTGTCAAACATTTTTTCATGAAATAAAAATGGTACCGAAAGGGCATTAGAATAATCTAGCGTAATCAAGTCCCTAGACCCTTAATCTCTTGTTCGTAGAAGTAATTTAGTTCTCCCGCTCATTTACTTAGGTTTCTAATCAACCTACCAAAAATAATTAGTGGCGGCTTCAATTTTACGATACATTGCGTGTTATTCACATTTGGCCCATAAGTCGCGTTTTGGTATGGGCTTGAGAGAGTCCGAATTAAGTTAGTTAAATAGTTAACATGATAATTCATTAACTTGAAATTTTCGAATTTTAGGTCGCGACAACGTGGCACACAAGGGGCCCACTAGTTAGAAAAAAAGGAAATTTTCTTTCTGCTCTCTTCTTGCCCCTCTCTCTCTCTTCGACTTCCCACCCACTCTCTCCTCTAGTTGATCTCTTTTCCCTTCTCCGACCTCGAGCCCAAGCCACCGCCGTTAAGGGCCGCGGTGAAGAGCACACTCGGAGTCTTCGACAACTGGCTCGCTGCCGATGGACTTTGTCCTTTCGTTCACCGTCGTCTTCTCCGTCCCCAGTCACGGAGCTTGAGCCTAAGGCTTGCGGCCGCCATGGTTGTGGAGCTCGACCTCCGTGGCCATGGTGGCCAGGAGCCATGGGCTCGAACTCCACGGCCGTGGCCGACGTCTTCTCTGTCCTTGGTCGCGAAGCTTGAGCTCACGGCTAGCGGCCGCCATGTCTGTTGAGCTCGAGAACTCGAGGTCCGTGGCCATGGAGGCCGCGAGCAGTGAGCTCGAGCTCCGCGGTCGTGGCCGACGTCTTTTAGGTCCATAGCCACGAAGCTCGAGCCCACGGCTCGAGTTTCGCGCCTGTGTTAGCGTAAGCTCGTCAAATTAGCATCTTGACCACGAAGGTCACAACTTCCATGGCTGTGGAGCTCGAGCTCCGTTGGCCATGGTGGCCGACATCTTCTCGATTTCACGACCGCGATGCAACGCGAGATAGAGAGAGGGAGACAGTGGAGAGAGAGAGGAGAGAGAAATTTTTCTCTTTTTCTGACTGGTAGGCCCTTGTGCACCACGTGTCGCATAATGAATGGTTGTCTGGACCACGTCAGATTTACCGCGTCTGTACCCAATATTTTCTCATGGGAGAATTTTCTAGCATTTATGCTACAGCACAACGATTTTGACCCCAACATCGTGGGATTAAACCACGATGCTTGGTTTCCCTCCATTCGTTTGCATGGAAGAAGATAATTTTCAAAAGGGAAATGCTTCCTTGACAATATTGTCAAGGACGGCACAATCTCAACCGTAAATCTACACACCATCACCATGTGTTTTGCATAAAGTACTTATTGATTGGGAGATCGTATGTACTGTGTTAGACTAATAGTTTCCTTTTCAAGAAGAGAATGAGGTCCAGCAAAAGATAAAGAATTGAATACTTTCCACAAATGAAAAGTAAAAGATTGTTAACCCTACAGTCGATCCTCCATCGACCGCCAAAATCTAAAAGCTGCTTTTGGCTTTTCGATGACGAGACAATCCAGTTGGTTTTCACTTGGGAGCGACCGTTGCCAATCGCCAACTAGCTATGAGGGCCACTTGTAACGGAAAGAACAATAAATAGATTCATTATATCATCAATGATAGTGTGAAAAATGCATACTAAGTTGCGTCCTTTTAAAAGTAAGTACATCTATGACTAAATCAATCTTAGTATATCAAAGCGAAAAATTACCCAAAAAGTCCTAAATCTATTGCATTTTTATCAATTCAGTCATAAATATTTTTTTTGCCAATTGAATCCTAATCCTTTTGCATTAGTGCGAATTCAGTCTATCCGACCAATTTTGGCCGGCCGGGGATGACGTGGTGGTGCTGGCGCTGACGTGGCAATTTTAAATAATATTTTAATATTTTTAGAATTTTAAAGTTATTTTTCTTTTCTTTTTCCTTTTTTTTTGTTCTTTTTTTTTCCATATTCTTCCTCCAGCCAGTGATGGAAGAAAATTGTTTTTTTTTTAAATAATGAAATTTTTTGAAAAATATCAAAATATTATTCAAAATTGTCTACGTCAGTGCTGGTCGTGCAACGTCAGCAATTTTCGGCCATACGGATTGAATTGGCACAAATGCAAAAGGTATAGGACTGAATTGACAAAAGAAAAAGGCTTATGGTTAAATTGACACAATTGCAATAGGTTTAAGATTTTTTTTTGGTAATTCTCCCTTTCAAAAGTTATTCTGTCTTTTTCTTTTGATCTTCCAATTTTATCTGCTATTAGGGCTTTCTTTTTCGTACTTTGCATGCAATTTATGTCCTCCCTTGTCATCTCATTGGCGTTCCCTCGAGATAAGTTATCCGACATTTCATACTAGCCGTAATAGGGCTAAGCCAACTTCTAATCTTGTCTACGCCGCAAAGTTATGAATCAGTCGATTTCCGACATTATATTAATTAAAAACTAGAATTGATTTTCTAACAACTTATTTCGTAATTGGATTTGATTATACCATGTCAATAAGGTTTCGAAGCCTATAATGAGAGCCATTATTACATAGCCCGGATACATGCATCATAGGGCTCATCTCCTATTCTTTGAAATTCTATTTTCTTCAGGGATGGAAGTAGGATAGATTTGTACAATGTTAACCTTCAATTACTCCGCAGATCCATCCCAAACCCATTAGGGGGGGGGGGGGGGTGACCAGTCGAAACCGAGAAGAAGAAAGAGGAGTGAGGAGAGGGAAAATCATTAGGGTTTGTGTTCCTTCTCTTTTGTTTTTTTGTCCCTTTTTGTTGTATTTTAGTACGTGGGTGAGGTTGACTTTCAGATGATGCGTTTAAAGTTTCCGGAAAAAATCCACCAAATCTAGGTTCCAAGGCCCGGGGAAAATGTGGTCATTTTGACAGTTTATCTTTCATAAGAAGCGTACGGAAAAATTTCCAAAAAAGCTTAAATTTATTATAATTGTGCCAATTTAGTTTTAAACTTTTTTTGGTCAATTAAATTTTAAAATTTTTGCATTTGTACCAGTTCAATCTATATGGCCAACTTTAGCTGGTATGAATCAGATAAGTAATGTTCATGCAAAGTTAAAGACGCAATCAACGTCGCGAGTTAAGGGCCCCTCTGTAGGCCCTTAACAATAAAAAAAGGAAAAGAAACTAACAAAAACTAAGAAAAATAAAACAATTAAAAATTTTCATGTCAGCGTCGATCGTACCACGTAGGACAGCCGGCGTCCACGTAAGCAATTTCCGGTCAAAATTTAAAAAATTATCAAAAAGATTTAGGATTCAGTTAGCACAATTGAAAAGCTTTAGGATTGAATTGACCAATGCGCAGTAGGTTTAGGACTTTTTAGATAATTTTCCTATATATATTAACAACAAGATTGTTTAGGCATAGGTTTTTATAATAATAACATCACTTTTTGTTAACTTGTTTTTCTAAACGATGTAAAAGATTAAAGTTATGAAAATTATTTCTTGGATGTTGAGTTGTCGCTAAACAAAAATATCCTAAAAATGTTGAACCGTTACTTCTACGAGCTCGTCAATAACATGGATATTTTAACCATTAAATGAAACGGATCCCCACATTTCTAGCAAAATTTGACGGTCGAGAATGACGCCGGACCCGAAGAAAGATTGCGCGATCATTGCGGGAGCGACGCTGCAATCATTACCACAGTGTCCCCGGAATTAAAAGAAATGTTTCTCAACCACCCTACGTATCAATCATATGACCTCAATTTCTTTTTTTGGTTCATCCGTCCACTCTTACCTTTTGTTGAGAAAGTATTCTTATACTTAATAAGTGCCTGGAAAGCAGCATGAGGCTGAACCATAGATAAGGTCATTTTGTGACTTTGAGTGTTTCAAAATGCTAGAGATTTCATATCATAGTCACAGCTAACATGGTCATGTTCGTTTCGGCTCCACCTCAGATGAATTTTCTTTTCGGAGACGTTCTGATTGCTCTCTACATCGTTTGTCACTTCAATCGTGGTGCGACAAGGGTACTGAATGATGCGATAAAATTAGTCACGTGGTAGTCTAAAAGACTTGGCCACCCAACATCATCCGAAAGAAAAATCATATAAACCAATGGCACACGGTGTTTGTGAATGTGTTGTGTCCCTATACTAGTGAACGAAAAGGTCCCATCGCTCCACCACTGTTCAGATGCGGTGTGAGTTGTGTTGGAGAAGTTTCATATTAGAGAATTTGTATGGTGTGGAGCAGTTAATATATCGTAGTTAGCCCATAACTCATTGACTTAAACTTTTGAGTAAAGGTGGGTCAACTGGATATGTTGATGGGGTCGGACCTGGGCTCCCCCTTGGCAATCTCCTTGTGCTTCTGTCACACTCTCCCCACAAAGGGTATTAGAGTCAATAGTAGATTGGTGAGTACCAATCTAATTTGATGCGGAAGGAATCTGGTAACCAACACGGTTTCTGGGTAGGTGGACGTTGTGGTGTAGTAACGCGGTCTTCATGATTCGAAGACTTCGATCTCCCTATGCGAAGGTATCGTCAAAGAGGAAAGGCGAAAAACTTCCATTTTTGGAGACCGCGACCCATCACGAAGCACTTTCTCACTCAATTGACATATCACAATTAATAAATGTGAACATTGATTGCAAAGAGCACATGGCAATGAAAGGGTATGGAAAGACAAGTATTTCCGGTCAACGTTTCAACTTGAAGAGAAAATATTTAATTCTTTCCACCTCTATATGGCAACTGTCGCTTTCTACATCTGGGTTGAAAAAGATAGCACAGAGAATGGTATAAATATACTGAATTCAATGAATGGAGGAATCAGCAAACAACTAATCTCATATTTATCCACGTGAAGCAAATTAGGAGAGTGAGAAGGAAGAGTAGATACTGTTAGGGGTACACGAAATTCCCCGCTATTCTTGATAGGGTCAATATTTTATTTTCTTTTATCATTTCCTCCCTTTGAAGAGCATAGTGAACAGAAAACGATACGTCAAACTAGCTTTCTGTATGCAGTAAAGCAACACTAATATGAAGTTAAGTAAAGGGTTATCATTGATTCCTGGCATTTGATCTTTTGCTAGAGTTGCAACCTCTCCAATGAGCTAGCAACTTTTCAAACTCAATTTTGTACCAGAACAAATACCATTGATTGTCAGATTGATGCAATTTTCAGTCGTAGTTTGCTAGCACAATAGTTTTTAGGTGATTGTGAGAGTAATATCATAGTATGAGCCACAAATTCTTGAAAGAGTGGACCCCACAATAATTTTTAATTATTTTTTATTTATCTTTTTGTGGCCCAAAAGAAGCTATTAATATCACAGTAGATCAAGGATAGTCACATAATCATTTCTGTTTGGTCACGAGCTTCGATTCCAATGGTCAAATGGAGTCTACTTTAAAAACCTTTGCAACGGATACAGTATGACTGTTTTCTGGGTAAATTTCAATCAAAAGATTATGTACAGTCTACTTCCATGCTTCAACACTGCATTGATCGTCGTCTCACTTCACCATGACTAGTTGCCAAAAAAAATGTTTTTCCCTCGTTCAATAATAAAGTAGAAGATCGTTCTCAGCATTTTTACATGTTGACACTAAAGACAATTTCTCCGTTTCTTATTCAAACAAGACTGGCTAGCTAGCTAGCTTCTTATTATTAATTAACACGCATATCTTGTCCGGCTATCAAGTTGTCACGTATAAAATTTCTATTAATGATCGAGACGAAATGTGAAACGAATCTTACAGATAATAGTCTCGACAAATGTAGGAGTTCTTCTTAGACCCATTTACATAAAAAAAGTTTGCCTAAGTTCGATTAACATGTGTAATTTTATTTATAAGAATGCATGTCCTTGGACTCCATAAAAAGGACGACGACGACGACGACGACTACGTGTCTCGTTTTAAACAACATGTATTTGTCTACGCCGTGACATGTGGGGATGAGTTGTCTGACAATTATTTGTCGCTGAAACTTCACAGGGAGGAGGATTTTCTAGGATTTCTACTACTGTACGATAACTCCAACCCCCACATCATGGGAAAAAATTAAACCACGATGATTAGGTTCCCTCCATTCCTTTGCAAAGAAGAAGGAAAATCCCACAAGAGAACGAGGTCCATCGAGAGATGAAGAATAAAATACCTCTAAAAAAGTAAGGGTATTTTACGACTATTCTTTGGTAGATGAAGAACGAGTATTGGATAGATTGATTTTATAAATAATGTGCGGTCTGAAAAAAAATGTACCAAGTTATGTATTTTTAATACTAAGCGTTGATGTTTGTTTGTAAAACAAACAAAAAGTGCATTTTTTTGCGATTGTTCTATAATAATTATTCGGCTGTATTAGAAGTATACACCGACACTAGTTGGATTACAAGTATGAGAGTTAAACATTCCATTTCTGGATGGATCTTCGCATTAGATGGATGTGCTGTATCTTGGGCGAGCAAAAAACAAACATGCATAACTCACTCAACAATGAAATCTGAATGTAGTGCTTTAGCAACAATTGAGAAAGAGACTGAATGAATAAAAAATTTGTTATTGGACATCAAGTTATAGCCTAGTCCTACGCCTCCTATTTCTACTCACCGTGACAGTCAAGCTACTTTGGCAAGGGTTTATAGTAGCACCTATAATAACAAGTCTATACATATTAGTCTAAGACATGAGTACATGTACAATTATTTTAGGATAGTACCAGGTCTAGCAAGAATCTATCTTATCCTTTTATAAAGGCTCCACCAAGAGATATGGTAAAGATGGCCTCAAAAGAAATGGGGATGAAACCCTTTGACTAAAATCACCAGTAATGGTAACTTGACATAATACTATTATATCACTAGTTATAAGGTTTAATGGGTAAAAATAAGTTACTGAAAGTGGTTGTTTGATACTAACACTAGCCCGTATATGAGAAGTCAGTATCGCATGTTACGTCATTGGAGGCTGAGTTATACTCTTAATAAAGTATTATACAAATTAGTAACGTGTTGATTAATAACAGAAACACGTGGTAAATATTTCACCTACATGGGCTTAGAAATGGTGCTGCTTCTTACAAAAGTTAGGGTTACTTTCTAGAGAGCTTATGAAACATGACCAAGTACAAGGCCATAATTAGTGCTGAGTAATTATGAACTTCTCGTTGAAGATAAGATGTTAGTATATGTGCAGTATATTCGACCCTATTAACAAATTTAAAGTTACAGTTACTTGTAACTTTGATAGAATTATGACGTACTTGCACCAAATAAAGGTTTAACTAAAAAACGACCTTTATGCATGTATGTTAATCTTACGAAAATTTTGGCTGTATTTAATTTTTAAATTTTATTTAGAAATCATGTTTTACAAATAAAGTGAGGGATTGTTGATGTTTGTTCGTAAAACAAACAAAAGGTGCATTTTCCTTGTCCTACATAGGAAAGATGGGGAGGGTAAGACACTTTATAAGTGAAGTGCTTTTTTAGGCTTTCAAATGGAGAAAATGAGCTAAGTGGGTTAGACCAAAAGTACATTTTCTCGATTGAGATTTTATTGTATCCCAAAGGATTTCCATATATCATATGCCCACCGTGGGGGCACCCATGTCTATGTCACTACGATTTCTCTATAAAATTGGATACTTTAAATGATATGGCATTACACTCGGATTGTATTGCATTAAGTTAAGGGCAGCACTATTTCCACTCAAACTTTGGCTTTGTTACAGCATCTTCACCATATTACACGTATTGTCCCTCTTTTATTTAATTGGTTCATTTTCTTTCCTTGTGGGCCCCACGTTGTTCCTCCTCCTTCTTCTTTGTACTTGAACTTTCTCCTTTCGACTCGTGGTGACTGCCCACTTGACCACGTACCTCCCCTTATTACTCTGTTTCCGATCTTCATCTATCCTTTTCTTTCCTTGTTGTCCCTCTACAGCGAAGATAAAGAGTTAGCCTGTCTCTTCTCCGAAGAAGAGCCAAAGGACATGCATTCAAATATGGAAAATGACCTTTCTCTATGAAAAGTCGTCCATGTCGGTCATCTACCTTTCTCTATGATGGAGCAACTACTGCAGAGACGACTTCGAAGGCGACTGCTCTCTCCTCCCGGAAACACCACACTCCGGCACTCCTCACATGTGACCTGAGACTCGAGCCCCTTACTATTTTCCTCTCCTCCTTGCATGCCCTCAGCTTGGTATTACTGGTACATGATAGCGATCCTCGATCGCGATGGGAATCGTGTACAAACCCTGAGCAAGATCTTCTGGCAATCGAGACTATTTCAATTTTTTCAGTTTGAAAAGATAAATTTTTCCCTTCACAACTACATCTTGATTTGAAGGATCTTGAAAGAGGGAAGAAACATCTCTCCTACGTATTTTACATTGTCAAACAAGATCAAACCTTCCTTTTCGCCGATGCTCACTGCGGGGCTGGGAAGTGGATAATGAGTGTCCACGTGCACTTCGCATTTTTTGTTCTCTCTGCCCTGCTCTAGGTGAACCACTTGGATAGGTTAATGTGTAGCTTTCGCTTGCAAAAAGAGAAGCCGTGGATGACTCAACTCGCGGTCGTCGCTTGTCTTTCTCTCACTGTCAAAGTGGAGGAGACCCAAGTGCCTCTTCTTATCGATTACCAAGTGTGTCGCCGGAAAAAATCTGTCCTCCAACTATTTGAGAAATGCCTCTAAGAAAAGTGTTGTTTGATTTGCTTGTTAATTGACAACGCGGGTTCAGTTGGTTCGTTTGTCTTTTTCTTTCCTTTTCAGGTCGAGGACAGTGGCTTCGTCTTTGAGGCAAAAACTACATAGAAAATGCCTATGCTTTCAATCTTCATCTATCATTTTTTTTTCTTTCCTTGCAGCCCGTCTTTTGTTTTGGTCACCGGCCGAAGCACCCTTTGGCTCTTGGACTTGCTCGTTGTCGTGTTCATCATCTCGGGGTCTGTCGATCATCTTTAGGAAAGCTGCGAAGGCTGGAGGCCAGGTCAGAGCCTACATGTTCAGCGGTGAGAATGACGGGGAAGAAGGGATCGGGCATGGGTTCCTTGTCGGGGATCCCACAAAAGTCGAGGTTCCTGCGGAACGATCGCGCATCTTGATTCATCAGCATGATAGACTCCGCATTCTCGCTGTAGGAGAAATCGAGGGTGGTGTTGCCTCAGATCCCCCTAAAGATGCCCAGCCGGTTGTGAGACTCGCACTAGTTTCTTTGAGAAAATTTGTTTTGCAGTTGCATATCTATTAGACATTGGATCCTTTTGAAAGTTAGAATGTAATGTCGTGAAGCTGGCAAATGAAGCTTCCATTAGGCACGGGTTCCTTTAGATAGGCATCACCAAAAGCTGAAAGGAGAGAGAACAAAGAGAAGAATGTGGGACCCACAAGGGAAGAAAAAGGAATAAATCAAACAAAAATAAGGACAGTAGGGGTACTATGGGAAAGGCACTATAATAGGGAGTGTCAAAGCCAAAGTTGGAGTGAAAATAGCGCGACCCGTAGTTAAATACTAGAAGTGTTTTTTTTTTTTTGGCAACTTATTCCATAATCGGATTGTATTGTATTAGACGAAGTCGATCAGGTTTCAAAGCCTATAATGAGAGCACATACCCCGGGTACGGCACATGCGTGCATCACTAGACCATTCTCAATATCTTCAATCCTTAGATCGGTGAAGGATTTGATAATCGCTGGAACTTTGTCAGAACATAATCTAAGGACTATGGATGACATATGGTTCCCACATTGTCAGAATATAAATTGTTCACAAGCCCCTTGAATCGTCGTGGAACATGGATCCACCGCAACTCGACTCGACTTCGCCATGCCCGACGTTTCAAAGCCGGAGAACCACTTTTCGCACAACTTCGCCTTCGTTCATGCGATGCAGCTCTCTTCAGCCAGGCAGTTTTGCCTACTCGGTTGCGTCCTCCCGATTATCATTCCACTCAGGAGGCTTTTCTAGTTTCATTTGGGAGAGCTTCTAGGAACGGCCGGATGTCGAGCTTGCCGTTCCACACCACCCCCCCCCCCCCCCCCCCCCCCCCCCCCCCCCCATTTTGTCATCTCGAGACATGTCTTCGCCATGCAACGCCCGCGAAAATAATAATCTCTTAGTGATTTCTCCCCCACATAATCAATCTCCCCTTCTTTAAGATTTGTGACAAAATTAATGCTAGTACCTTAGAAAGATAACATCGAATGAGCTGGGACAATGGTGCATGTAATGAGTAAATGGGAAGCACTTGGGTGGTCCAAAAGACAAATAATCAGTAATAATTCAAAATCACATAGAAAGGGACGCATCATAAGCTTCGGTATCATCGTGCTATTCTGTTTCCTGGCTATAAATCTTCTAGTTTACCAACCAATTCCATTACTTCAGAATAAGAAGGGACAAAGGCACCAGTTGTCCTTGTTCATTTCCAAAGGGTCCCTTTTTGCCGTTGGTGCTGATGATGATGCCTGTGGTTGCTAACCTTCTTCACGTGACAGGCATCGCAAAAGTAGTCCGTCGAACGGTTGCCGATAGAGGGCATCGTTCGAGTATACAATTGCGAAATGCAAACGCAATTGCAAGAACGGTGTCAGTAGGGCTATGTATTCGTATCTTGGTTGCGCCCTCCATCTTTAGCTTCACATCCTCCAATTTGATTGGAGACGTGGGTGTCGCGACCCGGATGATCCCCTGTTGATCGAATCGGGCTAATGGATTGCCAGGCCCTACTTTCGGATGGGGGCTTCGGCGCGGGCCTTCCCAGGCCCATACTAAATCGCGGCGGGAAATTATCAGCTTCGACCTTGGTGTGGTCGGGTGATATGTGCTATGTGTGCATGCAATTGGAGTCGCCACCGGTCGTTCTTGGGAGGTAGACCGAATACCTCACCGAGCGATTGGGCGAGATCGCTCGGTCTTACGCAACTAGAGATTCTAGGACCGGGAATTTGGTTACCCTAACTTAAGCGAGAGTCCTTTCGGTTACCGTCCGAAATTGATTGTTACCTAAGATGATCACGCGAGGTTTTTACCAATTTGACTCCTAATCATGTTTTTATCAGTTGCTAAGTGTTCATGCAAAATGGTCTTTCGGGGGTTTATTTCATGGCATTCTAATTTTTCGGTTTTCGCAATCTTTTAAAAAAAAAAAAATGAAACATCCAAAGCATTCAAAGGGAGAAAACACGAAAATAAGGCGAGAGGCTAATCTAAAGCGAGAAAAGGAAAACCCGCGGCCATTGGGTTTTTAGGTACAAGGCCGGAATACAAAACCTGAGGCAGGATCGGGTGTACAATAATAAGATCGGATTGGACATCGGTCACCCTCCAATGCGGAATAAAAGTATATCGATGTTCATCATACCGAAAAGCGCAATAGACGATTAATTTCGAAATTTTCGCGATTTGTTTTTTATTTTTTTGGGATTTTCTCATTTTTTTATGATAGGGCGGACTTGGAGAAAACAAAGATGAATTGCACGAAGTTTCAGCAAAAATCACGTTCGAAGTCTCGGTTTTCACTCATTTTTGAAAAGGTTTGACTTGGAAAAGTTGACTCTTGGGGTGTTTTCAAGGGTGATTATCTTAGTCCTCAAATTAAATTAAGGGAAAATAATCACACCACGAGAAACTAGGTATGATCAAGTTTTCAAAACAAGTGACGGCTCAGGAAATGACCAACCGAGAGCGTCGTAATGGTGTCGGGAAAATGGCTACTCGCAAGCGAACACTTGGAAAAATCCCAGCCTCACTTTGCAGTTCACCGAGGCCAATTCGAGAGTGATTATCTTGGTGCAAAAAATAATTAGCAGAATCTATTGATACAACATGAAACTAGACTAAATAAGGTTTCAAATGCAATTGACGGCTCGTGAAAAGCTCAAACGAGCACTCTATACCAAGGCCACGAACATACGAACTTGCAACTTCCAGACTTGAAAAAAGACAGGCCTCTCACTTTGCAGGACACTGAGGCGACTTTCAAGGATCATAACTCAATCCAAAGAGATAATGATATTTAACCCAAAGTATCAGTGCAAAGTGCTACACACAAAGAGTATGGTCGATCAAAGAACGACCTCAAAAGCCCGAGAAATCATCAAGAAAAGAGACCCCAAATTGGCGGGTCTGAACTGGTTTCAATACTTATAAAAAATTTCCACTGTCCAAAACCAGTTCTCAGAGGCAATTTAGAGGACCATAACTCACACCTCGATTACAACCAACGGGCAAGCAACATACTGATGCGAAGAGCTATATACCGGGAACAAAATGAAATAAGAATAACTCTTGAAGCACGCAAAACGAGAGAAAAACACCCCAAAAAATCAAGGGTTCACACTATTTTTTTTTTGTGACAAAATCAGACTTCAAACATGGTCAACAGAGCCACTTCTCGACCCCACAGCTTCTCCTACAAGCATATCCAAACACAAAAAGACACACACAAGCGTTCTCCTTCGCATACAGAATGTAAAGAGTCCAAAAACGGCCAAAAAAAGCACGGGAAAGCAATGGAAAGCGAGCACAAAGCAGGCGGGTTGGGCTGTGTTCGACAAAATTTTTCATACTCAGAACAGACCAACAAAGCAAATTCCCGACCCCATAACTTCCTCTACGGATCAAACTAAAGGCAACCAAACATACCAAGATGCTCTACTACATATAGGGAACGCAACGAGCTCAAAAACCATCATGGTAAGGCATTGAAAAACAAGCTCAAAATTGGGAGTTTGACCCACCCGAGACATTTCATCAAGCATATGGCATGCGATAAGGAAAACGTGAATCTGGGACACTATGAGTGAAACCAAAGCATAGAAACATGAGAATAGGGTCATATTAGCATGGAATGATGATCGAGAGTGGTCGGTTTGGCTCCGTTCGACCTGTGGATCAAATGGAGCCAAACCGGTCAAAATGCATAAACCAGAGAAGGGTTGGTCGCGATGGGGTATTCGCTCTACCTTTACCGGCAACTCAGGCGACGATAGGAGGTCATTGATGGCTCGGTGTGTAGTGGGGGTGTCGGTGAAGGTGTGTAGACGCTCTGTATCTCTCGAAAATTACTCGCTCCCTTTTGTTTTCTCTCTCAAAGTTCGCTCACGGTCAGTCGAGCTCCGGCCACGGCCAACCCTCTCTCTCGGTTTTTCCTCTCGATTGTCCATCCCCCAACTCTGCGGCCTTCCTCTCTTCTTATAGACCTCGTACGCACACCCTCTTTCCCTCGCGCGATCATTCTCTCTCTTCGTACGAGTAAGGCTAGCTCATGGAATCTCCAACGGCATTTTTCTTTCCCGTCCTCCTCCATACTCGAGCTTTCCATCCTCGGTTTTGTACGATCCCAACGCATATAAACGACAAAACGCAAAGGGGAAGGATCTGGAATGGAGCCAAGGGTGAGATGTGGCATGGATATGCGAAAACATGCGCGAATTTGGCTGAGATTTGTCTGGTTGTAGCTCGGACACGCCTGTCGCGGTGGAAATAGGGCTGGGCACGATGGCTCCAGTGATGAAACTTCGCAAAAAAGGGTTATTTGGGACCGAAAATGAGTTACCTTCAAAGCCAAACTGGTATTGTCGTCGATCGTGCCCGTTTTCGTGGTGAATTTTGTCGATTTTCGCCTGGGGGTCAGCTGCGTGAGTGGGAGCTCCTTGGGGAAGATAATGAATAGTAACTGGGTCGTTGGGTCGGATCTGCTCGACTCGGCCCGGCCAACCCCGGTTTCGCGGATTTTGCCAAATTAAGCCCCAAAATGACCAATTTTCATAACATTGAAGCTAAAATTGGGTTCTACAACATGGATTTCATTTAGGAATGATGATATTGGGAAAAATTGATTTGAAATTGTACAAAACCCCCCAAATTCTTAATTTGACCAGAAATTGAATTATCAATAATCCAAAGTTTAAACGACGAAATCGAACCAAACCACGCCCACTAATGGATTCAGAACAATGAAAAATACATGGTGGTGGGCTTGGATTTTCATGGGTACCCCTAGAAAAAATTTAATTTAATTTTTAGTGAAACCGAGGACTAAATTGAAAATAGAAAATGTAAATAGGTCATTTTGGCCAAAATTGAACAAATTCCCAAGAAAATAGACCCAATTGCAATTCAAGGCATCAGATTCAAATGTCAAAGCTTATAAAAAGTTAAAATTGGAATTAAAAGGACTCGAAATATAATTTTTTGGCTCTATTTTGGTTTATGTTTGTGAAGGAACATGGTGACCCAAACTAAATTTTTGAGATTTAATGAGTCCAACGTGAAGAAGGAATATAAATAAAAATACTGACTATTTTTTCATATTTGTTTTGGACACGAATACTATTTTTTCCAATTTTTGGCTATTTTTATAATAAAAATAAATATTAAAATGTCAAAAAATACAAAAAATATTTTTTGTTCAAAATTGGTTCCTAAGGCTAGGCCAAGGCTTCCAAAGTTGATTTTGTAATTTTATGATTTTTTTTCTATTTTTAATTAATTTTCTAAAAATAAAATGATTAAAAATCAGGTGTCACTAGTTAGGAGGCTACCCTCGTCCTGATCTTCAAGAAGCCACAGCCCTCACAGTCCAGGCACGAGATGGCAATGGATTTCGCCACCAAGTCGCGAAGGCATCGACCACGACCCTTGCTGGCTTCGCCTGAGCCTAGAGAGGGGCGTCGACCCTTCGTCGTCGCTGCCGCCAAAGAAGTTTTTTTTCCTCTCTTTATAATATTTTGCATTTTGTTTTTCCTTCAAATTTCTACATTCAAAATTTTGAGAAATATATTTATTTTCTTTATGTGCTTAATTTCTATGAGTTACATTTAGGATGCCACGTGAGATGCCACCATGGCATTTAACACCAATTTAAGGTCACGCAGGCATTTCTCTATACAATTTTGCACAAAAAAATATATCGTTCATGAAAATTCACCTCCTCTCTTCTCCAAAGAATCTTAGATATTTCTAAGGGGGATTGAATCACTAGAAAAGGTGAACCACTAATTTTTAGATTGATTTTGGGGGATGGAACCATCCTCTTGTGAAGGTGAAGGCTATGTACAACCCAATGTACTATTTGTCTTTGTGTGCAAGAAGTTCTCCAAACTTATATAGTAGAGAGTGCCTTTTCGATAAAAAAAGAGTTTTCTTCGATTTTGTTCCCAAACTTCCCGACATTTGGTATCAGAGCCACACTTTGCAATCAACAGTTCATGGACCACATTGGCTAGTAAAAAGTATATGGAGGAAATTGAACAAATTGAGAAAATTCAGGGACGAGCAGGTGTCTTTTATCTTTATCCCTAAAAAATAAAGAAGAAGAAAATGGGCCGCAATAACTCATACTTAAATATCGAAAGAAACGCTTATATCAGCCTTTTGGGCCAAGCTCCTGTATCCAAATTTGTGATAATCTGAGGTCAAATTCCAAAGATCTCTTGCACCCACCTTTGGCCCACATTGAGTACGCTGTTTTCGTGGTCTGACAACCATGTTGAACTCCAGAGAGTGGCTACATTCATTCATCTTTAGGCAAAATTAAGAAGGTAAAACCTCACGTTTCATGACGGTGCTAAATAGATATCAATAGCAAGAGAGTCATTCGTCTCTCTCCCTACGTACTCCTTTTAGCACTCATGCTTTTCTATGAACCATGTTGGTCAACGCATCATGATTTTACAGTCCAAAATCAAATGGATTTAGAGTTCGAGAATTTGTGGTGAATTAGGGCATGTTTGGTAACATTCCAAATTCTTTGATTCTTGTTCTTTTGTTCCTGCGAACAGTAAAAGAGCAGAAATCTGTTTGGTATTTTTTTTTTTTCTGAGAACAAATCTATTCCCGGAAACATATTTGGAAGGGAACAGATTTTGAATAGAAACAAGAAGCTAAAAAAAAAGTTTTTCTTTGTTCCCGGGAACAACTTCAAGAAACAAGCTCAGTCAAAGAGAAATAATGTCATTTTAGAAAAATAAACTCAGTGTAACTTAATACTCGTCTTTACAACCACGAGACCACCGCCGTCGGTCACCGATGGCCGCCGCCACCTCCGGTCGGCGATGGTCGCCGCCGTTATCGATCTACACCGCCGCCCCCGCCGATCTCCACCACCGCCACCGCCGATCGCCGTCGGTCTCCCTCGCCGCCGATCATCGTCAGTCGCCGCCTCCACCACTACCGGTCGCCGATCGCCACTGCCATCGCCGATTGCTGCCTGTCACCGATCGCCGCTACTAGTCTCCGCCATCGCCAATTGCCACCGATCTCCAACACCGCCAATCACCGCCACCGCCACCAGTCGCCGCCGCCGCCATTGGTCACTGTTGTCGCCGGTCTCCACCATTGTCGGTCTCCATCGCCGCCAGTCTCCACCACGCCGGTCGCCTTCGGTCACTGATCGCCGTTGCCAATCTCGACCACCGTCGGTCCCCACCTCCTCCATTACCATAATTGGGAATATAAATTTTTAGGGTTGTACCAAATGCATTTTTGTTCTTTTTCTAATGCGGAAATAGAAATTTTGTGCAGTCATCAAACGCGTTCTTTTGCTCAGAAACTGTTTCCGAGAACAGAATTAGAAAAAAATCATTTCTAGCCAAAAACTGTTCCTGAGAATAGAATTGTTACCAAACAGGTCCTTAGCGACCCTTGCGAGCTTCACGGGAAGATTCAGATTGATCGCTTCTGCACCAGATCAGTTATCACAACGACCTTGCATGGCATTCCCATGTCAGATTGGGAATAAGTAATTGGTAGGCATAGACTTGTGCTTCGTGTATTTCAAAACTTAAAGGTGTTGGAGAGTGAAAACCTCGGAATAAAATTAGAGGGAGAGTGAAAGATTCATAGATGTCGACCTCATGTTCTCATCTCATGAAAATAACGCTGCATTTTGCCAAAACTCTTTCAATGAACTGACCTCACGTTCTCATCTACCTATTTGGTGAGCACCAACGAGGGCCCCACTTGCCAGATGTGCAGAGGCAGGCTTAAGCTTTGCCTCGCCAAATCTGGCAAGAGGGACCCTCATCATGGTTTGCTCTTGCCTAGGCAAGGCCAGCCATGTCGGCCACTAGTGAAAAAGAAAAAGCAAAAAAGAAAAATATTCAAAAAAGTTATTCTAAAATTGCAAATATTGTCCATGTCGGCTCCGGCCATACTACGTAGGACGGTCGGTGCCCACATTATCGATTTTCGACCAAAGTTAGTTGGATGAAATATATTAACAAATCGTATGTGAGATCATCTTGTGGGACCACTGCCAACTGTTCTAATAGTTTACAAAATCGTACATGGTATCATAGCAGGAGATCCTGAGTTCAAATGTTTTCATGCTTAAAGTGAGATCTTGTGAGAGGTGTAATATAGAGTAAAGTGTGTAGAGTGGGATAGCCTTGGTAGATGTAGAGCTCGCTTCTGTTGGAAGTGCTTGTGTTCAAGCAATCACATCTTTCTGTAATCTCTCATTTGATTACTTAGTGGAATCCAGCCAGTAGGCTACTAGTGTGGGAGATTGGACGTAGGCTTACCAAAACCCGAACCACTATAATCTCTTGTGCATTGTCTTCTACTCTCTACTCGCCTCTATTTAAAGTCTGGTAGAAGCATTGCATAGTTCTGTTAACTCCATCCGCTCCTATCAAACTTGAAGTTTTTAATTTCGCATTATTTTATCAAGTTTGATTATATTCACCTATTCACCATCTCTAAGTGATAGTTCTAGTCAAAACATCACCCTCTAAAAGATAATAACCCATATAGAACCCATTTATACAAAATATGGGTAAAAAATGGGTCATGAACCCATATTGACACCTCTAGATATGAGGGATACGATGAAAATCTCCAGTATCTAGAAGTGCCACACCAACCAATCGTAGTAAATAAAAGTAACGCCAATGATCAGATTCAAGAAGCTCCCAAAGAATTGATCGATGTAAGTTTGCTTTTCTCTTTTATAACCAGCTTTTTACATTTAACACTAGTTTCTCTTGTGTCTATACGCCACTGATTGAGTGCCAATCGACTTAGGCTCCGTTTGTTTCACGAAAAACAACTTCCAGAGATTTTTTATTCGGATTTTTCGTTGTTTGGTTAGCAGAAAATAAATTAGTCAAGGAAAATATTTTCCACCAATGAAAAAAAAAACGCCTTCAAAAGTGGGAAAAATGATTTCCTCTTTTCAAAAGAAAAAATCATTTTCCCTCATCTGTCCACTCTGCACTACTTCATATTCTTTTTCTTTTTAATTATTATTATCATTTTTTCTTTCCTTTTTTTCTATTTTCTTCCTTCTTCCTCGGTCGGTCGCTGGCCATGTGTACGGCCAATGACCGGCCACAAAAAGTGGGTCGGCGAGCTCGAGCTTGCTTGTGGCCGCCGTCAGCCGGTTGTAGTGGAGGAAGAAGGAAAACGAAAATGAAAGAAAATAAAAAATAAAAAATTATTGAAAAAGTCAATTTTATTTTCAAATTTACAGCAATTGTTCATGTTAGCGCTAGCTGTACAACGTAATACAGTTGGTGTCCACATTAACAATTCCCAGGCAAGCGACGACGCGACAAATCAAATTAGATTTTCCTTACCAAACGATGGAAAATATTTTCCAATTCATTTTCAGGTCTCAATCAAACACTGAAAATTATATTTTTTACTTCTCGAAAAATATTTTTCAAAAATATCACATTTTTCGCGAAACAAACGGAGCCTTACTTTGCAAGTATTAGAAGATACACAATCGAACCTCGATCCTCCGGCGAAGCCGTGCTGGAAGAATTACGCCTTCAAATGTACCGGTGGCCACCGTGACCTCCAGTTTGCTTGGTTATAGTCAATCCTCTCTCTCTCTCTCTCTCTCTCTCTCTCTCTCTCTCAAAATCAATCAATTTTTCATACAGTGAATCAACCTCTTGCAACTTAATTCCGTTGCAAAAATAGTAATAATTAGGTTATATTTTAGACATTGCACTTTTCTTGTTAGGCTTTTTTTTTTTGTAGTATCCGTTCTTGTCAGGTGAATTACTAATAAAAATGATAGATCTATAGCCAAAAGTCATTTCTTTGATGCATAGGAAATGAAAAAAAAAAAGTATTTCATCGTCTGCGTTAAGATATAACTTGTTGATAATAATGAAAATTATTGACTAATTATTTCGAGCACTATAAATAATTATTTTTATGATATTTTTTAAATCATTCAATTCAAACAATGACGCAGAGATGTTGATAAGCATTTTTTTGAATTAGCGTGAGGGGTAGGGATTAGACATGGCCACGGGCCAATTTGGGCCCTGGTTTGACCCGGGCCCGGCCCATTGGCTGGACCCGCGGTTCCAAACTGGAACCGGCCCATGGCTTCCGGGCCCGGTTCCGGTTTCTTCAAGCCTTAAACCGGGCCCGGAATAGGCAGTTTTGGGTCGGTTCCGAACCGCGAAAAATGGGGATTAAAAAAGAAAAGAAAAAGAAAAGAGCCATTGCCTCTTTAGCCTCAAAGCCAAAGGTGACCATTGCCAACGGTCACCTTTTTATTATTATTTATTTACTAATTTCTAACCTATAATATATTATAAATACCCATTCCCATCTCTCATTTTTTTCACACAAATTCTCTTTTCATCTCAATTCTCTCAAATTCTCTCAAACTCTCAATTATTCACAACATTCAATTTATTATTTTCTTTTCTTCAATTACATTCTCTAATTCCTTATTTTCTTTATTTATTATCTCCTTTAATTATTCCATATTTCAAAGTCTTTTTTCATACCCTATATTTTTTGCATTATACCATATATTTTTTCTATATAAAAAAAAATGTCAAGTGGAAGTAGAACTAGTGGCAAAGGCTAGAGCGGGGAGGGGGAATCCGATTATCCTTGGGGACTCGATTTCGAAGTTGATGTAGATGATGAAATCAACATTATTCCTAATATGGAGCAAGTCCAAACGCAAGAGTCTTCATCCTCCTATCAGTATCGAAGAAATGCCAACAACAAAGGAGCGGGAATTTACATCCGACGTATGGGACCACTCACGAAGATTGAAAGATTTGATATAGCTCCAAAAAGGTATGATGTAGTTTGTAAACATTGTCAGACAAAATACAAATATATCGGTGGAGCCGGATATGGGACATTTAACCGGCATCTTCAAAAGAAACATCCAACCGAAGCGGGAATTGACATCAAGCAACAATAAATTTTCGAGTATGCCAATCTTAACACTCTTCCTTTATTTCATTATACTGAAAAAAATTTATAAAGAAGAATTAGGTAAATTTATTTCCGTTGAACATTTATTATTTAGTTTTGGTGAAAGATTTGGTTTTAATCAATTTCTACAAAATGCATGTGCTCCACAAGCAATACGCGTTTCTAGAAATATACTTAAACGCATTATTAGAAATCTTTATAAAAAAGGAAAAAAAAGACTTAAATTTTTTTGTATGAATTTTAATGGACGTGTGCATATAGGTAGCGATATTTTGAGTGATCATTGGCAAGTTAATTCTTATATGGATATAACATGTCATTGGATAGATGATAGTTGAAATATTCAAAAAAAAGTTATTGCATTTAGAGTTTTTGATGATAGGCATATGACAAATAATATTTATAAATTAATTAGGCAAATTTTAGAAGAATATTATTTGCTTAATAAAATTTTTTCAATTGGTTTGATAATGCCGCGGCAAATACCGCTTCAATTGTTGAACTAGAAAAGATTTGTAAATCCGTTTTTGATGGATAATTTTTTCATGTTAGATGTGCTTGCCATGTTTTAAATTTATGTGTACAAGATGGTTTAAAATCTCTTGATATTTTTCTCGACCCAATAAAAATGGCAATTCAATTTTTATGGAAACATTCCCAAAAAATGAAAGAATGGTCAAACTTTTGTAGAGCAAGTGGAAAGAAACCAAAAAGATTGTCAAGAGATGTTCCAAATCTTTGGAATTCTACTTACGAGTTGTTTAATGAATCTTTTGCATATAAAGATTTATTATGTGCATTTATTTCAGATAATATAACTCAAATTTATTTATACCCACAAGAATGAGATATTTGCAAATTTTTTTAAGATATTTTAAAAATTTTTAATGATGCAACTTATACTTTCTCCGGTATTTATTATCCTGCTACGCATGAATTTTTAATAGAATGTATTAATATTGTTGGATTTTTTTGAAGAAAATAAAAATGATGATTTATTAAGTGACACTATTAGAACAATGCGAACAAAATGGCTACATTATTATAGGGAAATTCCTATTATTTATTTAGTTGCTTTTTTTTATCCACGTTGTAAATTAGATGGTTTATGTGATTATTTGAATACATATTATGAATATTTACATTTAATTGATGAGGTAAATATTAGAAATATACAAACAATGGTTAAAAACGCAATAATAGAATTATATAATGAATTTTGTAGTACATATAATCTAGGTGATAGTGGATCTTCTCAATTTAGTGACATACAAAGTGGGAATATTGGTAATTTTAGTAGAGGGTACCAACTTCTGTTGCATAGGCAAAAAAAGCAAAAGGGAGCAATATGAAGTAATTCTGAAATAGAGAGCTATCTAACCCTTTCTTTTGAGTTTGATGAATCTGAAGGCAGAACAGATTTCACAATATTGGATTGGTGGAAGAGGCATTCCACCCAATACCCAATTCTTGCTCTAATTGCAAAATAAATTTTAGCAACCCGTTGTTTGATAGTTGCGGTAGAACAAAAATTTAACGCTGGAGGCAATATTTTGGACGAACGACGTTCAAGATTAGCTCCCGATTCGGTGGAGGCTCAAGCTTGTGTTTATGATTGGACAAAGGCTCAATATAGACAACAAGAGATAGATCACAATAATGAAGCCGAATTCTTTGATGATGGAGGTACCACCGCTACCGGTACCGGAACGGGTAGCGACAATTGAAGATGAGGTAAGTATGCGGTTATCAAAGGTAAGAGAACTACATGAGTTTTGATTCTTCTATTCCCAAGAAGATATGTAGGCGCTTAATGATAATTCATTAAGTTCAAGCTCCCTCTCCCTTTTTTCCCCCCTCCAAATTTGATTACAATTTACAAATTGATTACAATTTGTATTTGATAATTCATTATTTCATAATTTCATAATTCATTATTTTCTTTTATTTCAAAATTTGATTACAAATTCATTACAATTTAATTTTTAAACTCAAAAATCATAATTGAAACCGGCGGTTCCATTTTTGGTTTTAAACCGGAACTAGGCCCAGAACCGGCCCGGAACTGCCGGTTCCCTTGAAATTTGAACCGGAACCGCCAGTTCATGAACCGGAACCGTCGGTTCTTGAACCGTAGCTATGTCTAGTACGGTTGCTGTTTGATTGGGTTTTAAGAGCGGGAGTCTACAGTATGAGTGGCCCACGTGTAAGATCTTTGTTAATATATATTTTTTTTTGGTCAGACTAGTGTTAATATAGACGGCTGGATCTATCGTTATTTCTTGTGGAGGACTTCATGCGGCACATAACCCTACGTCACGTGAGGTAATGTGCGCGCGTGCGAGCTTTATGCAGTGGCTTGGACGGGTCCCAAGTGGGCCTATGGGGACGGGCTTGGGCCTATAAAGATATTGCCTGTTCAAGTCAGTCTGATTGGTGCTTTGAATACATGGATATTTGTGTGATTGGGCCTCATCGGCCCATGATTAAGTTAATTAATTAAGCAAAAAGGTCCTTTGATCGTAAAATTATCAGAGGGGAAAAGAGACGGATCCTCTAAATATGTAACTTCTAAACATCCATCATGATAACGAAAATGTTCATAACGTTTCCTTGACCTTGATAAACCTCCCACGACCTCACAGTATCGAATCTGCAAAACTATAGCACTATTTGTTTCGCGGCCCACTTATTTCTTGAGAAGAGATGCGAAATATGCTCAATATCTAAGTGCCATTTGATGACTGAGTGAGAACAAGGGAGAGGGTCAAATCCCGTCTTCGCAACATTTTTGTGATAAAGAAATGGGTTTGGCTCTGTTAACTATTAACTAGTAATTAAAATCGTCCCCCATTCTTATACCGTTGAATCCACAAGTACCGGCGGAGCACCAAGAAATTACCCGACTTCTAAGAATGAACACATGTATCTTTTGAAATAATTAATCAATGAAAATATTACCAACAACAATTTGTGTCTAAATATTTGCATAGACGGTAAAAATATATTTTGTTCATACATTTTTATCGAAGTGATTATTTTTTTAAAAATATTTTCCAAATCATTTATTTTCCGCAGAACAAACGGAGCGTATAAACGGTTCAATTCGACTGTCATGGGATCAAAGACAGAACTGAAGAGAGATAATCGTCTAGATGCAAACTAGATGTAGTCCTAATCTAATATTTTTTTCGGGTCTTTTCTTTTATGAAACGAATTAAAATCCTAACTACATGGCCGTAACTACCCACCTATGAACTTGGATCAGACATGAATTAATCCAAATTGCAATGCTAAATGCTTGATTAAAACAATTAATGATGCAATCTTTTTGCGTTTCCTCACTAATCTATATGAATCATGCGAACTATGTCCTATGTACATGCATGAAAAGTAATAAAGGTCCGATCTTGCATCAACAAGTTCGTTCTTTTTGACATGATCACAAGCGATGGTCTACTTTCCACAATTATCTGCAAAATAGATGATCAAAATTCTTCCAAACAAGGTAAACTTTAATCTAAACGTACATAAATCAATACAAGGATAATTTAACGCTGTGGATCATGCGAGATGACTCTAAAATCATGCAAATCAACCAAGGGGGACGTGATTAAAAGGCACGCAAGAGGCTCGGCGACATGTGTAGGGATTATTAAGTCCAACCAATTTAATGTCAACACACATGACCTAACGAAAATTCATGCAAGGGGAGTAATCTAAACATATTGTCTCTTTAGATCCTAGCGGCATGAGGAAACTAGAGATCAAACATGGAATTGTCTATCTATCCGGCAAACCGCCATAAACCCTGGCTCCCTAAAATGGCCCGATTTGAGAGATAAGATTAAAATCAAGTTTGGTGCAATGAGTCAGTGGGGCGAGAAGCGTTGGATCAATCTTGTGGCATAAGATTGCATCTTTAATTGCATCTCTATAAATAGGAGACTGCATAAACACTTCAATCCATCCATCAGCACATCAACACACTTTGGCACATTCCACATATCACGAGCTCTCTCTTACCCGTGGTCCTCCACCACCGGCGGCCCTAGCTTCCTCCAATCCCCGGCGGCAGTCCACCACTAATCCATGACTTCCACATGCAGTTTTCTTCATCACCTCACTCATACACGCCCATACACGCTCTAATCCGTGGCCCTGGCGTTCCTTGCTCATGATTCCGGCATCCCCTACTGCCGATCCCATCGCGATCCTACTCCTAGTGTTGGCGTGCAGCCAATCACAATCTCAGCGTCTTCGGCGTGGTGTCCCTAAAAGCTAGGGTTTTTACACATAGGATTCCAATGCTATCGTGGTTTATGACAAGACCCACAAACCACATCAATTATGCTCAAGGTGAATGTAAATTATGAGACTAGTCACATATATCGTGTCTCGCGGACTTTGTGAAATTCATATTACTAAAGTAATGATAGAGAATATAGCTAATCAGATGCGAGCCCCTCCTCGGGCGGATTCCTCCTTTTGCTCCTCAGCTTACGGGGTATTAGCAGCCGTTTTAATCAGAATTGATGGCTTACATTCATGGATGCTATGTTTGATCGATGACTAAATATCAACATAAACTTCTCAAAGAAAATCAGTGAAGTATATATAGAAAGTATAAAGTTTACAAGACACCGCTGCAAAGCTTTTTTCATACTTGAAGACAAGTGCTAAAATTAAGAAATCTAATATAATTCGCATTTTTAGATTCAAAATTAGGGATGCCAAAACTGAATTGGAAAATTGAACCGATTCGAGCCGCTAACTGAACCGAACCGAACCGAACCGAACTTGAAATTTCATGCTTTTCGGTTCGGTTTTTTGTTCAGGTAACTGAAAAATAACTATTCTTTTTTTTAATTCAATTATTTTGGTTCGGTTAACCAAACCAAACCGCACTGAAAATCTCCAAAATAACAATTTTTTTTCCTTTTTTGGGGCAAAGGACTGGCGGAGCCGCCGGTCCCTGGGCCAGGGCCGCGAAGCCCTTGCTGGCCAGATCTGATTTCCTGAGCACTCGACGACGCCAGATTTGGCGAGGCAAGGGCATGGCGGCCTCGACCAGTGGCCGGCAGTTCCGCAGGCTTTGAACTAAAAAAGAAAAAAGAAAAGAAAAGAAAGAAAAAAGAAAAAGAAAAATCAAAAAAGAAAATCGAACCGAAGTGGATTTTTAGTTCGATTCATTTTCAGTTCAGGGTGAGATTTGGTTTGGTTCATATTTAGTTCGGGGCAAAATTTGGTTCGGTTCATGCTTAGTTCGTGATTTTCTTCAAACTCCGATCTTGTGATTTTTTTTTTGTCTCTTGGTTTTTGCTCATAGTGTATTTTCTGCGTTCAATGTGCCGAGAGCTATTGATAGATCTTCCTATATCTTTATGCATCCTAATCTTCTTTCGAAAGATTAACCGCATCTTGGCTTGCTCCTTACTCTAGGGATTTGTGACTGTTCCCTATTCTTTAACTACAGTTCTCCTTTGGTCGATGGACCCTTCTTGACTCAGTTTTTTATCATCATTTTTTATTTTGAGTCAATTGATCGTAACTATACTCCCCTTAAATTTTTTTTATTAAAAACCTCGTGATCGATGAGCTCATTAGACATTCCATGACAAGCTTTGTGAATTGCACTGTCATGGCCCTCCTGATCGATGAACTCCTCAGGCATGTCGTCGATGGACTTTGTGGATTGTAATGTATTTGTCACGGCCTGATTTGAGCCATTATTTTCTCTTATATTTGGGCCTAGATTTTGGGTTTTCTATGTGGAGATTTTACTGCGACTCGACATGAACTTTTAATTCACACTCTCACTCATTAATAGATGAATGTGCCTACTTCTTTACAGACATTATTTCTAACGAGGGGTCGCTCCTATAACAAGCTTCTCCTATAGTCGGATGCATCAATCACTAGTTTAATAAATGGCATGGCTTTAGCACACTATTAGACATAAACGACTCGTCTTTGGCCTAGTAGAAATAGCAAAGCCATGGCTAGATCACGGCTTGAGGGTTTGCGCCAAGTTCCCAAATGTCCGCGTCGAAAGAGTGCTCGTTCCAACCATTTCGTCCCTCTTCCATGGCAAGTTCCCGTGGCCACGAGCTCGCGTCCGGCTATCCTTCCAAGCCACTTCTTGAGGTGGAGTCCTTCGTCGGGGCCGCTGTCGGCGGGTTCTCCCACCACGCACTCTCCTTGTCCTGACGAGGCAACACTGGAGATGGTTGTCCAGGGTTTCCACCTGGTGGAGTCCTTGGAGCCACCAGCGTGGCTTTTCCCTTGAACCATGCCGAGCTCTTCGAGAAGGTACACGGTCGAGGCCGTATGACGTTCACTTTGGCGGCGAACTTCCCGAGCACGTCTTCCTCCGGCTTGTGATGGACGACCTTTTTGGCCAAGTGAGTGTTCCAGTAGTTCTTGACGTCATTCGCGGTTCTTCCCGGAAGTCTCCCCGCAATCAGTGACCATCTGCATGAACTTGGACAGGTCATTATCCAGAATATGAGAATTAGGGAAGAATGGCTCATTAGGTCAACATTGGTTACCATCAAAAGCGAAATGGAACACTTATTTTCAGTTAGCATACACATGAATTGGAATTTGATAATTCTGCCTAATCGAAAGATAAGCATGGACAACCAAATTGTTCTACTATTGCAAGTAGGTTTGAACTCGTGACCTCTCATCTGGAAATGTCAAGGAGTATTACTAGACCATCTCTCACCTCCAAAGCAAGTTACTAATCTATTCTTAAGAGTTCTATTAATTAGTGTTTCGAGGCACTTGTTAAGCGTACATTTCCAATAAAATATTCAATATTAAAAAAATTGATTGTACGTATTACGAGGACAGTCAATGCATGAAAATTGCAATATTTTCTTATTTAGTTGTTAACGAGCACCGTTGGCTTATTATTAAATAAGAATAGTCAATTTTTTGTTAAAATTGTTTGTAACGCTTCATTAACTCATTGTAAAGGGCCCTAGATATGAAAAACTACCAAAAAAGTCTTAAACCTATTGCAATGTGCCAATTTAGTTCTAAACCTTATTTTTTTACCAATTGAGTCCTAAACCTTTTGCATTTGTGCCAATTCAGTCCATCTGGCTAATTTTAGCCGGCCGGCGCTAACATGGATTTTTTAAAATAATATTTGAACATCTTTTCAATTTTTTTTCTTCTTCTTCTTCCCCCAGACGGTCGTTCTGGATTAGCGACCGACCAGAGGCGAGGGCAAAACCGTTGGGTGAGGTCAAGCCTCACCATGGTTGGGCGAGCTCGACCTTACCCATCGTTGGCGCTCGTCACTGGATCGGCGACCGGCTGGAGGAAGAAGGAGAAGAAAAAAGCAATAAAAATAAAAAATAAAAATGCAAGAAAAGATTACAATACTATTAAAAATTGCCACGTCGGCGCAAGCGTACAAGTCAACGCCGGTCGGCCAAAGTTGGCCGGATGGGCTGAATTATCACAAATGCAAAAGGTATATCACTCAATTAAAAAATCAGGATTGAATTGACACAATTACAATAGATTTGGAACTGTTTTGGTAATTTTCCCACCCTACATAATTTGGACACGACACTTAATAAGTTTGTTGCATTGCTTCTACATCGATGTCTCTGCCTCTCTCATCAATGGATATTTAAGCAGATGGGCTTCATATTCATGCCCTCAACAAGTCCTTCACGTCTCTTTTATATACGATACTTTCTGAATCAAGTGTGATGATCCCGCCGGTGGAACTCATGTTAGAAGACCCGAGAGATATGGTCGAAGAGACAGATATGCTTCATTAGCGTCGACAGGTTGACATGATGATGCACATGACATGACACGCGACGAGTAACACGAACTTGGGACAGCTTTTTTACTCACCGATTGCCAAGAAGGTTGTGAAGCCTGATGATCATGTCGACCTCGTCCTCCTGGAACGCCCCTCTCTTGATGTTGGGCTTCAGATAGTTCAACCACCTCAACCTGCAACTTTTCCTGCACCTGTTCAACCCTGCAAACACAAATCCATTGATGCAAACTCTAATTATAACAGCGAAAATAGAGCTCTCTTTCTCTCTCTCTCTCTCTCTCTCTCTCTCTCTCTCTCTGGGGTGATCAGTAGTATACCTCCTCTGCGAGGGACTTGGTGCCAGTTTCCTTCGCCATATCTTTCCACGCACTTCTTCAGCAACACGTCCTCTTCCTCAGTCCACGTACCTTTTCTCACTCCTATTGCTCCCTTCATTGTCTCCTCTCTCTCTCTCGTGTGTGGGCAGCAACACACGCTTTTTTTTGGATGCAGAAACGATTCAGGACCAAAGGATGAGCTCGTGTTGGATGAAGGTTCACTCGAAAAAGCCATATATATAAGCAGGGGATCAATAGTTTAGTGAGGCCCATACGTGTATAAAGCTAAGTAGCACCGACATCGACATCGACACGACGCGACACGACACGACATGACACGCCGACACATCATTTCTAAAAAACAGAGAATTTTGGCACGTTAAAACATGTTGTATTTTTATATATGCATAATAAATAATCATTTTTATGTTTCTTTGTAAAAATAGAAAAATAAAAAAGAAACTTCCTGCTATGGGTACTTCCGTAATTTGACTCCGCCTTTTAGAAAAAAAAAACAAATAATAAAGTAAAATAGAAAATTAATTTGCGATTAGTGCTGGTGGGTGTGACCTGAGAGGTCATGTCCTCGAGCCCCATCAATTTTATGGGATGTTGGGATGTTAGGATGCACGTGTGAGTTGTGCTAGAGAAGTCCAAAATCGGAGAATTGATGTGGTCTGGAGCAATTGATATATCCAAGTTGGCCCATAACTCATTGGCTTAAGCTTTTGAGTAAAAGTGGGTCCAACTGGATATGTTGATGGGCTCGGACTTGGGCTCCCTCTTGGCGATCTCCTCGGGTAAAGGTATCGGACTTTTGCTGCGCGCTCCCAACAAATGGTATCAGAGCCGATGGTTGATTGGTGGCCCACTCCCAATATGTATCGGTGTTTGGTAAATATCTCAAGGAAGGAATTTGGTGGCCAATGCGGTTTCCCGGCCAGGCGGGCCCGATGGGCGTTGATGGAAATTCAAGTTGAGATATCTTGGTGCATAAAGATACTTGAATTAAGAGAGAGCAGACCTAATATTGGAGCTCACACGTGAGGGGGAGATTGTTAGGATGCACGTGTGAGCTCACACGTGAGGGGGAGATTGTTAGGATGCACGTGTGAGTTGTGTTAGAGAAGTCCAACATCAGAGAATTGATGTGGTCTAGAGCAATTGATATATCCAAGTTGCCCATAACTCATTGGCTTAAGCTTTTGAGTGAAAGTGGGTCCAACTAGATATGTTGATGGGCTCAGATTTAGGCTCCCTTTTGGCGATCTCCCCGGGCGAAGGTATCGGACTTCTGCTGCGCGCTCCCAACATGGGAAAATTGCGTTAGGTGTGGCCTGTTGTCCTTGGCCCCCACTAGTACAGTAATATTAATGCTCCAACTTTATGTCCATTCTCTCTTTCTCTAAATCTTAGGGTTTTTGCCTCACATCCCTCCTTCCCCGACTTCGCAATCTCTATTCTCTTTCTGAATTTGCCTCTCTTCTAGCTTCGGAGTCCTCGATTCTTTTGCCGTACATCATAATTCCAAGCGTCCCAGTGTATGCTCTGCTTTCCCCATCTCCTTCTTCCTTTTCCTCCTCATCTCTCTTGCTCTCTCTCACTCGTCTCTCTCATGGCTCGAGAGGCAGACGCCCTCTTCCCCTTCTTCCTCGGCCTACAGATCCGTGCTTTCCCTAGCGAGATCTGACCCACGCGCCACCGTAGCAGTTGTTGGGACCATCGACTTCCTCACCGACTTGCATGTCGCTGACGTGTTGCTGGCGTTGATCGCGTATCGGACATTTGACACGCGTTGACCGCGTGTTGAACACGTGTCGGACGCGTGTCTTTGTCCGACACTGACGCGGTGATCTTCTCGGAGTGTCAGTGCTTCCTTGGTATAAAGGGGAGCGAGAGCCAGTGCCGTGCATGTCTAGCATCCACACACGACCATCTGCATCGTCTTGTGGCTCCAACGATGGCGACACTTCTCTTCGCCTCCATTTCTAGTCAGCTAACAGTCTAATTGAATCCTAGCCGTTGGATACGGGTTTTCATCGCCATGCGGAGTGGTCCTTCTTGCCCTTGATTAACTAATCAAGCTATATTTGTCTACGATGCTGGAGAGACTTTTTAAAACCAAAAAATGAGAGAGAGAGCCATACATTGAAATTTGAAACACACTAACTAGTTTGCGTCTACGGGCACTAATTCAATTTAAACCTTCTAAGCTAAAAAGTCTTCGGTGAGCGAGATGCCCGCTGCTCCTGGCATAGTGTCGGTCGGAGTCATTCTTCTAGTTCCCTCAATTTGCGACGGCTTGCTTCCATTCAAGCTTCGATAGCAGCCGGGGTCACGGAGTGAAGATGCCTAAAGAAACCATTTAACATTCTTCGAATAGACCTAGGTCATGCAAGGAACCAGAAAAGTTGTGGATCTCTGGGTGGCTTCTACTTTTGTGGGTTGCACTATGAGTAGGAGGGGACCGTCGCATGACATGGTGGCTTGAGTGACAAGTACGACCAGGTGCATTGGGACGGCAGGAGAAGTAGAAAAGACGAAATGGTCGAATAACTTGGTTAGTGACGTAGGTCAGAGATGGCATGTCGAGAGATGATGTGCAGACCAAGTTTGTTCCTCTGAGGAAGTCCGACCGTAGCTTGGGCTCAGTAGATGTCTGTGGCGGCTAAGCGGCCCTTTCGGGTGTGCCGGGAGAGTGGCCATATTGAGCGATAACATTGAGCGGCGAATCAAGACTGCAAAATCAAGTTAAGATGGAGATTGTTGAGTATTTCTTTAGTTTTTGCGAGAATTGGCTAGGCCCGAGATGGAGTTTGGCGAGGTGTATTGGGAGAGTCCGCGCTAAATATTTGGCTTAGTAATGATGTAGAGAGTATTAGTAGTGCGTTTTTAGACCGATTGGACAGGCAGAAATCCCAACGGAAGTCGAAGGGAGGATGATGCACCTAGGACTGACGGACTCGAAAATTGATGACTTTGGAACTCAAATTCGGCCGGTTGAAGCGAAACGGCCTCTTGATCAATTCTCACTGCCTATGGCTGTGACTAAAGATGAATTTTGGCGATTTGGGGTCATTTAGTTGGATTTATCAATTTTTCTTTATTTTTATTTTATTTTATTTTTTGCCTTTATTTTACTACTAGTGGCAATTTTGTAATTTTGGGTTTGCTGTTTAGAGTCCTAGTAGGGTTAGAGTCAACACCTCATATAAAAGGTGTTTATTCATGTTTGAGAAAGACAATATTTGATATTGAATTTTGAGAATTCCTAGTACGCTTTTTTGCGTGTTATCGTTTGTGCTGCGTCAGGTGGTATTAGAGCCTATGGCGACTGGCGGAGGAAGCGATGGTCTTTGTGACGATGATCAGGAGACTGGAGCCTCGATCCTTGGGGATGATGCGCTGCAACGTTTGGAGCAGCGTTTAACGGAACACCTAGATCAATGAATTGACCACTGACTTCATCGCATCGAAGAACGATTTGATGAAATAGTAGATCGATTTGAAGCTCTCGGCATTGATGTGAACCGGAATAGGTAGCATGGCAGAAGGCCAGGTGCAGATGTTGCTCGTGGTGACCCTGTCGATAGACCCGTTCCTGTCCACAGGCAGAATAATCCTTTATTTTCAGAGAGTTCGGAAGAAGAGGAAGACGGATCTGCTGACGAAGAGCGTGCTGGCTATGGAGGCAGACATCGCTATGGGAGATCTCGAAAGGGATATGATGGAAGGCGATGTTATGATGATCGTAAAGGTAACAACTTTAAATTAAAGTCGATATACCTCATTTTAATGGAGGTCTGAGAATAGAAGATTTTTTGGATTGGATTGCTGATATTGATAAATTCTTCGATTATATGGAGACCCCTAGTGAGAAACGGGTGCGATTAGTGGCCTGTAGATTGAAGGGGGATGCGTCTACATGGTGGGAGAGATTGCAGAATAGGAGGGATCGAGAAGAAAAAGAGAGAGTTCGAACTTGGCACAGAATGAAGAGACTGATAAGGGAGTTCCTTCCACCCGACTATGAGCAGATTATGTTCTAGCGGTACCAATGTTGCCAGCAGGATAATCAAACTATACATGAGTATACGGTAGAATTTATGAGATTGGCGGAGCGAAATAATCTGTCGGAGATGGAGAGACAGTAGGTGGCCAGATATCTTGATGGGTTAAAACCCTTCATTCGAGATAACATCGGAATGCAGGTTCTGCAAAATCTATCTGAAACGAAAAATATGACGATGAAGGAGAACGGATGCTGCAAGAAAGGGGTAGAAGGGGCGGCTATGAAAATTTTAGAGATAATAGTGCCAGTAGTTCGATAGGGAAGAGTGGGTCCAATAATCGCTCTAACATGGAGCGACGTCTGGAAGATAAGGCGGTAGGGAAGCATCCTATGAACGAGGCGAAGGACAAGGGGACGCAAGCCTAGAGAACTGCGAACCCGAATCCTTATGCTAAACCGGCGATGATAAAGTGTTATAGGTGTAATCAGCCAGGGCACCGATCTAATAAATGCCCTCAGAGGAAGATAGTAAACATGGCAGTGAGAGAAGAGGATGAAGATGAATATTGCTGTGAACTAGATGGTGAGGAAGAAGATTTTGACGATGAGGAACCGGGGGAAATAAATTGTATAGTGCGCAGGATGATGTTAGTCCCAAAGCAAAAAGATGATTCGCAGCGCCATCAATTGTTCCGAACCACGTGCACCATTCTAGGTAAAATCTTTGCTGTGGTCATTGATAGTGGTGGCATGGAGAATATTATCGGGAAGGAGGCAGTAAAGAAGCTAGGGATACCTGTGGAGAAACATCCTAACCCATATACATTAGGATGAATTAAATCTGGAGTGGACAACATTCAGGTGACTGAAAGATGTAAAATTTCATTCTCCATTGGTAAGTATCATGATGAGCTGTATTGCGATGTGGTAGACATGGATGTATGTCATGTGTTGTTTGGAAGGCCGTGGCAATATGACGTAGATGCACAGCATTCGGGGAGGAGCAATCAATATAATCTAGTGAAGGGTGGAGTGAAGTACACGTTGCTGCCACTAAAGAGCAAGGGAAAGCAGGCTGCTAGGAATAATTTCCTTACCCTTACAAGGAAATTTGAAGCTGAGGTTAAGGAGACCCAACAAATTCACGCGTTAATAGTGAAACAGGCATTCGAGATAGAGGCTGAATTACAAGTGGAGGAGCAGCCCGAATCAGTTAAGCCTTTATTGAAGGAGTTTGGTGAGCTGATGTCCGAGGAGATTCTAGGTGGGTTGCCCCCCATGCGCGATATTCAGCACCATATAGACTTAATTCCTAGTGCTAGTCTGCCTAATCTACCGCACTACAGGATGAGTCCTAAGGAGAGCGAGATTCTAAAAGAGAAGGTGGAGGAGTTGCTGCAAAAGGGGCATATTCAAAACAGTATGAGCCCTTGTGCTGTTCTTGCTTTGTTAACTCCAAAGAAAGATGGGAGTTGAAGGATGTGTGTAGACAGCAAAGCCATCAATAGAATAACCGTGAGCTACAAGTTTCCAATTTTGAGATTGGATGACATGCTGGATAGGTTGCATGGTGCTAAGTGGTTCTCGAAGTTGGATCTGAAAAATAGGTATCATTAGATTCGTATTCGGCCCGGAGATGAGTGAAAGACAACTTTCAAGACAAAAGAGGGGTTGTACAAGTGGTTAGTGATGCCGTTCGGACTCTCTAATTCTCCGAGCACGTTCATGAGGCTTATGAATTAGGTTTTGAATTCTTTCATTGGCAAATTCGTTGTAGTTTATTTTGATGACATCCTGATTTATAGCAAGACCGAGGAGGATAACTTGATGCACTTGAGAGAGGTGTTGACAGCATTGCAGGCCAATCAGCTGTATATAAATCTTAAGAAGTGCAGTTTTTTAACTAACAAGCTGCTTTTCTTGGGATTTATTATTAATGCTGATGGAATAGAGGTAGATGAGACAAAGGTGAAAGTAATCAGGGAGTGGACTACACCTAAAACAGTTTCGAAAGTTCGAAGTTTTCATGGGTTAGCTACTTTTTACAGGAGATTTATAAAAAATTTAGTACTATCGCAGCCCCAATTACAGAATGTATGAAGAAAGGAAAATTTCTGTGGGGAGAGAAAGCCGAGCATAGTTTTGCTATTCTGAATGAGAAATTGTGTAGTGTGCCAGTTCTTGCTTTACCAAATTTTGATAAGCTGTTTCAGGTATATTGTGATGCCAATGGAGTGGGTATAGGAGCTGTTTCGTCTCAAGAACGCAGACCAGTTTGCTATTTCAGTGAGAAGTTTAGTGAAGCAAGGTAGAAGTGGAGCACTTATGATAAAGAATTTTATTCTGTTGTAAGGGCTTTGAAGACGTGGGAGCACTATTTGATTGGTAAAGAATTCGTGCTCTATTCTGATCATGAAGCTTTGAAGTATTTGAATAGTCAGAAGAGGAACGGTAAGGATATGCATGCACATTGGTGTCAGTTCTTACAAAAATTCCCTTTCAGATTACAGCATAAATCAAGTGTGCATAATGTCATAGCAGATGCGTTGAGCAGGAGAGCTGGCTTGTTGATTACACTAAGTCAGGACATTCTGGGGTTCGAGCAGCTGAAGGACTGTTATGCAGGCGATGATGATTTTGGGCAGATTTGGGAGACGTGTGCTGCTGGTCAACCAGTGCAAGAGTTCTATATTCTGGATGGTTGTCTGATGCGTGACAATCAGCTTTGCCTTCCTTGGACATCATTCCGAGAGAAGGTTATTCGTGATTTACATGATGGTGGGTTACCTGCACATCTGGGACGTGATAAAACTGTTGCTGCAATCAGGGAATAATTTTACTGGCCCCAATTACGTAGAGATGTCAGCAGGTATGTGCAGAAGTGTTATGTTTTCCAAACTGCTGAGGGGCAGTCTAAAAATACGAGTCTGTATATGCCTCTTCCTATCCCAGAAAATATATGGGAAGATTGTCTATGGATTTTGTGCTTGGTTTGCCACGAACCCAAAGAGGTGTGGATTCTGTTTTTGTTGTGGTTGATAGATTTTCCAAGATGGCGCACTTTATTCCTTGCAGGAAGACTTCTGATGCAGTAAGTGTAACTAGATTATTCTTTAAGGAAGTGGTTCGTTTGCATGGCATCCCTAAGTCTATTACCTTGGATAGGGACAGCAAATTCCTAGGGCATTTTTGGCGGACCTTGTGGAAGCTATTTGATTCATCCTTGAACTTCAGTAGAATTGCTCACCCGCAGACTGATGGGCAGATAGAGGTGGTCAATAGAACTCTAGGTAATTTAATTCGAAATATTTGTGGTGACAAACCGAAGCAGTGGGACATTGCTTTATCGCAAGCAGAGTTTGCTTACAACAATGCAGTTCACCATTCTACTGGTAAGTCACCCTTTTTAGTCATTTATACGAAGACACCTTAGCATACTCTGGATTTGATTCAGTTGCCCAAGCAAGCAGACAAGAGTGTTGTAGTGGATCATATGGCTAAGCAGATTGTGGAGGTGCATCAGGAAGTCAAATAGAAGTTGGAAGAGGCTAATAAGAAGTATAAGGCTGTAGTAGATAAACACAGACGAAAGTTGGTGTTTGCAGTAGGCGATCAAGTCATGGTGTTTCTTCGTAAAGAGCGGTTTCCAATTGGTTCTTACATCAAGTTGCAGCCAAAGAAGTACGGACCTTACACTGTCAGTAGGAAGATTAACGATAATGCTTATGTTATAGACCTTCCATGTAGCATGGGCATTTTCAACACTTTCAATATTGCTGATTTGTCACCGTTTCATGAATCCACTAAGCCTTTGTATCCAGATTCTAATTCTAACTCGAGGATGAGTTTTTCTCAAGTGGAGGAGAATGATGTGGAGAGTATTAGTAGTGCGTTTTTGGACCGATTGGACAGGCAGAAATCCCAATAGAAGTCGAAGGGAGGATGATGCACCTAGGACCGGCGGACTTGAAAATTGACGACTTTGGAACTCAAATTCGGTCGATTGAAGCGAAATGGCCTCTTGATCCATTCTTATTGTCTTTGGCTGTGACTAAAGATGAATTTTGGCGATTCGGGGTCGTTTAGTTGGATTTTTCAATTTTTCTTTATTTTTATTTTATTTTTGGCCTTTATTTTACTACTAGTGGCAGTTTTGTAATTTTGAATTTTCTGTTTAGAGTCCTAGTAGGGTTAGGGTTAACAACACCTCATATAAAAGGTGTTTATTCGTGTTTGAGAAAGATAGAATATTTGATATTGAATTTTGAGAATTCCTAGTACGCTTTTTTGCGTGTTATCGTTTGCGCTGCGTCAAGTAATATATTAGCTTTCCTCTCTAGTGGTTCACCTTTAGGAATGCTGCGACAAAACTAACAGCCACCAACAAGGCTGGATTGCACTAGTTGCTCTTTGAGTCGTTATAGTTATAGCTTGCGTTGCTTCTACTCAAAGCTGGTAAGTCACACGCACAATTACAACACTTGTACACTTCTCAAATGGATTTACAATTAGTGTGTAACTTCTCAGTAAGTGAATTTGAATAAGCAATATGTTATTGAGATTTTCACAGCTCGTCTCTATCTTCTTTGGCTTGCATTGATCCCTTTCTATAGTTGTGGATCTTCAAGTTGACCATTGAGTAATCTTCGAGATAATCAATCTTGCTGTTGTAGAAAACAATCAAATCACTAGAGTTCCGTTCGTCCATACAATTAGATCTTCCAATGATCTTATTAGTTCCAATAATAGAGACTCAAAGTAAGGGCTGACAAATTCTTTTAAATACGTGATAATTGTCTAATGAATATACGGGTCTTCATTTATTATCCACCATCACTAATAACGACCTTCTCGGCTTGATATGAGCGGTAGCTTCTATCAACATGTTGTGATTCTACCCATCAATTTGGCCGACAATATTCCATCAACCTCCATACTGTTAGAATGATCTCACATCGGAGAATTGATATGGTATGGATCAACAATTAATATATACCATAGTTGTGTGAATGTAGGTCCAACTGATTATGTTGGCTGGCTGAAACTTGGGCTCTCTTTTGGTGATCTCTCGGGTGTAGGTATCACACTTCCGCTGCGTTATCCCAACAACCACCTGGTCATATTGGTTGGTGAAATGAAGACACAAGAGGTAAAGATCAGTAAATGGAAACTATAATTCCACTCCCCGATCATATGCTTTTCCTCTCATAAGGAAAAGGAAGTTGCTAGCCTAATAGTCTGATAGTACTGTCAGTTATTTGTGACCACACGATCTCTCAATCAATGAGTGCTTTATGCAAAATATGTGGTGATGGTGTGTGGATCTACGGTTGATATTGTATCGTCTCTGACAGTACTGTCAGGGAAGCAATTCCCTAAGGAAAAATACGATTCTCAGTTTTCTTCCTTGTTAACATTAGACAAAATATCTCTTTTCTCTGTTCAAACTGTTCAAACATGACGACTATCTAGTTACCTTATTATTGTTAATCAACATGCATCTCTTGTTCGGCTACTACGTTGTCAGGTATCCCTAGTTTATATGAACAATTGAAATGAAATGCGAAACCGAGCTTTAAGATTATAGTCTCGCCGCCTATTTACGTCGAAAGAGTCTGTCTAAGTTCACTTAAGAATTGTAATTCTTTGATCAGCAGTACTAATCAGTGGGAGACAAACACATCCATGAGTGATATTGTAATAGTCAATTATTTCTTGAAGTGGGCTGTTCGAATCTATCACGCAATAGTCAATTATTTCTTGAATTGGGCTGTTCCAATCTATCACGCAAGGAATCACGTTGCATGAACTTCCATGCATGTCCTTTGATTCTAACAAAAGGACGGTGACGTGTCTCGTTTTACACAACATATGTTTATGTAAGCTGTGACTTGTGACGACAAGTTTTCGTGCTTTGGCACCTCTTGTCTGACAATTATTGGTAGCTGAAACTTCGCTGGGAGAGGAGAAAATATTGGGTACAGACGTGGCCAATCTTACGTGATCTAGACCACCATTCATTATGCGACACGTGTGTTCACACCTAAACTTTGATTTTTTTTTATTTTTATCGTTTATTGCATAAAAATTAGGGACTAACCTTAGTCCATGGCAAAAATTTTAGATCATTTGCATATAGTTTTCTCATCCATTTGCATTGCATTTTCATTTTAATCAGACCGACGGCAGGTGGATTTATTGATTGCTCTCAGTTTAATTAAATTAATTGGAGAAAGCACGTCAAAAAGAATTTAGCCCATCAATATGATATGGCCGAAAATTGCATGTGTACATGGGGTACAAAGATTGAAAAAGTCAGCATTATCAAATTCGGTGATAATAAGAATATAATCCTTAGGACTTTAATTAGAATAAAAGATAAGGATATATTCTTTAGTTTTTAAAAAGGAAAAGATAAATCGATTGATATCTTGAAGAAACCCTAGACTTTGGCTATATGGAGGGAGGATTCATTCATGTTTGAGGGAGGCCGATTTCATTGAAAAAACACGGCACTTTGAGAGATTTTTTTTTTTAGAGATTCTCAGAACACAAGGGTGAAACACGAGCGAAGAGAGGTAAGGAGTTGGTAGGAAAAGGCGGGAGAAATTTCCAAATCAGGCAAAAAAAAAATATTTACCAAAACAGGTTGAAAAAAAAATTACCAGATCGGGTGCCGGTCGGCAGTCGTACTGCCGAGCAGGCTGTTGGGCCAGCCCCTGTGGCCCGCTCGTCAGTTTGGCTGCCGAGCGGGCTGGTCGGCCGGCTCCGGCGGCCCGCTTGACAGTTTGGCTGCCGAGCGGGTCGCCAACGCCGGGCCCGAGGCCCCAAACTATTTTTTTTTTGTGAAAATTTCATAAGAAAAATCATTTTTTATAATATTTATTTTATTTATAATTTTTTATTTTTAAGCTGATTTTTATAATATAATTATCAATATTTAATTACTTAAGATATATAATTATAACATTACAATAAATTCACATATGTAATGTCGACATCGAATAGAAGAACTGAATAAATATCGCGCAAATGAGATATTGTAAAAAACATGGGATTTTCATAATAGATAACAAATTAACTACAGTTACATGTACTATTGACGCCGTTTTTGTACATGACCTTCTGTTCTGCAATGAGGTTGTCTATGCTGATCGAAAGGTCTAGTGTTGTATCGACGAGAATGAGGATTCGGCTGAGTAGGATATGTCGATGACGAAGGCATATCTTGTGAAGATATGCCATATCCTACTGTGGGAGAAACTGGATAGAAATGAGGAAAATCGGATCCATATTCTGAAGGAGAACTAGCTTGAGTCTGCGGATGTGGATCATCAAATGTTCCGACAAACTGGGTGAACCCTGCATCAAAATGCTGACTGAACCCCGGAGTGAACTCGGGAGCGAAATCCGTCGTATGATATTCTATGGAATATGGGACGACATCATCATGTGGATGAGCTCGAGGAGTCCTCCGGGTCGGCTGAATAGTCTCAGGGGGGTCATCCTCCTCGTCCGACCCAACGGGTGCTACTGTAGTTGCTGGTTGAGGTGCTGGCATCATTGTTAGTCACCTCTCCTCATTCTGGGCGTATAACATTGCTCTAGCTATCGTCCTCACTTCTGCCCAAGCCTGAGGAGATAGACCGATCGAATCCATGATATGCACGATCTGTTCGACGCCGTCACCCTGGTTATGATATCAAAATTAACAAAAGTTATCAAACACCAATAATTTATGGTACTTAAAAATAAGTAATGAATTAAATTGAAAGTGCTTGCACGAACTGTTGAACCCATTGCGGCTCCCACAACAGAAATCCATTTTTGTGTATGTCGACGGAACCACTCCATATATCCTGAATGAAAGTGGAATGCTTCCGTTGTAATTCTACCCTGGACTATACGTTCGGCACGTCTGTCCCACAAACCGATCAACCGTCCGTGCCTATCCTCCCAATTCATCCCGGGTGGCGTGTTATCAATATCATGCAAGGCGGTATGATCGTGGGGACGTCTAGGTATTGGCTGCTGCAAACCAAACTGCCGAAGTACTTTGTCTGGATAGTGCCACTCAACGATCCAATGACAAATGAGTAGGACCTTCACCCTCCAACAGTCTTCTCCCTACAAGCAATAATCCGGTACCTCATCTTCAATGCCTACGTAGGGCTCCCAAATAATCTGTTATCATAATGAAACACATCAAATTAAACGAAAAATTAATTTAAAAAGTAACACGATATTAAACCGGCTTGTTGATATCATTACTTACATCTTCGGACCCCATTCGATCAAGTTGGTAGCGCAAATGTGACACAGTATGTGTGGAGACGTCAGTTGTAGTTCGGCCTCGACTCCAGCTACATGAATAGAAAACTTTAGATTTTCTTGTATTATACGCACTACAAAGAATTAATGACGGACGAACTGAAAAGGCAATATATCACATACCGACTACCGAAAAGAGCATATGGGAAAGGAGCACCGTAAGTCAGAGCAGGGGAGACACATTTGAAGCGCTCCCACGCCCAAATTTGCAGTACATGTAGGACACCGTCAATTTGCTTCGCATCCGGGTCGGTTGCACTGCATAGCTCTCGATACAACCGCGCTAGTGCTGCTAAACCCCAACTGTACGGCGTAGGGGCCTCGATGTTCGCCAGTAGTGGGAGAAACAACAAACTAACTCGGGCACCTGATTTGTCCGAGAAAATAGATCCTCCAAACAGGCGGAGAATGAATGCCCTAGCATGCTACACAACGGTGACATCATCGGTATATGCCGGAAGATTTTCAAAGTGGTCACTCAACCATTTTAAAACAATCTGTGTGCCACGCAATTGATCTGGGCGAGCACCAAGCAGTTGACCACAGAGAGCGCCCCAATTCCAATTAGTAGGGCCAGTAACTGCAATTCCATTGATGGGAAGCCCTGTGATCATCGCAATATCCTGCAGTGTGATCGTAACTTCACCTTTCGGCATATGGAAGGTGTGAGTCTCGGGCCTCCATCGCTCGACCAATGCTGTAATCAAATGCCAATCAAGCTGGATAAATCCCATCTTATAAATACCGTAAAATCCCGAATCTTGCAGATAATGGGCTATGCGCGGATCGAGTTCACCTACGTGTAGCGACGCTCGCTGACATCTAAGGACTGCAGACACATGTATTTGTGAAATGTCAAGTGAAACTTTAGTGACAATTTTCATAATGCCATATATAAATGACAAATGTACTGCTAAATTCCTCAGTTACCATAGCATCCCATACGGCTTGTGATCTATGTTGGGCCCGCCCAGTAAGTAGTAAATCATCCTCAGGCCTAGGCTGAAGGTGAGTTATTTGTGCCATATCAATAGAATTGTGAAGAATCGAAAAAATTTCGTGACTTTAATGAGTGATCGAGGAAGAGCGCAAAAATTGAGTGAGTGACCGAAAGAGAGTTGAGGGAGTGAGAGAGGAGAGTTGAGGAGTGAGGGAGGAGAGCCTTCGGCTATGCTTGAAAAAGCAAAGCCGAAGCGCTTGGGGAGAGGGGGTTATGCCCCCTCCGCATTTGGCGCTGCAATTGCAGCGCCAAATGCGGAGGAAGCAATGCATTTTTTGCAGCGCTTGGGCCATCCCAGCACTTGGGGGGGCCTCCCTAAGCATGCACAAATGTGTGCAGCGCAGGGCCTCTCCCGCTGCACACTTTTGTGCAGCTTGGGAAGGGGGCAGTGCTGCAGCACCTTCACGGGTGCTGCAATACCTCTTCGGGGCTCTGCTTAAGGCAGAGCCCGAACACCTCCTCTCCTCACTCTCTCTCCCTCGTCTCAGAATTGTGGTGCTCCTTTCAACGTCATCCATGTGTAGGCAAAATTTAGCTGTGCTTGGTGTTGATTCCTCTTCTAACCATTAACCTTTTACAAATTTTGGTTGACATTATTCAAACACCCACAGATACTTTCGGAGTTGCTGTTCAGTCTGGGCCGTGCCTCCAAATTCAAAGTTCAATTTTGGCAACGTTATCTCGAAAATAGGTAACTATCTTTATCTCAAGATCAATTTTTCCAAAAGTTATTCCTTCATGTTGTATACTATAGTCTAAATCAAATATTATACTTTTACTTGATTCAATTTTCATTTAAAAAACCAGTACACTTTGGTCTTGCCTAAATTCTTAAAATTGTGATAGCAATTTTAAGATATTCGAGTATCTTGATTTATCTCTTGCCAAAATCAAAAGATTGCCAATCGAGGAAATATTGCCTAAGTGGAGTAGATCTGAAAATCTTCTGAATATACTAAGGATAAAAAAATTTATCTTTCTATTTACAATCTTTTCAAAGAAAACCATTTCAACCATAAGTCACAATTTTGTTGAACTTGGAAAAACCTGATTTATAAGTTTATGGTTAACCCTTTGTTTGGCAGATTTGGTGAATGTTAATTTTTGTTTTTGAAGCGCTGATTGATATAAAATGTTGTGTATGCTTTAGTGTAATCGCACTACACCACATCAGTTTGTGATCAAACCCGGGTCACCCAATAGTTTTAGGATGGTATTTAAGTGGTTCTTTAACTTTGGCGGCAAGCCTTCGCTAAAGGTTATCCCACTTGGATCCCGAATTCTTCAAAAAATGGCTCAAGGGTCGTTCTCATGCACATGAGGCTATGATGCATGGGTGTTGCCCTTGTCGACCGAACTAAGCCGAAATGATTGAAACCGACTAGTCATGACTATGTATGCGAGGCGGCAACTAGTCATGATGAACGTGTGCGAGGCTGCGACATGTCGTTCCGTCCTTCATTTCACTTTGCTAAAAGAAATAAAATTTAAAACCACGACTCATGTGTGTGTCTCTGTGTTTGCCATTTCACTTCTAAGTGCGGTCACTTATTATCCCTTATCTCCTGTCCCTCATTTTATTTTGGGTCGGTCCATGATTTAGGTTGATTTATTTGGCACGTGATCTATATACCAATGGGTCGCAACGATATCCATTCCGTGCCTACTCCGAAGCTAGAGCTCAAGAAGCTATGGGATCAATTGAAGTCAGATGGGCAGCAGTATGTGCTCAAGCTCATTGGATTCATGTTGTCGATCCTCGACATAGAGGTTCAGAGCGGAATCATGCATGCACTTGCTCATTTCTAGTGCCTTGAGACGTCCACGTTCGTGTTAGGTAAATTTTTTGAGCTCACCCCCACTCTAGAAGAATACGGTATTGCCATTGGAAAGTCGGTTGAGATGGATATAGTTGAACCACCCATTCATGCTGACCCTTCGGTATTGCTTGCTAAATTTTTGAATTTAACTAAAAAACAATTGAAAAGATTTTGAAAAGTAATTGTCAAGCATGTCCATTATCTTTCCTCATTCATTATTTTGAAAATAACTCCGATCACATGAGATCTAAAATTTTTATCTTAGCCTTTTTTGGGCTTATAATTTTTCCATTCCGTCAAAATGCTATTGATCCTGTGATAGCTTGGATAGTAAAATAAATATGTGGTGGAGTTAGCTTTGTAAACACTATTTTGGCCGAAACTTTCATCTCATTGACACGTTTCAAGAAAGAGGAAAATGAAAAAAAAAAAAACAAGATAAGACTTTTAGAGCCCCAATTGAGCTTTTACAAATCTGGTTTTTCTCACACCTTTCTCAATTTGGTGAAAAAATGACTGTATTTAAAATGGGCATGACTGATAATCCTATTTTAAGGTTTAAGGTTTAAGCAAATACAAAATGAAACTAAGAGTATGCACTATACACAATGGGTCAATCTCTTCAAGGATCCAAACTCTAACATCTTCCTTTGGCAAGCCGTATGGTTCCGAGTTACTGAGGCTCAACTTTACCAAGGCAATCAGAAGCCCGTACCGTTGATGGAGGTTTATGGAGCAACCAGTTATCAGCCTCTACGAGTTGTGCGACAATTTCGAGTTCTACAAGATATCCCACCTCCACTTGGGCCAATGAATTCCAAGTCCAATTCGAGAAGGCGAGAACTATAGAGTTGAGCTTAGGCGTCATTCTGAGGCTTAGCAGAAGTCTGAAAATAAGAAGTTGATTTGGCCCGCAGACGAGCTCATCGGAAGAATGAAGAGGCACTTTGCCACCGCCCGATATATTCAGTATCATACCATCTCTCCTAAGATACTCTTGAAGATCCCGATCGTGACAGAGCAGCATACTCGCCAAACCCAAATCAGAATCAGTGAATAAAAGGCGATGAAGGCCCAGGAAATGGCAGATGCTTTGGCTAAGGAGAATGCACGACTACGGCGCGCTTTGAAGGCCCATTCGTCTATAGATCATGTGGCCTCTAAGAAAAGAAAGATCATTTGATTTCATGTTTTTTTTATGGGCTTTTTGCATTTCATTTTTAGGGTGGAATGTTAATTTCCTTTTACGTTTCTCGTTTCATGTCGGATTATTGTGATTTTTTTGATAATAAATGCTGCACTTCATTTGATATATTGATTGTTGTAATGTTTATTAAAATGTAGGTGCGAAATAATGTATAATTTCTTTAGCAGAATGTCGGCTACATCTTTTGCTATTATGCATTGGGGAGGGAGAATAGTGCAGAAAGAATATGGACATGATTACGAAGGCGGACAATCTACCTGGTTCGAGTTTGCAAACGTATGCACATTTGATGCGTTACGTGCTACGATTAAGAGCGCGTTGAATATTATAGGAAACCAGTACATTCATAGCCTGATGTTTAGATACCCAAATGTAACACAAGGTTTTGTCGTATATGATATTATGGACTTGCGTGATGATAATACAGTTCGGATGATGCAGCAGTTTGCACTTCAGACTGGTGGAACAGGGTTTGTAGTGTTTTATGTAACTGTATATGAAAATCAAGTGATAAATAATTACCATGTAGGGGAAAGTTCTAATGCTGGTGAAGAAGAAGATGATGTGCATGATCGGTACGTGGAGTCCGATCAAAATGATGATAATGATGCTGATGCGGTTAGTGATGAAGAAGATATTGGTTGGATGGACATCGGTGAGAGTGATGAAGAAGATGTCGGAGGTAACGAAGAAGATGTCGGAAGTGACGATATGGGAGATTACTACAACACCCATTGCAGTAATCCCATAGTGCCATTGGTACATCCACCGCCCTATTCGGATATCGATTTTAATATGATGCAAGATGATACAAGGGGCAAGCCGTACGGTACGGTATTTGATCCATCAAAAGAATTTGCAATTGGCATGGTATTTCCATCACGGGACGCGGTGCAGTCGGCTGCGAAAGAGTATTCTATGAGAAGAAATCATCAATTTCGCTATGATATGACAAAGAAGAGAGAATATGTGATCAAGTGTGGTAATACAAATGGACCGTGCAGTTGGAGGCTCCATGCGACGATTAAAGTGGGTGGCATTTCTTGAAAAATAAGTAAGTACAGTGGGCCACATACATGCATTAATATACAAACGTCACGGGATCATCCGCACCTTGATCAAAGTACTATAATTCGCTTTATACAAGAAATGGTCGCCACCCAACTGGATGTCAAAATCAAGACATTAATGGCGGAGATTCAAGACAAGCTGCAATTCCAACCTACTTATCGTAAAACTTGGAAGGCCAGACAAATGGCGATTGCCAAAGCATTTGGAGGATGAGATGAGTCATACTGTAAGTTGAGGAGGTACATGAACGAAATTGAGCAAATGAATCCAAGTTCTCATTTTGTGATCGAGGATCGCATGAGCCCAGATCAGAGCTGCACGATTTTTGAGCGAATGTTTTGGACTTTCAAGCAGACGGTTGAAGGCTTCAAAAGTTGTCGTCCCGTGATATTTATCGATGGTACTTTCTTGTACGGAAAATACCGAGGAACTCTCCTTTGTGCGGCTTCACTTGATAGCAACAATCATAATTTCCCGTTGGCATTTGCTGTGGTCGATCGGGAAAATGTTGACAATTGGCGGTGGTTTATGAATATGTTGCGGATATATGTCACCAGTAGGGATGATATTTGTGTAATATCAGACAGACATATCGAGATTCAGCAAGCAATGGAGACAGAAAAGTGGCGTCCTCCACATGCCCACCATAGATATTGCATTCCTCACATTGTTAGCAACTACAAAAAATATTTCAAAAATGACGATGGCAAAAGGCATCTTGAGATGGCAGGTAAATCTTGAAATTCGTAAATTTGAGGAAAATACATGTTCATAAATTTTAGTGCAAAGTACTAATTATTATTGTAATATGCAGCTTACGCGAATCAACAGCGGAAGTTCAATTTAATCATGAGCCGAATTAGGGAGTTCGATACACCCACAGCTGACTGGTGTGATCAGATTCCAAGAGAGAAATGGACAAAGGCTTATGATGGAGGGAGGAGATATGGATCGATGACGACAAATTTAGTTGAATCAATCAACGGGATGCTGAAACCCATTCGTGGTCTACCAATAACAACCATGGTTGAGAAGATATTCTTCCAGCTGGTCAAATATTTCGACACGAGGAGAACGATGTACAGGAGGCAGAAAAACAATGGATGGATATTTACGCAACTTGCGGGTGAAACGCTCTGGAAAAACAGTGAAATTGCAAATAAGCATCATGTAAGATGTTTCGACTCTGAAAGAGGGGTTTACGAAGTGACAACTGGATGTGATAGAACCAGAGGATCTGGGGGCAACAGACAAAAAGTGCAACTAGACGTGCGAACGTACACATGTGGGAAATTTGAACAGCTGAAAATTCCTTATTCCCACGTAATTGCAGCATGTCAAGTACATGCAATTGATTACCGTGCGCTCGTAGATGAATGCTATACATTGGACAAAACCCTTCAGTCATATCGGTACATGTTTCATCCGTTAGGGCATCATGATTATTGGGATGAACCTAATGAGCTGCCATTAATGCCCGACCCGAGTCGTATTAGGAAGAAAGGAAGACCTCGTGCATCCCGGATACATAATGAGATGGACTGGAGAACACCGAGCGGTAGCGATTCGCGTAACCATTGCATCATCTGTGGGGAATCAGAGCACAACATTCAAACATGCGCACGCAGATCGGCCCAGGAATAGATCACAGTTGTGTCAATTATGTAAATTAGTTTGATGAAATTTTTGTAATGTTATAATATTGTTCAAGAAACATATTTATCAAGTTCGTTTTTTCGTGGTTTTTATATTAGATGTGTGAATTTTTTTGTAATATTACAATATCCCAATTGCGCGATATTTATTCAGTTCTTCTGTTCGATGTCGACATTACATATGTGAATTTATTGTAATGTTATAATTATATATCTTAAGTAATTAAATATTGAAAATTATATTATAAAAATCAGCTTAAAAAGAAAAAAATTATAAAAATTATAAAAATTATAAATATTATAAAAAATAATTTTTCTTATGAAATTTTCAAAAAAACAAAACTAGTTGGGGGCCTCGGGCCCGGCTCAGCTGTGTGGCTGCCAAGCGGGTCGGTGGGCCGGCGTCGACAACCCGCTCGACAGCCAAACTTCTGAGCGGGCCGTAGGGGCTGGCCCAACAGCCCGCTCGGCAATACGACTGCCGAGCGGGCACCCGATCTAGTAATTTTTTTTTTGAACCTGTTTTGGTAAATATATATATTTTTTTCACCTGATTTTTTATAATTTCCCCGAAAAGGCGCGGCCGTAAATCATCTCGTGGATGCGTCTCCTCCGACTGACAACCGTCCCCTACATACTCCTGTGTTGTCTCCATCTGTTGACTATTGCTCAAGGGTGGGAACCGTGAGTCCAAGAAGCGGATTCTGTCGCTTCTCCATTGTTCTGCCAATCAAGGTCAAGAGTACTCAGTCAAAGAAAGCTACAGTTACGAGGTTTGACTAAGGAATTTCAGCCATGCAACTGCTGGTGAATTTTGCAGCCATGTTCAGCCGATCCTTCAAATTCTCTAGTGAGCACTCAGACTTTGAAGCCTCGTCAAGACCACTAGCGAGTGAGTCCTGTCTCCGACGACGATCCACTATAATTCTCACGGCACCATTGTGAACGGGGGTCGAGCTAGACGAACGCTGATCAATTCGCGCCACGCCATCACGTTTGATAGTCGTGTCGACGAACCGCCATAATCATCCGAGGTCCCCGCCGCAAGACGTCGACGAACCGCCGTAACCATCCGAGATCCCCGAGGCAAGTCCAGCCGTGACCATACTACCGAATGGATCACTGTCGACCACCCGAGCCAATCCGTACGTGAGTCCAATCCGCAAGACGGTCAAAATTTCAAATTTGGAAACTAAATTTGGAGATAAGTTAAATATTCTAATTTTTAGAAATCAGAATATTTACTTGCCTAATTCGAATGCATTGCATATTTTAAATATATTGCATATCTTGTAATATATTTTGCATAAATTGCATTAAAGTGGATATCTTTTCAAAATACAGGATTGATTAGAAATTTTGTTTCTAATCCGCAACTTGCCATATAATCGAAAAAGTCCATCTTTAGGTTTATTGATGGAATATTCGATTAGGCGAGAATTTGAATTCATTCGTTAAACCGTAGGATTACGGATTAAAGATTGGATTTAAATATCGCGAAATATTCCAAAAATTGATTGGCATATATCCACTTTCTTGTTTTGATTTGAATTGGTTGATTGTTACTTTTTTAGAATATATTTGTCGCATGATAAGGATCTTTTGAAAATTCTAAAAAATTGCATATCTAGTTGCCATGTCGAGATAAGATTTGCGTCTCAAAATTAGAATCATGTAGACATTTTCGCATCTAATCCTTTTTGTAAATATTTATGTTAGATTGCATTCTAGGATAGAAATTTCGTGTTTAAAATAATTTATCCTTAATATGTTAGGGTTTAGGTCAATTTAAACTCTAAAATATGCAAGATAAACATCATTTTGGCATAGTTCTATTTTAGGTCATGAATTAATCCGAAAAACACAAAAAAAAAGATCATTTTTGCCATGTCATTCTCGCCACGTCATCTTGCCATGTCACATTAGATTGCATGTTAGGTCACATTGCATTTTGAAGTTATATGCTTAGGTCAATTAATTAATCCGAACACAATGTAATCGTTTTAATTAAAACCGTAGCATAACTTTGCATATCAATTTGATTAAATCGCACGTCATGTGGTTAATTAAATTGATTTCACATGTATGTTTGGATTAGTTTCGCATTTAATACATGTTATTGCATTCTTAGGATAAGTTACTTGTCATTGCATTCTTAGGATAAATTTCATGTCATTACATTCTTAGAATAAATTTTATTTCATTGCATATAGTTTATTCTCTCTTTTTTTTTTGGTAAGGTGCATATAGTTTAGTCTTTCTTTGTTTCATAAATCGAAAATCCTAAAAAATAATTTTGTGGCACATGCTCCTTGCAATTACCATCGAATGTTGATTGTTACTTTAATTGATTTGTGCACCCACATGATAACCTTTGTTAGTGACTTAGGTTAAAATCAATTAATGTTGCCTGACAAACATTTTTTCATGAAATAAAAATGGTACTGAAAGGGCTTTAGAGTAATCTAGCGTAATCAAGTCTCCGAATTCTTAATCTATGGTTCATAGAAGTAATTTAATTATCCCGCTAATTTATTTAAGTTTCTAATCGACCTACCAAAAATAATTAGTGGCAGCTCCAATTTTAAGATACATTGCGTGTTATTCACATTTGGCCCATAAGTTGCATTTTGGTATGGGCTTGGGAGAGTCCGAATTAGGTTAGTTAAATAGTTAACTTGATAATCCATTAACCTGAAATTTTCAAATTTTATGTTGCGACAACGTGGTGCACAAGGGGCCCACTAGTCAGAAAAAAAGAAAATTTTCTTTCTCCTCTCTCTTCTTGCCCCCCTCTCTCTCTTTTGCTGACCTCTCCGACTTCCCACCCACTTTCTCCTCCAGCTGATCTCTTTTCCCTTCTCCGACCTCGAGCCCGAGCCACCGCTGTTAAGGGCCGTGGTTGTCGCGACCTAAAAAATCAATCAGATTTTAGGCTAATGGATTATCAGGCTAATTAGAAACTAACCTAATACGGACTCTCCCAAGCCCTACCAAATCGCAACTTAGGTTTCATTAAGTTGATTTTAGATTTGGAGTCGCCACTAATCATTTTTGGTAGGTTGATTAGGAACCTAAATAAAGTAGCGAGAGAACCACTTTATTTCTACGAACTAGAGATTTTAAGTTCGGGGACTTGATTACACTAGTTAATTAAAACTAATGCCCTTTCGGTACCTTTAATTCCATGAAAGTCCTAAGTCGGTGACTCAAACTTGATTGAATTCATCTTAAAGTTCAAACGAGGTGTTCTTTTATGTTTTCATTTATTTAAAATGAAATGCAAATGCATGAATTACACTAAATGCAAAAATGCCAAGGCAAAGCATGCAAGATATGTCTGAATTCAATTTAATTAAAACATGCAAAGTGACTCATGAATGCAATATTCAAGACAACATGCAAGCAATCCAAATAGACATGCAAAACTATAACATACGCAAATTATATCTACCCTAGATAGCATGTAATTTTCAATTAAACAATTCAATCATACAAATTAGACTAACCTAAGATGAATGACATGCGAGATATGACGTGGCAAAATAAAATGTGACACGGACGTGCAACATATGAGACATGCAAAAATGCAAGATATGTTATGCGAAAATATGCATAATGTATGCAAAATGATTTTTTTAAAATATGGAAGGCAATTTATAAGTGATACACGAAAATTATGAGCATGAATAACATATGATATGCGAGCATAACATGGAATATGACATGTACATGCGCCTAAACTATATAAAATGCAACGTGAGACATGCGAATTCATGCATGAAATATTTTGACAAAAATATGGTATGGGGATATGATGATACTCGAAAATTTGATGCAATACATGAGAGATAATGCAAAGATATGAAATGGAATTTTGAAAATATGGAATGCATGATATGATATTCGAAAAAAAATATGCCATGAATATGCAATGTATGCATGAGATTTTTTGTATTTTCTTTGGGATTTTCAACCACATGAAGATATGCTTGATTTGATTTTCTTGACTTCATTTCCAAGTTGAACTTAATAAGATGAAGTTTCTAGGAAACTTTATCTTCCTAAAGATTTAATTAGACATGATTTTCTAGGAAATCATATCTTACTAAACATTTTAGGAATTTTAAGTTCAGATTAATCGAGATATCAAATCAGTCACAGAATATCAATCCAATCAAATAACCATGATACCAATCCAGATACATAGAAACAAATCAAACCCCATCCTCTTATAATTTTCAAAGAAAAGATAGGACAAAATCTAAAATAGGCTTTTTGAAAGGTAACAAACCGGATCTAAATGGCAATAGATCGAGTCGGTTATCTTTCCCTATTTTTCTAAACCGGAGGATCGTTCCTGAATGGCAACGGGAAGATTCATCCAAGTTAAAAAAATTTGTTGCCTATTAGGAAAATATTTTCCTAATTTAGATTTAGTCCTTTTTTAAGATATTCTGAAAATGTGTCTAATTAAAAATCAACCCCTTTTTGAAAATGTGATGGAAAATTAGGGTTTGATGATTTTCGATTATGCCAAACAATTTGCTTCTTGATTTTTTGTTCCGAAAATTTCCGCAATTCATGGCTCAAAACAGCAAGCAAAACAGCATGCAATTTGCGCAAAACAGCAACTAAAATAGTCAAGGACTCACCTTTTAGCTCCTGCGAAAATCTGCATGAGTTAGTGACATAAACATGCAAAAAACAGCTTGTTTCGGATCCAAACAGCACGCAAACAGTGCTGGAACGGCATTGTAACAGCATCAAAACAGCGTGCTTTTATCACAAATCAACAACAAATCAACCTTAATGAATGTAAGGTCATTACCTTGATTCGTCGGGTGAGATTTGAGCCGGATTTGAGCTAGAGAACCCGCTGGACAGCACCTCGATTTGCTCTCGAAAGAAAACGGCAAACGACAAACGTGAAGGCTGGATGTCCTTGACGCTAGAAGGATCACCGAGATCGCTGGATTTGTTGGGAAAATCGTCAACAACACCAGAATTTTACCGCATGCGTGGATGCCGCTAATTTGAATAGGCTTGAGATAAGCTTCCAAATTTGAAGCTTGATGGATCGAGATCATGGACCGGCGGGGCTCGGCAATTCTTGGACGGCTATGGTTCCTCACGGGTTCACGACTTTGCGTTTCAACATGGCATTGAGTCCAATTTTCCCATGATCCTCATTCCTTTGTCTCTGATTGCTCTCCTCGTCTTTTCTTTCTCTGAATCCCTTGCGTATCCACTACTCTTTTGGCGTCTTCATGAAGGCACAAGAAGAGACCAAAGCTCCCTCTCCTCTCTCCGTTTGCCTTTCCTCATGTTTTTTTTTTTTTTACTCTCTATAGCCGCATATTGCAATTGTGTGGCCTCCCTAAACCCTAAACATAAACTAGTTTATATAGGCAAAAACCTTGCATGATAAGGGCTTGATCTTTTCTTATTATCACAAAATAATACCCCAAAATAAAATATGACTTCAGATTACATCCTCCAGGGTCAATTTTTGCACAAATTTAGTCCAAAGATTGATCAGAAATTCGGCTAGCCTTATCCCATAGGCATTGCCGAATTCTGCTAGGCCTAGATGAGCTTGACAAAAAAATAAATATGCAATGCATGATAGATTGTTTTTGGTGAGAATTAATTCTCATTTTTATGCAATATAAGTGAAAAAGAAAAATCAAAATTTAGGTGTCAACAGTGGTGAAGAGCACACTCGGAGTCTTCGGCAACTGGCTCGCCGCCGATGGATTTTGTCCCTTCGTCCGCCGACTTCTTCTCCGTCCCCGGTCACGGAGCTTGAGCCTAAGGCTCACGGCCGCTATGGCTGTGGAGCTCGAGCTCGAGCTCCGTGACCATGGCGGCCAGGAGCCTTGGGCTCGAACTCCGCTGCCGTGGCTGACGTCTTCTCTGTCCTTGGTCGTGAAGCTCAAGCTCACGGCTCGCGGTCGCCATGGCTGTCGAGCTCGAGAACTCGAGTTCCGTGGCCATGGAGGCCATGAGCCGTGAGCTCGAGCTCCGTGGCCGTGGCCCACGTCTTCTGGGTCCCTAGTCAAGAAGCTCGAGCCCACGGCTCGAGTTTCGTGCCCGTAGTGGCGTGAGCTCGTCAAATTAGCGTACTGGCCACGAAGGTCGTAGCCACCATGGCTGTGGAGCTCGAGCTCCTTTGGCCATGGTGGCCGACATCTTCTCGATTTCCCGATCGCGATGCAACGCGAGAGAGAGAGGGAGAGAAAGAGAGGAGAGAGAAATTTCTCTTTTTCTGACTGGTGGGCCCTTGTACACCACATGTCGCGCAATAAACGGTAGTCTGGACCACATCAGATTTACCACATCTATACCCAATATTTTCTCATTGGAGATTTTTCTAGCATTTATGCTACAGTACAACAATTTTGACCCCAACATCGTGGGATTAAACCACGATGCTTGGTTTCCCTCCATTCGTTTGCATGGAAGAAGATAATTTTCAAAAGGGAAATGCTTCCTTGACAGTACTGTCAAGGACAACACAATCTCAACCGTAGATCCACACACCATTACCGCATGTTTTGCATAAAGTACTCATTGATTGGGAGATCATATGGTCAGAAATAATTAACAGTACTGTCAGACTGTCAGGCTAATAGTTTCCTGTTCAAGAAGAGAACGAGGTCCAGCGAAAGATAAAGAATCAAATACTTTTCACAAATGAAAAGTAAAAGATTGTTAACCTTACAGTCAATCCTCCATCGACCGCCAAAATCTAAAAGCTGCTTTTGGCTTTTCGATTATGAGACAATCCAGTTGGTTTTCACTTGGGAGCAACCGTTGCCAATCGCCAACCAGCTATGAGGGCCACTTCTAACAGAAAGAACATTAAATAGATTCATTATATCAACAATGATGGTGTGAAAAATACGTACTAAGTTGCGTCCTTTTAAAAGTAAGTACATCCATGACTAAATCAATCTTAGTATATCAAAAGCGAAAAATTACCCAAAAAGTCCTAAACCTATTTCATTTTTACCAATTTAGTCATATTTTTTTTTTTTGCCAATTGAGTCCTAATCCTTTTGCATTAGTGCGAATTCAGTTTATCCGGCCAACTTTGGCCGGCTGGGGATGACGTGGTGGTGCCGACGCTGACGTGGCAATTTTAAATAATATTTTAGTATTTTTAGAATTTTTAAGTTATTGTTCTAACGGTAATGATTTTTTTTTTAATCAATTTGTTCAATTATTTTGAAATTTTTTATTGTTAAATGTCCCTCAAAGTTAAGTAAATAGATCCGAAACTTATAAAATGCGGTTAATCCTGCTGTTTTTCACCGCTCCACCGAAAATTCCTTTGCCCATACCGTACTCCAGCTTGGTAATTTCCATCGCTAGTTCAGCGTTGAGCCCTGGGATTCGACGGCGAACTTAAAAAGCCACCTACATACGCTTTACGCCCAATCATTCCGGATAATGGAGAACGCTTATACACCACTAGTGAGCGAAGCGGGCTGAAGTAGTGCTTGTTTTAAAGAGTTCAGAATCGCGAAGATAGGCAGATTTCCTACCCCCTCTTTCTTGAAGCCTAACCGCCAAAAGGGTATCGGATTCCTCGATTTTGAGCATCGAATGCGCAGTTAGCCATAGGATAACATGCGTATGGATTGAATCTTTCCTTTCTTTTTTGTAGCCATTTGCATCAAGCTAAGCTTCCTTCTTGCATACATGCTCCTCCGAAAGCACACATTAGAAGGGACGACTGGGGGCTGTCGGCCACCAGCCGAGGCCTGGGAACTCCTGTCGGGCACTGAACGAGGGACATGAAGCCCCTTCCGGCAGCAGGGGATGAGCGAGGGCCTCGACCCTCTCCCGGAGGCTGGCGAGGGCTCACGGCATTCGCTCAAAGCTGGGTGAGGGCCCGTAAGTCCTCGCCTAATAGCCGACAGGGGTCGCTAGGCCTCGGCCAATAGCTTGTGGCCCCTCTGTAGGCCCTTAACAATAAAAAAAGGAAAAGAAATTAACAAAAAATAAGAAAAATAAAACAATTAAAAATTTTCACATCAGCGTCGATTGTACCACGCAAGACAGTCGGCGTCCATGTAAGCAATTTCCGGCCAAAATTAAAAAATTTGTCAAAAAAATTTAGGATTCAGTTAGTACAATTGAAAAGCTTTAGGATTGAATTGACCAATGCGCAGCAGGTTTAAGACTTTTTAGACAATTTTCCTATATATATTTAACAACAAGATTGTTTAGGCATAGGTTTTTATAATAATAACATCACTTTTTGTTAACTTGTTTTTCTAAACTATGTGAAAGATTAAAGTTATGAAAATTATTTCTTGGATGTTGAGTAGTCGCTAAACAAAAATATCCTAAAAATGTTGAACCATTACTTCTACGAGCTCGTCAATAACATGGATATTTTAACCATTAAATGAAAAGGATCCCCACATTTCTAGCAAAATTTGACGGTCGAGAATGACGCCGGACCCGAAGAAAGATTGCACGATCATTGCGGGAGCGACGCTGCAATCATTACCATAGTGTCCCCGGAATTAAAAGAAATGTTTCTCAACCACCCTACGTATCAATCATATGACCTCAATTTCTTTTTTTGATTCATCCGTCCACTCTTCCCTTTTGTTGAGAAAGTATTCTTATACTTAATAAGTGCCTGGAAAGCAGCATGAGGCTGAACCATAGATATGGTCATTTGTGACTTTGAGTGTTTCAAAATGCTAGAGATTTCATATCATAGTCACAGCTAACATGGTCATGTTCGTTTCGGCTCCGCCTCAGATGAATTTTCTTTTCGGAGACGTTTTGATTGCTCTCTACATCGTTTGTCACTTCAATTGTGGTCCGACAAGGGTACCGAATGATGCGATAAAATTAGTCACGTGATAGTCTAAAAGACTTGGCCACCCAACATCATCCGAAAGAAAAATCATATAAACCAATGGCACACGGTGTTTGTGAATGTGTTGTGTCCCTATACTAGTGAACGAAAAGGTCCCATCGCTCCACCACTGTTCAGATGCGGTGTGAGTTGTGTTGGAGAAGTTTCATATTGGAGAATTTGTGTGGTGTGGAGCAGTTAATATATCGTAGTTAGCCCATAGCTCATTGACTTAAGCTTTTGAGTAAAGGTGGGTCAACTGGATATATTGATGGGGTCGGATCTGGGCTCTCCCTTGGCAATCTCCTTGTGCTTCTGTCATACCCTCCCCACAAAGGGTATTAGAGTCAATAGTAGATTGGTGAGTCACCAATCTAATTTGATGCGGAAGGAATCTGGTAACCAACACGGTTTCTGGGTAGGTGGACGTTGTGGTGTAGTAACGCGGTCTTCATGATTCGAAGACTTCGATCTCCCTATGCGAAGGTATCCTCAAAGCGGAAAGGCGAAAAACTTCCATATTTTGAGACCGCGACCCATCGCGAAGCACTTTCTCACTCAATTGACATATCACAATCAATAAATGTGAACTTTGATTGCAAAGAGCACATGGCAATGAAAGGGTATGGAAAGACAAGTATTTCTGGTCAGCGCTTCAACTTGAAGAGAAAATATTTAATTCTTTCCACCTCTATAGGGCAACTGTCGCTTTCTACATCTGGGTTGAAAAAGAGAGCACAGAGAATGGTATAAATATACTGAATTCAATGAATGGAGGAATCAGCAAACAACTAATCTCATATTTATCCACGTGAAGCAAATTAGGAGAGTGAGAAGGAAGAGTAGATACTGTTAGGGGTACACGAAATTCCGCGATATTCTTGATAGGGTCAATATTTTATTTTCTTTTATCATTTCCTCCCTTTGAAGAGCATAGTGAACAGAAAACGATACGTCAAACTAGCTTTCTTTATCCAGTAAAGCAACACTAATATGAAGTTAAGTAAAGGGTTATCATTGATTCCTGGCATTTGAACTTTTGCTAGAGTTGCAACCTCTCCAATGAGCTAGCAACTTTTCAAACTCAATTTTGTACCAGAACAAATACCATTGATTGTCAGATTGATGCAGTTTTCAGTCGTATTTTGCTAGCACAACAGTTTTTAGGTGATTGTGAGAGTAATATCATAATTTAAGCCACAAATTCTTGAAAGAGTGGACCCCATAATAATTTTTAATTATTTTTTATTTATCTTTTTGTGGCCCAAAATAAGCTATTAATCTCACAGTAGATCAAGGACAATCACATAATCATTTCTGTTTGGTCACGAGCTTCGATCCCAATGGTTAAATGGAGTCTACTTTAAAAACCTTTGCAACTGATACAGTATGACCGTTTTCTGGGTAAATTTCAATCAAAAGATTATGTGTGGTCTACTTCCATCCTTGAACACTGCATTGATCGTCATCTCACTTCACCATGTCTAGTTGCCAAAAAAAATGTTTTTCCCTCGTTCAATAATAAAGTAGAAGATCGTTCTCAGCATTTTTACATGTTGACACTAGAGACAATTTCTCCGTTTCTTATTCAAACAAGACTGGCTAGCTAGCTAGCTTCTTATTATTAATTAGCACGCATATCTTGTCCGGCTATCAAGTTGTCACGTATAAAATTTCTATTAATGATCGAGACGAAATGTGAAACGAATCTTACAGATAATAGTCTCGACAAATGTAGGAGTTCTTCTTAGACCCATTTACATAAAAAAAAGTTTGCCTAAGTTTGATTAACATGTGTAATTTTATTCATAAGAATATTGGGCAAGGGATCACGTTGCATGAACTTTCATGCATGTCCTTGGACTCTATAAAAAGGACGACGACGACGACGATTACGTGTCACGTTTTAAACAACATGTATTTGTCTAAGCCGTGACATGTGGGAATGAGTTGTCTGACAATTATTTGTCGCTGAAACTTCACAGGGAGGGAGAATTTTCTAGGATTTCTGCTACTGTACGACGATTCCAACCCCCACATCATGGGAAAAAATTAAACCACGATGATCAGTTTCCCTCCATTCCTTTGCAAAGAAGAAGGAAAATCCGACAAGAGAACGAGGTCCATTGAGAGATGAAGAATAAAATACCTCTAAAAAAGTAAGGGTATTTTACGACTATTCTTTGGTAGATGAAGAACGAGTAATGGATAGATTGATTTTATAAATAATGTGCGGTCTGAAAAAAATGTACCAAGTTATGTATTTTTAAAACTAAGCGTTGATGTTTGTTTGTAAAACAAACAAAAAGTGCCTTTTTTCTGCGATTGTTCTATAATAATTATTCTACTATATTAGAAGTATACACCGACACTAGTTGGATTACAAGTATGAGAGATAAACATTCCATTTCTAGATGGATCTTCGCATTAGATGGATGTGCTGTATCTTGGGCGAGCAAAAAACAAACATGCATAACTCACTCAACAATGAAATCTGAATTTAGTGCTTTAGTAGCAATTGGGAAAGAGATTGAAAAGATAAAAAATTTGTTATTGGACATCAAGTTATAGCCTAGTCCTACGCCTCCTATTTCTACTCACCATGACAGTCAAGTTACTTTGGCAAGGGCTTATAGTAGCACCTATAATAACAAGTCTATACATATTAGTCTAAGACATGAGTACATGTACAATTGTTTCAGGATAGTACCAGGTCTAGCAAGAATCTATCTTATCCTTTTATAAAGGCTCCACCAAGAGATGTGGTAAAGATGACCTCAAAAGAAATGGGGATGAAACCCTTTGACTAAAATCACCGGTAATGGTAACTTGACATAATACTATTATATCACTAGTTATAAAGTTTAATGGGTAAAAATAAATTACTAAAAGTAGTTGTTTGATACTGACACTAGCCCGTATATGAGAAGTCAGTATTGCCTGTAACATCATTGGAGGCTGAGTTATACTCTTAATGAAGTATTATACAAATTAGTAATGTGTTTATTAATAACAGAAACACGCGGTAAATATTTCACCTACATGGGCTTAGAAGTGATGCCGCTTCTTACAAAAGTTAGGGTTACTTTCTAGAGAGCATATGAAACATGAACAAGTACAAGGCCATAATTAGTGCTGAGTAATTATGAACTTCTCGTTGAAGATAAGATGTTAGTATATGTGTGGTATATTCGACCATATTATTTAAAGTAACAAGTTTAAAGTTACAGTTACTTGTAACTTTGATAGAATTTTGACGTACTTGCACCAAATAAAGGTTTAACTCAAAAACGACCTTTATGTATGTACGTTAATCTTACGAAAATTTTGGCTGTATTTAATTTTTAAATTTTATTTAGAAATCATGTTTTACAAATAAAGTGGGGGATTGTTGATGTTTGTTCGTAAAACAAACAAAAGGTGCATTTTCCTTGTCCTACATAGGAAAGATGGGGAGGGTAAGACACTTTATAAGTGAAATGCTTTTTTAGGTTTTCAAATGAAGAAAATGGGCTAAGTGGGTTGGACCAAAAGTGCATTTTCTCGATTGAGATTTTGTTGTATCCCAAAGGATTTCCATATATCATATGCCCACCGTGGGGGCACCCATATCTATGTCACCACGATTTCTCTATAAAATTGGATACATTAAAAGATATGGCATTACACTCGGATTGTATTGCATTAAGTTAAGGGCCGCGCTATTTCCACTCCAACTTTGGCTTTGTTACGGTATCTTCACCATATTACACGTATTGTCCCTCTTTTATTTAATTGGTTCATTTTCTTTCCTTGTGGGTCCCACGTTGTTCCTCCTCCTCCTTTTCTGTACTTGAATTTTCTCCTTTCGGCTCGTGGTGACTGCCCATTTGACCACGTACCTCCCCTTATTACTCTGTTTCCGATCTTCATCTATCCTTTTCTTTCCTTGTTGTCCCTCTACAGCGAAGATAAAGAGCTAGCCTGTCTCTTCTCCGAAGAAGAGCCAAAGGACATGCATTCAAATATGGAAAATGACCTTTCTCTATGAAAAGTCGTCCATGTCGGTCATCTACCTTTCTCTATGATGGAGCAACTACTGCAGAGACGACTTCGAAGGCGACTGCTCTCTCCTCCCAGAAACACCACACTCCGGCACTCCTCACATGTGACCTGAGACTCGAGCCCCTTACTATTTTCCTCTCCTCCTTGCATGCCCTCAGCTTGGTATTACTGGTACATGATAGCGATCCTCGATCGCGATGGGAATCGTGTACAAACCCTGAGCAAGATCTTCTGGCAATCGAGACTATTTCAATTTTTTCAGTTTGAAAAGATAAATTTTTCCCTTCACAACTACATCTTGATTTGAAGGATCTTGAAAGAGGGAAGAAACATCTCTCCTACGTATTTTACATTGTCAAACAAGATCAAACCTTCCTTTTCGCCGATGCTCACTGCGGGGCTGGGAAGTGGATAATGAGTGTCCACGTGCACTTCGCATTTTTTGTTCTCTCTGCCCTGCTCTAGGTGAACCACTTGGATAGGTTAATGTGTAGCTTTCGCTTGCAAAAAGAGAAGCCGTGGATGACTCAACTCGCGGTCGTCGCTTGTCTTTCTCTCACTGTCAAAGTGGAGGAGACCCAAGTGCCTCTTCTTATCGATTACCAAGTATGTCGCCGGAAAAAATCTGTCCTCCAACTATTTGATAAATGCCTCTAAGAAAAGTGCCGTTTGATTCGCTTGTTAGTTGACAACGCGGGTTCAGTTGGTTCGTTTGTCTTTTTTTTTTTTCTTTTCAGGTCGAGGACAGTGGCTTCGTCTTTGAGGCAAAAACTACATAGAAAATGTATATGCTTTCAATCTTCATCTATCATTTGTTTTTCTTTCCTTGCAACCCCTCTTTTGTTTTGGTCACCGGCCGAAGCACCCTTTGGCTCTTGGACATGCTCATTGTCGTGTTCATCATCTCGCGGTCTGTCGATCATCTTTAGGAAAGCTGCGAAGGCTGGAGGCCAGGTCAGAGCCGACATGTTCAGCGGCGAGAATGACGGGGAAGAAGGGATTGGGCACGGGTTCCTTGTCGGGATCCGACAAAGGTCAAGGTTCCCACGGAACGATTGCGCATCTTGATTCATCAGCATAATAGACTCCGCAATCTAGCTGGCGAGCTCACTGTAGGAGAAATCGAGGGTGGTGTTGCCTCAGATCCCCCTAACGATGCCCAGCCGGTTGTGGGACTCGCACTAGTTTCTTTGAGAAAATTCTTTTGCAGGTGCATATCTATTAGACATTGGATCCTTTTTAAAGTTAGAATGTAGTGTCGTGAAGCTGGCAAATGCAGCTTCCATTAGGCACGGGTTCCTTTAGATAGGCATCACCATAACCTGAAAGGAGAGAGAACAAAGAGAAGAATGTGAGACACGCAGGGGAAGAAAAAGGAATAAATTAAACAAAAATAAGGACAGTAGAGGTACTATGGGAAAGACACTATAATAGGGAGTGTCAAAGCCAAAGTTGGAGTGAAAATAGCGCGACCCGTAGTTAAACACTAAAAGTGTTTTTTTTGTTTTGGCAACTTATTCCATAACCGGATTGTATTGTATTATACGATGTCGATCGGGTTTCAAAGCCTATAATGAGAGCACATACCCCGGGCACGGCACATGCGTGCATCACTGGACCATTCTCAATATCTTCAATCCTTAGATCGGTGAAGTGTTTGATAATCGCTGGAACTTTGTCAGAACATAATCTAAGGACTATGTATGACATATGGTTCCCACATTGTCAGAATATAAATTGTTCACAAGCCCCTTGAATCGTCGGGGAACATGGATCCACCGCGACTCGACTCGACTTCGCCATGCCCGACGATTCGGAGCCGGAGAACCACTTTTTGCATGACTTCGCTTTCGTTCGTACGGTGCAGCTCTCTTCCGCCAGGCAGTTTTGCCTACTCGGTTGCGTCCTCCCGATTATCATTCCACTCAGGAGGCTTTTCTAGTTTCATTTGGGAGAGCTTCTAGGAACGGCCGGATGTCGAGCTTGCCGTTCCACACCACCCCCACCACCCCCCCCCCCCCCCCCCCCCCCCCCCCCCCATTTTGTCATCTCGAGACATGTCTTCGCCATGCAATGCCCGCGAAAATAATAATCTCTCAGTGATTTCTCCCCACATAATCAATCTCCCCTTCTTTAAGATTTGTGACAAAATTAATGCAAGTACTTTAGAAAGATAACATCGAATGAGCAGGGACAATGGTGCATGTAATGAGTAAATGGGAAGCAATTGGGTGGTCCAAAAGACAAATAATCAGTAATCATTCAAAATCACAGAGAAAGGGACGCATCATAAGCTTCGGTATCACCGTGCTATTCTGTTTCCTGGTTATAAATCTTCTAGTTTACCGACCAATTCCATTACTTCAGAATAAGAAGGGACAAAGGCAACAGTTGTCCTTGTTCATTTCCAAAGGGTCCCTTTTTGCCGTTGGTGTTGATGATGATGCCTATGGTTGCTAACCTTCTTCACGTGACAGGCATCGCAAAAGTAGTCCGTCGAACGGTTGTTGCGAAATGCAAACGCAATTGCAAGAACGGTGTCGGTAGGACTATGGATTCGTATCTTGGTTGCGCCCTCCATCTTTAGCTTCACATTTTCCAATTTGATCGGAGATGTGGGTGTCACCTGGATGATCCCCTGCTGATCGAATCGGACTAATGGATTGCCGGGCCCTACTTTTGGATGGGGGCTTCGGTGCGGGCCCTCCCAAGCCCATACCAAATTGCTACGGGAAATTATCGGCTTCGACCTTGGTGTGGTCGGGTGATATGTGCATGCCATTTGAGTCGCCACCGGTCTTTCTTGGGAGGTAGACCGGATACCTTACCAAGCGATTGGGAGAAATCGGTCGGTCCTACGCAACCAGAGATTCTAGGTCCGGGGATTTGGTTACCCTAGCTTAAGCTAGAGTCCTTTCGGTTACCGTTAGGAATTGATTATTACCTAAGATGATCATGCGAGGTTTTTACCAGTTTGACACCTAATTATGTTTTTGTCGGTCGCTAAGTGTTCATGCAAAATGGTCTTTCAGGGGTTCATTTTATGGCATTCTAATTTTTCGGGTTTCGCAATCTTTTTAAAAAAACGAAACATCCAAAGTATTCAAAGGGAGAAAACACGAAAATAAGGCGAGAGGCTAATCTAAAGCGAGAAAAGGAAAACCCGCGGCCATCGGGTATTTAGATACAAGGCCGGAATACAAAACCCGAGGCAGGATCGGGTGTATAATAATAAGATCGGATTGGACATCGGTCGCCCTCCAATGTGGAATAAAAGTGTATCGGTGTTCATCATACCGAAAAGCGCAATAGATGATCAATTTCGGAATTTCGTGATTTTTTGATTTTTTTTTGGAATTTTCTCTTTTCTTTTTTTTACGACGAGGCGGACCTTGAGAAAACAAAGATGAATTGCATGAAGTTTTAGCAAAATCATGTTCGAAGTCTCGATTTTCACTCATTTTCCAAAATGGTTTGACTTGGAAAAGTTGACTCTCGGGGTGTTTTCAAGAGTGATTATCTTAGTGTTCAAATCAAATTAAGGGAAAATAATCATACCACGAGAAGCTAGGTATGATCAGGTTTCCAAAACAAGCATCGGCTCAGGAAATGATCAATCGAACGCGTCGTAATTAGTGTTGGGAAAACGGCTACTCGCAAGCCAACACTAGGAAAAATCCTAGCCTCACTTTGCAGTTCACCGAAGCAAATTCGAGAGTGATTATCTTGGGGCAAAAAAATAATTAGCAGAAGCTATTAATACAACATGAAACTAGACTAAACAAGGTTTCAAACGCAATTGACGGCTCGTGAAAAGCTCAAATGAGCACTCTGCACCAAGGCCATGAACATACGAACTCGCAACTTCTAGACTTGAAAAAAGACAGGCCTCTCACTTTGCAGGTCACTGAGGTGACTTTCAAGGATCATAACTCAATCCAAAGAGGTAATGAGATTTAACCCAAAGTATCAGTGTAAAGTGCTACACACAAAGAGTATGGCCGTCCAAAGAACGACCTCAAAAGCCCGAGAAATGATCAAGGAAAGAGACCCTAAATTGGCGGGTCTGAACTGGTTTCAATACTTTTTAAGAAAAATTTCCACTGTGCAAAATCAGTTCTCAGACGCAACTTTAGAGGACCATAACTCACACCTCGATTACAACCAATGGGCAAGCAATATACCGATGCGACGAGCTATATACCGAGAACAAAATGAAATAAGAATGACTCTTGAAGCACACAAAACGAGAGAGAAAAACACCCCGAAAGTCATGGGTTCACACTATTTTTTGACAAAATCAGACTTCGAACATGGTCAACATAGCTACTTCCCGACCCCATAGCTTCTCCTAGAAGCATATCCAAATGCAAAAACACACATACAACCGTTCTCCTTCGCACACAGAATGTAAAGAGTCTAAAAAGGGCCAAAACAAAGCACGGGAAAGCAATGGAAAGCGAGCACAAAGCAGGCGGGTTGGGCTGTGTTCAACACTTCGACAAAATTTTTCATACTCAGAACAGACCAACAGAGCAAATTCCCGACCCCATAACTTTCTCTACGGATCAAACCAAAGGCAACAAAACATACCAAGATGCTCTACTACATGTAGGGAATGCAACGAGCTCAAAAACCATCATGGTAAGGCATTGAAAAACAAGCTCAAAATTGGGGGTTTGATCCACTCGAGACATTTCATCAAGCATATAGCATGCGATAAGGAAAACGTGAATCCGGGGCACTATGAGTGAAACCAAAGCATATAAACATGAGAATAGGGTCATATTAGCACGGAATGATGATCGAGAGTGGTCGGTTTGGCTCCGTTCGGCCAAAGGATTGAATGGAGCCAAATTAGCCAAAATGCATAAAACCAGAGAATGGTTAGTCATGGAGGGGTATTCACGCTACCTTTTCCGACGACGATAGGAGGTCGTTGATGGCTCAGTGTGTAGTGGGGGTGTTGGTGACGGTGTGTAAATGCTCTGTTTCTCTCGAAAATCACTCGCTCCCTTTTGTTTTCTCTCTCAAAGTTCGCTCACGGTCAGCCGAGCTCCGGTCACAAGCCAACCCCTCTCTCTTGGTTTTTCCTCTCAATCGTCCAACCCCCAACTCTGCGGCCTTCCTCTCTTCTTATAAACCTCGTAGGCACACCCTCTTTCCCTCGTGCAGTCATTCTCTCTTCTCGTACGAGTAAGGCTAGCTCACGGAATCTCCAACGGCATTTTTCTTTCCCGTCCTCCTCCGTACCTAAGCTGTCCATCCTCAGTTTTGTACAATCCGAGCGCATACAAATGACAAAACGTAAAGGGGAAGGTTCTGAAATGGAGCCAAGGGTGGGACGTGGCATGGATGTGTGAAAACGTGTGCGAATTTGGCTAAGATTTGTCTGGTTCTAGCTCAGGCATGCCTACCGTAGTGGAAATAGGGCTAGGCACGACGGCTCCGGTGATGAAACGCTGCGAAAGTGGGTTATTCGGGACCGGAAATGAGTTACCTTCAAAGCCCAACCGGTATTGTCGTCGATCGTGCCTGTTTTCGTGGTCAATTTTGTCGATTTCCGCCTAGGGGTCAGCTGCGCGCATGGGAGCTCCTTGGGGAAGCAATGAATAGTAATCGGGTCGCTGGGTCAGATCCGCCCGGCCCAGTCGACTCGGTTTCGCGGATTTTTCCAAATTAAGCCCCAAAATGACCAATTTTCATAAAATTGAAGTTAAAATTGGGTTCTACAACATGGATTTCATCTAGGAATGATAATATTGGGCAAAATTGATTTGAAATTGTACAAAACCCTCAAATTCTAAATTTGACCCGAAATTGAATTTTCAATAATCCAAAGCTTAAATGACGAAACCGAACCAAACCACGCCCACCAATGGATTTGAAATGATGAAAACTACAGGGTGGTGGGATTGGATTTTCATGGTTACCCCTACAAAAATTTAATTTCATTTTTAGTGAAACCAGGGATTAAATTGACTTTTGGCCAAAATTGAACAAATTCCCAAGAAAATAGACCCAATTGCAATTCAAGGCATCAGATTCAAATGTCAAAGCTTATAAAAATTGGAAATTGGAAATAAAAGGACTTGAAATATAATTTTTTGACTCGATTTGGGTTTATGTTTGTGAAGGAAAATAGTGACCCAAACTGAATTTTTGAGATTTAAAGTGTCCAAAGTGAAGAGGGAATAAAAATAAAAATAAATATTTTTTTTATATTTTTTGGACACGAATACTATTTTTTAATATAAATTTTGGCTATTTTTATAATAAAAATAAATATTAAAATTTCTAAAAATACGAAATATATTTTTTGTTCAAAATTGGTTCCTAAGGCTAGGCCAAGGCTTCCAAAGTTGATTTTACAAATTTATGAATTTTTTTGCTATTTTTAATTAATTTTCTAAAAATAAAATTATCAAAAAATCAAGTGTCGATAGTGGGGATGCTGCTCTCATCTTGATCTTCGAGGAGCCACGGCCCTCATAGTTCAGGCGCGAGATGGCAACGGATTTCTCCGCCAAGTCGCGAAGGCATTGACCATGGCCCTTGCCAGCTTCGCCTAAGCCTAGAGAGGGGCGTCGACCCTTCGTTGCTACCGCCGCCGAAGCAGTTTTTTTTCCTCCCTTTATAATATTTTGCATTTTGTTTTTCCTTCAAATTTCTACATTCAAAATTTTGAGAAATATATTTATTTTCTTTATGTGCTTAATTTCTATGAGTTACATTTAGGATGCCACGTGAGATGCCACCATGGCATTTAACACCAATTTAAGGTCACGCAGGCATTTCTCTATACAATTTTGCACAAAAAAAATATATCGTTCATGAAAATTCACCTCCTCTCTTCTCCAAAGAATCTTAGATATTTCTAAGGGGGATTGAATCACTAGAAAAGTGAACCACTAATTTTTAGATTGATTTTGGTGGATGGAACCATCCTCTTGTGAAGGTGAAGGCTATATACATCCCAATCTACCATTTGTCTTTGTGTGCAAGAAGTTCTCCAAACCTATATAGTAGAGAGTGCCTTTTCAATAAAAAGAGTGTTTTCTTCGATTTTGTTCCCAAACTTTCTCGACATTTGGTATTAGAGCCACACTTTGCAATCAACAGTTCATGGACCACATTGGCTAGTAAAAAGTATATGGAGGAAATTGAACAAATTGAGAAAATTCAGGGACGAGCGGGTGTCTTTTATCTTTATCCCTAAAAAATAAAGAAGAAGAAAATGGGCAGCAATAACTCATACTTAAATATCAAATGTTATCGGGAACAATTTCAAGAAACAAGCTCACTCAAAGAGAAATAATGTCATTTTAGAAAAATAAACTCAGTGTAACTTAATGCCCGTCTTTACAACCACGAGTCCACCGCTGTCGGTTGTTGATGGCCGCTGCCACCTCCGGTCGGCGATGGCCGCCTCCTCTTTCGATCTCCACCGCCGCCCCCGCCGATCACCGTCGGTCTCCACCGCCACCGATCGTCGTCGGTCACCACCTCCACCACCGTCACCTGTCGCCGATCGCGATTGCCGCCAATCACCAATCATCGCTACTAGTCTCCGCCATCGCCAATTGCCGCCGATCTCCAACACCGCCAATCGCCTCCGCCGTCATCGGTCGCCGGTCTCCACCACTATCAGTCTTCGTCGTCGATGGTCTCCACCATGCCAATCGCCTTTGGTCGCCGATCGTTGTTGCCAGTCTCCACCACCGCCGGTCCCCGCCGCCTCCATTCACATAATTGGGAATATAATTTTTTAGGGTTGTACCAAATGCATTTTTGTTCTTTTTCTAATGCGGGAATATAAATTTTGTGCAGTCATCAAACGTGTTCTTTTGCTTAGAAACTATTCCAGAGAACAAAATTAGAAAAAAAAATCATTTCTAGCCAAAAACTGTTCCTGGGAACATAATTGTTACCAAACAAACCTTTAGAGACCCTTGCGAGCTTCACGGAAGATTCGGATTGATCGCTTCTGCACCAGATCAGTTATCACAACAACCTTGCATGGCATTCCCATATCAGACTGGGAATAAGTAATAGGTAGGCATAGACTTGTGCTTCGTGTATTTCAAAACTTAACGGTGTTGGAGAGTGAACAACTCAGAATAAAATTAGAGGGAGAGTGCAAGATTCATAGATGTCGACCTCACGTTCTCATCTCGTGAAAATAACGCTGCATTTTGCCAAAACTCTTTCAATGAACTGACCTCACGTTCTCATCTACCCATCTGGTGAGCACCGGCGAGGGCCTCGCTTGCCAGATGTGCAGAGGCAAGCTTAGGCTTTGCCTCGCCAAATCTAGCGAGAGGGGCCCTAATTTGGGCGAGGGTCGGCCTCGGTAGATCTGGCAGGTGGGACCCTCATCGTGGCTTGCTCTCGCCTAGGCAAGGCCAGCCATGTCGGCCACTAGTGAAAAAAAAAAGCAAAAAAGAAAAACATTCAAAAAAGTTATTCTGAAATTACAAATATTGTCCATGTCGGCTCTAGCCATATCACGTAGGACATTCGCTGCCCACATCATCGATTTTCGACCAAAATTGGTCGGATGAACTACATTAACAAATCGTATGTGAGATCATCTTGTGGGACCACTGCCAATTGTTCGAATAGTTTACAAAATCTTACATGGTATCATAGCAGGAGATCTTGAGTTCAAATCTTTTCATGCTCCATTGGCCTTCCCAATTAAATATGTCCATGCTTAGAGACCAGACTAAGCGTAAGCGTGAGGGGGAGTAATAGAATAATCAAAATATTAAGCCATACATTCATCTAATAGTTTAAGCTTTTAGAACAGTTGGCAGTGATCTCACAAAATTTTACATCGTCAAAAGGTTTAGGACTTAATTGGTCAGATTGAAAATTTAGGACTGATCTGACACAAGCTCAATAGTTGTGCGATCGTAAAATTTCTCCCAAGAGTTGGAGAAAAACGTCTTCTTTACTATATAGATGTGTGTCTGTGTGTAGACCTAGAAGCAATTTAAAATATGGTGTAATCTCACGGGAGGAAATCAAGGAAAGAATAAATAGGCAAACAAAAATGCACACACACTTGCGTTCCCATCTAGCAATGTAAGGATCGCTGGTTTTGAGATCTTTGATGGCGAGGTTCACTCCACCGTGTACATGAATTCTCAAAAGATCCCACAATTCCTCCATGTTGCCACTAGAATTGGCAAAATGGGAACCCACATTAACGGTGTGGGTCATAAATGGGTTGCCTTAACTTTTAAAAATAAGCTTAACTAGGTCATAATTGTGTTAGTTGACAATTTATTGGTCTTAAATGAGTTTTAAATGGGTACATCACTATCTTAAGTGAGTCATAATAAACAAATCATCTCCTGATTTTTTATGATATTTTCTTTCTTTCTTTTCTTTTCCTTTTTCTTTTTACGAAATCCGGTGAGGGCCGGCTGACCCTTGCCGGCCACAAGACTAGGGCCATGAAGCCCTCACCCAGTGGCCACCACTAGGGTCGCCGACCCTGGACTTAGAAGAAAAAAAGAAAAAGAAAAAATAAATAAATAATAAAAAAGAACAAGAAAATTTCTATATTTTTATTTTTTTTAAAAAAACTATAAAATTGTCCATTGTCTTTTAGCAATATAAATTTATGAAAATTTACAATAAATAATTTTCTTTAGATTTGATTAAATATGAAAGTGTTTTAGCAATATGGGTTGGTCAAGAAATTTGCATTGTAGTAAATGGGTCATAAATAGGTTATCGAGATCAATTTGGGTCGAACCATTTATGACCCGATCCAACCCACCTGTTTGAAGGGTCTACTCAGGACCCTCCTAAGGAAGTCCTCGTAAGTCGGGGAGCAGATTTATAGGTAATTCGAGCGGAAACTTCCGGTCCTAATTCGATGCGGGTTCTCTAAAACGCTCACCTCATGCAACATTGAGAAGTTCGTTTGACTTGATCTATCTATGAAACTATGTTCTATTTTGAAAGTCGCCACTAGCCCATTTGAGGCCGGCTAGAAGCCAAGTGAGACATGGGAGGTTATCTCATTTCCCACACAACCAAAGATCTGTACCCCAGAACTTTGTAACACTAGTTTACCCAACTAATGACATTTCGGTACCTTAACTTAATTAATTGTCAACTAAGTATCACATGCAATCTTGTTCATTTTTCACAATCCTAATACACTAAACGATGACCAAGCAGGGGTGTAGACAAATAAATAAGCAACCACAAAGCAGTAAGGTAAGATAAAGTAGCAACATTCAAAGTTTTTTTTTGGTCGATAACAACATTCAAAGTTCGAAAATGAAAAAACAGAGCCATCTCAAGTAAAAATGCATGGAACCGATCAACGGACGCTGCCCAACGTCACTTAAAAAGATATTACAACAAGATAAATGTTATTCGCATACGTTACGCATGTATCGGCACTAATATATAGGCCAAAAACCACAAAAAGACTTCGAAGTATACCTATTGAGACACATTTACCTTAATTTTATAAGTGACACCAAAAATTTCAAACTTATGCCTGTGCGATATATTTACCGTCTGTCAAAGTTCTGTTAGTGAGGATCATTGAAAATCTGCCTACATGAATGGCAATAAGCAAACGGTATTAACAGGGCGCCCACGTGGCTTAAATGAAATAAAAACCACGTTATTTTAACTGAAAAATCATGTGATGGAACTTTGATGGAGGGTAAATATGTCACGTAAGCACAAGTTTGGAATTTTTCATGTCACAAGAAATAGTTTAGGGTAAATGAGCAACAGTAGACATAGTTTGAGGTTGTTTTATGTCAACAAAAAGAAAATGTTCATGGTAAATGTATAACAATGGGTATAGATGGAGACTTTTTTGTGGGTCTTTCCCTAATATATATTGTCAACCCTAGCTTTGAAGTTATGCAAATAGCGCGATTCTATTGTTTTGAGATTGATTTTTTCTCTATACTAATAACTACTTGAAAAAGTTACTGTTTACAGAAAGAATTACCAATCACCTGATTTGTTGATAACTTACTGTTAACCTACCAATACTTCTATGAAATTACTAACATATTTTTCACTTTGTAAATTAATAACTTGTCTTATCTTTTTCTATTTGTCTTTCTCACCAATGCAAGTAAAAGTTTACGAACAGTAAGAAAAGTTGACAAATTGAGAGTATGGAATTATAAATGTCTGTAGGTAACTCAAATTAGAGTTGGTAGCTCAATACTATGATAGATTTATGAGAGAAAAGCATGTGAGTCATTGTAATATAGGTCAGTAATATTTAGAAGGAATTAGTAAATATAAATATTACTAATTAAGATAAATAAAATTACTAACTCGATAGAAAAGTTGATAAATTGACAAATAATCAACTATATGTTAATTAGTAAGTCGAATAGTAATTGATAATCCAAAATTAGATTGTCATTTAATATGGGAAAAGTTGGAAAATCACTCTACTTTGAGTTATGCAAATTGAAGCTGGGACATTAGCTTAAAAATTGTTGATTTGCAGTCTATAAAAAATTGGTAATTTCTTAAAATCGTTAGTAACTAAGGCTCTGGTTATTTCGCGAAAATGAGTAATTTGGAAATTACTTTCCTAAAAATGATCACATGAATCAGTTAAAATTATTAGTAAATGAAAACTATTTTCAGTATTGACAACAATTTGTGTCTAAACATTTGTGTAAACGATGAAAAAAAATTCTGTTCATTTATTTTTGTTAGTGATATAAGTGATCAATTTTTAAAAAAATGTCTTCCAAATCACTCATTTTCTGCGAAATAAACGAAGCCTTAGTTACCAATAAGTTACATGTAAAAAAGTCAGCGAGTTTTTTTGTTTTTGTTTTGTTAATACCACGAAAAATTACAAACTGGTAAACATTTGACAAATTTACCTCAAAATATTTTTTTTACCATAAAAAATCCTAAACTGGTGCACATGTGACAAATTTACCATAAACTAATTTTTGGACCACAAAAAATCCGAAACTGGTTCACCTGTGATAAATTTACTCTCCATTAATTTTCATTAAATTGGGTTAACACCACAAAAAATCTCAAATTGGTACACTCGTGACAAACAGATGGTAAAACCCTAAACTGGTACACCCCTCAACTGTCACATATCATCCAACTTATTAAAATTTAACCGAAACTAATTGAGGGTAAATTTATCACATGTGTACTAGTTTGGATTTTTCATGGTATTAACCCTTTTTATAGTAAATAGCTTTTTGAGATACCAACACTTATAGAATACTGCTAGCATGAAAATAAAATAAAATAAAAATCATATTTTCACCACTGAATTATAGAATTGTGCGTACGATTAAGCCTCCGTTTGTTTCGCGAAAAACGAATGATTTGAAAAATATTTTTCTAAAAAATGATACCTTGTATATTCATAAACATGAATGAACGAAAAAAATAAATTCATCGTCCACGAAAACTCTTAGACATAAGTTGTTGTTGATAATGAAAATATTTTCATGGACTAATTATTTCAAGAGATGCAATTAACCATTTTTAAGAAAATATATTTTCAAATCATTCATTTTTCGTAAAACAAATGGAGCCTAATGTATATTCAAATTTGGATTCTTATTAGGTCAGGACTAAAGTGGATTTTCCCTTTTTTTTTACCGAGCATTTCTAATAAGAAGACAAGCTGTTTATTTCAGTAATTCTTGTAGCCTTGTCGTAGATCATGGAATGTAAATTTAAGACCATCTTAAAGTTGACATGCAGGAGTATGTTAGTCCAAAGACTTTCATGTCTCCCCTTGCTCTCTCCCTAGGGTTTCTCTAACCCAGCCGCTGCCTCCAACAGCAGAGTTCCCGAGGGTGGGAGAGGGACTTTTCTCTCTCTCCTTCCCTCCCTCCCTTCTCCCTTCTCATCTCTGGTTGTTTCTCTACTTTTTCTTTTGTAGACTTTTTGGTTGTTTTCGTAGACAACGTGGTCGACATGCTTGAGCTCTGAAAATCGAAGCGCGAGAGTCTTGAAAGAATCTACTATCTCCAGATCTGCTCGCTCGCTCTGGTGATTACTCCAGATTGTCGAGCGCTCCACAAGTTTTCGAGACTCATTTGCTTTGCTACTGTTTTCAGCAGTCAGTATTTCTGAAAGTGAGTTTGTGTTCAAATGGTATCTACTTTATAGTTTTTCTCTAAGTAGCACCGATATCGACACTAACACGCAACACGACATGCCAACGCATCATTTCTATTAAAAAAAAAATAGAGAATTTCGACACGTTGTATATTAAATGTATATTGTTGGATTTAGCAATATCACCTAGAGGGTGGTGAATATGTGATTTAAAACAATTTTGACTAGAAAATGTGAAATTAAAAGAATCAAGTCACAATAGAATCTGAATCTAAATATGTGCAGTTTATGATTCTGAACATGAGTATGCAAATTCTGAATATAAACACCAGTATACAATATTCTATCAAACACAATGATAAGAGTTTAGAGATAGAGAATATTGCACATGATGATTATAGTGGTTCGGCTTAGATCAAGCCTACGTCCACTCTCCCACGCTGACAGCCAATAGGCTAGATTCCACTAGATGAATCAATGGAGGTTTACAACAAGTGATGACACTCTCTTTGATAGATCACACTATTCTCTCTCAATCACTCTTACAAAGCCTCTCAAAGATTATAACGTTAAGCTCACTAAGACAAGTATGAATCTGAATAACTCTAGCACTTTGGAATTGATGATTCTAATCTCATACCGTAGTAGCACCATGGATCTTCAGAACCAGACTTCAGAAGCAGTCTCTTGAATCTGAAAATATTGCTGCTTCTGAATAAGTCGCAGTTTCTGAATTCTTCATATATCACTGCTTCTGAATAAGTTGCAGCTTCTGAATAGGGATACACTGAGTTTGATGTTGATAGAAACCTTGTTGATGCTCGCATATAAGTCTTCACGAGATTAAGTCTTTAAAGGCAACACGAACCTCCATCTGAAGTCTTCAGAGGCAACACAATTCTCCATCTGAATACTAGACTTCAACTATCTCAAAAGCAAGTACGCGACGACTACTCCTTGAGTCTGAACATCCAACTAAGGTCAATATAAACTTTTCTTCTCAAATGCAATATCCAGAACTTCAGATGCATAATTCAGATGCAGTATCTTGAGCTTCTTCTTCTGGTTCCGCCAAGCATATTGGCAATTGCGGCTCTACCTCGCTGTTCACCTATCCAAGGTCCTTCCAAGCTTTATCGAACTTCCAGTTCTAGGCTTGTTTACCTATCCAAGATCCTTCCAAGCTTTACCGAACTTCTCATTCTAGGCTTGTTCATCTTCTACTTAGGTACCTTCAGCTTGTAGACACCTCTACACCCAATGCCTTGGTCACCATTGATAGATAATCCATAACCTTCAGATATTCTGTTAATACACCATCTGCATAACGACTTGTGATTCTTCACCTGGTTCTACTCAACCAATAAACACATTAGTAGCCTTTGATTATTTTGTTATCTTCAAAACATCATGGGGGATTTTCCCTAACATATATATTATATACATTTAATATCAGTGAGTTTTTTCTTCATTTTCTTCTATTAGGGATTCACGATTATGTTTTTTTGGACTGATTGGCTATATTAATTTTGGGGTGGCTGAATATATGACTTAAGTATATAAATTTGTGATAAATCTACATTTTGAAGACCACGTTGGAAATAATTTTGTATTTTCTGTCTTCTTCTCGTCCTCCATTTAATTCGGCTATTGGAAGGGACAACTAATTCCGCACGTATTTCTTGTCTTCCACGTTAGAAATAACGTCTTCATGTCGTCCTCCTTTTTAATCGGCTATGGGAGCGACAACTAAATCCACACGTATTTCCTGTCTTCCGGTCATCCTCCTTATACATCATCTCTTGGGAGGGATAACTAATTACGTAAGCATTTTCTGTCTTACTCTATAAATAAGGGGGATCGCCGGTTGATGCAAAACAATCGATCACCCCTAATACAACTTGGAAAAGCAACTTGCTAACAAACAAGTCTCGGAATTTGGAATGGAACAAATGAGTGGCTCATCAAACGTCATGGAGCAGATGGAGGATGAGGACGTCGTTTTGCTGTCGGATATGAGAAACAGGAAGAAAATCTTGAGTATCTAGAAGCCTCGTACCAACCAATAGTAGTAAACGAAAGTAGCCCCAATGATGAGATTCAAGAAGCTCTCGAAGAATTGATGTATGTAAGTTTGCTTCTCTCTCTCTTTTATAACCAGATTTTTAAATTTAATGAGTTTCTCCTGCGTCTATACGCCACTGATTGAGTGCCAATCAACTAAGGTTCCGTTTGTTTCACGAAAAATAACTTTCAGAAAAAAGTTTTTCGGATTTTTTTACGTTTGTTTCGCAAAAAATAAACTAATTAAGGAAAATATTTTCCACCAATGAAAAACAAAAACACCTTCTAAAGTGAGGAAAATGATTCCTCATTTTCCATCATCTTTCCTCTCTGCACTACTTCACATTCTTTTTCTTTTTAATAATAATAATAATAATAATAATAATAATAATAATAATAATAATAATAATTGTTATCATTATTATTATTCTTTTCTTTTTTTTTTCTTTTTTTTCCTTCTTCCTCGGTCGGTCGCTGGCCACGTGGACAACCAACAATTGGCCACAAACGAGGGTCGGCGAGCTCAAGCTCGCATGTGGCCACCGCCGGCCGATCGTGGTGGAGGAAGAAGGAAAACAAAAAGAAAGAAAAGAAAAAGAAAAATTATTGAAAAAGTCGATTATATTTTTAAATTTACAGAAATTGTTCTTGTTAGCGCCAGTCATACCACGTAATATGGTCGGCGTCCACATTAAAGATTCCCGGCCAAGCAACGCGGCAAATCAAATTAGATTTTTATTACCAAACGATGAAAAATATTTTTTCGTTCATTTTCAGATCTCAATCAAACACCGGAAAATATTGTCATTTTCTTGGAAAATGACTTCTCGAAAAATATTTTCCAAAAATATCACATTTTTCGCGAAACAAGCATAGCGTTATTTGCATATATTAAAAGAAACATGTGGTGATCCTAAGGTCGACAGCAACGTCCAATCGAACCTCACTCCTCCAGTGAAGCCGCGCCGGAAGAATTATGCCTTCTAATGTACCAGCGGCCTCCACGACCTCCATTTTGCTTGATGATAATGAGTCCTCTCTCTCTCTCTCTCTCTCTCTCTCTCTCTCTCTGAATCAATTTTCCATACAATGAATCAACCTCTTGCAACTTAATTCCGTTGCAAAAATAATAACAATAAAGTTATATTCTAGACATTGCACTTTTCTTGTCAGGTTAATTACTGATAAAAATGATAGATCTATTGCCAAAGGTCATGTCTTTGATGCATAGGAAATGAAAAAAAAATATATATATATTTCGTCCTCTGCATTTAGACATAAATTGTTGATAATAATGAAAATTACTGACTAATTATTTCGAGCAATACAAATGATTATCTTGAAGATGTTTTTCAAATCACTCAATTTCTCACTACCGAAATGAAACAATGATGCATAGGTTCATATGAATTTTTTTGAATTGGGATGACGGGTAGGGTCACTGTTTGATTGGGTTTTAAGTAGCGGGAGTCTACAGTATGAGTGGCCCACGTGTAAGATTAGTGTTAATATAGAGATATAATAGTAGAGGACTTCATGCGGCAGTCACCTAAGCCTACCTCACGTGAAGTAATGTGCGCGCGCGTGAGCTTTATGCAAGGGCTTAGACGGGTCCCAAGTGGGCCTAGCCTCTTGGGACGGGCTTGGGCCTATAAAGATATTGCTCGTTCAAGTCAGTGCGATTTGTGCTTTGAATTCATGGATATTTGTGTGTTTGGGCCTCATCGGCCCATGATGAAGTCAATTAACTAAGCAAAAAGGTCCTTGATCCTAAAATCATCAGAGGGTAAAAGAGATGGATCCTCTAATTATGTAACTTTCTAAACATCCATCATGATCATAAAAATGTTCATAACGTTTCCTTGACCTTGATAAAACTCCCACGACCTCACAGTATCGAATCTGCAAACTATAGCATTATTTGTTTCGCGGAAAACGAGTGATTTGAAAAATATTTTCCTAAAAAAATGAATGCATGGATCTTTTGAAATAATTAGTCAATGAAAATATTACCGACAATAATTTGTGTCTAAACAATTGCATAAATGGTGAAAATATTTTTTATTCATTCATTTTTGTCAGCAATATAAGCAATTATTTTTTGACAAATATTTTCCAAATCAGTCAAACAGAGCCTATACATGGTTCAATTCGACTGTCATGGGATAAAAAACAGAACCGAAGAGAGATAATCGCCTAGATGCAAACTAGATGTAGTCCTAATCAAATTTTTTTGTTGGTCTTTTCTCTTATGAAACGGATTAAAATCCAAACAACATGCCCGTGACTACCCACCTATGAACTTGGATCAGACTTGAATTATCCTAAATTGCGTAATCTAAGATGCTAATCTAATAACTGACATGACCTATATGCTACATGCTTGATTAAAACAATTAATGATGCAATCTTTTCGCTTTTCCTCACTAATCTATATGAATTATGCAAACTACGTCCTATGTACATGCATGAAAAGCAATAAAGGTCCGATCTTGCATAAAAATTCCATCTTTTTGCCATGATCACAAGCGATGGTCCACTTTCCACAATTATCTGCAAAATAGATTATCAAAATCTAATCTGAATGATCTTCTTCAAAATCTGATGTTGTGACTTTTTAGTCTCTTGATTTGTGCTCATAGTGTATTTTCTGCATTGAATGTGCCGAGAGCTATTGAAGATCTTCCTATATCTTTATGCATCCTAATCTTCTTTCGCAAGATTAACCGCCTCTTGGATTGCTCGCTACTCTATGGATTTGTGATTGTTCCCTATTCTTTAACTATATTCTCCTTTGGTCGATGGACCCTTCTTGACTCAGTTTTTATCATCATTTCTTAAATTTTGTCTTCTTTTATTTTTTTTTCCGGTCGAAAAAGGATTTCATTCATTAAGCAGAATGAGAGTTACAAAGAAGGCTTTCAAGCCTAGCAAGTTTCAAGTAACTGCAGAACAAAGCAAATCCCAGAAAATGACAAAGCACACCCTACAACTAAGAGTACACTCTCATCCCTTAAGAACAAATCTATCATCGTTAATGATCGGTAGTCGATCACTAGATTCGGTGATAAACACATGCCGAGATCTCCCACGCCATTTGCAACGATTTGCGGTGCGCGTCTAGGTTCGATGTCCCTATCACTAACGCCGAACAGTAATGCCAACATCAAAATATTGAAAGAACGCAGATCAAATATCTGTAAGGAACTCCCAGATCTATATCTTGATCTAGTTCGGGATAGTGAAACTCCCGGGACTAAACCTAAGTCTAAATCGGGAAGGGAGAGAGGCCTAATCTCGGAGTGGTTGTGGAGCCACATTACGAACATCTTCCTCGATGGCTGTCGACTAGACGGATGGTTGAACTGGTCTTCACGCTCACCCAAGATCAGTTGCAAAAATTTATTCACGCAAAAACTCCCAAAACAGAGTGAGAGAGAACACAAAGCCAACCCAAGCAAAAAAAAGGAAGTCTTGAAACTGCCCATAGAAGATCCCTAAAAGTCCGGTGCTTGAATCTGACCGAAAACTAGTAGAAATCTTAAAGATGGGGGTGGTAGTGAGATAGAGAAATAGAAAAAGGGAGGGAAGAGGGAGAGTTGGGGGGGGGGGGGGGGGGGAGCAACTAGTAACATAAATTTTCAATTATGTCTATTGAAAACCTCGTGATCAAAGAGGTCGTTGGACATTCCATGATGAGCTTTGTGAATTGCACTGTCGTGGTCCTCCTGATCGATGAATTCATCAGGCATTTCGTGGATGGACTTTGTGGATTGTAGTATTTGTCATGGCCTGATTTGGGCCATTATTTTCTCTTGTATTTTGGCCCAGGTTTTGGGTTTTCTACGTGGAGATTTTACTGCGACTCCGACATGAACTTCTATTCACACTATCTCAATCATTAATAGATGAATGTGCCTACTCCTTTACAGACATTATTTCTAACAAGCTTCTCCTATAGTCGGATGCATCAATCACCAGTTCAATAAATGGCCTATTTGGCCCAGCAGCAATAGCTAGCCAGACGATTGAGCAAAGCCACGGCTAGATCACGGCTTGAGGGTTTGCACCAAGAAGTTCCCAAATGTCCACGTCGAAAGAGTGCTCGTTCCAACCATTTCGTCCCTCTTCCATGGCAAGTTCCCGTGGCCACGAGCTCGCGTCCGGGTGTCCTTCCGAGCCGCTTCTTGAGGTGAGGAGTCCTTTGTCGGGGCCCCTGTCGGTGAACAGGTTCTCCCACCACGCACTCTCCTTGTCCTGACGAGGCAACATTGGAGATGGTTGTCCAGGGTTTCCACCTGGTGGTGTCCTTGGAGCCACCAGCGTGGCTTTTCCCTTGAACCATGCCGAGCTCTTCTAGAAGGTACACAGTCGAGGCCATATGACGTTCACTTTGGCGGCGAACTTCCCGGGCGGGTCGTCTTCCTCCGGCTTGTGATGGACGACCTTTTTGGCCAAGTGAGTGTTCCAGTAGTTCTTGATGTCATTCGCGGTTCTTCCCGGAAGTCTCCTCGCAATCAGTGACCATCTGCATGAACTTGGACAGGTCATTATCCAGAATATGAGAATTAGGGAAGAATGGCTCATTAGGTCAACATTGGTTACGATCAAAAGCGAAACGGAACACTTATTTTCAGTTAGCATACACATGAATTGGAATTTGATAATTCTGCCTAATCGAAAGATAAGCATGGACAACCAAATTGTTCTACTATTGCAAGTAGGTTTGAACTCGTGACCTCTCATCTGGAAATGTCAAGGAGCATTACTAGACCATCTCTCACCTCTAAAGCAAGTAACTAATCTATTCTTAAGAGTTCTATTAATTAGTGTTTTGAGGCACTTGTTAAGCGTACATTTCTGATATAATCTTCAATATTGAAAAATATTTGATTGTACGTGTTACGAGGACAGTCAATGCATTGGAAATTGCAATATTTTCTTATTTAGTTGTTAACGAGCACCATTGGCTTATTATTAGATAAGAATAGTCAATTTTTTGTTAAAATTGTTCGTAACGTTTCATTAACTCATCGTAAAGGACCATACATATGGAAAATTACCAAAAAAGCCTTAAGCCTATGTAATGTGCCAAATCAATTCTAAACCTTTTTTTTTTATCAATTGAGTCCTAAACCTTTTGCATTTGTGTCAATTCAGTCCATCTAGCCAACTTTAGCCGGCCAACGCTGATATGGACGTCGGCCGGCACTGACATGGAATTTTTTAAATAATATTTGAATATCTTTTCGAAGTTTCTTTTTCTTCTTCTTCTTCTTCTTCCTCCAACCGGTGGTTGGATCAACGACTGACTAGAGGCGAAGGCGAGACCGCTAGGCGAGGACGAGCCTCGCCATGGTTGGGCGAGCTCGATCTTGCCCAGCGTCGGCGCTCACTGTTAGATCTAGCAATATCACCTAGAGGGGGTGAATAGGTGATTTAAAAATAATTTTGACTAGAAAATGCGGAATTAAAAGAATCAAGTCAAAATAGAATCTGAATCTGAATATGTGCAGTTTATGATTCTGAACATGAGTATGCAAATTCTGAATATAAACATCAGCATGCAATATTCTATCAAACACAATGATAAGAGTTTAGAGATAGAGAATATTGCACACGACGATTATAGTGGTTCGGCTTAGATCAAGCCTACGTCCACTCTCCCACGCTGACAGCCGATTGGCTGGATTCCACTAGATGAATCAATGGAGGTTTACAACAAGTGATGATACTCTCTTTGATAGATCACACTATCCTCTCTCAATCACTCTTACAAAGCCTCTCAAAGATTATAACGTTAAGCTCACGGAGACAAGTATGAATCTGAATAACTCTAGCACTTTGGAATTGATGATTCTGATCTCACACCGTAGTAGCACCATGGATCTCCTTTTATACTCCTTCACCCCCAAACTAGCTGTTGGACAGGTCTTCAAAGGATCGCTCTTCAATAGCTGATTGGACGCCATCAATTTTGATTGAACGAGACTATATCTAGGGAGATTTGGTGACCGTTGGTGCTGAATCTGAACCCCTCAGATTCAGTCGCCCATACAACTCAATCTTCGATTTCCGTAAGTGGAGTTCTTCAAATATGAAAGTTTTCTTGTCCCATGGAAGGTAATTTCCAATCAAGGATATTCTATCAATCATGTTATAGAATAATCATGTCAATCAAAGATTACAAACTTCCATAAATACCTCAGCCACATATGTCAGGCGTGGGTCTTCAGAATCTGGAATTAATATATCTCGCAGCTTCTGAACAGTCTTCAGAACCAGACTTCAGAAGCAGTCTCTTGAATCTGAATATATCGCTGCTTCTGAATAAGTCGCAGTTTCTGAATTCTTCATATATCACTGCTTCTGAATAAGTCGCAGCTTCTGAACAGAGATACACTGAGTTTGATGTTGATAGAAACCTTGTTGATGCTCGCATATAAGTCTTCACGAGATTAAGTCTTCAGAGGCAACAGAATCCTCCATCTGAAGTCTTCAGACGCAATACAATCCTCCATCTGAAGTCTTCAGAGGCAACACGAACCTCCTTCTGAAGTCTTCAGAGGCAACACGAACCTCCTTCTGAATACTAGACTTCAACTTTCTCAGAAGCAAATACGCGACGACTACTCCTTGAGTCTGAACATCCAACTAAGGTCAATATAAACTTTTCTTCTCAGATGCAATAACCAGAGCTTCAGATGCATAATTCAGATGCAGTATCTTAAGCTCCATCTTCTGGTTCCTCCAAGCATATTGGCAATTGCGGCTCTACCTTGCTGTTCACCTATCCAAGGTCCTTCCAAGCTTTACCGAACTTCCCGTTCTAGGCTTGTTTACCTATCCAAGATCCTTCCAAGCTTTACCGAACTTCTCGTTCTAGGCTTGTTCATCTTCTACTTAGGTACCTCCAGCTTGTAGACACCTTTACGCCCAATGCCTTGGTCACCATTGATAGATAACTCATAACCTTCAGATAATCTGTTAATACACCATCTGCATAACGGCTTGTGATTCTTTCACCTGGTTCTACTCAACCAATAAACACATTAGTAGCCTTTGATTATTTTGTCATCTTCAAAACATCATGAGGGATTTTCCATGACAATCTCCCCCTTTTTGATAATGACAAAACAATCTCTGAATATGCAGATGTGCAAATAAGTTTCAAAGATATTCAATTATGTAAACTTGAAAAGTAAACGAGATACGCTTATTTGCCAAAAATAAGAATTCAAATCAAGGCATAATAAACACGTAACGCGATCTCCACATTATGATAATCAAGCAATGTAATCAGGAGATAGCAGATGGACTGAGTATAAATATATAGAAACATAATCGCAGCTCAATATTCAACACATATGCATAGCTATATTCTCTCCCCCTTTTTGTCATAATCAAAAAGCGATACAAATGGAAAGGGTCTTACGTAGAGAATATATACTTAGATGCAAAACAGCTCATGTTCACATAGATGCAACATCTTCTACACATATAAACGAACATAGGAGATATGCAATAAAGCTCATGTTCTTAATCATCATGTATGTCAGTGAACATATATAAAGGAGTACAGATAAATTTCACTTCCTTTTTGACATGATAAAACGATAAAACAGATTAGAGATTTGTAATGACAAAAAGTAAGGGAAATGGAAGATATACTAACCGGATTTTGTAGAACTTAACAAGTTCTAACATACGTTTACCTTTTCTTCCATTATCTGAATAGTAATCAAGAATGGGATGAAATTTACTCAACTTTCGTAGAATTTTCCCATGCTTGTTCAAAGCTCCTTCAGAATCAAAACTTATTCAAGCATAGCTTTCAGGGATGTGGGGCAGCATAATGGTTTTCACCATCCCTTGCTGTACAGAAGCTTGCAGCTTTTCATGTCCTTCTAAATAAGGTTCTCCCCCTATAGATCTTCATGACTGATTTCCTTCTAAACCTGAGTGTCAGGTTCCCCTTGAATCTGATCACTGATCTCATCCCGAATCTGATTAGTAGACTTCCCTTGAATTTGATCATTTCTTCCTTTTCTCCCCCTGTCATCAAGACAGCTTTTGCGAGTAACCTTTATCGCCGGGTTGCGCCAGTTGAATAGGATGTTTTTCTTTGTAGCAGCATTATATTCTTTGAGCAGCTAGAAAATGGTGGAGATGCTTGAGTGTTGCGATTTCCATTTCAATTGCAACTTCAAGGATGCAAGGATTGATCTGACTATCCTCAATAATGTTATCCTTGTGCACTTTTTCTAACTCCCCCTGTGTCTGAGAAATGAATTTTCTTTCTTTCTTTCTTCTGAACTCTCCTTGATTCTAAATACGAACTTCATGGATCTCAAGAATCATATGCTGGTTAGTGACAACAGTAGTCTCTGAAATGTCTGGAACTCCTCATTCTTCTCATCGGTCTTTTCTTTAATGGTTGTTCAGAGGCAGCAAAATTCTCAACATTCATTTGCTCTTTAGATTCGAGAAAGACGATTTTCTTTAATCAAGCTCGTCTCGAAGTTAATCTGCATAAACTCAACAAACTTCTTGCACAAATTTGCGTTAAAGATATGATATCTCACGTAATAAATCATGCCCCTTTCAAATAAATAGAGTAGTAATTGTAAGCATCTCAAGTATTTCAACGAAGAAATTACTTAACCTTTCACATGATACTCTAAGGGCTTGCACAATATATTTTAATATGCCTTCAATGATTTGCGAGAGTTGTAAGCGAAGTGGAGAGTTTCTAATCCTTCCAAAATGGTGCGAAATCTTCCTCCAATATTCGGATCAAACTTTCCAAATATCTTTCTTCATATTCTTCCTTCGAATCGCGGAGAAAAATATGATCCTTGTCAATCTTTCTTTGAGAGATTTCTTTGATTGCACTAAGATATGCATAGATTGATTGCAAATCTTCCTTTGATGATTTCCTGCAATGAACTTGTTTCCTTTTTGGTATCCACGTATTTGGATCTTTCCTTTACGTTAGAGCAAAATAAGGAAATTTCAAGATGCCAAAATATTGTCTCCTTAATGACATATAAAGAAATATTATAATTCTAAAAAAAATATGCCCAATCAAATAAAATCTCGTAAGATTCTCACTTTGCAGCACAACTAACGATGCAAAACAACATGCCATAAAGATGACATCTGATTCAAATAATATCTCCTTTAAAAAGATTTTATCTAGGCAAAACGTGACAAGATCAAACTGGATAAAAAAGGTCTAATAATCCGAAATCTTTCTTTCCAAAAAAAAAATATCAATCAAATAAAACGCATTATCTCTAAGCAAGATATCAATCAATCGCTTAATCTCATCTCACGAACCACCAAAAATGTATCACACGAATCTTTCTAAAAGATATTTCAAGCACATCTAATTAGCCAATACGTCATAAAAAAATCGAATCAACCAAAGCACAATATCAAGTACAATGAGAATTTAGATAAATGAAGTATGCACGCAAAGAAAATGAAAATGCAACAACATACCGATTTCTCTTTCTCTTCTATTTAATTCCCTGCAAGCAAAACAACCCATCTTTTCTTTGGTACCCAAATGAGCTTGGGTCCATTTCTGTTAGAGAAAGCATCAAATCTCGAATTGATTGATTTGGAGTTCTTCCAATCATGTGGATATTGTTGCTTGGGATCACCATAGTTAAAGAAATTATTATATTGAAATCCAATAGGCTTGACAAAATGCTTACCGAAGTGATTTCTATAATGTTGGATTGAAGGCCTGCGCCTTAATCGCTCCTTGACCTTCGGAAAATCATTCTTGATTGCACTTACCTCTTCGTAGCCAAGACCGGATTTGTTGTAGTACGGCATTTGTATTGAGAGAACGTGCTCTAACGTCTTTGAGCCGAGAGAAAATTTCCTGCAGATCTTTTGAACATCTTCCTTATGAGAATTATTCTCTTTTTGCAGAATATCTTTCTCTTCCTTAACAGAGGAATTCTCCTTTTCCAGATCAACGATTCTTTTCTCATTCGTAACATTTTGCTGTCTCAATCTAGAGACTTCCTTTTTCAATTCAAAGATCTTCTTCAATGCATTTTCGTGTTCCATGCATAACTCTTTAAAAAGATCTTCATCATCGAGAATAGGGTTTGAGCAAATCACCTCATCTTCTTCAGAATCAGATTTAGCCATTAAACAGATATGTGCGAGCTCTTCATCATCGCTATCTTCGCATTCAGTACCACTCGAAGTCTCTTCTTTCAAAGCCTTTTTGGACTTTTCGTACTTGCCTTTCCTTTTATTTAGCAGTGGACAATTTGGCTTTATGTGTCCCTTTTTCCTGCATTGAAAACAGATTATGTCCTTACCTTTTTCTCTATCGTTGAAGGTTTTCTTTTGATTGGCTTGTTTGAATGGCTTCTTCCCTTTGAATTTTCTTCCCTTCTTAGCCATTTTTCTGAACTTCTTTACCATACGAGCAAGTTCTTCATCGTCCTCTTCATCATCTTCAGAATCTGAATCATCAGAATCAATGTTAGATTTTAAAGCAATCGACCTCTTACCTTTCGTATCCTTTTCTTTGTTGACCCGTTCTGTCTCGTACGACTGTAGAGTCCCAACAAGTTCGTCAATGGATAATGGTCTGATTGTTTGACATTCTTGAATGGACGGTTTGATGTAGTTCCAATCATCTGTAAGTCCTCGAAGAATCTTTCGAACCTGCATAGGTTCAGAAATAGGAGCACCTTGCCGAGCAAGACCACTGACCAATATTTGAAATCTGTCAATCATCTCAGCAATCGTTTCATTTGGTTTCATTTTGAAAGCTTCATAATCGCTTAGAAGTATGCTGAGATTAGTCTCCTTGACTCTGTCGGTTCCTTGATAGGTGACATGGAGTCTATCCCATATAGCTTTTGAAGATTCTTCCTCTGCAACACGATTATATATAGCAGGAGATAAAGCACAAAAGAGAGAATAAACAGCTTTTGAGTCAAGTCCTTGTCTTTTGGATCGTTCAGTTTCTGATGGGATAGAAGTATGAGCATTGTTCCCATTTCCAGAAGTTGCAGTAGTGTAGGATTTACTCCTTTAGTCACAACATCCCACATCAGATTGTGTACAGCATTGAAGAACCACTTCATCTTATTGCACCAAACATTGTAATCCTTTCCATCGAAGTGAGGAGACTTGTAGTGGAATTGAGCATCACCTGATCCTGAAAAATTATTGCTAGACATGATAGATCGTTAACTCTGAAGTAACACACTTCAAAATAATGAGCAACCTGGCTCTGATACCAATGGTTAGATCTAGCAATATCACCTAGAGGGGGTGAATAGGTGATTTAAAAATAATTTGACTAGAAAATGCGGAATTAAAAGAATCAAGTCAAAATAGAATCTGAATCTGAATATGTGCAGTTTATGATTCTGAACATGAGTATGCAAATTCTGAATATAAACACCAGCATGCAATATTCTATCAAACACAATGATAAGAGTTTAGAGATAGAGAATATTGCACACGACGATTATAGTGGTTCGGCTTAGATCAAGCCTACGTCCACTCTCCCACGCTGACAGTCGATTGGCTGGATTCCACTAGATGAATCAATGGAGGTTTACAACAAGTGATGATACTCTCTTTGATAGATCACACTATCCTCTCTCAATCACTCTTACAAAGCCTCTCAAAGATTATAACGTTAAGCTCACGGAGACAAGTATGAATCTGAATAACTCTAGCACTTTGGAATTGATGATTCTGATCTCACACCGTAGTAGCACCATGGATCTCCTTTTATACTCCTTCACCCCCAAACTAGCCGTTGGACAGGTCTTCAAAGGATCGCTCTTCAATCGCTGATTGGACGCCATCAATTTTGATTGAACGAGACTGTATCTATGGAGATTTGGTGACCGTTGGTGCTGAATCTGAACCCCTCAGATTCAGTCGCCCGTACAACTCAATCTTCGATTTTCATAAGTGGAGTTCTTCAAATATGAAAGTTTTCTTGTCCCATGGAAGGTAATTTCCAATCAAGGATATTCTATCAATCATGTTATAGAATAATCCTGTCAATCAAAGATTACAAACTTCCATAAATACCTCAGCAACATATGTCAGGCGTGGGTCTTCAGAATCTGGAATTAATATATCTCGCAGCTTCTGAACAGTCTTCAGAACCAGACTTCAGAAGCAGTCTCTTGAATCTGAAAATATCGCTGCTTCTGAATAAGTCGCAGTTTCTGAATTCTTCATATATCACTGCTTCTGAATAAGTCGCAGCTTCTGAACAGAGATACACTGAGTTTGATGTTGATAGAAACCTTGTTGATGCTCGCATATAAGTCTTCACGAGATTAAGTCTTCAGAGGCAACACAATCCTCCATCTGAAGTCTTCAGACGCAATACAATCCTCCATCTGAAGTCTTCAGAGGCAACACGAACCTCCTTCTGAAGTCTTCAGAGGCAACACGAACCTCCTTCTGAATACTAGACTTCAACTTTCTCAGAAGCAAATACGCGACGACTACTCCTTGAGTCTGAACATCCAACTAAGGTCAATATAAACTTTTCTTCTCAGATGCAATAACCAGAGCTTCAGATGCATAATTCAGATGCAGTATCTTGAGCTCCATCTTCTGGTTCCTCCAAGCATATTGGCAATTGCGGCTCTACCTTGCTGTTCACCTATCCAAGGTCCTTCCAAGCTTTACCGAACTTCCCGTTCTAGGCTTGTTTACCTATCCAAGATCCTTCTAAGCTTTACCGAACTTCTCGTTCTAGGCTTGTTCATCTTCTACTTAGGTACCTCCAGCTTGTAGACACCTTTACGCCCAATGCCTTGGTCACCATTGATAGATAACTCATAACCTTCAGATAATCTGTTAATACACCATATGCATAACGGCTTGTGATTCTTTCACCTGGTTCTACTCAACCAATAAACACATTAGTAGCCTTTGATTATTTTGTCATCTTCAAAACATCATGAGGGATTTTCCATAACACTCACCACTGGATCGACGACCGGCTGGAGGAAGAAGGAGAATAAAAAACAAAGAAAAAGAAAAAATCCAAAAGATATTAAAATATTAATAAAAATTGCCACGTCGGCGCAGGCGTACACGTCAACGCCTGTCGGCCAAAGTTGGTCAAATGGACTGAATTATCACAAATGCAAAAGGTTTATGACTCAATTGGCAAAAAAAAAAAATCAAGATTGAATTGACATAATTACAATAGGTTTTTGGTAATTTTCCCGCTCTACATAATTTGGACATGACACTTAATAAGTTTGTTGCATTGCTTCTACATCGATCTCTCTGCCTCTCTCATCAATTGAAGCTGTTGGCCAATTTTCCCTATAAAAAACAAGAAAGTTCTACAAGGAAAATTCAAAGTCGCTAAAAGTCTGGACTGGTTTGGACAAATTGATGGCACATATTCATTTTAGACAATTACCCTCAATTAAAAGTCTATACTTTTGCCACACACACACACACAAAGTGACGGAAAATTCACTGATGGCAACACACAAGACCTTGAAACTAAGGGAGCGCATGGCAACCATTCTATTTCTGGAATCAATTTCTGGTTAGAAATAGATTTTTCTATTTCAAGTTTCTGGATGAGTTTTTGAGCAAAAAAATGTGTTTGATATCGACATAAAATTTCTGATCCTGAAACAGAAGTTCGTTTGACAACAATTGAAAATGTCTACTTCTAGAATATTATTAACACAAAATCTTCTACGAAAAATTTCTACTTCATTTTTAGTTTTTTTAAATTTCTTTTAAAAAATAATTTTTATTATTAGAAAATATTATTTACTATTTAAAAATAAAAAATTATTATTTATTGTTTACTCCGATGGCGGCGGTGGCTGCGGCGGTGGTGGCTGCGGCAGCCGATGGCGGTGGGCAGCGGCGGCCAACAGAGGTTGGCGGTGGTCTGCGACGGTCGGCGATGGTTGTGGCGACCGACGGAGGGTGGCGGTGGGAGGCAAAGGTTGGTAGTGGGCGGTGGTCGGCGGCGGCCGGCGGTGAGGTGGGGGGCGACGGCGGGTGGTGGTTGGCGACGGCGGGTGGTGGTTGGCAACGGCGGGGTCGACGGCAGCCGGCAGTGGGCGACCGAGGGTAGTGGTTGGAAGTGGCGGCCGGCGATGGTTGAGGCGGCCGGCGGAGGATGGCGGTGGGCGGCAGAGGTTGGCGGTGGTTCGCGGTAGGTGGTGGTCGGCGGCAGTGGGGTCGGCGGCGGGTGGTGGTCGACGGTGACGGGGACTTAAGAAAAAGTGAGGGGTTATTATTTCTGATTTCTGTTTCTCCGAGAAGCTATAATTTTCTGCTTCTGATTTCTCTTCCAAATCTATTTCTGGAACAAACTTTTGTTCCAGAAATAGAAAAATAGAATTACGTTACCAAACGAGTTTCTGTTCCAAACCTTTTCTAGAAATAGGTTTGGAACAGAAATAGAGAAGTATAATGGTTGTTATGCACGTCCTAAATGACCCAGATTGCAGTAAATCTTCCTCGACATGAACAACAAATCGAGAGATTGTGCATATGCAATCCTGGGTTAAGCAATAGGCAACATTGATCAATCTCATTCTCAGTTAGAGTTTCCTCTTCACGCTGTCTTATCGGTAAATGACGATTAACCCTAAACTACTTATAACCTCTACTCGGACGGAGAATATGATACTTCTAATTTTTGTCGATGATCATCAAAATTATTGAGTAGTTAATGCCAAAACGACGGCCAATCAGCCGCCCTATATTCAGCACATGACATCGACGTGGCGTCCGCTTAAATTTCACATCGGCTTCACGTGGTTATCACGCCCACACTTTGTTGAGGAATTATAATCCGATTTTGATGACATTGTAAACATTAGACGGATATGAAAAGACTAAGTTGCTCATAAAAGTCATCTGAACTCTATAAAAAGTCTTTCGAGGGGAAAAAAACTCTACAAATTGTAGCTTTCACCAAAAAGATCACCCTACAAAAGCTAAGGGCTTGTTTGGTAATGTTTCTGTTCCTCTGATTCTATTCCCGGGAATAAAAAAGAATCAAAAACATGTTTGGTAATGCAAATGATTCTGATTCTGATTCTGCTCCCGAGAACATTTTTGGACCAATTTTGAGAAACAAAAAAAAAGTTGCTTCTCAAGAAAAAGAGCACTTTTGAGAATAAAAAAGGCAACGATAGTTTTCTCTCACTTTTGTCGGGCGCCTACGAGGTGTGGGCCGGGTCAACCTGGTTCGGTCAGGATAATTTTTTTAAAGTAAAAATTTCGAAATTAATAAAAAAAAATCATAAACTGATTTAAAAAGTCCAAAAAATAGATAATTCATCAAAATTCTAAAAAAATTGAAAAAAATCAGAAAAAATTCCAAAAATTCCAAAAAAATCTCAAAAATTAGGAGATAGGTCATTTCAATTGGCCAATCCTATTTTTGACGATTTTGCCTTTTGATTTCTCTCAAATGATGATTTTTCCCCTCATGGGCGAATCATTCCGAAAATTTCCAAAAAATCTCAAAAAGTAAGAAATAGATCCATTCAACTGGTCAATCCTGTTTTTGGTGATTTTGCCTTTCGATTTTTCCTAAATCCTGCCTGATTTGTTGCTAGAGTACCATGCTGCATCAGTGACCATTCGCATCTGAAGCATCCCTATTTTGGCCAAAAAGATGTCATGGTGCAAGAGGATTGCAACTGTGGGGTCTAAAGAAAGTTATCAAATGTAATTATGTAATTATTTGATTTAAATGACAAATTGTGAAGAGAAATTATTTTCCAAAACAGAAATTTTGTGCAGTTACCAAACGCGTTTCTGTTCCAGGAACAAAAATTTTATGTAGTTACCAAACGCGTTCTGATTCTCTAAAACTCATCCAGGGAACAGAATAAAAAAATGACTCTAATCAAAATCACTTTTTTTAAATAAAAACGTTACCAAACAGATTCTAAGTTTTTTTTTTTTCGTTGTTTTGGTATATTTACGTGACCCGACATAATGACGCGAAGCATTTTTCGGGGGCCTACCTTGGTTGTGTGGTGGACAAGAGTACGGACCAATAAATATCTGTACATTCATGTTCACGAACTTTCTTTCATTTTCCAAATCAAGATGGGGCTCTCTGCCCTTTGCCGACGACGCCACTCGCCCTAGCTACCAAGATTTTTTCCTTTTTCAGTTTCTTTGCCTCCTCATTTGAGCTTGGTATTGGTCACTAGTTCATTCCTTGCAAATAGAAAAAATTAAGTTCTTAAACAAGGTTATAACAGAAGAGTTTATAACAAATATGCTAATCTTGCTTTACGATTTTGGGAGTTGAATCATCTTCATCCAAGATAATTGGCATTTATGTGGTTTAAGATTACTTCTGTATTGCCTCGACCACTCGTATTTGCTGTCGCGACGAATTCTAATACAATGAAAGTTGTTTTTGAAGAACATCTGGACTTCGCAGGTTTCAAGCGACTAATGGCTAGGTGCTTCCAAATCCATTAATGTTCCGGTGACTAATGATAGCCCAACAACAAGCTAAGTCGACCTCATGTAACAAAGGGCTGCTTCCACACTCAAGCTCGTTGAATTGATCCTTGAACAATTGTTGAGTATTGAGAGCACTATGTTTTCTTGATGTTGAAGTTTACTGAAGGGTATTTATTTCAAATTTTAGGATTCCAAAACTCAGTTATTGTATTTTAGCAAGTGGCCCAACCTAAGGATATTCGGACCCTATTTCCACACTCTATGTGGCTAAAATGCTCCCTAACTTATTGAGTTGTTGAAATAACTTCGAGAGGACTGATGAATCAAAATCAGGAAAATGATTAAAAAAAAGTCATAAATTTATTGCAATTGTGCCAATTCATTCCTAATTTTTTTCTGCTAATCTAGTCCTAAAATTTTTGCATTTGTGCTAATTCAGTTCATTTGGCAAGCCGACACTGACGTGGCACCGCGGCGGCTGACATAGATAATTTTTAATAGTTTTTAAATAATTTTTTTTTCTTTTTTCTTTTTTCGTTTTTCTTTTTTTTTCTTTTCTTTCTTTATTTATTCTTTTCCCCTGTGGCCAGAGAGCTGCGGCCGACGAGGGTCGTCGAAGCACGCGGGCCACTGGGTAGGTGCCGCGAAGCCCTAGCCGGTTGCGGGCGAGGCCGAGAAGCCTTCACCGGCGGCCGGCTAGCTCCAGCGACCCGCCAGCCACAGGGGGAAAGAAAAGAAAGGAATAAAAAATAAAAAAGTAATAAAATATTATTCAAAATTGTCCACGTCAGTGCCGGTTGGTCAAATGAACTGAATTGATACAAATGCAAAAGGATGAGGACTGAATTGACAAAAAAAAAATAGATTTATGACTGAATTAGCATAATTGCAATAGGCTTAGGAATTTTATTTTTTCTGGTAATTTTCCTAATCAAAATCTCAAATGAAAAGGGTGAAAGTTGGTAGTCATTGAAAATGAAAAAGTCGCACAAGACTGTCCGCATTAATCCAAACAATTATATTCTATTCCACCGCCTCATGTCATTTTCCGTTCGTGTTTATACAACTTTTTATTTCCTCTTTTGGACTTACAATGATCTGAAATTTGTCACTAATATTTGTTAACTGGCACATGTTTAATTTAAATTATAATTATAAAGAGTTCACAACTCTAGCCAAAGAATTCCCCTTAAAACACTTGAACTAAATAATTGTATATTACAAGGAGTTGTTATATATTTAACTTTAGAGAGACACTGTAAAATAATTGTACTTTATTAAAATTCTTTTAGAATAGAATTTTGATCACTAAATTTCTTAGAATACAACGAACATGTCTGATTTGAAGCAAAAGAAGAAGAAACAAAAAATATGAAAGGTTGATAGAAATCATTAAATTGATTATCTATAGTAAAAGTATACTTTTCCTCTTTCATCAATGCCTTGCGAGAGCTGTTTTGAAGTATTTAAATTTTAGGGCGTGCCAAATCTTATACGTACGTATGTATGTATGGTTGTATGTATATGCCAGATTTTAAATGGATATTTAAGGAGATGGGCTTCATATTCATGCCCTCAACAAGTCCTTCACGTCTCTTTTATACACGATACTTCCCGAACCCAGTTTTTTTTTTCAATCTTTTGTGATGATCCCGCCGGCGGAACTCGTGTTAGAAGACCCGAAAGAAATGGTCGAAGAGACAGATATGCGTCATTGGCGTCGACAGGTTGACATGACGATGCACATGACATGATGCGCGACGAGTAACACGAACTTGGGAGAGCTTTTTACTCACCGATTACCAAGAAGCTTGTGAAGCCTGATGATCATGTCGACCTCATCCACCTGGAACGCTCCTCTCTTGATGTTGGGCTTCAGATAGTTCAACCACCTCAATCTGCAACTTTTCCTGCACCTGTTCAACCCTGCAAACACAAAACCATTGATGCGCGCTCGCTAAAATCTCTCTGTCTCCGTCTGTCTGTGGGGTGATCAGTAGTATACCTGCTCTGCGAGGGACTTGGTGCCAGTTTCCTTCACCATATCTTTCCACGCACTTCTTCAGCAACACGTCCTCTTCCTCAGTCCACGCACCTTTTCTCACTCCTACTGCTCCCTTCATTGTCTCTCTCTCTCTCTCTCTCGTGTGCGTGGGCGCCAACACAAACTTTTTTGGGTGCAGAAACGATTCAGGACCAGAGGATAAGCACGTGTTGGATGAAGGTTCACTCGAAAAAGCCATATATATATAAGCAGGGGATCAGAATTCAGTGAGGGCCGTCTGCCCATACGCGTATAAAGGGGAGTGAGAGCGAGTGCCGTGCATGCCTAACGTCCACACGCGATCATCTCCATCTTCTTGTGGCTCCAACGATGGCGACACTTCTCTTTGTTGAGAAAACTCTTCTTCTGAATATTTTGATTCTGACAAAACTATCCTTCTTGTGAGAGAATCTGGTTAATGTAAATAATCTTTTATTGCAGCAATGAGCATGTGAACAAAAGCTTATAATGTTCCGAAACTGGTGTTCAGACTCAAGGAGTAGTCGTCGCGTATTTGCTTCTGAGAAAGTTGAAGTCTAGTATTCAGATGGAGAAATTTGTTGCATCTGACGACTTCAGATGGAGGATTGTGTTGCCTCTGAAGATTTAATCTCGAGAAGACTTATGTGACACATCAACAAGCACTTTACAGAAGCTCAGATTCACTGTTCTTATATGTTCAGATTCAGAGAGTCTTTCTACTTCTGAAGACTGCTTCTGAACTACGTTCAGATTCTGCAATATCTTATTACTAGATTCTGAAGACCCACGATTGGCAGGTTTTCGGTTTGGCTGCGACTTTTAAGGAAGTTTGTAAGATTTGATTGATAGGATTATTTTCCAATCAAATCAGGAGAATATCCTCGATTGGATATTACCTTCCACGGACAAAATATCTTGGAGATTTGGATGAACTCTACTTATGGAAACTGAAGATTTGGTTATATGGGCGACTAAATCTGAAGGGTTCAGACTCCACTCCAACGGCTACTAGATCTTCCCATATACAGTCTCGATCAATCAAGATTGATGACGTCCAATCAGAGATTGAGGAGCGATCCTTTGGAGGAACTTGGTAATGGCTAGTTCGACGTCGAATGAGTATAAAAGGAGATCCATAGTGACTGTTGCTGAGAGTTCAGGAACTAAAAAATTTCAAAGTACTGAGTTGTTTAGATTCACATTCTCTTGTTCTTGAGAGCTTAAAATTCATATCTTTGAGAGGTTCCTTTGTAAGAGTGATAAGAGTGACAACTCTTGTAACCTTTCATCGATTCATAGTGGAATCTAGCCAATCAGCTATCATCGTGGGAGAGTGGACGTAGGCTTGCTAAGCCGAACCACTATAAACATTGCGTTCAAATTCTCTCTTACCCTAAACTCTTCTTGCTGTGTTTAATTTATCTGCACGTCATTTTACTGATCTTATCAGTTTGTGTTTTGGAACTATAAAATTCCGCATTAAGTTTCAAAACCATTCAAAATCACCTATTCACCGCCCTCTAGGTGATATTGCTAGATACAACAATTGGTATCAGAGCTTGGTTGCTTGTTATATTGAAGGGTTTTACTTCTGAGTTAACGATCTATTATGTCTAGCAATAATTTCTCAGGAACAAGTGACTCACATTATGGCAACAAACCACCATACTTTAACAAAAAGGATTACAATATGTGGTGCAACAAAATGAAGTGGTTCTTCAAGGCATCAGATGATCTGATGTGGGATGTTGTTGTCAATGGAGTAGTTCCTGCTGTCATGACAATTCCTTCAATTGGAAATGAAACAAATAATAACACCAATGCTACGGCAACACTGTTAGATGCTGAAAGAGCAAAAAGACAATGACTCAACTCCAAAGCTGTACACGCACTTTTCTATGCACTATCCATTCCCTTATATAATCGAGTTATAGAAGAAGAATCAGCAAAAGTTATATGGGACAGACTTCATGTCACATATCAGGGAACTGACAGAGTGAAAGAAACTAATCTTAGCATTCTGCTAAGTGATTACGAAGCCTTCAAGATGAAGCCTGATGAGTCAATTGCTGAAATGATTGACAGGTTTCAAATACTAGCAAGTGGTCTTGAGAGGCAAGGTGCTCATATAGCTGAACCAATGCAAGTCAGAAAGATCCTTCGAGGACTTACAGACGAATGGAATTACATTAAGCCATCAATATAGAATGTCAAACAATCAGACCTCTATCCATTGATGAGCTCGTCGGAACTTTGCAGTCATATGAGACTGAGCGTGCCAACAAAATAAGAGATTCAAAAGGTAAGAAGTCTATTGCTTTAAAATTTGAAATTGATTTTGAAGTGCCAGATTCAGAAGATGAAGATGAAGATGACGAAGAGCTTGCACTCATGGTGAAGAAATTTTGAAAGATGGCTCGAAGAGGTAGAAACTTTAAAGGGAAGAAATCATCCAGATAGAATGATCAGAGATAATCAAGCAATGACAAACAGGAAAGCAAAGACGTAATATGTTTCCATTGTAAGAAGGCAGGACACATCAAACCCAACTGTCTGCTTTTGAAGAAAGACAAGATCAAGTATGAGAAATACAAGAATGCCTTGAAGGCAAAGACTCTAAGTGATTCTGAAGATAGTGAGGATGACTATGCGAACATATGTCTCATGGCAAAGTCAGATTCAGAATCAAACTCAAATTCAGACGTAGAGGTATGTCCTTCTGAAATACCAAATGAAGTTTTTGAATACATTGAAGAGTTATGCACGAACTATAAAAAAGCTCTCAAAAAGGTTTCTGTTTTGAAAAAGGAAGTTTCCTCTTTGAAACGACAAAGAGGAAATAGTTTACTTTCATCAAATCAAGGAAAATCATGATTTGATTTTGAAAGAAAACGATTCTTTGAAAACCGAGATTGAAAATATTTCGAAAAGATTTTCTCAAAGTTCAAAAAACTTGGAAAATATTATTTTCAGATAAGTCTCGTATGGTAACAAGCCTGGTCTTGGTTTCAAAAAGGAAAATAATTTCAAAAACAAATTTCCGGATGCAAATGACAGGATTTCGCATAAACCTTCCAAATCTGCTTATCAATGGTATTTCCATAAACAGTTTACAAAATCTTCTTATCCAATGCATTATGTAAACTGTGGTGCTAGAAATCATATTAGAAACAATTGCATGACGGTATGGAGACTTGTTAATAGAAAGATATCAACTGTGACTAATTCAGATGGACCCAAAAAGATCTGGGTACCAAAGAAATAGTGAGTTACTTCCTACTTGCAGGTACCAATGAAGAAAAAGGATAAATGGTTTCTGGACAGTGGATGTTCAAGTCACGTGACTAGTGATCCAGAAAAATTTATTCAACTATCAGAATACAATGGTAGAAGTGTGTCGTTTGGTAGAAAGAACAAAGGCAATGTTATTGGCCATGGGATAGTAAAGATTGGGAACCTTACGATTAATGATGTTTCTTTGGTCAGAGAATTGAAATATAATCTCATCCCCGTAAGTCAACTATGTGATTCTGGTTATCAAATTTGCTTTCAAGATACGAAATGTTCAGGTGTTAGCAAAGACAAGAAGCAAACCTTCACTGGTCGTCGACATAGAAATATCTACCTTCTGGATGTTGATTCTGAAGACATCAAGTGTCTTATTTCCATCAAGGATGAATTTGAACTATGGCACAGAAAGCTAGGCCATATCAGTATTAAGTTTATATCAAAGCTATCTTCCAAGAAGCTAGTTCGAGGTCTACCACAGACAAAGTTTGAGAAATCAGAATTTTGTTCAACATACACACTAGGAAAACAAGTAAGAATTTTTTTAAAATCTATTAATCATGTATCAACTGAACATGCACTATAGCTGCTTCACATGGATATCTTTGGTCCTAACAGAACACTAAGTCTTGGAGGTAAGAAATACTGCCTTGTTATAGTTGATGACTACTCAAGATTTACATAGGTTTTATTTCTTGCACACAAAAACGATGTCTTCTCATCTTTTTCAAATTTCTCTAAAAAGGTTCAGAATGAGAAAGGCTACGCTATTTCCTACATTAAAACTGATCATGGGGGAGAGTTTGAAGACCAAATTTTTTTTTATTTTTGTGATGAGTTTGGAATTCAGCATAATTTTTCTTCTCCTTACACACCTTAACAAAATGGGGTGGTGGAAAGGAAAAATCGTTTTCTACAAGAAATAGCGAGAACCCTTTTGATCGAAAGTAAAATTGCATTGCACTTTTGGGCAGAAGCTGTGTCAACAGCTTATTATCTTTTAAACTGTGTTTCATTAAGACCAATTCTTGAGAAAACCCTCTATGAGCTCTTTAAGGAAAGAAAACCAAATCTTGCATACTTCCAAGTATTTGGTTGCAAATGTTTCATTCTGAAAAATGCTAATGATCGAGTTGGTAAGTTTGATGAGAAGTTAGATGAAGGAATATTCATAGAGTATTCAACAACGAGCAAAGTATATAGAGTCTACAACAAAAACTCTCGGGTTGTTGAAGAATCAATGAATGTCAAGTTTGATGAGAACATTCAGAATCAGAATGGTTAATCTGAATACACTCAAGTTGTGTCATTCCCTCAAAGTTCAGAACCAGTCGAAAATCCTGAAGAAATCATGCTTCAGAAGAAATTCAGAATCAAGAAACAAGTCAACAAACTACAGAAGAACTAGAGGAGGTACAGTCTGAATCTAAAGACCCAAGTGATGTGCAAGACGAGAGATTCAACAGGAACTGGAAACATAAATCCGGTCATCCCAAGGAACTTATAATGGGAAGCTTGGATGAAGGAATAAAAACCAAATCGAGATTCAAGGAAGCAATGAGCAACATAGCACTTATCTCTGAAATTGAACCGAAAGGGATTGAAGAAGCTCTTGTTGATAAAAGTTGGATCAATGCAATGCAAGAAGAACTCCATCAATTCAAAATCAATAATGTCTAGGAGCTTGTGACAAAACCCAAAAATTATCATGTAATAGGAACAAAATGGGTGTTCAAAAACAAGCTAGACGACAAAGGAAAGGTGGTAAAAAAAAAAGCAAGACTTGTGGCAAAAGGATATTCCCAAGAAGAAGGAATAGATTACGATGAAACCTACGCACCAGTTGTCAGGTTAGAGGCTATAAGACTAGTTCTTGCTTATGCTTATTACAGTGACTTTAATTTTTTTCAGATGGACATAAGAGCACATTCTTGAACGGGTACATCAAAGAAGAAGTTTATGTCGAACAACCACATGATTTTGAAGAACTAAGAGGAAAAGATCTTGTGTATACCCTGAAGAAAGCTTTACATGGGTTAAAGCAAGCACCTCGTGCTTGGTATGAAAGGTTAAGTAGCTTTCTATCTGAATAAAAGTTTATTAAAAGTAATGTTAACACTACTCTCTTCATTTAGAAGCAGGGTAAGGATATTCTTATTGTTCAGATTTACTTTGATGATATCATTTTTGGTTCTTCTAATGAACGTTTGTGCAAGAATTTCTCTAAAGTAATGCAAGAAGAGTTCGAGATGAGCATGATGGGAGAATTGAGATTTTTTCTTAGACTTTAGATTCAACAAACCAAGAAATGAATATTTATTCATCAGGAGAAATATGCCCTTGAGATTATCAAGAAATTTGGCTTAGAGAATTGCAAGAAGACAGAAACTCCAATGTCCCATTCGTCAAAACTTGATAAAGATGAATAAGGAAAAGAAGTTGATCAGAAGCTATATCGTAGTATGATTGGCTCACTTTTATATCTTACAGCTTCAAGATCTGATATACTATATAATGTTTGCTTATGTGCGAGATTTCAATCTAGCGCAAGAGAATCGCATCTTTCAGCCATCAAAAGAATCATCAAGTATATTGGAACTTATCCCAATTATGGCTTATGGTATACTAAAGAATCTGATTTCACTCTGAGAGGATATTCAGATGCAGATCTAGCCGGATGTAAGATTGACAGGAAAAGCACTTCTGGAACTTGTCAACTTATAGGAAATATGCTTATTTCTTGGTATTCCAAAAAGGAAAGCACAATTGCTACCAGTACAGCAGCAGCAGAATACGTATCTCTAGGAAGTTGTTGCGCTCAGATTCTTTGGTTAAAACAACAACGGAGAGATTATGGAATTGAAGACTCGAATGTAGAAATCAAGTGTGATAACACAAGTAATATAAACTTGACAAAGAATCCAATTCTACATTCAAGGGCGAAGCACACCGAGATCAAACATCATTTTATTCCCGATCATGTTCAGAATGAAGATGTCCACATTCAGTATGTTGATATGAACAATCAACTCGTAGATATATTTACTAAACCTCTTGACAAGGAGACTTTCAATTATATTCGAAATAAATTGGCTATCATTAATCCTTCTTCTTTAGTTGTGTTAGAAACAGGTTCTTTATCAGCTTCAAAAGCATAATTGAATAATAGTCATTCAGAAGCAAGGTCAGCTCGTCATACACTTTTTAAATTTAGAAATTCTCGAAAAGGCAAGGATTTAAGGTACATTCTCTAAATATATGCTTCGCTGATTGATTGTTATAATATATTGTCTTTGGATTGATATCTTTGGATTTTATTCTAAATTGATTTTATTTCCAAAAATAACCGTTTTTCAATTTTTCAATACTCTCGTCTCTCTCAATCGTTCTCTCGTTTTCCAATTTCTTTATCCATGGCTCTGAAGTCCTCCTCCTCAGCAAAGAAGAACGTTGAACATAGTGAAATGCAGAGATGAAAATCGTCAAGATTGACGAAGCGCACCAAATCTCGTGTTATGACTCTGATGAAAGACACGGCAATAGAAGCTATGAATGTAGGTTTTTCTGAACACATATATGATGAAAGGGTGGCACTAGCACATTCTATCAAGCCCCTGTATGATACTTTTAAAGAACAGGATTTAGGAGATGAAATAATTGCGAAACTCCTAAATATTCACAAGTTTTCTTACGAAGAAGATTATTTGAGGTTATTGGATATGCCTCTTCGTACTGAAATGCCTATTGTTATTAGTCATGAGAAAGTGTCGAAGAAAGGGAAAGAAAAGCTTGAGGTCCCGGATGTTTCGAGACCTAAATGGACCCCATCTAAAGGGGTAGTTAGTCGGAAGAATGTTGAAGAAGAAAGTGACGTTGAGACAAAAGGAAAGTTTGATGACGACGACGATGTCGTTTTTAGGAATTTTAAGAGGAGACTGTTCCACTCTACAAGAGACAGAAGTTTCAAAAGTCATCTTTTTATGTCGTAGAAGCATATAGATAGATTCGAGATCCTTAAGGAAAGAGGGGTAATGCCATACAAAGTGTTTGATGTCAAGTATTTCAACAGGGTAGGTATCCCTATAAGGAGACATCTAGAGGAGATGAAACTGAAGGATTTTGTGACTATTAAGGCAAAAAAATTTCCTAATTTAGTGGTTTACTTCTACTCTACTTTATCTTTTACTGATTTTGAGTCTCTTTACTATAATATTGGAGATAATCAGTACCACATGCATGTCAATGAGTTGGCAAAACTGATGGATGTGAGACAGAGCTCTTTCAAGCCTATCAACATTAAACCAGAGGAAGCTTATAGTTATTTGACTGGGAAGGAGCATTACAGTCGAGACTCAAAGGCACATATTGCCTACAGTGACTTTCCTCTGAAGCATCTGATAATGTACAAAATGGTGATTGAATCTCTACGTCCAAAGGCCTCCTTAATGACTGGTATCTCCAAGTTCGAAGCAAAAATTATGTGGGCCTTGCTCACTGGCTATGATTTTTCACTTGCGTACACTGTCCTTTTGCATATGTATAGGACTGTGCACAAAATGAAAGGTCGGTTGCCATATGCAGGGCTGATCTATCTAATTCTGAAGTACCATAAAGTCAAGCTTCTTGGAGAGCTAACCTAGAAGCAGAACCCATTCATTCTAACATAAGAAAACATGATTCAGAAGATGGGTTTTAAATTGATAGATGGAAGATGGTACAATAGGAACAAGGAGTTAGTTCTGGTGGAGTTGGAGACAGAGCAGTCTAAAAGATCTGCCAAAAGAAGAAAAACAGTGGCCAGGAAAGGAAATGAAACTACTATTCAAAGTGAATCCTCCGAGGAAGAAGTAGAGAAAGAAGAAGAAGTATCATCAGAAGATGATGAGAGAACCCCCCACTGCCCCCATCTGAGGAAAGTGATGAGTTAGAAGAAGAAGGCCATGATAATGGTCAGAAAGAAGAAGAGAATACTGTAATAGCACATGAGCAAGAGGAGCCTATAGATAAAGAAGAGGACCTCCCTAAGACTCATGAGAGTGGAGATGAAAAAGAAGAAGAAAAATCTGCTAAGAAGGTAGAAAAAGAAGCCAGGATGGCTAGGGATGAATATGTGGCAGTTTGGGAAGAAGAGAAGGATAACAGAGCAACAATTGATGTGCTTGTTGCTCGAGAAGAGAAGAAGAAATCATCCTTAAAGTCAGAGGATATGGATGTCGATAAGGCTAATGAATTTCTTGTCACGGCTGGCGAATCAATAGTAGGCACTCCTGTTAAGACAGCACAGATTCAGGGGGAGCAACCACAAGAATCTGCTATTTTGCATGAACAACCTAAAGAGATAATAATAGATGCCATTCAAATTAAAAAAATTCAGACTGAAGTTGCTCAGGAGAATCAAGCTGCTGATGAAAAGGAAGAATTCAGCAGAAAAGAACCCAATGTACAGGTAGAGAAGACTTCTGAGAAGCAATCTAGTACTGTTGTTGGTGAGAGGACCACAAAAGAGCTACATGTTATGATTGAATCTACAACTGCTGAAGCTGTTACGATTATTTTAGATTCAGCCCCTGGTCAGATTCAGGGGGAGATAAATTTACAGCGTGTCTTGGATTCAACATGAAAGGGTAATGCTCAGATGATGGAAGAAGCAAGCCAACAGAATCCTGCAAGGACTCTTTCCCCAAAAGAAACCTTGGATGCCTTCATCAAAGAATTACTGGAAATTAAGTCTTCGCAGAGTCTAGTTCAGAAGGAAGTTGAAAAACTTCAAGTGGAGATTATGCAGAGGCTAGAAAAAAATGGAGAAGCAGATTAAGAAGAAGATGAACAAGTTTTAGGATATACTTGATAAATACTGTCATCTTTTCTGCTCTGAGATGGCCAGCATTGGTACCTACACACTGATCAGAGATGAGAGGATCAACAAAGAATTTCCACAAATGAAGGAACTTAAGGACTTCGCCGCTCTTATTGCTGGATTGGGCAAACCCGATGAAATTGCTCAAGAGGATGACAAAGAGCCATCGGATGTTCCTTCTACTTCAACAAAACCACCTCCACCTCCGTCTATTTGAATTTTATTTTTCAAAAAAAGCTGTATTTGATCTTTTTTATTTTATATCGAACATCTATGGCTTGTCTTGAATAATTCTATCATATTCTTACTATGGGCCGTTAGTTCTGCTTGAATGAAATTTGGTTTATATGCTATTATGCTGTTTATCCCTCTTACTGATGACAAAAAGGGGGAGAAGTATCCTATATTATCATTACAGAACTGCAGTTCTATGGTTTACATATGCTTATGGAGGAGCATTTGATATGATGAAGCATCTTAAAGGACTCACTTGTGATATTTGAACAACCAAGACCTTACTTGGTGATATCCTTCCATCACTCAAAGTGCATACTTTACGTTAACATTTTCAGATACACATCTTTTAGAAAATATTCTCTTAACGTATATGTTTATATTTTTTTTATGAAATATTTTCTAAGCTTAACATTAATACAAACATTTCTTATAATCAACTTTTATTAAGGAAGTTTTGTCATCATCAAAAAGGGGGAGATTGTTCAGAAAACCCTCCTTCTGAATATTTTGATTCTAACAAAACTATCCTTCTTGTGAGAGAATCTGGTTAATGCAAATAATCTTTTATTGCAGGAATGAGCATGTGAATAAAAGCTTATAATGTTCCAAAATTGGCGTTCAGACTCAAGGAGTAGTCGTCGCGTATTTGCGTCTGAGAAAGTTGAAGTCTAGTATTCAGATGGAGAAATATGTTGCCTCTGAAGACTTCAGATGGAGGATTGTATTGCCTTTGAAGACTTCATCTCGAGAAGACTTATGTGACACGTCAGCAAGGACTTTACAGAAGCTCGGAGTCACTGTTCTTATTTGTTCAGATTCAGAAAGTCTTTCTACTTCTGAAGACTACTTCTGAACTACGTCCAGATTCTGCAATATCTTACTACTAGATTCTGAAAACCCACGATTGGCAGATTTCTAGTTTGGCCGCGACTTTTATGGAAGTTTGTAAGATTTGATTGATAGGATTATTTTCCAATCAAATCAGGAGAATATCCTCGATTGGATATTACCTTCCATGGACAAAATATCTTAGAGATTTGGATGAACTCTACTTGTGGAAACTGAAGATTTGGTTATATGGGCGACTAAATCTGAAGGGTTCAGACTCTACTCCAATCGCTACTAGATCTTTCCATATACAGTCTCGATCAATCAAGATTGATTACGCCCAATCAGAGATTGAGGAGCGATCCTTTGGAGGATCTTGGTAACGGCTAGTTCGAGGTCGAAGAGTATAAAAAGAGATCCATGGTGACTGTTGCTGAGAGTTCAGGAACTAAAAAATTCCAAAGTACTGAGTTGTTCAGGTTCACATTCTTTTATTCTTGAGAGCTTAAAATTCATATCTTTGAGAGGTTCCTTTGTAAGAGTCATAAGAGTGACAACTCTTGTAACTTTTCATCGATTCATAGTGGAATTCAGCTAATCGGCTGTCATCGTGGGAGAGTGGACGTAAGCTTGCTAAGCCGAACCACTATAAACATTGCATGCAAATTCTCTCTTACCCTAAACTCTTCTTGCTGTGTTTAGTTTATCTACACGTCATTTTATTGATCTTATTCAGTTTGTGTTTTGGAACTATTAAATACCGCATTAAGATTCAAAACCATTCAGAATCACCTATTCACCACCTTCTAGGTGATATTACTAGATAGCCTCTATTTCCAGTCAACTAACAGTCTAATTGAATCATAGCCATTGGATACGGGGGTTTTGTCGCCATGCGGAGTGGTCCTTCTTGCTCTTGATTAACTAATCAAGCTATATTTGTCTACGATGCTAGAGAGACTTTTTAAAACCAAACAATGACAGAGAGAGCCATACATTGAAATTTGAAACACACTAACTAGTTTGCATCTACAGGCACTAATTCAAGTTAAACCTTCTAAGCTCAAAAGACTTCGACGAGCGAGATGCCCCGCTGCTCTTGGCGTAGTACCGACTGGAGTCGTTCTTCTAATTCCCTCAATTTATGATGGCTTGCTTCCATTCGAGCTTCGATAGCAGCCGGGTTCACGGAGTGAAGATGCTTGAAGAAACCATGTAACATTCTTCGAATAGACCTAGGTCATGCAAGGAACAAGAAAAGTTGTGGATCTCTAGGTGGCTTCTACTTTTGTGGGTTGCACTGTGAATAGGAGGGGACCATCGCATGACATGGCGGTTTGAGTGACAAGTACAGCCAGGTGCATTGGGACGACAGGAGAAGTAGAAAAAATGAAATGGTCGAATAACTTGGTTAGTGACGTAGGTCAAAGGTGGCATGTCGAGAGATGATGTGCAGACCAAGTTTGTTCCTCTGAGAAAGTCTGACCTTTGCTTGGGCTCAATAGATGTCTATGGCGGCTAAGCAGCCCTTTCGGGTGCCGCGGGAGAGTGGCCATACTGAGCGATAATATCGAGCGGTGAATCAAGACTGCAAAATCAAGTTAAGATGGAGATTGTTGAGTATTTCTTTAGTTTTTGCCATGCTCAGAGAATTGGCTAGGCCCAAGATAGAGTTTGGCGAGGTGAATTGGGAGAGTCTGCGCTAAATCTTTGGCTTAGTAATCTATTAGCTTTCCTTTCTAGTGGTTCACCTCTAGGAAGGTCGCGACAAAACTAACAGCCACCAACAAGGCTAGATTTCACTAGTTGCTCTTTGAGTCACTACAGTTGTAGCTTGCGTTGCTTCTACTCAAAGCTGGTAAGTCACAAGCACTATTACAACATTGTACACTTCTCAAATGGATTTAAAATTAGTGTATAACTTCTCAATAAGCGAATTTGAATAAGCAATATGTTCTTGAGATTTTCATAGCTCATCTCTGTTAGGAGTCGGCGCACAATCAAGTCGAATTAAAATGTAAAGCGAGAATAAGAAATCGAGACACGAGATTTTATCCTGATTCATCCTTAAACTAGGGCTATGTCCAGCAGAGGATTCCACTATAATTAGCACCTCGCACCTCTCATTACATCACTCAATTACAAGCGAAAAAGAGTATATATACCAGTAGCTATTCATGAGCCCAAGCCCAAACTACTAATGAAAATTTACGGGCTTAAATCGTAAAAGCCCTCTGGTGTCTAGGGGGCGTTGTCCCCTTGAGACCCCTGCCGGGATGGCTCCCTGGACCTTCACCCGCTCAGCGTGGAGCAGGACCTACGTACTTTCCTGTCGTAAGGGAGTATGAACCACACCCCAACATTCTCCCACTTGGTGAATACTTCCCATGCTTCTTTAGACCAAACATAGTTATACACCATTTAAACTTTTCTACACTCACTACCTTGGTCCAAAAATCTGCACTATTCACTTGTGTGTCAACTTTTTTCAACACTAAACTTTTTGTTCTAGTTTTTCTCGGATGAAGTGATATTGTATGTCGATGTGCTTTGTTCTTGCATGAAATGCAGGATTCTTAGTCAAGAATATAGCACTCTGGCTATCACACCAAATCTGCACTTCTCCTTGTGTAAAGCTAAGCTCTTTACACAATCTGCACATCCAGATCACTTCCTTAGCAGCATGAGTAAGAGCCATGTACTCTGCCTCAGTAGTAGATAAAGCAACCATGCTCTGTCTCTTGCTCATCCAACTCACAGCTTCGCCGAATAAGGAAATAATATAACCGCTGATCGACCTCCTGCTATCAATGTCACCTCCCTAATCAGCATCAACAAAACACTTCAGTTCTAACGCTTGCTGTCCCTTTGAGCTTTTCATGCCTTTATAACATAACTCAAAGTCAGATGTACCGCGAAGATAACGAAGCACCCTCTTTGCAGCTATCCAATGTTCTTTCCCCGGATTGGACATATATCTGCTCAATACTCCCACTGCTTGAGCAATATTTGGACGAGTACATACCATGGCATATATTAAGCTCCCAACTACACTTGCATATGGAACTGTTGCCATCTCTTCAGCTTCCTCTTCAGTCTTGGGACACTGGAGTGCTGATAAGTTGGAACTTGTGGACATAGGGGTCTTCACAGGTTTACAGTCTGTCATGTTAAACTTTTTCAACATACTTTCAACATATTTCTTTTGACTGAGCCACAACTTCGCATTCTCACGCTCCCTTTTTATCTGCATGCCCAAGGTGAAGTTTGCTGGGCCTAAATCTTTCATATCAAACTATTTTGCCAACAATCCTTTCACAGTGCTAATCATTCTCATACTATTCCCAACTAGCAGCATATCATCAACATATAAGGTTAAAATAACAAAATCATCGTCTAACCTCTTCACATAAACACAATGATCAGCATCACTGCGAACAAAGCCAAGTTTCAATGCATATGAGTCGAACTTCTGGTACCACATTCTTGGAGATTGTTTCAGGCCATACAAAGACTTTATCACTTTGCAAACAAAATCTTCCTTTCCTTTGACCACAAATCCATCTGGTTGCTTCATATAAATATCCTCCTCCAAGTCACCATGTAGGAAAGCTATTTTTACATCAAGCTGCTCTACCTCCAGATTGTATGTAGCTGTTACAGATAACACAAGTCTTATGGAATTTAATTTTGCAACAGGTGAAAAAATCTCACCATAATCAACTCCCTCTATCTGCGAATATCCCTTCGCAACCAAACGAGCTTTATATCGTTCTATCTCTCCATCTCCAGCTATCTTCTTCTTGAACACCCATTTACAACCAATTGCCTTCCGATCTGCAGGTAGTTTTACTAGACTCCATGTTCTATTTTTATCCAATAAGTCCATCTCATCTTTCATGGCTTTCTCCCACCGTTTGGCATCTTCCGCGCTTCTTGCTCCCTTAACAGTATTTGGATCATCACCTGTAACAGTCAGAGCACAATTTTCATTACTAGCAAACAGGGTATACCTCTCATGTGGTCTTCTTTGTCGTGTGGACCTCCTTAAGACCGGTTCAGGTGATGCTTTATCTTCAAACTCAGTATTAGAATCTACTATATCATCCTCCATATCAGGCTCATCAGCTTCAGAATCTAAATTTTCTGTTTCAGCTTGTGTAGCCTTTATCTCTCCCTGCAAACCAACATCCAACTCAACTATTTGTGGTTCTTCAGGAGCTTGTGAAACAATCTGATTTATCATAGATTCTCTGAACACCACATCCCTGCTATAGATAATACGTATAGTATCAGGATTCCACAACTTATACCCTTTGATACCATCCTTGTACCCAATGAAGATACACTTCTCTGACTTGCTCTCAAGCTTGTTCCTCTTTTCCTTTGACACATGTACATATGCTTCGCTGCCAAACACTCTGACATGGGATATGTCTAGCTTCTTCCCGAACAATGTCTCAAACGGTATTTGATCCTTCAAAGCTGATGTGGGAGACCTGTTCTTCATATAGCATGCGGTGGCCACTACTTCCGCCAAAACTGACCTTCTAAGCTTGCACCACTTCACATACTCCTTGCCTTGTCCATGAGAGACCGATTAAGCCTCTCTGCCACCCCATTCTGCTGAGGTGAATATGGCATTGTTTTCTGCCTTGCTATGCCACTGGTCGCACAGAATTGATCAAATTTTGCTGAACAAAATTCTCCTCCGTTGTCAATCCCCAAAACTTTAATCTTTCTATTAAACTGATTTTCCACTCAAGCTTTGAACTCATGATATTTTTCAAACACATCATCTTTTCTCTGCAAGAAATATATCCACACATATCTGGAATAACTATCAGTAAAAGAAACATAATACCTTGATTTTCCAAACGATGCTACAGGTGTAGGATCGAAAACGTCACTGTGGATTAAATCCAGAATCCCTTTCGCTCTCCCTCCTACGAATTCAAAAGATACTCGATTCTGTTTTCCATGTAGATAATGTTCACAAAATCTGAAACCCATAGAACAGCTTGGGATTCCATCCACTATCTTCTTTGAAGTAAGGGTCACTAGCCCTTTCTCACCGATATAACCCAATCTCCGATGCCATAGTATCGCGTGATCTTCTTCCACCTGCTTCGTGATATAGCTCTCACCACTGATCACTGTGCTTCCTCATAATTTCCACAACTTTCCACACCGTTCACCTCTAGTAATCACCATAGATCCACAGGTTAGCTTGCAGGAATACTTGTCGCTGGTCAAAGTAATACCAGCATCTGCCATAGTTCCCACAGAAATAAGATTTCTAGTACGACCAGGAATATGCATCACATCCGGAAGATTTTTAACTATCCCATCTTTCATCTTTCATCTTCAGCTTCACCTTTTCGCGACCGACAATATCAAGTGTCGTATCATCTCCCATCTGTACTATACCTCCCGGATGTGGCTCATAACAGCAGAACCAATCTCTATGAGGCGTCATGTGGAAAGACGCTCTAGTATCAATTATCCACGCACTGCGGTCAACCTGAGATGAGTTGTAGACGAGATACATGTCTCCCGCACTACTGTCATCATCCTTCTTTGTACTAGACGATGGTGCATCATCTCGCTTCTCTGGACCCACACTTTTGCTTCTTCAATCCTTCTTCAAGTGTCCAATTTTTCCGCACTTCCAACACTTTATTTTGGATCGATCGCGGCTTTTAGATCTTCCTCTGGACTTATTCCTATCAACAAATCTAGATTTGGATCATTCACTATTATCTCCTCTTACGAAAAGAGCCTCATTCGTTGCATTATCAGAACTTGCTCTCCTCATCTCCTCAGACAATAACGCAGATACAAGTTCTCAAAGGATAACGCACTAACACCAGTGCCGATCGAAATAATTATATGTTCCCATGATTTCGGCAGTGAACACAGCAAAGTACATGCTTTATCTTCCTCATCCAGATTAACATCAATAGACGTAAGCTGCCCACAAATAGTATTAAACTCATTTAAGTGTATAGAAAAAGAATCACCTTCACTCATCCGAAGGTTGTACAGTCGCTTTCACAGAAATAACATGTTCACGAGCGATTTGCTCTGATAAAGGCTTCCCAGCTTAGTCTAGAGATCCTTTGCCGTCTTCTTATAGGTCACGTTTACTAAGACATTATCAGCAAGACATAGCCAGATCAGGCTTCGCGCCTTCCGATCACTGCTGATCCACACCTTCAATTGATTGGATGTGGACGCAATCTCCTCCTCCTTCGCCTTCTCCTTGGTAATCAGCTCAGGTTTATCTTCTTTGATCACGTACCACAGATCTCTATCCACAAGCAAAGCCTCCATCTTCAACTTCCATAACTCGAAACCCTTTCCTCCGAACTTCTCTACTTCAATCCGTGATTGACCAACCGACATCTTCCCAAGATTCGATTTTTTGGATCCCTCTTTACCAAGAAAACCCTAACCTCAAACCTCGCTCTGATACCAGATGTTAGGATTCGGCGCACAATCAAGTCGAAGTAAAACGTAAAGTGAGAAAGAGAAATCGAGACACGAGATTTTATCCTAGCTCACCCTTAAACTAGGGCTACGTCCAGCAGAGGATTCCACTATAATTAGCACCTCGCACCTCTCGTTACATCACTCAATTACAAGCGAAAAAGAATATATATACCAGTAGCTATTCATGAGCCCAAGCCCAAACTACTAATGAAAATTTATGGGCTTAAATCATAAAAACCCTCTAGTGTCCAGGGGGCGCTGCCCCCTTAAGACCCCCGCCGGGGTGGATCCCCCGGACCCTCGACCGCTCAGCATGGAGCGGGACCCACGTGCTTTCCTGTCGTATGGGAGTATGAACCAGACTCCAACAGTCTATATCTTCTTTGGCTTGCATTGATCCCTTTCTATAGTTGTGGATCTTCAAGTTGACCATTGAGTAATCTTCGAGATAATCAATTTAGTTGTTGTAGATAACAATCAAATCACTAGTGTTCCATTCGCCCATACAATTAGATCTTCCAACGATCTTATTTGTTCCAATAATAGAGACTCAAAGTAAGGGCTATCAAATTCCTTTAAATACGCAATAATTGTCTAATGAATATACGGGTCTTCATTTATTATCCACCATCACTAATAACGACCTTCTTGATTTGATATGAGCGGTAGCTTCTATCAACATTTTTGTGATTCTACCCATCAATTTGGCCGACAATATTCCATCAACCTCCATAGTGTTAGAATGATCCCACATCGAAGAATTGGTATGGTATGGAGTAACAGTTAATATATACCATAGTTGTCTCATAGTTCATTGGCTTAAGTTTTTAAGTGAGTGTAGGTCCAACTGAATATGTTGGCTAGCTGGGACTTGGGCTCTCTTTTGGTGATCTCTCGGGTGTAGGTATCACACTTCTGTTGCGCTATCCCAACAACCACCTGGTCATATTGGTTGGTGAAATGAAGACACAAGAGGTAAAGATCAGTAAATGGTAACTATAATTCCACTCCCCGATCATATGCTTTTCCTCTCATAAGGAAAAGAAAGTTGCTAGCTTGACAGTCTGACAGTACTGTCAGTTATTTGTGACCACACGATCTCTCAATCAATGAGTGATTTATGCAAAACATGTGGTGATGGTGTGTGGATCTACGGTTGATATTGTACCGTCTCTGACAATCCTGTCAGGGAAGCAATTTCCTAAGGAAAAATACGATTCTCATTTTTCTTCCTTGTTAACATTAGAGAAAATATCTCTTCTCTGTTCAAACTGTTCAAATATGATGACTATCTAGTTACCTTGTTATTGTTAATCAACATGCATCTCTTGTTCGGCTACTAAGTTGTCACATATCCCTAGTTTATATGAACAATTGAAACGAAATGCGAAACCGAGCTTTAAGATTATAGTCTCGCCGCCTATTTACATCAAAAGAGTCTGTCGAAGTTCACTTAAGATTTGTAATTCTTTGATCAGCAGTACTAATTAGTGGGAGACAAATACATCGTTGAGTGATCTTGTAATAGTCAATTATTTCTTGAAGTGGGCTGTTCGAATCTATCACGCAAGGAATCACGTTGCATGTGTTGGATCTAGCAATATCACCTAGAGGGGGGTGAATGGGTGATTTCGAACTCTTTTTGAGATTTAATGCGGAAATTAATAAAGGATTCAGAACATAAACTGAATATGATCAGTAAGAGGACGTGCAGATAAACTAAACACAGCAAGATGAGTTTAGGGAAAGAGAAATTGCATGCGATGATTATAGTGGTTCGGCTTTAGCAAGCCTACGTCCACTCTCCCACGATGACAGCCGATCGGCCGAATTCCACTATGAGTCGATGAAAGATTACAAGCGTTATCACTCCAATCGCTCTTACAAATGAACCTCTCAAGACTATGAATTTTAAGCTCACAAGAACAAGAGAATGTGAATCTGAACAACTCAGCACTTTGGAATTTTAAGTTCGTAATCCCACTTAAAAACAGTCACCAATGATCTTTTTTATACTCCTTCAACCTTGAACTACCCGTTACCAAGGTTCTTCAAAGGATCGCTCCTCAATCTCTGATTGGACGTCATCAATCCTGATTGACGGAGACTGTATATGGGAAGATCCAGTGGCCGCTGAAAGTGAATCTGAACCCTTCAGATTCAGTCGCCCATACAACCAAATCTTCAGTTTCCATAAATAGAGTTCATCCAAATCTCCAAGATATCTTGTCTACGGAAGGTAATATCCAATTGAGGATATTCTCCTGATTTGATTGGAAAATAATCCTATCAATCAAATCTTACAAATTTCCATAACAAGGCGCGGCCAAATTGGAAACCTGCCAAACGTGGGTCTTCAGAATCTAGTAGCGAGATATTGCAGAATCTGAACGTTGTTTAGAAGCAGTCTTCTGAACTAGAGAGACTCTCTGAATCTGAACAGATTGGAGCAGTGACTCTGAGCTTCTGTAAGATCCTTGCTGACGTGTCACATAAATGTTCTAGAGATGAGTCTTCAGATGCAGCACAGACCTCATTCTGAATTCTTCAGATGCAACACAGATTTGTCGCGACTTAAAAAAAAATCAATCAGATTTTAGGCTAATGGATTATCAGGCTAATTAGAAACTAACCTAATACGGACTCTCCAAAGCCCTACCAAATCGCAACTTAAGGTTCATTAAGATGATTTTAGATTTGGAGTCGCCACTAATCTATTTTGGTAGGTTGATTAGGAACCTAAATAAAGTAGCGGGAGAACCACTTTATTTCTACGAACCAGAGATTAAGTGTTCGGGGACTTGATTACACTAGTTAATTAAAACTAATGCCCTTTCGGTACCTTTAATTCCATGAAAGTCCTAAGTCGGTGATTCAAACTTGATTGAATTCATCTTAAAGTTCAAATGAGGTGTTCTTTTATGTTTTCATTTATTTAAAATGAAATGAAAATGCATGAATTACACTAAATGCGAAAATGCCAAGGCAAAGCATGCCAGATATGTCTGAATTCAATTTAATTAAAACATGCAAAGTGACTCATGAATGCAATATTCAAGACAACATGCAAGCAATCCAAATAGACGTGCAAAACTATATAACATGCGCGAATTATATCTACCCTAGATAGCATGCAATTTTCAATTAAACAATTCAATCATACAAATTAGACTAACCTAAGATGAATAACATGCGAGATATGACGTGGCAAAATAAAATGTGACGCGGACGTGCAACATATGAGACATGCAAAAATGCAAGATATGTTATGCGAAAATATGCATAATGTATGCAAAATGATTTTTTAAAATATGGAAGGCAATTTATAAGTGATACACGAAAATTATGAGCATGAATAACATATGATATTCGAAAGTATGCAATATGGATATGCAAGACTAATTTCGGAAAAAAATGGAAGGAGGAATTAGATGATACTCGAAAATATTTGATATGCATTGGAGATAATGCAAATCATGCAAGCAAGATATTCGAGATATGCATGAAGTTCCGAAAAAAAATGGAATGCAAGAAGTGATATTTGAAAAAAAATCATGATGTGAATATGCAAGATATGAATGAGATTTTTTTATTTTTTTTAGGAATTAAAATATACAATGTGACACAAGATAAACATGAATATGCAAATGATATCTTTTGAAAATATGGGATGCAAGATATCGTACTCAAAATATGGAAAGATATGCAGGATATGCAGACAAGAATATTCGAACCATGCATGAAGATGTGCCGACTTTTCTTGAGACTTTTTTAGATTTTTAGATGCAATCTTCGGTCACATTTGGAATATCCTCGATTTAATTCTATTAACTACCATTTTTCAGAATAGACTTAATCAGATGAAGTTTCTAGGAAACTTTATCTTCCTAAAGATTTAACTGAATATAATTTCTAAGAAACCATATCTTTTAAATTTTTTTAGGAACTTCAAGTCTATTAGAAAACTCATATCAGATAGAATATCCAATCAGACAAGATATTTCAAGATAGCAATTAAACCAATCAAGGCAAATCAAATCCCATCTTCTTATAATTTTCGAAAAAGAGAGAGGAAGGAAACTAAATCCAAAATCGGCTTTTGAAAGATAGTGAACCGGATCTAAATGGCAATAGATCGAGTTGGCCTATCTTTCCCGATTTTCTAAACCAGAGGATCGTTCCCGAATGGTGACGGGAAGAATCGTCCAAGTCTAAAAATTCGTCGCCTTTTAGGAAAGGATCTTCCCTAAATTAGATTTAGCCTTTTTTTTAATATTCTGAAAAGTATATCCAATAAGTCCAATTAAATCCCCAAATTTCAAAATATGTGACAAGATTACGGTTTTAGAACACAAAGATTGCTTCTTGACAATTTTCCCGAAAATCAGCAATTATGCCCGAAAAAACGGCAAGCAAAACAGCATCAAATTCATCCAAAAAAAAGCATTGAAAATAAGTAAAATACTTACCTCTACACTCCCGGAAAAATTCTGCATGATTAATAGTCATAAAACACGCAAAAAAGGCTTCGATTCGGACAACACAGCATGAATTACAGTGCAGAAACAGTGGTAAAACAGCATCAAAACAGCACTAAATCATCATGCAAATCATCATAAATTGATCCTAAATCAACCCTAAAAGGATGTGAAGATTACCTTAGTTTGTAGGGTGAGACTTGAGCCGGATTGGACTGAGGACACTACTGGACAGCGCCTCAAATCACGAGCAAAAGAGCTTGGACAGCACCAAACACCAGCACCAAACGGCACGGAATTCGAACGTCAAGTCGCAGCAGAAACGGGCACCGAACGGAGGCGAAACGGTGGCAAAATTAGCACTGAATAACAGATGGAACCTAGACCAAACAGCGGTGAATTTGATCCTAAACAGCAGGGCAAAATGGACCGGACAGCCGCTCAAACCAGTCTGGACAGCAGCACTTATTTTGCTCCAAAAATTCTGCACACGTGTGAGCTGCAATTCTGCTCAGAAAACAACTCTTTTTCGCCTTGATTCGCAGCGAAAAAGGGACCCCAAACAGCGAGGGACTCTAGCACAAGGAGCAGCTAGGTTAGATATTAAATTAGAGACCAAAACGAAGTTGAATCAACCCACAACAGCAGCACCGAACGAAGGAACCCGTTCTTTCGATAGGTAAGAGGTCATCTTTGGAGTCAACAGGAGGGAAGTATTCTCCTTCTCGGCCTATTGTGAAGACCAGCACTCAATCCTTCATCTACTGGACACCTTGCATTGCTTAGGATACCACCAAGAAGCACCTCTTGAATTCACGGCTTATCTCTTCAAGACACCACCGAAGCACAATCAACTTGTCTCGTTGGCGTCACGGGAGGGGACAAAGGCAGCTTGTTCGTCGAGGCAGGACAGCAGCTGACTTCGGTAAGTGGATGATCTGCCGCGTGAAGGAGGAGGGCACGAAGGAAAATCGTCCGTCCGAATTTGGCTGACCTCAAGCTCTTACTCTCTCTCACACGTAATTTTCTCTGAACAAATTCTGAGCAGAATCCCCCTCCCCTTTGCGTCTTTCTGTCTTTCTCCTTTTATAAGTCAATGGCTAGGGCATCATTGAGAAAAAGACGTGATCAGCTTTCCTACTGAGGATGGATATTTTTTCTTTCCTTGTATTTCACACTCTTTCATATAAGAGAGAATATTTTATTAGTGAGCCCCTTTTGATTGAGCATCTCTCTTATTATTGCTTTCATTTCTCTGCATGATCGAATCCTCCCAACCGAATAAAAGAATAATGCTAATCTTCTGTTTTCTTACCTCTCAAGTTTAAAACAAAATTCCAACTTGGCACCCTAGTCACATTAGATTCGGCCCTGTTGAGTTCACACAGGCTTAGTCCAATTAAACTCAAAGAACAATCATTTAAGCTCACTTACCACCGGTCCGATCAAATGCAAAATGTAATGTGATGAATGCTAAATTAAACTAATCTATGTGAAAAATGATTTAATATATTTTTGGTTAGAGACTAAGGTTAGTCTCTAATTTTTTATGCAATTTGTGATAAAATAAAAAGGCCAAAATTTAGGTGTCAACAAGATTCCTTCTGAAGTCTTCAGAAGCAGCACAGACTTTCTTCTGAAGTCTACTGAGGCACCACGATTCTCCATCTGAATGTAGGACTTCGACTATCTCAGAAGCAAGTATGCGATGACTACTCCTTGAGTCTGAACGCCAGTCATGGAACATTATAAGCTTTTGTTCACATGCTCATGCCTGCAATAATAAATTATTTGTATTAACCAGATTCTCTTACAAGAAGGATAGTTTTGTTAGAATCAAAATATTCAGAGGGAAGGTTTTCTCAACAATCTCCCCCTTTTTGATGATGACAAAACTTCCTTAATAAAAGTTGGTATAAAAAAATTGTATCAAAGTTAAGCTCGGAAAAGATTTCAATAATAATATGAATATAATTCAATTGAATCTTTTCAAAAGAATGTGCATCTGAATATATAAGATATGCATTCTGAGTGATAGAAGGATATCACCATATGTTGTATACGACGTTGAATTCATTTGAAATCGTTTGAGCGCATGGGTATAATTCGCGCGTATGTGTGCATCCTGCAATATGATAATGATGAGGTATTTTCTCCCCATTTTTGTCATCAGCAAATTACACATACATGAACGGAGATTCACACATATATTGTAAGAATAACGTAACATTCAAAGTGCACATAAATAGAACATCCGACAGAGATAAAAACAAATACGGACAATTTGAAAAATAATTTCAAGATGACGGAGGTGGGTTTTGTTTTGAAGAGGAGGAGGGAACGTCAACATGCTCTTCATCATCTTTCTGAGCAGCTTCAACAGATTTGCCCATATCAGCAATGTAGGTAGCAAATTCTTTGAGTTCCTGCATCTCTGGAACCTCTTTGCTGATCCTTTCATCTCTGATCAAAGTATAAGTATCAATGCTGGCCATCTCAGAGCAGAAAAGGCGACAGTATTTATGAAGTATTTCCTCAAATCTGTGCATCTTCTTTTCAATGTTCATTTCCATCCTGTCCATCCTCTGCATAACTTCTACCCGAAGTTTTTCAACTTCCATCTGAACAAGACTTGGTGAAGCATTCAGTGTCCCTGTAGAAATCTGTTGGTGTTCTTCTTCCACCATCTGAGCTTTACCCTTTGAGGCTGAATCCAAAATTCTCTGCGAGTTTATCTCCCCCTGAATCTGATCAGGTGTTGAATCTGGAATGATTATAACAGGTTCAGCGGTAGTTGATTCAATTTCTGTGGGTTGCTCTTCAGGTATTTCTACTGGAAGTTGTTCCTTCTGAACAGCACTTTCCTCAACAGCTTTTTCCTTCTGAACAGCAGGTTCGACATCAGCTTTCTCCTTCTGAACAGCAGTCAGAACCTCTTCAGTCTGAACAACATTTGATTCCTCATGTTGTTCTTTTCTGCTGGACTCCTCCTTTTCAGTATCAGCCTTGTCCTTCTGAATAACTTCAGTCTGAACAGCAGATTCTATAGGTTGCTCCCCTTGAATCTGAGCTGTTACAACAGGAGAGACTTCTGTTGATCCTCCAGCTGTGACAACAAAGTCATCAGATTTATTAACCTCCATGTCCTCAGGTGGTGATGAGGACCTCTTCTTTTGTTCTCGAGCAACCAGAACATCAATAGTCGTTCTATCATCTAGTTGCTCTTCCATTATCTCCACATATGCACTTGTAGCAAGCTGAGCTTCTTTTTCTGCTTTTTCACCAGTAGTTTCAGCAGCTTCTACATTTTCACTCTCATGAGTCTTATGGGGATCCTCTTCTTTGTCCATAGGATCCTCCAGCTCATTTGCTGTTTCAGCAATCTCCTCAGCTTCTGACTCGATGTTTCCTGCTGATAGGACAGTAGGGGTCCTCTCGTCATCTCTTGATGATACACTTTCCTCTTCTTCTGCTACCTCTTCTTCTGAAGACTCACCTTGAACAGTGGTCAGTTTTCCTATTGTGGCCTCTGTCTTCCTTCTTTTTGCAGATCTCTCAGTCTCTGCATTCTGCTCTTCAAGCTCAACCAGGACAGCTTCTTTGTTCTTGTTGATCCATCCACCATCAGTCTGTCTGAAACCAATCTTTTGAATCATAGACTCCCCAGCTACCATTAACTGAGTTTCATCTTGAAGAAGCTTTCCAGGAATCTTGACCTTTTGGAAGAACATGATCCGATAGATCAACCCTACATAGGGTAATTGTCCTTTGGTCTTTTGGACAGTCCTGTACATGTGGAGGAGAACAGTATGTGCTAGAGAGATCTTGCAGCCATTCAACAGTCCCCACATCAGCTTGGCTTCATATTTCGAAATGTCAGTTTTTGAAGCAGCCTTGGGTCTTAAGCTTTCAATGACTACCTTGTGCATTACAATGTGCTTCAGGGGAAAGTCATTGTAAGCAATGTGTGCCTTGGAATCTCTAGAGTAATTCTCTTTTCCAGTCAGAGAACTGTAGGCATCATCAGGTTGCACATTAATGGGCATAAAGTCCATTTCATCAACTCCCATTAATTTTGCTAGCTCTCTGACATGCAGATGATACACGACTCCTTCAACCGTATAAAACAAGGAATCAAAATTTCTGAAACATAAGCTAGAATAAAAGTAAGCTGCCAAATCAGGAAAAGTTGGCCTCCTTGCAGTTGCAAAGTCCCTCAACTTCATCTGCTCTAGATGCTTCCTTATAGGGATACCAACCCTATCAAAATACTTAAGATCAAATATCCTGTGGGGTATAACTCCTCTTTGCTTCAGCATCTCGAATTTGTCAGAATGTAACTGACTTGAAAACAGCTTGCTTTCAAAGTTCTTGTCCTTGATAATCCCTCTGATTACCTTAAAATCTTTAAACAACACATCATCGTCGTCATCAGGCCTCCCCTTGATTTCACTTTCTTCAGTTACAGCCTCCCTGATAACAATGCTCTTAGATGGAGACTTTTTAGGTTTAGAGACTCCAGTTTCTACAACCTTTTCCTTGCCCTTCCGAGATACATTCTCAGGAACAATAGTGGCAATAGGTGTCACAGTTTGCAGAGGAAGTTCTAATATGGCAAGAAAGTCTTTCTCGCTTGCAAACTTGTGAATATTCAGCAATAACTTGACGTTTTCGTCACTAGAGCCAGTGTTCTTGAAAGAATCATACAGAGATTTTCTAGAGAGAGCCAGAGCGACTCTTTCATTGAACTCAGACTGAGACAAACCTGATTCCTTCTAGCAATGTGTCTTTCTTCTTCATGATCAGACCCAGAGATATCAATGGATTCGGAGAGACGAGCTTTTCTGCCCTTCGTCAGCCTTGACGATTTTCTTCTCAGACTTGCACCTTCTTTTGCTGCTTTCTTCATGGTAGATGATGATTTCAGAGCCATGGATGAGAAGGTTGGAGTTTTTAGAGAGAAAGATTTGGAGTGAGCGAGAAGGAGTGTAAACAGAGAGAGAGAAAAATCAGTTTTTAGGGTTTGAGAGAAGATTGTGATGTTTGATAGAGGTGCTGGTTCAAAGCCTTATGAGAGTTTTGAAAAATCGTAAAGCGGTTATTTTTTGGAAACAAAATCAATTTAAAATAAAATCCAGAGATCAATCCAAAGATATAGAATTATTCCAATCAATCAAAGAGGCATATATATAGAAATTTGAGAACGTAAGATTTAGAGAACGTACCTTGGATTCTTGCTTTATCAAGAATTTCTAAATATAAAGAGGTGTAAGATGAACTTACCTTGCTTCTGAAGTACTAAAAATATGCTTCTGAAGAAAGGTTATGCAAATTTGGTTCTGAGCAGTTTTACTTCTGAGCTCTGCTTCTGAGTTCTGCTTCTGAGCATTTTTGCTTCTGAGCTCTGTCAATTGACCTGTACTCAATATATCTTAAGAAAAATGATTAGTAATAGCTAATTCATTTCGGATAAAATTGAAAGACTCTTTCTCAAGAGGTTTAGTAAATATATCTGCGAGTTGATTCTTTGTATCAACATACTGAATGTGAACATTTTCATTCTGAACATGATCACGAATAAAGTGATGTTTGATCTCGATGTGCTTCGCTCTTGAGTGAAGAATAGGATTCTTGGTTAGATTAATGGCGCTTGTATTGTCTCATCTGATCTCCACATTTGAATCCTTAACTCCATAATCTCTTAGCTGTTGTTTTAACCATAGAATCTGAGCACAACAACTTCCAAGAGAAACTTATTCTGCTTCTGCTGTACTGAGAGCAACTGTGCTCTGCTTTTTGGAATACCAGGAAATAAGCATATTTCCCATAAGTTGACAGGTTCCTGAAGTGCTTTTCCTGTCAATTTTACATCCGGCGAGATCTGCATCTGAATATCCCTTCAGAATGAAATCAGAATCTTTTGAATACCAAAGACCATAAGGTGGATATGTTGCAATATATTTGATAATTCTTTTGATTGCTGTAAGATGCGATTCTTTTGGATATGACTGAAATCTTGCACATAAGCAGACGCTATAAAGAATATCTGGCCTTGATGCTGTGAGTTATAGAAGCGATCCAATCATACTGCGATATAGCTTCTGATCAACTTCTTTTCCTCGTTCATCTTTATCAAGCTTAAACGAATGAGACATTGGGGTTTCCGTCTTCTTGCAATTTTCTAGGCCGAATTTCTTGATAATTTCAAGAGCATATTTCTCTTGATGAATGAATATTCCTTTCTTGGTTTGTTGAATCTGAAGTCCAAGAAAGAATCTTAATTCTCCCATCATGCTCATTTCGAATTCATCCTGCATTGCTTTAGAGAAGTTCTTGCATAGATATTCATTAGAAGAGCCAAAAATAATATCATCGACATAAATCTGAACAATAAGAATATCCTTACCCTGCTTCTGAATAAAGAGAGTAGTGTCAACATTACCTTTAGTGAACTTCTGTTCAGATAGAAAGCTGCTTAACCTTTCATACCAAGCACGAGGTGCTTGCTTTAATCCATATAAGGCTTTCTTCAGGGAATATACGAGATCCTTTCTTCTTGGTTCCTCGAAACCAGGAGGTTGCTCGACATAAACTTCTTCTTTGATGTAACCGTTTAGGAATGCACTTTTCACATCCATCTGAAACAGTTTAAAGTTATTGTAACAAGCATAAGCAAGAAGTAGCCTTATGGCCTCTAACCTGGCAACTGGTGCATAGGTTTCATCGTAATCTATTCCTTCTTCTTGAGAATATCCCTTTGCCACAAGTCTTGCTTTGTTTCTAACCACCTTTCATCTGTCGTCCATTTTGTTTCTGAACACCCATTTTGTTCCTATTACAGGACGATTTTTGGGTCTTGAAACGAGCTCCCAAACATTATTGATCTTGAATTGATGAAGTTCTTCTTGCATGGCATTGATCCAATTTTCATCAGTAAGAGCTTCTTCAATCCCTTTAGGCTCGATTTCAGAAACTAATGCTATATTGCTCATTACTTCCTTGAATTTCGATCTGGTTTTCATTCCTTCATCCAAGCTCCCCATTATTAGTTCCTTGGGGTGACTGGATTTATGTTTCCAGTTTCTGTTGAATTTTTCGTCTTGAGCATCACTTGGATCATTAGATTCAGATGGTATCACCTCTGGTTCTTCTGCGGTTTGTTGGCTTGTTTCTTGATTCTGAACTTCTTCAGAACCATGATTCTCTTCTGAATTTTCTTCTGGTTCTGAACCTTGATGTAGAGATGAAACTTGAAGATATTCAGATTGATCATTCTGAGTCTGAATATTTTCATCAAACTTGACATTCATTGATTCTTCTACACATCGAGAGTTTTTGTTGTAGACTCTGTATGCTTTGCTCGTTGTAGAATATCCCAGAAATATTCCTTCATCTGACTTCTCATCAAACTTACCAGCTCGATCATTTGCATTTTTCAGAATGAAGCATTTACAACCAAACACACGGAAGTATGCTAAATCTGGTTTTCTCTCTTTAAAAAGTTCATAGGGGGTTTTCTCAACGATTGATCTTAAGGAGACACGGTTTAAAATGTAACATGCTATTGAGATAGCCTCTGCCCAGAAATGAGATGCAATTTTACTTTCAATCAAAAGAGTCCTCGCCATTTCTTGTAGAGAACGATTTTTCCTCTCCACAACCCCATTTTGTTGAGGTGTGTAAGGAGATGAAAAATTATGCTGAATTCCAAACTCATCACAAAAATTAGAAAAGCTTTGGTTTTCAAATTCTCCCCCATGATCAGTTTTGATGCAGGAAATAGAGTAACCTTTCTCATTCTGAATCTTTTTAGAAAATTTTGAGAAGGATGAGAAGGCATCATTTTTGTGTGCAAGAAATAAAACCCATGTAAATCTTGAGTAATCATCAACTATGACAAGGCAGTATTTCTTACCTCCAAGACTTAGTGTTCTGTTAGGACCAAAGATATCCATATGAAGCAGCTGCAGAACACGTTCAGATGATACATGATTAATAGATTTAAAAGAGCTTTTTACCTTTTTCCCAAGTGTGCAGGCTGAGCAAAGCTCTGATTTCTCAAACTTTGATTGTGGTAAGCCTCGAACTAGTTTCTTGGATGATAGCTTCGAGATGTGTTTGATACTGATGTGTCCTAGCTTTCTGTGCCATAGTTCAGATTCATCCTTGATAGAGATGAGACACTTGATGTCTTCAGAATCAACATTCAGAAGGTAGATATTTCCATGACGTCGACCAGTGAAGGTTTGCTTCTTGTCTCTGCTAACACCTGAGCATTTTGAGTCTTGAAAACAAATTTGATAACCAGAGTCACATAGTTGACTAACTGAAATCAAATTGTATTTGAGTCCTTTGACAAGAGAGACATTGTTGATCGTGAGATTTCTGATTTTTACAGTGCCTTGGCCAATCACTTTGCCTTTATTCTTTCCACCAAACGACACACTTCTACCATTGTAATCTGAAAGTTGTATGAAATTTTCTGGATCACCAGTCATGTGACTTGAGCAACCACTATCCAGAAATCATTTGTCTTTTCTCTTCCTTGGTACCTGCAAGTGGGAAGTAACTTACTATTTCTTTGGTACCCAGTTTTTCTTGGGTCCATCTGAGTTAGTCACAATAGATGTCTTTCTATTGACAGGTCTCCATATCATCATGCAATTATTTCTAATGTGATTTCTAGCACCACAATTTTCACAAATGCATTGGATAAAAGGATTTTGTAAACTGCTTTTGGAAATGCCGTTGATATGCAAATTTGGAAGGTTTACGGGAAATCCTGTCATTTGTTTCTGGAAACTTATTTTTGAAATTATTTTCCTTTTTGAAACCAAGACCAGATTTGTTACCATACGGAATTTGTCTGGAAATAATGTTTTCCAGATTTTTTGAACTATGGGAAAATTTCTTTGAAGTATTTTCAATTTTGGTTTTCAAGGAATCATTTTCTTTCAAGATCAAATCACGATTCTTCTTGATTTGATGAAATTCCCTTTGCAAAAATTCAATCTTGTCTTTTTGGGAATCATTCTGTTGTTTTAAGGATGAAACTTCCTTTTTCAAAATGGAAACCTTTTTAAGAGCTTCTTTATAATTTAAGCACAACTCATCAATGTATTCAGAGACTTCATCTGGCAGTTCAGAAGGATGTACCTCAACATCTAAATCTGAATCTGAATCTGACTTTGCCATAAGACATATGTTAGCATAGTCATCCTCGTTATCTTCAGAATCACTTAGAGTTTCTGCTTTCAATGCCTTTTTGTATTTCTCATACTTGAACTTGTCTTTCTTCAGAAGCGGACAATTGGGTTTGATGTGTCCTGCCTTCTTACAATGGAAACAGATTACATCTTTGTCTTCCTGTTTGTCATTGCTTGATTGTCTCTGATCATTCTTTTTGAATAATTTCTTCCCTTTGAAGTTTCTTCCTCTACGAGCCATTCTTCTGAACTTCTTCACCATAAGAGCAAGTTCTTCGTCGTCTTCATCTTCATCATCTGAATCTGGCATTTCAAAATCAATTTCAGATTTTAAAGCAATAGACTTCTTACCTTTTGAATCTCTTGTTTTGTTGGTACGCTCAGTCTCATATGACTACAAGGTTCCGACTAGCTCATCAATAGATAGAGGTCTAATTGTTTGACATTCCTGTATTGATGGCTTGATGTAATTCCAGTCATCTGTAAGTCCTCGAAGGATCTTTCTGACTTGCATCGGTTCTGCTACAGGAGCACCTTGTCTTGCAAGACCACTTGCTAGGATTTGAAACCTGTCAATCATTTCAGCAATTGATTCATCGTGCTTCATTTTGAAAGCTTCGTAATCACTCAGCAGAATGCTGAGTTTTGTTTCTTTCACTCTGTCAGTTCCTTGATATGTGACATGAAGTCTATCCCATATAGCTTTGGCTGAATCTTCTTCTGCAACTCGATTATATAGAGGAATGGATAATGCGCAGAAAAGTGCATGCGCAGAAAAGTGCATGCACAGCTTTAGAATCGAGTCCTTGTCTTTTTGCTCTTTCAGAATCTGACAGTGTTGCAGTAACATTTGTATTGTTGTTTCCTTCATTTCCAGTGGAAGGGGTTGCTGTTACATTAGGAACTACTCCATTTACGACAACATCCCACATCAGATCATCTAATGCCTTGAAGAACCACTTCATTTTGTTGCACCACATATTGTAGTCTTTCCCATCAAAATAGGGTGGTTTGTTGCTGAAATGTGCATCACTGGTTCCTGTGAAATTATTGCTAGACATGATAGATCGTTAGCTCTGAAGTAAAACACTTCAAAATAATGAGCAACCAAGCTCTGATACCAATTGTTGGATCTAGCAATATCACCTAGAGGGGGGTGAATAGGTGATTCCGAACTCTTTTTGAGATTTAATGCGGAAATTAATAAAGGATTCAGAACATAAACTGAATATGATCAGTAAGAGGACGTGCAGATAAACTAAACACAGCAAGATGAGTTTAGGGAAAGAGAAATTGCACGCGATGATTATAGTGGTTCGGCTTTAGCAAGCCTACGTCCACTCTCCCACGATGACAGCCGATCGGCCGGATTCCACTATGAGTCGATGAAAGATTACAGGCGTTGTCTCTCCAATCGCTCTTACAAATGAACCTCTCAAGACTATGAATTTTAATCTCACAAGAACAAGAGAATGTGAATCTGAACAACTCAGCACTTTGGAATTTTAAGTTCGTAATCCCACTTAAAAACAGTCACCAATGATCTTTTTTATACTCCTTCAACCTTGAACTAGCCGTTACCAAGGTTCTTCAAAGGATTGCTCCTCAATCTCTGATTGGACGTCATCAATCCTGATTGACGGAGACTGTATATGGGAAGATCTAGTGGCCGTTGAAAGTGAATCTGAACCCTTCAGATTCAGTCGCCCATACAACCAAATCTTCAGTTTCCATAAATAGAGTTCATCCAAATCTCCAAGATATCTTGTCCACGGAAGGTAATATCCAATCGAGGATATTCTCCTGATTTGATTGGAAAATAATCCTGTCAATCAAATCTTACAAACTTCCATAACAAGGCGCGGCCAAATCGGAAACCTGCCATACGTGGGTCTTCAGAATCTAGTAGCGAGATATTGCAGAATCTGAACGTTGTTCAGAAGCAGTCTTCTGAACCAGAGAGACTCTCTGAATCTGAACAGATTGGAGTAGTGACTCTGAGCTTATGTAAGATCCTTGCTGACGTGTCACATAAATCTTCTAGAGATGAGTCTTCAGATGCAGCACAGACCTCATTTTGAATTCTTCAGATGCAACACAGATTCCTTCTGAAGTCTTCAGAAGCAGCACAGACTTCCTTCTGAAGTCTACTGAGGCACCAAGATTCTCCATCTGAATGTAGGACTTCGACTATCTCAGAAGCAAGTGTGCGACGACTACTCCTTGAGTCTGAACGCCAGTCATGGAACATTATAAGCTTTTGTTCACATGCTCATGCCTGCAATAATAAATTATTTGTATTAACCAGATTCTCTTACAAGAAGGATAGTTTTGTCAGAATCAAAATATTCAGATGGAAGGTTTTCTCAACAGCATGAACTAAAAGGACCACCACGGTGACATGTCCCGTTTTACACAGCATGCGTTTATGCAACCGGTGACTTGTTTGGACAAGTGTTCGTCCTTGTCCATTCGTTTGCATGGAAGAAGAAAATTTCCAAGAAGAGGATGTCCAGCGAAAGCGAAAGATAAAGAATCCCAATTGAAAAGTAAAGGATTGTAGACCCTACAGTCGATCCTCCATGGACCGCCAAAATCTAAAAGCCGCTTTTTTGGCTTTTCGATGATGAGACAACCCAGTTGGTTTGTGCTCGGACACAAAATGATAGAGTCCATACCACTTGTTAGGATGTTATGGGATAACATCACTTGGGAGCAACCGTTGCCAATCGCCAACCAGCTATGAGGGCCACTTCTAACTAAAGGAACATTAGATAGATTCATGAAATATGCTTATATGACAGTTTTTTTTTTCTATCGTGAGATTGACAACATATTGTGAGCCACAAAAAATAGATAATAAATAATTAAAAATTATTGTGGGGTCCACTCCTTCAAGAATTTGTGGCCCACAACATGCTGCAGTTGCCAAAAAACTATTATGCTAGTAAAGTCCTAGATTCATTATATCAACAACGATGGTGTGAAAAATGCGTAGTAACTTGTGTCCTTTTAAAAGTAAGTACATCCATGACTAAATCAATCTTAGTATATCAAAAGGGAAAAATTACCAAAAAATCCTAAACCTATTACATTTTTTGCCAATTCAGTCATAAACCATTCTTTTTTGCCAATTGAGTCCTAAACCTTTTACATTTATGTGAATTCAGTCCATCCGGCCAACTTTGACTGGCCGGGAATGATGTAGCGCTGTCGGCGCTGACGTGGCAATTTTAAATTATTTTTGTTTTTTTACCTTTCTTTCTTTTTTATTTGCCATCTTCTTCGTCCAGTCGGTCACCGACCTCGGGTGAAGCTTGCCCCGACCGTCCACCGACGAGAGTGAGGCTCAACCTCACTAGATTTGGGCGATGCTCACCCTCACCGATGGCCGGTGATCGGCTGGAGGAAGAAGATGGAAAAGAGAGAGAGAGAGAGAGAGAAGAAAAGAAAAATCGAAAAATAATTAAAAAATCGAAAAACATCCAAAAATTATAAAAAATTATCCACGTCAGCGTCGATCGAGCCATGTCAGAAATTTTCGATCAGATTGAGTGAATTAGCACAAATGCAAAAAGGTTTAGGACTGAATTGACAAAAAAAGGTTTATAACTGAATTGTCACAATTGCAACAAGTTTAGGATTTATTTTTTTTGGTAATTCTCCTTTTCAAAAGTTATTTTGTCTTTTTCTTTTGATCTTCCAATTTTATCGGCTATTAGGGCTTTCTTTTTCGTACTTTGCATGCAATTTATGTCCACCCTTGTCATCTATCTCATTGGCGTTCCCTCGATGTTGGATAGTTAACTTAGCATCATAGGGGATGGGTCCACTGATTTTTATGTGAGATCCGTCAAATCCAATCGCTAATGCTTGAAAAAGTAATAGTATCAACTCTGTTATTATTTAGAAATGGTCATTTATCTTAGATTCTGACTTAAGTTAACGGTACATATTAGGCTAGATTTTTACCTCTACTTTTTGTTTAAATCTAGATCTTTTGGCATACCCATTTAGATTTTTTCCTTAGCCCGAAACACCACCTAAAGTTGTCTCGATATACAAATGTCAACACGCAGATATTGCTTATAGAAAAACATAAAAAAAAAGGGTTGTGTTCCTTCTCTTTTGTTTTTTGTCCTTTTTTGTCGTATTTTAGTACGTGGGTGATGCGTTTAAGGGTGTGCATGGTAACACTTCTGGAAGTGAATTTCTGATCCAGAAATGCTTCTGGAGCGGAAATCTGTTTGGTAATACAATTTCTGAAGAAGAAATCCGTTTGGTAAAAGTTGTAACTTCTGAAAGAAATTTCTACTTCTGAAGTGAATTTTCACTTTTGAAGTTATTTTTCCCCCAATTTGAGAAGTTAAAAAAAAATTACTTCTCAACTCAAGAAATACTTCTTGCCTCACCCTCTTTTTATTACGCCATCACCCTCTTTTCTTTACGCCACTCTTGCCCAATCACGCCTCCGCTGTCACCGTCCATCGCTGCCAACCGCCGACCTCCGCCGACCGCCGCCACCCACCATCGACCAACGCCCCCGCCAACCGCCGACCACTGCGGCCCGCTGACCATCGTCGCCCCCTGCCGGCCGCCACCCCCCCAACCTCCGCCAGCCGCCACCGCCCCCTGTCGACCGCCGCCAACCACCGCCTTCAAACTTCGCTGGCCGCCGCTGCAACCGCCCGCCATGGACCTCCGCTGGCCGCCGCCGACAACCGCCAGCCGTCGCCAACCATCGCCGCCCGTCGCCAACCGTTGCCGGCTGCCATTGCCACCGCCGCCGAGTCCCCATCTCCGGCCGCCGGAGTAAAAAGAAAAGAATAATTTTTTTATTTTTTAAAAGTAAATAATATTTTTAATAATAAAAATTATTTTTTAAAGAAATTTAAAAATATTAAAATGAAGTAAAAAAATTTCAGCCACCGACAATAATTCGTCGTTGAAGATTTTGTGTTAATAATGTTTCAGAAGTAGAAATTTTCAACCGTTACCAAACGAATTTCTCTAATCAGAAATCAACTTCTAGAGCAGAAGTAGAAAATCAACTTCTGATCCAGAAGTTGATTTCTGAAGAAGAAATGTTGCCATGCGCGCCCTAAGTTTCCGAAAAAAGATCCACCAAGTAGGCTTCTTTTGACAATTTATTTTCCATAAGAAGACTACGGGAAAATTTCCAAACAAATCTTAAATTTAGTGTGCCAATTCAATTCTGAATCCTAAAATTTTTGCATTTGTGCTAATTCAATCCATTCGGCCAACTTTGGTCGGTTAGCGCTAACGTGACAATTTTAATTAATATTTTAATATTTATAAAAAAAAGATTTCCTTTTTTTTCTTGTCTTCTCCTTCTCCCCCAACCGGTTGTCAGGCTCGACCTCTCTCTCACCCTCGCCCTCGCTGGCCCTCATCTCTAGCCGGTCACCAATTCGACGACCGGCTGGAGGGAGAAGGAGAAGTGGAAAAAGAAAAAAGGAAAAAATAAATACAAATTTGAAAAAAATATTAGAATATTATTTAAAAACTGCCATGCCAGCACCGGCTGGCCAAAATTGGCCAGATGGTTTAAGTTGGCACAAATGCAAAATGTTTAGGATTCAATTGGCGAAATAAAAAAATATTTATGACTGAATTGACACAATTACAATTAATTTAAGACTTTTTTGGTAATTTTTTCAAAGCCCACATCAAATGGACGATCGATCATTGGAACAAGGTGAACTCCATACAAGCCGATCGCGATGGAGTGCTAACACAAGTCATTTGTCTCGGAGTCCAAACGATAGGATCATGAATGCCCACAAGCTACTTAGGAATGTTTAGTACTGATTCTTATAGTACTGTTCGGGGATTTGATAAGCTAATTTCTGTAGATGTCTATTTGTCAGGCTGTTCACCTAAACCAGAGGCAGTTATAGATGCTATGGATGGAATCAAATATGTTAGTTTCTCCTCAACAAATAAGTGCTTGGGCCAATAAAATGCTCCCCAAGGGAGAGATAGTTGGAGAGGAATTCATCCCCTTGTTTTTTCCTTTCCATTCACTCGGATCAGTTCGAAATATCTTTGCTTTTCCACTTCGTAGCAATAGAGAACGAGAGGGATTTCAAGAATGCATACTGCAGACATGAGCCACGTGTCCGTCCCCATATACACCAGTGTGATGCTTTAGGAATTGATTGGCATGCAATATATAAATCTAAGTAAATATCCAAATAAATGTTCCGCATATGACATTATCTACACTTAGTAACATAGATAATCTAATTATTATAAGGATTTTGTGAAACATATGTTTCCCAGGGAATTTGTTTAAGTACCCAAGTAAGAAAAGCTTTTCATTTTGAATCCATTATTCCTCTTGTATTGTGTGTAGTTTAGCGCATTGAAAGTGAAAATGAATTTTTTTTGTCTTTTTTTTTTTTGTACTTAGGATATGCCTGTCCTCCAGAGAATAGACAGTTTGGAATATATTTTCTTAATTTTTATGTCACTTGAGCAAATGAGTCAAATATATCTGTGTGTTTATGGAAAATTGTCTAAAAAGTCCTAAACCTATTGCTCTTCGACCAATTCAATCCTAAACATTTTAATTGTGCCAATTTAGTCTTAACCCATTTGAAAATTTGTCAATTTAATCCTACCGGACTATTTTGGCCGGAAATTATTTATGTGGATGCCGGTCGTCCTATGTGACATGATCGATGGTAATGATTTTTTTTTTTTGAATTTTTTTTTGAAAGCTTTTAATTTTAAGGGCCGATTGGGGGCTGCCGGCCACCGGCTGAGGCATGGGGACTCTTGCCAGCCATTGAATGAGGGACATGAAGCCCTTGCCGGTAGCAAGCGATCAGCGAGGGTCGCAACCCTTGCTTAGTGGCTGGCGAGGGCTCACGGCGTTCGCTCAGAGTTGGGTGAGGGCCCGTAAGCCCTCGGCTAGTAGCCGGCGGGGGTCACCAGGCCTTGGCCAATGGCCAGCAGCCCCTCTGTAGGACCTTAACCATAAAAAAAGAAAAATAAAATTAAATAAAATTAGAAAAATCAAAAAATCAAAAAATTTCACGTCAACGTCGATCGTATCACGTAGGACAGCTAACATCCACGTAAGCAATTTCCGGCCAAAATTGAAAAATTATTAAAAAGCTTTAGGACTGAATTGACCAAAACACATTAGGTTTAGGACTTTTTAGATAATTTTTCCTACATATATATAAATATATATATATTTATATATTTTGTCTATATATATATACATGTGTGTGTGTGTGTGTGTGTGTGTGTGTGTGTGTGTGTGTGTTTTGTCAACAAGATTGCTTAGGCATATGTTGTTGTTAATAATGACATCACTTTTTGTTAACTTGTTTTTCTAATCGATGTAAAAGATTAAAGTTAACAAAAACTATTTCTAGGATGTTGAGTTCTCGCTAAACAAAAATATCCAAAAAATGTTGAACACTTACTTCTACACGCTCGTCAACAACATGGATATTTAGGGCCTACAAGGCAACGATTTTGATCCGAAAAATTGATTCTAATTAGAATTGATTTTTTCTGATTCTGTTCCCTAGATGAATTTTAGAGAAATAGAATGTGTTTGGTAACTGCACAAAATTTCTGTTCCTGGAACAGAAACGCGTTTGGTAACTGCACAAAATTTCTGTTCCTCAAAATAATTTCTCTTCCCAATTTTTGTCATTTAAGTCAAATAATTACATAGTTACTTTGTGAAATTTCATCCTACAATTTGAATTAATTGAATATTAATTCATATTGATTCTCGTATATAATATATTGCAAATTGCATATAACATTTTTTCGTACTATTCCGTCTAATTGCCGTGTCATAACGAGTCATTTTAAGATTAAAAACAAAGACCGTGTTGGGTTAGTGTGTGATTTTTTATTAGCTCGGGCCCTCCCAGGCCTATACCAAATCACAACGAGAGACCCATTTCATTTAATGATTAAAATATCCAAGGGGTGTCCCTGAATTAAAAGAAATGTTTCTCAACCACCCTACCTATCAATCATATGCGGCTGAACCATAAATAAGTTCATTTGTGACTTGAGTGTTTCAAAATGCAAGAGATTTCATATCATAGTCACAGCTAACAGCCTAACACGGTCATGTTCGTTTCGGTTCCACCACAAATGATTTTTTTCTTTTGGAGACGTTTTGATTGCTCTCTACATTGTTTGTCACTTCAATCGTGGTGCGACAAGGGTACTGGACGACGCGATAGAATTAGTCTCGTGGTAGTCTTAAAGACTTGGCCACCCAACATCATCCGAAAGGAAAAATCATAGAAACCAATGGCACACGATGCTTGTGAATGTGTTGTGTCCCTAACACTTTATCTTTTGTCTACTAGTGAACGAAAAGGTCCCATCACTCCACCACTGATCAGATGCAGTGTGCGTTGTGTTGGAGAAGTTCCATATTGGAGAATCTGTGTGGTGTAGAGCAGTTAATAAATCGTAGTTAGCCCATAACTCATTGACTTAAACTTTTGAATAAATGTGGGTCAACTGGATATGTTGACGGGGTCGGACCTAGGCTCTCCCTCGGCAATCTCCTTGTGCTTCTGCCGCGCCCTCCCCACAAAGGGTATCAGAGTCAATAGTAGATTGGTGAGTCCCCAATCTAATCTGGTGCGAAAGGAATCTAGTAACCAACGCGGTTTTTGGGTAGGTGGATGTTGTGGTGTAATAACGCGGTCTTCATGATTTGGAGACTTCGAACTCCCTATGCGAAGATATCGGGTATCTGTCGTGCGCTCCCGACAAATCCCCATTGTTGTTTTTGTCACATGGCGTGATTCCCAATCATAAATCCTCTTAAATGATTTGGTTCATACTTAATTGACAAGTCACAACCAATAAATGTGTACTTTGATTGCAAAGAGCACAGGGCAATGAAAGGGTATGGAAAGACAAGTATTTCTGGTCAGCGATTCAACTTGAAGAGAAAAGATTTAATTCTTTCCACCTCTATACGGCAACTGTGGCTTTCTACATCTATAGCACAGAGAATGATATAAATATACTGAATTCAATGAATGGAGGAATCAGCAAACAACTAATCTCATATTTATCCACTTGAAGCAAATTAGGAGAGTGAGAAGGAAGAGTAGATACTTTTAGGGGTCCACGAAATTCCGAGATATTCTTGATAGGGTCAATATTTTATTTTATTTTTATCTTTTCCTCCCTATGAAGAGCATACTGAACAGAAAACTATACGTCAAACTAGCTTTCTTTATGCAGTAAAGCAACACTAATATGAAGTTAAGTAAGGGTTATCATTGATTCCTGGCATTTGAACTTTTGCTAGAGTTGCAACCTCTCCAACGAGCTAGCAACTTTTCAAACTCAATTTTGTACCCGAACAAATACCATTGATTGTCAAATTGATGCAATTTTCAGTCGGGTTTTGCTAGCACAATAGTCTTTAGGTGATTGTGAGAGTAATAGCACAGTATGAGCTACAAATTCTTGAAAGAGTGGACCCCACAATAATTTTTAATTATTTTTTATTTATCTGTTTGTGGCCCAAAACAAGCTATTAATCTCACGGTAGATCAAGGATAGTCACGTAATCATTTCTTTTTTGTCACGAACTTCGATTTCAATGGTCAAATGGACTCTACTTTAAAAACCTTTGCAACTAATACAGTATGACTGTTTTCTGGGTAAATTTCAATCAAAAGATTATGTGTGGTCTAGTTCCATCCTTGAACACTGCATTGATCGTCGTCTCACTTCACCATGACTAGTTGCCAATAAGATGTTTTTCCTTCGTTCAATAATAAAGAAGAAGATCGTTCTCAGCATTTTGACATGTTGACACTAGAGACAATTTCTCCTTTTCTTATTCAAACAAGAGTGGCTAGCTTCTTATTATTAATTAACACACATATCTTGTCCCTATCAAGTTGCCGGGTATCCCTTATTTCTATTAATGATCGAGACGAAATGTGGAACGAATCTTACAGATAATAGTCTCGCCAAATGTAGGAGTTCTTCTTAGATCTATTTACATCAAAATAGTTTGTCTAAGTTCTTAAACATTTGTAATTTTATTCATAAGAATATTGGGCAAGGGATCACGTTGCATGAACTTTAATGCATGTCCTTGGACTCTATAAAAAGGACGACGACGACGACTACGTGTCTCGTTTTAAACAACATGTAGTTGTCTAAGCCGTGACATGTGAGGACGAGTTGTCTGACAATTATTTGTCGCTGAAACTTCACAGGCAGGGACGATTTTCTAGGATTTCTGCTACAGTATGATGATTCCAACCCCCACATCATGGGATAAAATTAAACCACGATGGTTAGTTTCCCTCCATTCCTTTGCAAAGAAGAAGGAAAATCCCACAAGAGAACGAGGTCCATCGAGAGATGAAGAATAAAATACCTCTCAGAAAGTAAGGTATTTTACGACTATTCTTTGGTAGATGAAGAACGAGTATTGGACAGATTGATTTTATAAATAATGTGCGATCTAAAAAAAATGTACCAAGTTATGTATTTTTAATACTAAGTGTTGATGTTTGTTTGTAAAACAAACAAAAAGTGTCTTTTTCTGGGATTGTTCTATAATAATTATTCGGCTGTATTAGAAGGATACACCGACACTAGTTGAATTACATTCCATTTCTGGATGGATCTTCACATTAGATGGATGTGTTGTATCTTGGGCGAGCAAGAAACAAACATGCATGACTCACTCAACAACGGAATCTGAATTTATTATTCATCAACAACTGGGAAAGACATTGAATGGATAAGAAATTTGTTGTTGGACATCAAGTTATGGCCTAGTCCTACGCCTCCTATTTCTATTCACCGTGTCAGTCAAGCTACTTTGGCAAGAGCTTATAGTAACACCTATAATAACAATTCTAGATATATTAGTTTAAGATATGAGTACGTGAACAATTGTTTCAGGATGGTACTAGGTCAAGCAAGAATCTATCTTATCCTTTTATAAAGGCTCCACCAAGAGTTATGGTAAAGACGACCTCAAAAGAAATCGGGCTGAAACCCATTGACTAAAATAACCAATAATGATAACCTGACATAATACTAGTACATCACTAGTTATAAGGTTTAATGGGTAAAAATAATTTATTGAAGTGGTTGTTTGATACTGATACTAACCTAAACATGAGAAGTCGGTATCGTCTCTTACGTTATTAGAGGTTGAGTTATACTCTTAATGAAGTATTATACAAATTAGTAATGTGTTTATTAATAACAGAAACAAGTGGTAAATACTTCACCTACATGGGCTTAAAAGTGGTGCCGCTTCTTACGAAAGTTAGGATTACTTTCTAGAGAGCTTATGAAACATGAACAAGTACAAGGCCATAATTAGTGCTGAGTAATTATGAACTTCTCGTTGAAATAAGGTGTTAGTATATGTGCGGTATATCTATTATTTGAAGTAACAAGTTTAAAGTTACAGTTACTTGTAATTTTGATAAAATTTTGACATACTTGCACCAAGTAAAAGTTTAACTCAAAAAAAGGCCTCTATGTATGTATGTTAATCTCAAGAAAAATTTGACTATATTTAATTTTTAAATTTTATTTAGAAATCATGTTTTACAAACAAAGTGGGGGATTGTTGATGTTTGTTTGTAAAACAAACAAAAGGTGCATTTTCCTTGTCACGCATAGGAAAGATGGGAGGAGAGGGTAAGACACTTTACAAGTGAAATGCTTTTTTAGGCTTTTAAATGAAAAAATGGGCTAAGTGGGTTGGACCAAAAGTGCATTTTCTCGGTTGAGACTTTGTTGTATCCCGAAGGATTTCTATAGATCATATGCCCACCATGGGGGCACAAGTATCTAAGTCACTACGATTTCTCAATGAAATTGAATACAATAAATGATATGGCATACTGCAACTGCACCTTTAAAGAATTGATCCACATTCAACACGTAATAAGAGTCCGACACACCACTTGATATACCAATTTTATAAATCAGTTTTTGTATATCAAGAATTATATTGTCTTTTCCTTTTGATCTTCCAATTTTGTCTGTTATTAGGGCTTTTTGGTTTGTCGTACTTTGCATACAATGGTTAGCTGATTTAACATTTACACTAGCCGTATTTGTTGGGGTGTAGTTCATACTTCTCATCTACATGAAAGTATGGGGGGCCCGAGCTGCCAAAGAGCTTTTATAGTTTGAGCCCATATTTTTTCATTAGTAGTTTGAGCTTGGGCCCATGAATAGCTACTGCTATATATTATTTATTTCTTCTGTAATTGATGGATGTAACAGAGAGGTGCGGGGTGCTAATTATAGTAGAATCATCTGTTGGATGTAATCAAAGTTCAAGGATGAACCAAGATAAATCTTGTGTCTCAATTTCCTTTACTCACTTTTACACTTTACTTCGCTGTGACTTGTGGGACGAATCCTGATAGTATTAGGGCCAAGTCAACTTTCAAACTTCGTCTTTGGGGAAAACTTGTGAGCCAATCAATTTCCGACATTACGCTCGGATTGTATTGCATTAAGTTAAACACTAGAAGTGGTTTTGTTTTTTTGGCAACTTATTCCATAACCAGATTGTGTTGTATTATACGATGTCAATCAGGTTTCAAAGCCTATAATGAGAGCACATACCCCGGGTACGGTACATGCGTGCATCACTGGACCATTCTCAATATCTTCAATCCGTTGATCGGTCAAGTATTTGATAATTGCTGGAACTTGTCAGAACATAATCTAAGGACTATGTAAGACATATGGTTCCCACATTGTCAGAATATAATTATTCACAAGCCCCTTGAATAGTCGGGGAACATGGATACACCGCAACTCGAGCTCGACTTCGCCATGCCCGACGTTTCGGAGCCGGAGAGCCACTTTTCGCACGACTTCGCCTTCGTTCGTGCGATGCAGCTCTCTTCAGCCAGGCAGTTTTGCCGGCTCGGTTGCGTCCTCCCAATCATCATTCCACTCAGGAGGCTTTTCTAGCTTCATTTGGGAGAGCTTCAAGGAACGGCCGGATGTTGAACTCGCCGTCCCCCCCATTTTGTCATCTCGAGACATGTCTTCGCCGTGCAACGCCCGCGAAAATAATAATCTCTTAGTGATTTCTCCCCTCATAATCACTCCCCCCTTCTTTAAGATTTGTGACAAAATTAATGCAACTACTTTTGAAAGATAACCGCGAAAGAGCAGGGACAATGGCCGCATGTAATGAGTAAATGGGAAGCACTTGGGTGGTCCAAAAGACAAATAATCAGTAACCATTCAATATCAAGGAGAAAGGGACGCATCATAGCTTGGGTATCATCGTACTATTCTGTTTCCTGGTTATAAATCTTCTAGTTTACCAGTCAATTCCATAATTTCAGAATAAGAAGGGACAAAGGCACCAGTTGTCCTTGTTCATTTCCAAAGGGTCCCTTTTTGTCGATGGTGTTGATGATGATGCCTGTGGTATCTAAGCTTCTTCACATGACAGACATCGCAAAAGTAGTCTGTCGAGCGGCTGCTGATAGAGGGCATCGTTCGAGTATACGATTGCGAAATGCGAACGCAATTGCAAAAATGGTGTCGGTAGGACTATGGATTCGTAACTTGGTTGCGCCCTCCATCTTTAGCTTCGCATCCTCCACTTTGATCGGAGACGTGGCGAGGCTGCCCTCGGATCTTCGAGGAGCCACGGCCCTCACAGTCAAGGCGCGAGGTGGCATCGGATTTTGCTGCCAAGTCGCGAAGGCCTCGACCACGGCCCTTGCTGGCTTCGCCTGAGCCCAGAGAGGGGCGTCGAGCCTTAGTCGCTGCTGCCGCAGCAGCAGTTTCTTTCCTCCCTTTATTGTATTTTACATTTTGTTTTTCCTTCAAATTCTACATTCTAAATTTTGAGAAATACATTTATTTTCTTTATGTGCTTAATTTCTATGAGTTACACTTAGGATGCCACGTGAGATGCCACCATGGCATTTAACACCAATTTAAGGTCACGCCAGCATTTCTCTATACAATTTTTTCACAAAAAAAATAAATCGTTCATGAAAATTCACCTCCTCTCTTCTCCAAAGAATCTTAGATATTTCTAAGGGGGATTGAATCACTAGAAAAGGTGAACCACTAATTTCTAGATTGATTTAGGGGGATGGAACCATCCTCTTGTGAAGGTGAAGGCTATATACAGCCCAATGTACTATTTGTCTTTGTGTGCAAGAAGTTCTCCAAACCGATATTGTAGAGAGTGCCTTTTCGATAAAAAGAGTGTTTTCTTCGATTTTGTTCCCGAACTTTCTCAACATTTCGTATCAGAGCCACACTTTGCAGTCAACAGTTTATGGACTACATTGGCTAGTAAAAAGTATATGGAGGAAATTGAACAAATTGAGAAAATTCAGGGACAAGCGGGTATTTTTTATCTTTATCTCTAAAAAGTAAAGAAGAAGAAAATGGGCCGCAATAACTCATACTTAAATATCGAAAGACAGGCTTATATCAGCCTTTTGGGCCAAGCTCCTATATCCAAATTTGTGATCATTTGAGGTCAAATTCCAAAGATCTCCTGCACCCACCTTTGGCCCACATTGAGTACGCTGTTTCCGTGGTCTGACAACCATATTGAACTCCAGAGAGTGGCTACCTTCATTCATCTTTAGGCGAAATTAAGAAGTTCAAATCTCACGTTTCATGACGGTGCCAAATAGATATCAATAGCAAGAGAGTCATTCGTCTCTCTCCCTACGTGCTCCTTTTAGCACTCATGCTTTTCTATGAATCATGTTTGTCAACGCATCATGATTTTACGGTCCAAATCGAATGGATTTAAAATTCGAGAATTTGTGGTGAATTAGAGCCTGTTTGGTAACACTCCAGATTCTTTGATTCTTGTTCTTTTGTTCCCGGAAATAGAAAAAGAGCATAAATCTGTTTGGTAATTTTTCCGTTCCCGAGAAATGGAACAAAAACAAGAAGCAAAAAAAAGTTATTTTTTAGTTCTCGGGAACAATTTCAAGAAACCAGCTCACTGAAAGAGAAACAATGTCATTTTAGAAAAACAAACTCAGTGTAACTTAATGCTCGTCTTTACAACCATGAGTCCGCCGCCGCCGCCTCCAGTCGGCGATGGCCGCCACCACTGTCGATCTCCACCGACTGCAGGTCTCCGCTACCGCCAGTCTCCACCACCGCCAGTCGCCATCGCCGCCAGTCTCCACCACTGCCAATCACCGCCACCGGTCGTCGATCGCCGCAACCACCGCCGATTGCCGTTGCTGGTCTTCGCCGCCACCAATTGTCGCTGGTCTCCAATGTTAGGGAAAATCCCCCATGATGTTTTGAAGATGACAAAATAATCAAAGGCTACTAATGTGTTTATTGGTTGAGTAGAACCAGGTGAAAGAATCACAAGCCGTTATGCAGATGGTGTATTAACAGAATATCTGAAGGTTATGAGTTATCTATCAATGGTGACCAAGGCATTAGGCGTAGAGGTGTCTACAAGCTGGAGGTACCTAAGTAGAAGATGAACAAGCCTAGAACGAGAAGTTCGGTAAAGCTTGGAAGGATCTTGGATAGGTAAACAAGCCTAGAACGGGAAGTTCGGTAAAGCTTGGAAGGACCTTGGATAGGTGAACAGCAAGGTAGAGCCGCAATTGCCAATATGCTTGGAGGAACCAGAAGATGGAGCTCAAGATACTGCATCTGAATTATGCATCTGAAACTCTGGTTATTGCATCTGAGAAGTAAAGTTTATATTGACCTTAGTTGGATGTTCAGACTCAGGGAGTAGTCGTCGCGTATTTGCTTCTGAGAAATTTGAAGTCTAGTATTCAGAATGAAGTCTAGTATTCAGAAGGAGGTTCGTGTTGCCTCTAAAGACTTCAGAAGGAGGTTCGTGTTGCCTCTGAAGACTTCAGATGGAGGTTCGTGTTGCCTTTGAAGACTTCAGATGGAGGATCGTGTTGCCTCTGAAGACTTAATCTCGTGAAGACTTATATGTGAGCATCAACAAGGTTTCTATCAACATCAAACTCAGTGTATCTCTGTTCAGAAGCTGTGACTTATTCAGAAGCAGTGATTCAAAAACTGCGACTTATTCAGAAGCATCGATATATTCAGATTCAAGAGACTACTTCTGAAGTCTGGTTCTGAAGACTGTTCAGAAGCTGCGAGATATATTAATTCTAGATTCTAAAGACCCACGCCTGACATATGTTGCTGAGGTATTTATGGAAGTTTGTAATCTTTGATTGACAGGATTATTCTATAACATGATTGATAGAATATCCTTGATTGGAAATTACCTTCCAAGGGACAAGAAAACTTCCATATTTGAAGAACTCCACTTATGGAAACCGAAGATTGAGTTGTATGGGCGACTGAATCTGAGGGATTCAGATTCAACACCAACGGTCACCAAATCTCCCTAGATACAGTCTCGTTTAATCAAGATTGATGGCGTCCAATCAATGATTGAAGAGCGATCCTTTGAAGACCTGTCCAACGGCTAGTTTGGGGGTGAAGGAGTATAAAAGGAGATCCATGGTGCTACTACGGTGAGAGATTAGAATCATCAATTTCAAAGTGCTAGAGTTATTCAGATTCATACTTGTCTCCGTGAGCTTAACGTTATAATCTTTGAGAGGCTTTGTAAGAGTGATTGAGAGAGGATAGTGTGATCTATCAAAGAGAGTATCATCACTTGTTGTAAACCTCCATTGATTCATCTAGTGGAATCCAGCCAATCGGCTGTCAGCGTGGGAGAGTGGACGTAGGCTTGATCTAAGCCGAACCACTATAATCGTCGTGTGCAATATTCTCTATCTCTAAACTCTTATCATTGTGTTTGATAGAATATTGCATGCTGGTGTTTATATTCAGAATTTGCATACTTATGTTCAGAATCATAAACTGCACATATTTAGATTCAGATTCTATTTTGACTTGATTCTTTTAATTCCGCATTTTCTAGTCAAAATTGTTTTAAATCACCTATTCACCCCCCTCTAAGTGATATTGCTAGATCCAACATCCAACACCGCCAATCCCCGCTACCGCCATCGGTTGTCGCCACCGCCGGTCACCGATTGCCGCCGGTCTCCACCACTGCCAATCTTCACTGCCGCCGTCCGCCACCACACCAATCGCCGTCAGTCGGCAATTGCCTCCAGTCACCGATTGCCATTGCCGATCCTCGCCGCCTCCACTCACATAATTGGGAATATAAATTTTTAGGGTTAAACCAAACACATATTTGTTCTTTTTGTAATGCGGGAATATAAATTTTGTGCAGTTACCAAACGCGTTCTTTTGCTCAGAAGCTATTCCCAGGAACAAAATTAGAAAAATCATTTTTTGTCAGAAACTATTCTCGAAAACATAATTGTTACCAAATAGGCCCTTAACAACCCTTGCGAGCTTCATGGGAAGATTCAGATTGATCGCTTCTACACCAGATCAGTTGGCACAACAACCTTGCATGGCATTCCCATATCAGACTGGGAATAAGTAATGGTAGGCATAGACTTGTTCTTCAACTCGGAATAAAATTAGAGGGAGAGTGCAAGATTCATAGATGTCGACCTCACGATCTCTGTCGAAGAATTGGGAGAAGATCTCGAGGAATCAGGAGAAAATCTTGGGATATGATATTAATTTGTTTCCATTTACTTTTATTTCTGAATGCTCAAAATTAGGAGTTAGATCATCAGAATTAGGAAGTAAGATATCTTTTTTTTTCTGTTTTTTTTTCTCTCTATTGTATAGCTGTCCTCGACTTTATTTATATGTAATGTTCGCTGTAATAATCATCAGAAAATAAGAAATAGAAGAAACTACTTTTCTTCTTTGAAATTCTCACATGGTATCAGAGCTGAGGTTTTGAATCCGGCTCCTACTATGGGGAAAAAGGCGATGACCGAAGCTCTTAAGAACACCAATTCAGGTGTTGTGCTAGAGAAAGATTCGATCAATCTCTCTGGACAATTGAGCAGTAGTGGAGAGCAATTCTCCCAAAAATCCAACCTGCTATTAACAGTTCACCGATTCAATGGTCAAAATTATTTGGAGTGGGCTCAATCGGTGAAACTAGCAAACGATGGCAGAGGGAAGCTCGGCCACTTGACAGGCGAGGTGAAGGAACCTAAAAAAGGCGATCCGTATTGGAAGACATGGAGATCTGAGAACTCCTTAGTGATTGCCTGGCTAATCAATTCTATGGAGCCAGCAATTGGAAAACCGCACCTATTCCTTTCGACCGCTAAAGATGTGTGGGATGTTGTGAGAGAAACATATTCTGATTTGGAGAACTCTTCCTAGATCTTTGAACTGAAGACAAAGCTATGGCAATCAAGGCAATGAGATCATGAGGTCACTATTTACTACAATGAAATGGTGACCTTGTGGCAGGAATTAGAACAATGCTATGATGATACATGGGAAAGTCCAGCTGATTGCAAGAGACAAATGAAGAGAGAAGAGAATGATAGAGTATACATGTTTCTAGCGGGCCTTAATTGAAGCTTGGATGAGGTGAGAGGCAGAATCCTTGGTCGAAAACCTCTACCATCCATCCGCTAGGTTTTCTTTGAAGTTAGAAGGGAGGAATCTCGGAGGCGAATTATGCTACGTGATTCGAAAACAAATGTGAATTCTATATCCGAGAATTCTGCACTTATTGCTCGGGGGTTTGATTCTGAAGAAGATAGAAGGAAGAAGCCGTGGTGTGAACATTGCAAGAAACCATGGCATACCAAAAAAAACATGCTGGAAAATTCATGGGAAACAGCAGAATTGGAAGAAAGAAGGCTGGAAGAGAAGGAGCAGTAGTGACGGTCGTGCGTTCCAAACAACAAATGAGGAAGAGCAAATCAAGTCAGATTCGGTTCCATTCACAAAGGAATAGTTAGAGCACCTGTACAAACTCCTTCAACCTCTACAACCTTCTTTAAATCCATCTTGTTCTTTAGCCCATAAAGGTAATTATTTTTCTACCGCTTTCCTTATAGAAAATTCACACCAAAATACTCCATGGATTCTCAATTCAAGAGCAACCGATCATATGAAAGGTTGTTCAAAACTCTTTTCCACCTATAATCCGTGTGCAGGAAATAAAAAAAATCACAATTGCAGATGGTTCTCTTTCGGCTATAGCTGGATTAGGATCCATCAAGCTCTTACCTGCTCTCACACTTCATAGTGTTCTTCGTGTCCCAAAGCTATCTTGTAACTTGCTATCCATTAGTAAAATAACCTCTGATCAAAAGTGTCGAGCTAATTTTTTCTCATCTCATTGTGAGTTTTAGGACTTGACCTCGAGGAGGACGATTGGCAGTACTAGGGAGAGTGAGGACTTTATTTCTTTGAAGATGGAACAAGCTCAAGTAGACAAGTTCAAGGTAGCTGTTTCGAATCTGTTACCATTTGTAAGGATGATGATATTATGTTATGGCATTATAGGCTAGGTCATCCGAATTTTCAATATTTAAAGATCTTGTTCCCAAAGTTGTTTTTGAATAAAAGTCCATCTTCATTTCAGTGTGAATTCTGTGAATTAGCCCATCATCGAACCAATTTTCCCTCGCAAACCTACAAGCTGTCGAAACCATTCTCATTAATTCATAGTGATATTTGGGGCCCATCTAGAATTCCTATGCCCTCGGGAAAGAAATGGTTTGCTACATTTATTGATGATCATACGAGGGTGAGTTGGGTGTACTTGTTAAAAGAGAAATATGAGGTAGAGACTGTTTAAAAAAAAATTACACCATGATACAAACACAATTTCAAGTGCAAATCCAGACGTTTAGGAGTGACAATGGGGAAGAATATTTCAATAAAATTTTGGGACATTTTTTCTTGGAAAAGGGAATTGTGCATCAAAGTTCTTGCCCTGACACCCCTCAACAAAATGGGGTGGCAGAGAGGAAGAATAAGCACCTTTTAGAAGTAACTAGAGCTTTACTCTTCACAATTAAAGTTCCCACATACCTATGGGGTGAAGCTCTTCTTACATCAACATATCTTATCAATAGGATGCCTTGTAGAGTGTTAAAGTTTCAAACACCCCTGAGAGTCCTTTAGAAGACCTATCCTACCTCTAGACTTGCTTCAGCCTTACCCTTAAAACTATTTGGTTGTACCTCCTTTGTTCACATCTATGATAGAAATTGGGGGAAACTTGATCCTAGAGCAAAATGATGTGTGTTTGTTGGTTATGCACCTAACCAAAAAGGGTATAAATGCTTTGACCTGATTTCCAAAAAAATGTTTGTTACCATGGATGTCACCTTTTTTGAATTGACACCTTTTTTTGGAGCTCAGCTTCAAGGGGGGAAAGAAAGTGCATATTCGCACAACCCCATCATAGAGTCTTTTCGTCTTGCAGAACCTGAAAATCCTAATCCTCTTCCTGAAAATCCTATTCCAGCAACTCTTATACCTGATTTTGAACCATGTTTTTTAGAAAATGAAAATTCAAGTTCACCTATTTTGGCATCTCATCCTACTTGTGAGCATAACAGGTGTGAAACTAGCACCAAGAATAGTGAGCTCCCATCCTATTCTCAAGTCTACTCGAGAAGAAACAAAACTCAAAGAAATGAGTCTTCTGCTCCCTTAAGGTGCCATGAGTCCGAGCTAGGGCATGACCATAACTCCATACAATCATCAGGTAATGTTCCAACTCAATCTGTCCAACCTGATCTCAGCCAAAAAAATGAGCCTACGGATGAACTTGACATACCTATTGCTGTCCGAAAAGGAGTTAGGTCTTGTACCAAACATCCTATGTCTCATTATGTATCTTACAAAAACCTCTCACCTAATTTTCATGCCTTTACCTCAACCTTGTCTTGTGTGGAGATTCCAAAAACTCTGCAGGATGCTCTAGAAGTTCCTGAGTGGAAGGAAGCAATTCTTGAGGAGATGAAAGCTCTAGAAAAAAATGGTACATGGGATATGGTGGATCTACCCAAGGGAAATTCCACGGTTGGATGCAAGTGGGTATTCACAACCAAGCATAGAGCTGATGGTACCCTCGAAAGGTATAAAGCTCGGTTGGTTGCCAAAGGATTCACCCAGACTTACGGCATCGATTACTTTGAGACCTTCGCTCTAGTTGCAAAATTAAACACTGTCAGAGTGCTCCTATCACTTGCAGCCAACCTTGACTGGCCTCTACAGCAACTAGATGTGAAGAATCCATTTTTTTAATGGAGATTTGGAGGAAGAAGTTTACATGGATTCCCCCTAGGCTTTGATAGAAGGTTTGCAGATTGAAGAAGTCGATATATGGACTGAAACACTCACCAAGGGCCTGGTTTGAGAAGTTCACTCAGTCTGTAAAGAAACAAGGGTATGTTCAAGGACAAGCTGATCATACCATGTTTGTAAAGCATTCTCGTGATGGGAAGATTGCAATTCTGATAGTGTATGTGGATGACATCATTCTCACCAGGAATCATATTGCCGAGATGAACAGGTTGAAAAAATGTTTGGCTTCTGAATTTGAGATCAAGGACTTAGGAACTCTAAGGTATTTCCTAGGAATGGAGGTGGCTCGGTCAAAAAAAAGGAATAGTAGTTTCACAAAGGAAATATGGCCTAGATCTTCTAAAGGAGAATGGAATGAGTGGTTGTAGACCGGCAGAAACTCCAATAGATCCTAATCAGAAACTTGGAGATGACAAAGATGAGGTTCCTATTGATACATCGAGATACCAGAAGCTCATAGGGAAACTGATCTATTTATCGCATACTTGGCCGGATATTGCCTTTGTTGTGAGTATGGTAAGCCAATTTATGCATTCTCCCTATGAAAAACATCTTGAGGCTGTGTATAGGATCCTGAGATACCTAAAGAGCACACCTGAAAAACGTCTGCTATTCAAAAAGTCGACTCAATGGAAAATTGAAGCATACACGGATGTAGACTGGGCAGGGTCCATTACTGACAGAAGGTCGACTTCAAGATATTGTACATATGTCTGGGGGAACTTGGTTACTTGGCGAAGTAAGAAGTAGAATGTGGTGGCACGAAGTAGTGCAGAAGCAGAATATCGAGCAATGGGCCATGGAGTCTGTGAGATGTTGTGGCTAACGTGAGTACTAGAAGAACTTCGAGTGCCAGTGAAAATGCCTATGAAGTTGTACTGTGACAACAAGGCTGCAATCAACATTGCACATAATCCAGTGCAACATGACAGAACTAAGCATGTTGAGATCGACAGACACTTTATCAAGGAGAAGATTGATGCATGAGCTATTTGTATGCCATTTGTGCCAACAACACAACAAATATCTGACATTCTTACGAATGGACTGTTCAGGACTAACTTCGAGTCTCCCATCAACAAGTTGGGCATGATAGATATTTACGCACCAATTTGAGGGGGGTGTCGAAGAATCGGGAGAAGATCTCGGGGAATCATGAGAAAATCTTGGGATATGATATTAATTTATTTCCATTTACTTTTATTTCTGAATGCTCAAAATTAGGAGTTAGATCATCAGAATTAGGAAGTAGGAAATCTTTTCCTTTTCTGTTTTTATTTTCTCTCTATTGTATAGCTGTCCTAGACTTTATTTATATGTAATGTTCGCTGTAACAATCATCAGAAAATAAGAAATAGAAGAAACTACTTTTCTTCTTTGAAATTCCCACATTCTCATCTCGTGAAAATAACGCTACATTTCCCAAAACTCTTTCAATGAACTGACCTCTCGTTCTTATCTCCCCATCTGGTGAGCACCGGCGAGGACTCCACTTTCCAGATGTGCAGAGGCAAGCTTAGGCTTTGCCTCATGAGATCTAGCGAGAGGGGTCCTAATTTGGGCGAGGGTTAGCCTCGGTAGATTTGGCAAGAGGAACCCTCATCGGCACTTGCTCTCGCCCAGGCAAGGCCAACCATATCGTCCACCAGCGAAAAAAAGCAAGAAAAAAAAATTCAAAAAAGTTATTCTGAAATTGCAAATATTGTCCATGTCACCTCCGACCGTACCACGTAGGACGGTCGGTGCCCATATAATCGATTTCCGACTAAAATTGGTCGGATGAACTACATAAACAAATCGTATGTGCAATCATCTTGTGGGGATATTGCCACCTGTTCTAATAGCTTACAAAATCTTACATGATATCACAACAGGAGATCTTGAGTTCAAATCTTTTCATGCTCCATTTGCCTTCCCAATTAAATATGTCTACGCTTAGTACTAGGCAAAAGACCAAACTAAGCGTGAGGGGGAGTAATAGAATAATAAAAAAAATTAAACCACTCATTCATCTAATAGCTTAAGCTATTAGAACAGTTGACAGTGGTCTCATAAAATTTTACATCGTCAAAAGGTTAGGACTTAATTGGTGAGATTGAAAATTTAGGACAAATCTAACACAAGTGCAATAGGTGTGCTAAGGTAAAATTTCTCCCAAGAGTTGGAGAAGAACCTCTTCTTTACTATATAGATGTGTGTCCGTGTATGTAGACCTAGAAGCAATTTAAAATATGTTGTAATCTCACGGGAGGAAATCAAGGAAAGAATAAATAAGTAAACAAAAATGCACACACACTTGCGTTCCCATCTAGCAATGTAAGGATCGCTGGTTTTGAGATGAAAGCTGCTAGCTTGACAGTCTGACAATACTGCCAGTTATTTCTCACCACATGATCTCCCAATCAATGAGTGTTTTATGCAAAACACGCGGTGATGGTGTGTTGATCTACAGTTGAGATTATAACGTCCCTAACAATACTGTTAGGGAAGCATTTCCATTTTGAGATCTCTGATGGCGAGGTTCACTCCATTGTGTACATGAATTCTCAAAAGATCCCACAATTCCTCCATGTCACGACTAGAGGTGGCAAAATAGGTTTAAAACCCATATTTAATGGTATGGGTCATAAATGAGTTGTCTTAACTTTTAAACACAAGCTCAACTGGTCATAATTGTGTTACTTAACAACTTAATATGTCTTAAATGAGTTTTAAATGGGTTACCTAACTATCTTAAGTGAGTCATAATAAACAAGTCATTTTTTTATTTTTTTATAATATTTTCTTTCTTTCTTTTCTTTTTTTTTTTAACGAATTGCGGCGAGGGCCGGTTGATCCTCATATGCCACAAGGCTAGGGCCATGAAGCCCTCACCTAGCGGCCACCACTAGGGTCGCCAGCCCTAGACTTAGAAGAAAAAAAAGGATAAATAAATAAATAAAATAAGAAAATAGCTGTATTTTTATTTTATTTTTAATGCTATAAAATTGTCCATTGTGTTTTAGCAATATAATCTTATGAAAATTTACAAGAAATAATTTTTTCTAGATTTGATTAAATATGAACGTATTTTAGCAATATGGGTCAGGTTGGGTATTGGTCGAGAAATTTGCATTGCAGTAAATGGGTCATAAACTGGTTATAGAAGTCAATTTGGGTCGGACCATTTTTTATTTTTTTTGTCAGAAATTGGGTCGGACCATTTATGACCCGACCCAACCCACCCGTTTGACAAGTCTACTTGCAACCCTCTCGAGAAGGTCCTCGTAAGGTTGGGAGCGGATTTAGAGGTAATTCGAGCGGAAACTTCCGGTCCTAATTCGATGGGGGTTCTCCAATACGCTTACCTCACGCAACGTTGAGAAGTTCGTTTGACTTGATCTATCTATGAAACTATGTTCTATTTTGAAAGTCTTCACTAGCCCATTTGAGGCCGGTTAAGAGCCAAGTGAGACATGGGATGTTATCTCATTTCCAACGCAACCAAAGATCTGAACCCCAGAACTTAGTAACACTAGTTCATCTGACTAATGACCTTCGGTATCTTAACTTAATTAATTGTCAACTAAGTATCACATACAATTTTGTTCATTTTTCACAATCCTGATACACTAAACGATGACCATGCGGGGGTGTAGACAAATACATAAAAACAATCACAAGCAGTAAGGTAAGATAAAAATAAAGTAGCAACATTCAATGTTCGAAAATGAAAAAACTGAGCCGTCTCAAGTAAAAACTGAACAGGGCCTTATTATTAAGTCTTGGGACAGGATCCCTCGTGAGCTAACACTCGAAATTAAGCGTGCACCTATCTTTTACTTAATGATGTGTGCCCCGTAAAGAAGACCAGATGATCATATAACATTTAATAAAACCATGCTATACTAAGACTCCCTTTGTTTTGCAAAAATATGATATTTTTGAAATATGCTTTTCAAGAAATTATTTTCCAGGAAAATGAAAATATTTTCGGTGTTTGATTGAGACTTGAAAATCAACTGAAAAATGTCTCCCGACGTTTGGTAAGGAAAATCTAATTTGATTTGTTTCGTCGTCGTTTGGTCAGTAATTACTAATGTTGACACATCCTACGTGATACGGCCGGCGCTAACGTGAACAATTTTTGTAATTTTTTTTTTAAAAAACAAATTTTTAATAACCTTTTATTTATTTTATTTTATTTTCTTTCTTATTTTTCCTTCTTCCTCCATCGCAACCGGCCGGCGGTGGCCATAGGCGAGCTCCAACTCGCCATATCCAGCGAGGCTAGACAAACTCGAGCTCGGCGGCTCGCATCTGTACGTCCGGCGACCTGCCTAGGAAGAAGAAAAAAGAAAATAAAAAAAAATAAAAATAAAAAATAATTAAAAAAGAAAAGAAAAATAAAAAATAATTAAAATACAAAGTAATGTGAACAAGTGCAAGGAGAAAAGATGAGGGAAATTGAATTCATCTTTTCAAAAAGAGGAAATAATTTTCCTTTTGAAGGTGTTTTTGCATTGGTGGAAAATATTTTTTTGGACTAGTTTATTTTCTGTGAACGAAACAGACCCTGAGGCAACAAATCAAACTAGGCCTAAGCATGCGATTTACCATCAAATGTCGATTCGATTTTTCTATATTCTGGAATATGCAACCCTAACATGAATGGTGGTGGAGAGGTCTGCCACTCAAGAATTGCAGCGGAGGCGTGGATGTATGTGAGGAGATGATCTCTGCCGGTGTATCTGAACCTCTATCTTTTGTATTGTGCTATTCCTTTCGCAAGCCCAGATATCACCTTTTCAAGAAATATATTTTTTCTTTTTTACTTGGGCTGAATCTCTTTCCTTCTCTAATCTTTAGGGTCCTTTTGTTTGAGGGTAAGTATTTTTCAAGAATTCGTTCTCCGGACATTAACCGTTTGATCGCCGAAAAAGACAAGTCAACTGGAAAACACATTCCTACGAACTTGGTTACGCTAGCTTAACCTAACGCCGTTTCGGTACCTTTCTCTTTCAATTTTTTTTTTTTTTTGCAGGCAGTTTGGATTCATAAAATGAACACCTAGTAATCAAAGCTGTAAACAAATTGCATGGATGAATGAAATGCAAGCAATTCTAAACATTAAATGTTTTTTTTTTGTTTTTGTTTTTGTTTTTACTTGTTTAATGCAGACTAGCTATATGCAATGCTAAGCTAAATTAAACCTAGACGTAATGACATGCAATCTGTTCTAATATGAACACATATGATATGAAAATGACATGGAAAGTGTACTAGCTTATCATGGCCTAAATTTAATGAACTTCATGACTAACCCTAAATGATATGTACTAATTACGTGACCTAATTCTAATGGCTCGCAAAATAATGCAACTACATTATGACATGCATTTATTAATGAAAGACCCTATGTGACGTCTCGAAATTTCAAGGCTTATTAAATGAATAATATTGGGATTCTTGGAATTGAGTGACATTTATCGGACACGGAATCATTCAATCTGAAGGACGTTGATCGACGACTGAAGCGTAGATAATTGTAGTTCGATTAGTTAGTCGCGCCGTAGATAATTCTCGTCGAATTCCTTCGCGCCCACGCCCGACCCTGAACCAAATATCCTAAACCAATCCTGATTTGTCAGATTACCGAAATACCCTCAGATATTATTCATATACGCCAGAAATAATTAATACCGATTGACCCGTGGGCCCCACCTCTTTAATGGCAAGTCAAATCTTATTTTTTGACTCTTTGACCTTGGAAATGACCAAAATACCCCCAAAGACACACACACACACACACACACACACACTCTCTCTCTCTCTCTCTCTCTCTCTCTTCCTTCTCTCTCTCCCTCTTGGACCTCACGGCAGCCACCCTTCCCCCTTGCATCTCACGATCACCATCTCCATCTTCTCACCATCTTCTTCTTCGTCGGCGCCGTGAACCACCGCTGTCCGCCGCTCGCGCCGCGCCCCCGTCCGCCGCGCTGCCGGTCAGCCGCGCCAACCGAGCCCCGTGCCGCTCAAACCGCCTTTGTCCAGCCACTGTTCTGCAGCCGTCCAGCAGCCCCATCGGAGCTCCTACCACGCCGCCTCAACAAGCCCTCCGCCCGCTCGCCGAGTCCGTCGTTATCATTTCGCCGCGAGTTCAGCCGCTGTCCAGCCTCCGTTCGCCATCGTCCGAGTGTCGTCATCGCAAACCGTCACCACGGTTGCTTCCGGATCATCGAGACGAGTCCATGGGATCATCGCCGGGAAATTTCACCGCCGCCGCCGACCGTCGCCGCCAGTTATCGAAGTGAGTTAACCCTAATCCCTGATTAGGCAGTTAATTGCACTTAGTAGTTCAATTAGTTAGTTACCGTAATTAATTAGATAGTTACCGCAGTTAATTAGATAGTTATCGTGGTTAGATAGTTAACTGTGGTTAGATTAAATAGTTACTATGGTTAGTGAATAGTTACCGTGGTAAATTAATTAATTGTTGTGGCTAGTTGAATTAATCATGATTAGGTGGAATAGTTACCATGGTTAATTGCCTGTTTAACTGTGCCCGATAATTATTGGTGTTTGATCGTGGATCGGACTGAGTGTTGATTGCGCTTAATTGCTGAATGATCACACTAGTGCTGAGATGCTATGTTAAATTGAAATTGAATATTCGCGTGACCAATTGTGGTTTTGAACATGAAAATGGCCGCAGGCCGGGTTTTGATCATGATGTGAATGTGATTGCATTGAGAATGAGAATCGGCTTAAGTGTCTGTGATGAATATGGGGTCACACGATGGCTTTGATTGTGTCACACTAACGTAACTGGGGACACGAGCGATACCCTTGTTGGCATGGGTCGCTGTCTAATAAGTCTGTGTGCCGGCGACGTATCGTCCGGGATTCCACGACTTATTGGTTGCATGTCAGTCAGTGCCGGCGACGGATAGTCCGGATTACCACGGTTGATTAGATGTCGGTCGCAACTTGTGTTGGTCCGTAGTCCCTCTTGAAATTATTCCTGGTATGCTCGCCTTAGGAAATTTGAGGGAGCTATCGGATGCCGTCGCTGCTGTAACGTAATAGGACGACGCCCGATTAATATAGAAGAGTACTAGCAGTGAAGCTGTGCTATGGCGAGAGTGAGGTATCTCTTGGTCGTGACGACCGGAACGCGCTTGTTGCATTGTGCATAATCTTTGGCTGAGTGTTCTGGTTGAGTGACTGATTTGTTGTTTATTCATTGCCATGATTTATCTGTCGTATGGCTCAATACGAGGTACGTTGCATGTGGTTGTCTTTCGGATGTTGGGATTAGTTCGCAAGAATTTGGGTGAATCGACGTCCTAATCGGACTTAGGCGTTGACTCGTTGAGATTCATATCTCATGTGCTTTGGCTGATCGCCTTTTAGGTCCTCGTAATGGCAGTGCGCCACGTTAGGTTCGGCGTTCCTGTCGACCAAACCACGGTACTTCATTATCGTCATGTCGCCAATTCTGACGACGTTTGGGAACAGCACATGACGACCGTCTGGGTCAATGAGGGGTTGCCACACTATGTGGCACACCTTTTCAAGGCCTGGTTCATTCGTCAAGATGGTGTTCTCATAGGACCGATTTGGGGGTTTGATGTACCCTCGAGTGCGGGGCCAATCGTTCAGACGTGGAACACGATGGATTTTAATATGCCCGATGGGGCGATCGAGGACCCGAGTCCGAGTTCTGGTGAGAAGGACCCAGATTCGCCGCCTGGATATCAAGGTTGACCCGGTGTTGTTGTCCCGGGGTGTGGTTGAGTTGTGGAGGAGCTTTTTGGAGGCCGCCTTATTAATAGCTGGTAGTGTAGCAGTAGTGTATCAGCTGTTGTACGCCCCTGATCCGACCCAGTATCTTTTTGGTGGGTCTTAGGGATCAGTCCGAAGACGGACTTGTGTAATAGATGCTTTCTTGTGAACTAATCAGGCTTATAAATAAAATATTGTTGTGGTTTGTTGTAACTCATGCTTACCTATCCCTATTGATTTCTTGTCTGGGGTATTTGTTGCTTCCGCCTGTGCATAATTATAAGATAAAAGAAATGGGTCGATGATGTGCCTGGGATGTCATCCTTTGATCTGATGTTCGGAAGGGATGTTCGTGCGCCCGGTGTTCAGGGTGTGACATCCCCGTTTTGGTATCAGAGCATGGTTTGTGGAGTAATAAGGTGTGCTAGGTTTGGGATAGTTAGTAGGATTGAAACCATGTGCTTGTGTTTACTACTTGATTGTTGTTTAGTGGTAAATCTGAGTTTGCCCTACGTGTTGCTTTGGGTGAGCAAGAATCCTTACGGTCCTGCAGAATGAGCAGCCATAGTCGGAGAGCGCCTCAAGGTAGGGCAACTCAGGTGGATCCCGAAATGGAAAGGGATCGTGTCCCGGGAGTACCTAGAGAAAGGGTAGCTCCAGTTCTTCTTGAGGTGGTTGAGAACCGCATTCCTGCAGCGCGCAGAGGAAGGGCCGCCCGAGCTAGACCCAGAGTGGGTAGGGTGGATGAACCGGAAATGCCCAAAAGAGGGGTAGTTCATGCAGATCCCCGAGTGGACGGGATCCTGCAAGCCTTGGAAACCATGGGGAACCTAATGGGGCAGCAAATGAGGAACCAAGCTGCAGCTGCCATTCCACAGGAGGGTCCGTTAGCTGAAGACGGGATCTGTCACGCCCCGGCTTTCAGGCCCGCGACATCCCTACCAAATCGCCAAGAGGTCACGAATGATAACATCCTAGGCCCGTTATCGACCTAAACATAAAACGCATGCGGAACGTGCCTTCTCCTAAACAACAAGATTAGCGGGATAGTAAAGCAAGATAACACGACAGACAATTCAGCAAAATATAATTCGATTCACAAATCAAAAGCAGAGGAGTTTTAACCCTACTGAGCTACAGTAAACACATACAACCCCATACTTCGGGGCGGCTCACTAGGACCTCAAAAGATTACGCGGTCGGGTATGGTTAAGATCTCATCTGCTCTCAAAAATCTCACAACACCCTCGTCTAAGCATCCACGGGCACCGTCACTTCGGACCTGAAAATGGTTCCCACAACGGGGTGAGAATAAATCTCAGTGAATCAAGCCTAATCTCGATTAGGACAGTGATTCGCCCCAAAGTGCCTTCTCCTAATCAAGGTTTAGGGTCAACTCACTAAGTGAGTTAGCTCGGGCGGTCTCAACGGCAGCGCAGCGACGGCGACACGAGCACACGACGACAAGACGAGTCTCGGGCGATACTATTCACGAGCGGTACTATTCACAGGCGATACTATTCACGACTGAGGGGGAGGCTGGACGGCTGCTCCCGGGCGGACGGCGACGACGAGGGGCTGCGAACAGCAGCGGCACGGCTGAGGCTAGCCGGCGGCTCACGGGTCCGGCAGCAGCAGGGGCGTCGGGGCTCGCAGGGGTCGGCTAGGGGCGACACGACGCGAGACGACGGCGGAGGGCGCGTGGGGTCGCAGATCCGCGGGCCTCGGGGCTCTTGGGTGAGGGTGGAGGCGGCGAGACGCACAACGGGCGGCTGAGCTCGCGGCGGGGGTAGCGCAATAGAGGAGGAGGAGAGGGCGTAGTTCAGGGGAGGTCGCGGGGCTCGCGGGCTGAGCTCGGCGACGCGACGGCTGGACGAAGGTCGGCGACGGCTGGACGCAGCGACGGGTGGCGAGCTCAGGCGACGACGCGGCTGCACGAGCAGCAGCTCGGTTGGAGCTCGCGGGCGGCTGCTGCAGCGGTGGGCTATTCCGGCGCGGCTGCAGGAGGCTGGCGACGGGCTGGCTGAAGCGGCGACGGACGGAGGTGGGGCGGCGGTGAGCGGCGAAGGAGGTGCAGTTCAGCCGAAGAAGGAAGAAGAAGATGAAGGCAGGAGCAGAGGAGGGGGGAAAACGTGCGCAGATGGGGGGAAGAGAGAGAGGAGAGAGGAGAGAGGAATTGATGTGAGAGATGAGTGATGGGTGAGTGGGGGTAGGTGGGCGTGGCAGCCAAGGGGGGGAAAGAGAGAGAGAGAGAGAGAGAGTGGGTGGGGTCTACCAGGGTCAAATCAGTTTGAATTTCTTTGACTTTTAGCACAAAAGGTTTCAGGCGCGAAAGGGAGGTCTCGAGCGCGAAGGGTTAACCAAAACTCTTCCTAAAACAAATTAAAATCACGTCCAATAATTGTCCCTTAGACCATAAAATCCAATATTTCACAATAAACTAAAATTCGATCTTGAGAATTTTATTGAATTTTGATTTCTACAGACGCGAATTTCTAAGGTGTCACAGGATCCGCAGACCGCAAACTCACAGATTGGTCGAGCAATTTCTGAAGCTCAAACTGCCGAGGTTTTTGGGAACTAGTGACCCGGAGGCTGTAACCTCATGGATTGAGGATTTGGAGAAGGCCTTCGCCTTGTTAGGATGTTCTGAGGAAGAGAAAGTAATGCTGGCTATTTACCAACTGCAGGGTAATGCTAGCTCGTGGTGGAAGGCCACTCAAGGAAGTATGTTTCCAGAGGGTGTAGTCCCGGAGTGGGGTGCCTTCGCGGAAGCTTTCAACGGAAAGTACTTCTCGGATTGTGCACGAGAGCAGAAGATGGATGAATTTCTGCATCTTCGCCAGAATCAGTCATCGGTGGATCAATATAAGGCAAAGTTTGCCAAACTGTCCAAGTATGCACTGAGGATGGTGGATAACCCTGACGATAGGGCGAGAAGGTTCAGAGATGGGCTGAAATCTGAGATCAAGAGCGTGTTAGTACCGTTCAACCTGAGAGACTATAATGAGCTGTATGAGAGAGCTCAGCTGGTAGAAAGGGATGTTGTTAAAAGGGCAACCACATCTGGACCGCGGTTCGCTCCTATTATGAGGGATAACCGAAGGTTCGGTAAAAGACCAATGATGGGTAATAGGAATCTCATCCCGCCTAACAAGAGGAACGCTGTTGGGAAGCCGACGTTTCGCCCCGACATCGTATGCCCGATATGCCGACAAAAGCATGGGTCTGCCCCTTGCCCAAGGAGGTCAGGTGCTTGCTTTGGTTGTGGCAAGCATGGCCACCAAGTCAAAGATTGTCCTCAGAGACAGATTGGAGGACAGTTGCAGCAGGGAGGTCCGATGCGACGGAATGTTCCGCAGAACTTTCAGAACAGACCGTCGGTACAAGGAAGGGTGTTTGCCATCACCCGAGAAGAGGCGAGGGATTCGCCGACCGTTTCAGGTACGATCTTTCTGCATAACCAAGTAACTTATGCATTGTTTGATTCAGGAGCTTCCAACTCCTTTGTTGCTGATCAGTTCGTTAAGCTAGCTGGCATAAGTACAGAACCATTGAGATCAGTCTTTAGGATATCTATACCGCTTAAGGATAATGTTATGGCTGTTGTAGGATGTCCTGATTGTAGACTGGTTATAGATGGTCGTGAGGGAAGGATAAATCTGATTGTGCTAGCTATGTTTGATTTCGATGTTATTGTTTGTATGGACTGGCTCACTGAGCAAAGAGCTGTTTTGGATTGTCATAGTAAGACTATCCTGTTTAACCCATTGAATGGGGTTAGTTTCAAGTTTGTTGAGAATCGAGGGGGAACCTCAATCCCCTTAGTTTCGTCGCTGGAAGCGACTCGGTTGTTGGATGATGGTTGCCAAGGTTATTTGGCGTTTGCTGTTAATGTGTTGGCTGAGGAGTTAGGGCTGGAGGATATTGCTATAGTAAGTGAGTTCCCTGACGTCTTTCCTAAGGAGTTGCCTGGCTTACCACTGGAAAGGGGAATAGAGTTCGTAGTTGAGTTAGCCCCTAGTACGGAGCCAATCTCAAAGGCACCTTATCGGATAGCGTTGTCGGAGCTCAAAGAACTGAAGGTATAGATGCAGGAATTGTTGGATAAAGGATACATCCGTCCAAATGCATCTCCGTGGGGAGCGCCTGTTTTATTTGTGAGGAAGAAGGATGGATCACTTCGTCTATGCATCGACTACCGTCAGCTCAACCAGGTGACAGTCAAGAACAAATATCCATTACTAAGGATTGACGATCTGTTTGACCAACTTCAAGGAGCTTCAGTATTCTCCAAGATCGACCTAAGGACAGGATACCACCAGCTAAGGATCAAAAAGGAGGATGTACCGAAGACAGCGTTTAGGACGCGCTATGGTCACTATGAGTTCACAGTGATGCCGTTTGGTCTAACAAATGCTCCAGCTGCTTTCATGGACTTGATGAACAGGGTATTCAGTGAGTATTTGGACAAATTCGTCATAGTATTTATTGACGATATCTTGGTGTACTCTAAGAGCCCTGAGGAACATGAACAATACTTGAGGACAGTGTTAGAAACTCTTTGGAAACACCAGTTGTTTGCTAAGTTTAGCAAGTGCAAGTTCTTGCTAGCTCGCGTAGCCTTCCTTAGTTACATAATTTCTGGAGAAGGAATATCTGTAGACCCAACCAAGATTGAAGCGGTCATGGATTGGCCGAGACCGACGTCAGCGACAAGTTCGAAGTTTCTTGGGTTTAGCAGGCTACTATAGACACTTCGTGGAAAGGTTCTCCGCGATAGCCTTGCCTTTGACACGCCTGCTGAAGAAGGACGAGAAATTTGATTGGACAGATAAGTGCGAGCATAGTTTCCAAGAGCTTAAGCAGAAGCTAACTATGACTCCTGTTTTGACAATACCATCTGGTCTTAGAGGTTATGAGATTTACAGCAGTGCATCCTTCAAGGGACTAAGCTGTGTGCTTATGCAACATGGGAGAGTAGTTGCATACGCTTCTCGTCAATTGAGACCCCACGAGTTGAATTACCCGACGCTCGATCTAGAGTTAGCAGCGATCGTGTTTGCCCTCGAGATGTGGAGACACTACCTAGTAGGAGAAAGGTTTCAAGTCTACACCGATCATCAAAGTCTGAAGTATCTGTTCTCTCAAAAGGAGCTGAACATGAGGCAACGCCGTTGGATGGAACTTCTTAAGGATTATGACTGCGAGATCTTGTACCATCTAGGAAAGGCTAACAAAGTTACCGATGCACTGAGTCGGAAGTCAGCAATTGCCCAATTGATGATCCGGGAGTGGCGTCTTCTAGAAGAGGTGCGAGATTCAGAGTTTAAATTGGAGGTAGGCCGTCTGTCGAGTTTGATGGCTACGTTGAGAATCGAGCCGGAAGTGCAAGCAAGGATTAAGATATTGCAATCAACGGATTCTGCCATTCAAAAAGTCCTTCAAGAGGGCTCAGCGAAGAGAAAAGAAGATTTTCAGGTAGCTGAGGATGGAATACTGAGATTTCGAGGACGTTTGTGTGTGCCGGCTGATGAGAATCTTAGGGAAGAAATCTTGTCAGAGGCACATCGTAGCAGTTACAGTGTTCATCCGGGTAGTACGAAGATGTATCAGTATCTAAGGCAGTACTTTTGGTGGAGTGGCATGAAGACGGACATAGCCAAGCATGTGGTGAAATGTCTGACGTGTTAGCAGGTCAAAGTGCAACATTGTAAGCCTGGAGGGCTGCTACAGCCGCTTGAGATTCCGGAATGGAAGTGGGAGCACATCACGATGGATTTCGTGACAAGTTTGCCTAGGAGCCAAAGGGGCAACGATTCAATTTGGGTCATAGTGGATAGATTGACGAAGTCTGCGCACTTCATTGCGGTATGAAAGGATTTTTCTCTAGAAAGGTTGGCAGATTTGTATGTGCGCCTGATAGTACGTCTGCATGGTGTGCGAGTAACTATCACGTCGGATCGTGATCCCAGGTTCACTTCTACGTTTTGAAAAAGCTTGCAGACTGCGTTGGGAACGAAGCTGCAGTTTAGTATTGCTTATCATCCGCAGACGGATGGCCAGTCTGAAAGGAAGATTCAAACGCTTGAGGACATGTTGGAGGCATGTGTGTTGGATTTCAAAGGCAACTGGGAAGAGCAGCTTCATTTGGTCGAATTCGCCTACAACAACAGCTATCAGCAGAGTATTAAGATGGTACCTTTCAAAGCATTATATGGCAGGCCTTGTAGAACGCCAGTCTGTTGGGACGAAGTTGGTGAAAGGAAAATCACTGGTCCTGAGTTAGTACAACAGTCATTAGATACAGTCAAAATCATCAAAGAGAGGCTAAGCGACGCAAACCGTTGGAGTTTCAGGTCGGCGATCATGTCTTTTTAAAGGTGTCGCCTATGATAGGTACATCTCGTTTCGGCAAGAAGGGAAAGTTGAGCCCCAGATATGTTGGGCCGTTCGAGATCTTAGAGCGGATTGGGAATCTGGCTTTTCGTCTCGTATTGCCACCGAGACTTGCTCAGGTACATGACGTATTCCATGTATCTATGTTGAGAAAGTACGAACCGGATCTAGCTCACGTCCTGAGTTTTGAATCGATTGAAGTGGATGAATGTGTATCGTATGTGGAACGTCCGGTGAGGATCGAAGACAGGAAAGAGCAAGTTCTGCGAAACAAGACAATCCCGTTGGTGAAGGTTGTTTGGCAACACCATGGGACCGAGGGAGCGACGTGGGAAAGTGAAGAGTCAATGAAGAGTCGGTGCCCTTTTCTTTTTGAGATAGTGTAATGTTTTAATTTCGAGAACGAAATTTCCCAAGGGAGAAGAGTTGTGACATCCCAAAATTTCAAGCCTTATTAAATGAATAACATTGGGATTCTTGGAATTGAGTGACATTTATCGAATGCAGAATCGTTCAATCTGAAGGACGTTGATCGACGACTGAAGCATAGATAATTGTAGTTCGATTAGTTAGTTGCGCCGTAGATAATTCTCGCTGAATTCCTTCGCGCCCGCGCCCGACCCTGAACCAAATATCCTAAACCAATCCTGATTTGTCAGATTACCGAAATACCCTCAGATATTATTCATATACTCCAGAAACAATTAATACCGATTGACTCGTGGGCCCCACCTCATTAATTGCAAGTCAAATCTTACTTTTTAACTCTTTGACCGAGGAAATGACCAAAATACCCCCAAAGACACACTCTCTCTCTTCACACACACACACTCTCTCTCTCTCTCTCTCTCTCTCTCTCTCTCTCTCTCTCTCTCTCTCCCTTCTCTCTCTCTCCCTCTTGGACCTCACGGCAGCCACCCTTCCCCCTTGCATCTCACGATCACCATCTTCTTCTTCGTCGCTGCCATGAACCACCGCCGTCCGCCGCGCCGCCACTCAGTCGTGCCAACCGAGCCCCGTGCCGCCCAAACCTCCTCTGTCCAGCCACTATTCTGCCGCCGTCCAGCAACCCCGTCGAAGCTCCTGTCGTGCCGCCGGTGTAGCCGCGCCGCCTCGCCGAGCCCTCCGCCCGCTCGCCGAGTCCGTCGTTGTCATTTTACCGCGAGTCTAGCCACTATCTAGCCTCCGTTCACCATCGTCCAAGTGTCGTCGTCGCAAACCATGGCCGTGGTTGCGTCCGGATCGTCGAGACGAGTTTGTGGGATCGTCGCCGGGAAATTTCACCGCTGCCGCTGCCCATCGTTGGTCGCCGCCAGTTATCGAAGTGAGTTAACCCCTAATCCCTGATTAGGTAGTTAATTGCACTTAGTAGTTCAATTAGTTAGTTATCGTAATTAATTAGATAGTTACCGCAGTTAATTAGATCGTTACCGTGGTTAGATAGTTAACTGTGGTTAGATTAAATAGTTACTATGGTTAGTGAATAGTTACCGTGGTAGATTAATTAATTATTGTGGCTAGTTGAATTAATCATGGTTAGGTGGAATAGTTACCATGGTTAATTGCCTGTTTTGTTGTGCCCGATAATTATTGGTGTTTGATCGTGGATTGGACTGAGTGTTGATTGCGCTTAATTGCTGAATGATCACACTAGTGCTGAGATGCTATGTTAAATTGAAATTGAATATTCGCGTGACCAATTGTGGTTTTGAACATGAAAATGGCCACAGGCCGGGTTTTGATCATGATGTGAATGTGATTGCATTGGGAATGAGAATCGGCTTGAGTGCCTGTGATGAATGTGGGGTCACACGATGGCTTTGATTGTGTCACCCTAACGTAACTGGGGACACAAGCGATACCCTTGTTGGCATGGGTCGCTGCATAATAAATCTGTGTGCCGGAAACGTACCGTCCGGGATTTCACGGCTTATTGGTTGCCTGTCAGTTCGTGCCGACGACGGATAGTCCGGATTACCACGGTTGATTAGATGCCGATCGCAACTTGTGTTGGTCCGTAGTCCCTCTTGAAATTATTCCCGGTATGCTCGCCTTAGGGAATTTGAGGGAGCTATCGGATGTCATCGTTGTAACGTAGTAGGACGACGCCCGATTAATCCGGAAGAGTACTAGCAGTGAGGCTGTATTGTGGCGAGAGTGGGGTATCTCTTGGCCGTGATGACCGGAACGTGCTTGTTGCATTGTGCATGATCTTTGGCTGAGTGTTCTAGCTGAGTGGCTGATTTGTTGTTTATTCATTGCCATGATTTATCTATCGTATGGCTCAAGACGAGGTACATTGCATGTGGTTGTCTTTCGGATGTTGGGATTAGTTCGCAAGAATTTGGGTGAATCGACGTCCTAATCGGACATAGGCGTTGACTCGTTGAGATTCATATCTCATGTGATTTGGCTAGTCGTCTTTCAGGTCCTCGTAATGGCAGTGCGTCACGTTAGGTTTAGCGTTCCTGTCGACCAAACAACGGTACTTCATTATCGTCATGTCGCCAATTCTGACGACGTTTGGGAACAGCACATGATGACCGTCTAGGTCGATGAGGGGTTGCCACACTATGTGGCACACCTTTTTAAGGCCTGGTTCGTTCGTCAGGGTGGTGTTCTCATAGGACCGATTCGAGGGTTTGATGTACCCTTGAGTGCGAGGCCAGTCGTTCAGACGTGGGACACGATGGATTTTAATATGTCGGATGGGGAGGTCGAAGACCCTAGTCCGAGTTCTGGTGATGACCCAGATTCGCCGCCTAGATATCAAGGTTGACCCGGTGTTGTTGTCCCGGGGTGTGGTTGAGCTGTGGAGGAGCTTTTTGGAGGCCGCCTTGTTGATAGCTGGTAGTGTAGCAGTAGTGTATCGGCTGTAGTACGCCCCTGATCTGACCTGGTATCTTTTTGGTGGGTCTTAGGGATCGGTCCGAAGACGGACTTGTGTAATAGATGTTTTCTTGTGAACTAATCAGGCTTATAAATAAAATATTGTTGTTGCTTGTTGTAACTCCTGCTTACCTATCCCTATTGATTTCTTGTCTAGGGTCGTTGTTGCTTCCGCGTGTGCATAATTATAAGATAAAAGAAATGGGTCGATGATGTGCCTGGGATATCATCCTTTGACTTGATGCCCGGGATTCGGGGTGTGACACCCTAACTATATGACATGCATAATTGACGTGGCAAAAATGGCAAATGTGAATGACATGACAAGCGTGCAATTTGAAACATATGATATGCATGCATGATTTTTTTTTTTGTATTTTCCATTAAATTTTGAAATTAATAAGTGATGACATAAGAGGTTATCTTAAATGAACTTATCTAATCCTACATGGGAAATAATATAAATTAAGTCCTATATTTTTTTTTTAGGAAAAGATTTTATTATAGAACTATCCTTCCTATCCAGATTCTATCCTAAAAAAATAAAATCCTAATCTGCATGGATATGCAATGCAATTTTATTTTATTTTTTGTTTTTTTAGAAAGAAGATGCTTAATATAAGATGAGAATCGAAACCAATTTGATCCACAGCAACGTATTCATCGAGATTTCAGGCAAAAGATTATGATATACGAAAAAATAATCCATCGTCTCGCGGATATCATAATCTTGACAAAATATATGACCACGATAAATTCAAATATAATTAGAAAAATGACCCGTCATCTCATGGCTCAAATTAATAATTAATCTAAATTTTATGCGGTAACTCTTAATCGGATAATGCCTAGAATCACATCAGATCAAATCAGTCCGAATCAGAAAAAAAAAAAAATGGGATTTAGAATTTGATCGAATAATCACCTAATTCTTAACAATTTGATTTCCGATTTGGACTAACAGACAACAATTGCAGATGATCCAGACTACCAACGATGCTCCTGGTCATGATGGTGGACAGCGGAGGAATACACAGCAGGTCTTTTGGCGTGATGGCTCAACAAAAGGGAATCTGGAACGTCGAGGAAATCTGCAAAATAAAGAATTCTCCAAACTGCGGAAAGGTGGAAAAAATCCACAGGAAATTAGCAACGTGAGTAATTCCTAAGGGAGGTCGCAGCAAGTTGTTGTCGTAGTGTGGCCTCGTTGTCACGGACAGGAATTAGAAACAGCGCAGGAAAATCGGAGCAAAACTGGAGGCGTCACAGCAAAACGGAGAAGCCAACAACTCCGTTGTTGGGTCGCTATCAAAGATCACGATCGTGCGGGAGCAGACGTCACTGACTGGAGCTTCGCCTGGCCGTCAGTGAAGGGCTCAGCGATGCTAACACGAGTCGCAAAAGCTCGCGGTAAAGGAAAGACAGCAACACGAGTTCTAGCTTGGAGACTCGCTAGTGCAGGCAGAATGTTGGAACGCGAGGAAACTTGCAATCGTGCAAGCGTCTCCTCTGGAGAAATCTCAGGGATCTCAGGAAAGTGGATGAAGAAACGACTACTTTTCCTCTTCTTCTTTTTTTTTTTAAATCTGTCTCTCCCTGTATGGTTGTGTACTTTTCACGATTTTTCTCTCAGTCCCCCCTCACGTTTACTTTCTCTCCGTACGTGCTCCAAAATCACAAATCTGTCTTCTTCCCTTTTCTTTTTGGCGTGAGCAAAGTCTACGTTTTATAGTAGATATCACTCACGCTTCCTTGGCAAGTCTGGATGCATGGAGTCAATTGCTGAATTATAGGCCTGAATTGTCATCGAGAATTGACCGTGAGGTGTATGAAAGCTTCCTTTTGTGTGGGTCTACATGAATATCCCCTTTCTCAATGACCAGATACTCTTTCTTTTTCTTGAAAAAGAATTCCCGAAGTGAAAGAAATTATCTCTTGATTTGCGAGATTCCACTGGTTCTAGCAAGCTCGAGCTTGCCTAGCAAGTCTCGGCCTCAAGCTCACCTGATGATGCCAAGATTCGTTGTGTCCTAGCGAAATACAAAAATACAAAAATACAAAATACAAAATACAAAATACAAAAATACAAAAATACAAATGAGAAGCAAACACTAGAAAACATTTGTACTCACATATCACCAAATAAAGGAAAACAAACCGTTTTCCTAGAAAATCCCCAGAAATCTTTTTCCTTTTTCATGGAGTTTTCCGTGAGACAAACGCACCCTTAATTTCACGTGCAAAAGTTGATTCTTTGCCCTCTTTGACCTCTTAATAAGATATTGATATAGGTGTAAACTAACTCTAATTTGAATCAAGAGTGTATCAAGAATAAGGAAATCTTCCTATATGACCGTAAATTTGATAATATGAAGCTTCATCTCTTCTAATTTTGATCAAGAAAAATCAATTTGCCTATTTTAGCAGGCCCATATGCAAGGCACGTGTAATTTTCGGCCACTATAGGATTTAGAACTAAGATTCTCAGATACTATGGTCTTCTCTACTTTGAAACACCCCTTCAACCATGAAGAAAGATCGAGTCTCTTTTCTCGTCCATCTTGGGATATTTCACTCTGAATTCTTATTTGACCACTTCAAAGTAGAGTGTAGGACTTCGGGGTGAATGAAAACCATTCTGTTCTAGAAATGTAGGACTTAGCGGGTGAATGAAAACCATTCTGTTCTAGAAATGTAGGACTTAGCGGGTGAATGAAAACCATTCTGTTCCAGAAATAGATTTCTGGAGCAGAAATAGATTTTTCTATTTCTAGTTCTGGATGAGTTTTTGGGCCAAAAAATGTATTTGATAACGACATAAATTTCTGATCTTGGAACAGAAATTCGTTTGACAATAGAAGTAGACGGCGGCGGCTGGCTGGCGACCGGCGGCTTGGAACAAAAATTCTATTTCTATTTCTCCCTGAAACTAAAATTTTTTGTTTCTCAAAGTAGTTCTAAATCTATTTCTGGAACAACTTTTTGTTCCAGAAATAGAAAAATATAATTACGTTACCAAACGAGTTTCTGATCCAAACATGTTAACGGGTTTGGAACAGAAATTCTATTTCTGGATGGTTTTCATGCACCCCTTAGTTGCGTTCAATAGGATGATGGATAATTCAAACGTGTAGTTGACCTAGTATGGCTAATGCCCTCCCTGGTAAGATATAAATCTCTTGTTTGAAAATGATATAGGGGAGTACAGAGGATGGTCCATTGTCTATGCCTAGATCATGGGAATGACCATATAAGAATTAACTTCATTATCATTCAGTCACGTCTGGTGGAAATCTATTTAAACTCGTTCGTTAAAGATGCATGGAACCGATCAACGGACGCTGCCCAACGTCACTTAAAATGATATTGCAACAAGATAAATGTTATTCGCATACGTTACGTATGTATCGGCACTAATATATAGGACAAAACCCACAAAAAAATTCCGAACTATACCTATTGAGACACATTTACCTTAATTTTATAAGTGACACCAAAAATTTCAAACTTGTACCTGTGCGATATATTTACCATTCATCAAAGTTCTGTCAATGAGGACCGTTGAAAATTTGCCTACATGAACGGCGATAAGCAAACTGTATTAACAGGTCGCCCACGTGGCTTAAGTGAAATAAAAACCAAGTTGTTTTAACTGAAAAATCATGTGACGGAACTTTGATGAAGGGTAAATATGTCGCGTAAGTACAAATTTGGGATTTTTCATGTCACAAGAAATAGTTTAGGGTAAATGAGTAACAGTAGGCATAGTTTGAGGTTGTTTTATGTCAACAAAAAGAAAACGTTCACGGTAAATGTGTAACAATGGGTATAGATGGAGATTTTTTTGTCCCTAATATATATTGTCAACCCTAGCTTTGAAGTTATGCAAATAGCGCGATTCTATTGTTTTGAGATTGATTTTTTCTCTATACTAATAACTACTTGAAAAAGTTACCGTTTACAGAAAGAATTACCGATCACCTGATTTGTTGATAACTTACTGTTAACATACCAATACTTCTATGAAATTACTAACATCTTTTTCACTTTGTAAATTAATAACTTTTCTTATTGTTTTCTATTTGTCTTTCTCACCAATGCAAATAAAAGTTTACGAATAGTAAGAAAAGTTGACAAATTGAGAATATGGAATTATAAATGTCAGTAGGTAACTCAAATTAGAGTTGGCAGCTCAATACTATGATAGATTTATGAGAGAAAAGCTTGTGAGTCATTGTAATATAGGTTAGTAATATTTAGAAGGAATTAGTAAATATAAAGGTAAATAAAGGTAAATAAAATTACTAACTCGATAGAAAAGTTGATAAATTGAAAAATAATCAACTATATGTTAATAAGTAAGTCGAATAATAATTGATAATCCAAAATTAGATTGTCATTTAATATGGGAAACGTTGGCAAATCACTCTACTTTGAGTTATGCAAATTGAAGCTGGTACATTAGCATAAAAATTGTTGATTTGAAGTCTATAAAAAATTGGTAATTTCTTAAAAGCGTTAGTAATTAAGGCTCTGTTTATTTCGTGAAAATGAGTAATTTTGGAAAGTACTTTCCTAAAAATGATCACATGTATCGGTTAAAATAATTAGTAAATGAAAACTATTTTCAGTATTGATAACAATTTGTGTCTAAACATTTGTGTAAACGATGAAAAAAATTTCTGTTCATTTATTTTTGTTAGTGATATAAGCGATCAATTTTTGAAAAATGTCTTCCAAATCACTCATTTTCCGTGAAATAAACAGAACCTTAGTTACCAATAAGTTACATGTAAAAAAGTCAGCGAGTTTTTTTGTTTTTGTTTTGTTAATACCACGAAAAACCACAAAGTGGTAAACATTTGACAAATTTACCTCAAAATCTTTTTTTTACCATAAAAAATCCTAAACTGGTGCACTTGTGAGGAATTTATCATAAACTAATTTTTGGACCACCAAAAATCCCAAACTGGTTCACCTGTGATAAATTTACCCTCCATTAATTTTCGTTAAATTGGGTTAATACCACAAAAAATTTCAAATTGGTACACCCATGACAAACAGATGATAGAACCCTAAACTGGATGTCATCGAACTTATCAATTTGATGGTAAAATTTAATAGAAACTAATGGAGGATAAATTTATCACAGGTATACTAGTTGGAAGTTTTTTGCGATAAAAAAAATAGTTTCGGGTAAATTTGTCACATGTGTACCAGTTTGGATTTTTCGTGGTATTAACCCTTTTTATAGTAAACAGCTTTCTGAGATACCAACACTTATAGAATACTACTAGCACGAAAATAAATAATAATAAAAACTGTGACATCTTCAAATTCGACCCTATTCTGGATGTAATGAAATGTTGATTTTAATCGATTCGCTGTTAGTAATTCTCGCTCTGAATTGATCACTCATGAGAGGCTAACAGAAGGGGAAAGGCTATTAAGGAATTAAGTACGCACGACCTGAGAACTCAACCACGGATTGATAATTCGACCATAAGGATTGACGAGGGACGATTGTGAGCCAGTATGGACCGATCAAGGAACAGTTATAGAATGTTTCGTCAATAGTATGCAATCGGATCGCGGGTGATTCCGCTTGACCATTGTATGGATTGCGAATGATTCTAAATTAATTTCTAATGATCGCGTACATTGGAACTAGTGATTGATCCCTCGCAATTACATGACAACCGAGGTCGTCCATGGTTCGAGAAAGCTTAGACGTGGATTGATGTTGAATCAACCACGGGTCGAATGCGCGTAACTCCTAAAAGCCGCCCGTTAGTTTGAGATATTCTAAAGTTGCAATCGATTGATCTTGATCATGAATTAGAATCCGAATTTGGGTATCGAATCTTTGAGGATCTTAAGACTAAAATATTGGACATCGCCTTATCGAACGACCTATTTATCGGTTTGCTCGAGACTCTCGGAAAAGGATTATCGGACCGAGATTCGAAGCCCGTGAGGACGTCGGGCCGGGCGAAGGCCCATTGGGCCTCAAGCCCATTAGTGTTTGGCCAAGTGGGCCCAAGACCAATCCAAATGGGCCCAAGTAAGCCCATCTTTAACCTTTGAGCCCATTCAAGCCCATTTCTATTCTTCAAGCCCAAGTTAGATATTTATGGACCCATACAAATACTAGCCCATATACGCGTATCGTATTTTTATACTATGTATATATATGCGTATAATACTTTATACTATACTTTGAGAAATTACCAAAATGCCCTTGGTGAGAAATTACCATTTTACCCTTCTTGCATTTATGGATGTGAGACAAAAAGCCATCATGGAAGAAGACTTTTGAGGCTTTGTAATCATGAAGAAGAGGAGATAAGATGTGCTCTTGCTTTTACTAAAATCTCAAGAAGCAAATAGCTCATTTGGATCTCTCTCTTTCTCTCTTCTCTCTCTTTCTCACGTGAACTCTCTCTCCCTCCCTCTCTCACGTTTTTCCTCTTGGCCAGCCCTCAACCAACACCATTTTAGCTCTTTAGAGGTTGTTTTATGGGTTAGAATCGTCACCAAGCACCACCGTGACCTCCCGTTGCCGTACGCTACTCATTTGAGCCGTTTTCGCCGCCGAACCGAGCCCAACGGCGCCAAAACAGCCCCTGCCGGTTCTGTGCAGCTGCTGTCCAGCCGTTCATCGTCGTCTCGTGTTGTTGTTAAGGCAAGCCACGCGTAGCCCTCGCCGCCGCCGACGCGCCCGTGTCTTCGGTTTCGCTAACGGGTGAGTTTTCACCCTAATCCCTCAATTAGTAGGCTAAAATTGATTAGGATGTGTTTAGATTAGATTAATTATGTTTAGTGCTAATTAAGTAAGGATTAGTTGATAAGCTATCATGATTTTGCGATAAGCTATCTTGTGTATGCGATAAGCTATCATGGCTTTTGCGATAAGCTATCATGATTTGGGCGATAAACTATCGAGGTTTGAACGATAGGCTATTGAGGTTTGGACGATAAGCTATCGTGGTTTGAACGATAAGCTATCGAGGTTTGGACGATAAGCTATCGTGGTTTGAACGATGAGCTATCGAGGTTTGGACGATAAGCTATCGTGGTTTGAAGTGATAAGTTATCACTAATAGATGATAAGCTATCGCTATATAGGCGATAAGCTATCGGTTTATTATATATTTAATATTTTCTTATTAAATAATTAGATTTTTGGAAATTAAATATTAATGCTTTATTAATATTTTCGGGTAGTCCTAATATTAATTCGTGTAAGTTTATGCTCGAATTTATTATGCCGATATTGAGAATTTCTGTATTAATTGAATTGCATAGCTAATTAAATTGAATGGCTATTTTCGATAAATGAATGGTGCATGTGATTCAGTTATTGCATATTGAGCATGAGAGTTGCATTAGTGTGAGAGTTGCCCGGATAAGCCGGAAGACCCCCGTAGAGAGACGGGCGTGCCCTCGATCGGCCGTAATTGATCGAAAGGATAACTGCCCGGATAAGCCGGAAGACCCCCGTAGAAAGACGGGCGTGCCCTCGATCGGCCGTAATTGATCGAATAAGTAATACCTGGTTAAGCCAGAAGACCCCCGTACAGGAACGGGTGTGCCCTCGATCGGCCGTAATTGATCGAACGAATAATGCCCGGTTGAGCCGAAAGACCCCCGTGTGAGTACGGGCGTGCCCTCGATCAGCCGTAATTGATCGAATGAATGCTTGAGAGGCCGTAATGATTGAAAGACGTCTGAGTGTACTTACTGGTGAGAAGCTGACTGGTGTTCAGTTTGTGTTGAGTACATTTTGCATATCATGGTTTAAGACGTATCGGCTATGTGCCGAGGCAAGGTTCAGTTGCCTATAATTGTATGATGATATGCTTGTGAATATCGTATGTTGTTGCATGCTTTAGGTGAGTCCGAGCTGAGTTGACCTCCTAATCGAGGCTTAGGTCGTAGACGCGCTGAGATTTTATCTCATTTGTTGTTGTTAACCATTTTTCAGGACCCTAACAACGGTGAGTACTCTGAGGTGGACGTACGAGCCAACCTCCTTTTGAGTTGCTTGGAGTAGTGTTAACCCCACCTTTGTTGTATTCGTGGTTTGCTAGGAAGCAGCCTTGTGATAGGCTTGTATGTTGTAATCTTCCTAGGGTTAACAGTAATTAAATAAAATGAGCTTGGCTGTTGATATTGGTTGTTTCTCTTTTTGACTATCCCTGTTGTTATGTTTGTCTGGGGAAGTATTTTGTTTCCGCATGCGCTTAATTAAAAGATAAAAATAATAGGTCGATGACGAGTCCTGGGGCGTCGCAACTTAACGACCGAGAAGGGATGTGGCGTGCCCGATGGGTGCTGGGCGTGACAAAAACCGTATTTTCACCACTGAACTATAGAATTGTGCGTGCGATTAAGCCTCCGTTTGTTTCGCGAAAAAACGAATGATTTGAAAAATATTTTTCTAAAAATTATAGCTTGTATATTCATAAACATGAATGAACAAAAAAAAGAAATTCATCGTCCACGAAAATGCTTAGACATAAGTTGTTATTGATAATGAAAATATTTTTCACAGACTAATTATTTCAAGAGATGCAATTAACAATTTTTAAGGAAATATTTTTTCAAATCATTCATTTTTCGCGAAACAAACGGAGCCTAATGTAAATTCAAATTTGGATTCTTATTAGGTCAGGATTGAAGTGGATTTTCCCGTTTTTTACCGTGCATTTCTAATAAGAAGACAAGCTGTTTATTTCAGTCAATCGTGTTGCCTTGTCGTAGATCATGGAATGTAAATTTAAGACCATCTTAAAGTTGACAGGCAGGAGTATGTTAGTCCAAAGACTTTCATGTCTCCCCTTTCTCTCTCCCTAGGGTTTCTCTAACCCAGCCGCCGCCTCCAACAGCAGAGTTCCCGATTGTGGGAGAGGGACTTTTCTCTCTTTCCTTCCCTCCCTCCCTCCCTTCTCCCTTCTCATCCCTGGTTCACTTCTCATCTCTGGTTGTTTCCCTACTTTTCTTTCGTAGACTTTTTGGTTGTTTTCGTAGAAGAGGTGGTCGACATTCTTGAGCTCTAAAAATTGAAGCGCGAGAGTCTCGGAAGAATCTACTCTCTCCAGATCTGCTCGCTCACTCCGGTTATTACTCCAGATTGTCGAGCGCTCCACAAGTCTTCGAGACTCCTTTGCTTTGCTGTTGTCTTCAACAGTCAGTATTTCTGAAAGTGAGTTTATGTTCAAAAGGTATCTACTTTATAATTTTTTTCTAAGTAGGACCGACACCGACAAGTGACATGCAAAACGACACGACACGACATGCCAATGCGTCATTTCTCAAAAAGTAAAGAATTCCGACACGTTGGGACACGTTGTATTTTAAATGTATATATTATATACATTTAATATCGGTGAGTTTTTTCTTCTTCTTCTATTAGGGATTCACCATTATGTTTTTTTTTTTAGTTGATTGGTTATATTAATTTTGGAGTGACTGAATATATGACTTAAGTATATATATTTTTGTTAAATCTACATTTTGAAAACCACGTTGGAAATAATTCTGTATTTTTTGTGTTCTTCTCGTCCTCCTTTTAATTCGGCTATTGGGAGGGACAACTAATTCTGCACGTATTTCTTGTCTTCCACGCTAGAAATAATGTCGTATTTTCTGTCTTCCTATCGTCCTCCTTTTTAATCGGCCATTGGGAGCGACAACTAATTCCACACGTATTTCCTGTCTTCTAGTCATCCTCCTTATACATCATCTCTTGGGAGGGATAACTAATTACGTACGCATTTCCTGTCTTACTCTATAAATAAGGGGGATCACCGGTTGATGCAAAACAATCGATCACCCCTAATACAACTTGGAAAAGAAACTTGCTAAAAAACAAGTCTCGGAATTTGGAATGGAACAAATGAGTGGCTCATCAAACATCATGGAGCAGATGGAGGATGAGGCCGTCGTTTTGCTGTTGGATATGAGAAACAGGAAGAAAATGTTGAGTATCTAGAAGCGCCGTACCAACCAATAGTAGTAAATGAAAGTAACCCCAATGATGAGATTCAAGAAGCTCCCGAAGAATTGATGGATGTAAGTTTGCTTTTCTCTCTCTTTTATAACCAGATTTTTAAATTTAATATGAGTTTCTCTTGCGTCTATACGTAACTGATTGAGTGCCAATCGACTTAGGCTCCATTTGTTTCACGGAAAATAACTTTCAGAAAAAAAAAAATTTGGATTTTCCGACGTTTGTTTCGTAGAAAATAAACTAATCAAGAAAAACATTTTCCACCAATGAAAAAGAAAAAACACCTTCAAAAGTGGAGAAAATGATTCCTCATTTTCCCTCGTCTTTCCTCTCTACACTACTTCACATTCTTTTTCTTTTTAATAATAATAATAATTGTTATCATTATTATTATTCTTTCCCTTTTTTTTCTATTTTTTCCTTCTTCCTCGATCGATCGCTGGCCATGTGGACAACCAACGATCGGCCACAAACGCGGGTCGGCGAGCTCAAGCTCGCCTGTGGCCACCGCCGGCCGATCGTGGTGGAGGAAGAAGGAAAACAAAAAGACAAAAGAAAAAACAAAAATGATTGAAAAATTCGATTATATTTTTAAATTTATAGAAATTGCTCATGTTAGCGCCAGCCGTACCACGTAAGATGGTCGGCGTCCACATTAACGATTCCCGACCAAGCGACAACACGGCAAATCAAATTAGATTTTCATTACCAAACGATGAAAAATATTTCCCCGTTCATTTTCAGATCTCAATCAAACACTGGAAAATATTGTCATTTTCTTGAAAAATGACTTCTCGAAAAATATTTTCCAAAAATATCACATTTTCCGCAAAACAAGCGGAGCTTTATTTTGCATTTATTAAAAGAAACATGCGGTGATCCTAAGGTGGACAACAATGTCCAATCGAACCTCGATCCGCAGGGAAGCCGCGCTGGAAGAATTATGCTATCTAATGTACCAGCGGCCTCCATGACCTCCATTTTGCTCAGTTATAGGGCGGGTTTGGTTCAGCTTTCCCAAAGCCCATTGGAGCCCCATAGCCCCTTGGAGAAAATGCAAGGTGTTTGGCAACCATTCTGAAGGGGCTTTGGGATGAAAGTTGGCTTTGGGAATGTTGAGCTAGGATTTTTTTCTTCCAAAACTATCCTCCCTTTTTCTTTCAAATTCCGATTCTATCCCTTATTTTTTATTTTAAAAAAAAAAGAAAAGAAAATGAAACCTTAGGCTGCCGGCGAGCCGAGCCGGCGGCCATCAGGGGTCGCGCAACCCTAGTGACGACCACTTGGGGTCGCACGGCCCAAGCGACCCTTGCCGGGGATCGCCCGACCCCTGCCGGCCGTCACTTGGGCCGCGTGAGTTTAGGCGACGGCCGTCAGGGGTCGCACGACCCCTAGCGACGACCACTTGGGGTTGCGCGGCCCAGGCGACCCTAGCCTGGGGTCGCCCGACCCCTGGCGGTCGTCGCGTGGGCCGTACGACCCAAGCGACCATCGCCGAAGGTCACCTGACCCTTGGCGGCCTCGGTCGCCGACGCCAGATCTGGCTCGCCGGCAGCCGCTGGCCTTTGCCCTAGATTTGATTTTCCTTTTTGTATTTTTAATTATATTTTATTTAAAAATAAATATTGTAAGAAAGCTCATTTACAAATTTTTCTTGCAAAATACTAGTTAGGCCAAAGCTGCTTTTCAAAGTACTTTTTACCAAACGTTATTTGCGTTTCTCCAAAGCCCCTTAGGTTAAAGGTATTTGCATTCCTCCAAAGCCCATTTGCAAAGCCGAACCAAACCCACCCATAGTGAGTCCTCTCTCTCTCCCTCTCTCCGAATCAATTTTCCATACAGTGAATCAGCCTCTTGCAACTTCATTCCGTTGCAAAAATAATAATAATTAAGTCATATTCTAGACATTGCACTTTTCTTGTCAGGTTAATTACTGATAAAAATGATAGATCTCCAAAGGTCATTTCTTTGATGCATAGGAAATGAAAAAAAGAAAAAAAATATTTCGTCGTCTGTATTTAGACATAAATTGTTGATGATAATGAAAATTACTGACTAATTATTTCGGGCAATACAAATGATTATCTTTAAGATGTTTTTTAAATCGTTCAATTTCTCGCTACCGAAATGAAACAATGATGCAGAGGTTGATATGAATTTTTTTGAATTGGGATGAGGGGTAGGGTCACTGTTTGATTGTTTAAGTAGCGGGAGTCTACAGTACGAGTGGCCCATGTGTAAGATTAGTGTTAATATAATCATCGGCCCATGATTAAGTCAATTAACTAAGCAAAAAGGTCCTTGATCCTAAAATTATCAGAGGGGAAAAGAGACGGATCCTCTAATTATGTAACTTTCTAAACATCCATCATGATCATAAAAATGTTCATAACGTTTCCTTGACCTTGATAAAACTCCCACAGTATCGAATCTGCAAAACTATAGCACTATTTATTTCGCGGAAAACAAGTGATTTAGAAAATATTTCCTAAAAAATAAACGCATGTATCTTTTGAAATAATTAGTCAATGAAAATATTACCGACAATAATTTGTGTCTAAACATTTGCATAAATGGTGAAAATATTTTTTGTTCATTCATTTTTGTCGGCAATAAAAGCAATTATTTTTTGAAAAATATTTTTCAAATCAGTCAATTTCCGCGAGCAAACAGAGCCAATAAATGGTTCAATTCGAATGTCGTGGGATCAAAAACAGAACCGAGGAGAGATAATCGCCTAGATGCAAACTAGATATAGTCCTAATCAATTTTTTTTTTTGTTGGTCTTTTCTCTTATGAAACGGATTAAAATCCTAACAACATGCCCGTGACTACCCACCTATGAACTTGGATCAGACTTGAATTAACCTAAATTGCGTAATCTAAGATGCTAATCTAATAATTGGCATGACCTATATGCTACATGCTTGATTAAACCAATTAATGATGCAATCTTTTCGCTTTTCCGCACTAATCTATATAAATTATGCAAACTATGTCCTATGTACATGCATGAAAAGCAATAAAGGTCCGATCTTGCATCAAAAAGTTCCATCTTTTTTCCATGATCACAAGCGATTGTCCACTTTCCACAACTATCTGCAAAATAGATGATCAAAATCTAATCTGAATGATCTTCTTCAAAATCTGATCTTGTGATTTTTTAGTCTCTTGATTTGTGCTCATAGTGTATTTTCTGCATTGAATGTGCCGAGAGCTATTGAAGATCTTCCTATATCTTTATGCATCCTAATCTTCTTTCGCAAGATTAACCGCCTCTTGGATTGCTCTTTGCCCCGTGGATTTGTGATTGTTCCCTATTCTTTAACTATATTCTCCTTTGGTCGATGGACCCTTCTTGACTCAGTTTTTATCATCATTTCTTAAATTTTATTTTATTTTTTGGTCGAAAAAGGATTTCATTCATTAAGCAGAATGAGCGTTATAAGGAAGGCTTTCAAGCCTAGCAAGTCTCAAATAACTGCAGAACAAAACAAATCTTAGAAATGACAAAGCACACCCTACAACTAAGAGTACACTCTCATCCCTTAAGAACAAATCTATCATCGTTAAAGATCGGTGGCCGATCACCGGTGATAAACACATGCCGAGATCTCCCACGTCATTTGCAACGACTTGCGGTGCGCGTCTAGGTTCGACGTCCCTATCACTATCGCTGAAAAGTAACAGATGAAATATCTGTAAGGAACTCCCAGATCTATATCTAGATCCAGTTCGGGATAGTGAAACTCTCGGGACTAAACCTAAGTCTAATTGGGAGGGGAGAGCGGCCTAATCTCGGAGTGGTTGTGGAGCCACGTTACGAACATCTTCCTCGATGGCTGTCAACTGGACGGATGGTTGAACTGGTCTTCACGTTCACCCAAGTTCAGCTGCAGAAATTTATTCATGCAAAAAAACTCCCAAAACAGAGCGGGAGAGAACAGAAAGCCAATCCAAGCAAAGAAAACGAAGTCTTGAAACTCTCCACAGAAGATCCCTAAAAGTCCGGTGCTTGAATCTGACCGAAAACTAGTAGAAATCTTAAAGATGGAGGTGGTAGTGAGATAAGAGAAATAGGAAAAGGGAGGAGAAGATGGAGAGGGGGGACTAGTAACATAATTTTTCAGTTTTGTCTATTGAAAACCTCGTGATCAAAGAGCTCGTTGGACATTCCATGATGAGCTTTGTGAATTGCACTGTCGTGGTCCTCCTGATCGATGAATTCATCAGGCATTTCGTCGATGGACTTTGTGGATTGTAGTATTTGTCAAATCAGGCCATTATTTTCTCTTGTATTTGGGCCCAGATTTTGGGTTTTCTATAAGGAGATTTTACCGCGACTCGACATGAACTTCTACTCACACTATCTCAGTCATTAATAGATGAATGTGCCTACTCCTTTACCGACATTATTTCTGACAAGGAGTCGCTTCTATAACAAGCTTCTCGTATAGTCGGATGCATCAATCACTAGTTCAATAAATGGCCTAGTGGGCCCAGCAGCAATAGCTAGCTAGACGATTGAGCAAAGCCACGGCTAGATCACGGCTTGAGGGTTCGCGCCAAGAAGTTCCCAAATGTCCGCGTCGAAAGAGTGCTCGTTCCAACCATTTCGTCCCTCTTCCATGGCAAGTTCCCATGGCCACGAGCTCGCGTCCGGCTGTCCTTCCGAGCCGCTTCTTGAGGTGAGGAGTCCTTCGTCGGGGCCCCTGTCGGCGAACAGGTTCTCCCACCACGCACTCTCCTTGTCCTGACGAGGCAACATTGGAGAGGGTTGTCCAGGGTTTCCACCTGGTGGAGTCCTTGGAGCCACCAGTGTGGCTTTTCCATTGAACCATGCCGAGCTCTTCGAGAAGGTCCAAGGTCGAGGCCGTATGACGTTCACTTTGGCGGCGAACTTCCCGAGCGGGATGTCTTCCTCCGGCTTGTGATGGACGACCTTTTTGGCCAAGTGAGTGTTCCAGTAGTTCTTGACGTCATTCGCAGTTCGTCCCGGAAGTCTCCCCGCAATCAGTGACCATCTGCATGAACTTGGACAGGTCATTATCCAGAATAAGAGAATTAGGGAAGAATGGCTCATTAGGTCAACATTGGTTACCATCAAAAGCGAAACGGAACACTTATTTTCAGTTAGCATACACATGAATTGGAATTTGATAATTCTGCCTAATCGAAAGATAAGCATGGACAACCAAATTGTTCTACTATTGCAAGTAGGTTTGAACTCGTGACCTCTCATCTGGAAATGTCAAGGAGTATTACTAGACCATCTCTCACCTCCAAAGCAAGTTACTAATCTATTCTTAAGAGTTCTATTAATTAGTGTTTCGAGGCACTTGTTAAACTTACATTTCTGATATAATCTTCAATATTGAAAAAAAAAAATTGATTGTACGTGTTACGAGGACAGTTAATGCATTGGAAATTGCAATATTTTCTTATTTAGTTGTTAACGAGCACCATTGGCTTATTATTAGATAAGAATAGTCAATTTTTTGTTAAAATTGTTCGTAACGTTTCATTAACTCATCGTTAAGGACCCTACATATGAAAAATTACCAAAAAAAGTCATAAACCTATGTAATGTGTCAATTCAGTTCTAAACCTTCTTTTTTATTTTATCAATTGAGTCCAAAATCTTTTGCATTTGTGCCAATTCAGTTCATCCAGCCATCTTTAACCGGCCGGCGCCGACATGGACTTTTTAAAATAATATTTGAATATCTTTTCAAAAAAAAATTTCTTTTTCTTCTTCTTCTTCCTCCAGCCGGTGGTCGAATCAACGACTGATCAGAGGCGAGGGTGAGATCGCTAGGCGAGGACGAGCCTCACCATGGTTGGGCGAGCTCGACCTTGCCCAGGGTCGGCGCTCGCCACTAAATCGGCGACCGGCTGGAGGAAGAAGGAAAAGAAAATAAAAAGAAAAAATAAAGAAAATAAAAAATAAAAATGCGAAAGATATTAAAATGCTAATAAAAATTGCCACGTCAGCGCAGGCGTACACGTCAACTCCGGTCGGCCAAAGTTGGTCAAATAGACTGAATTATCACAAATGCAAAAGGTTTATGACTCAATTGGCAAAAAAAAAAATCAAGATTGAATTGACATAATTACAATAGATTTAAGATTTTTTTGATAATTTTCCTGCCTTACATGATTTGGACACGACACTTAATAAGTTTGTTCAATTGCTTCTACATCGATCTCTTTGCCTCTCTCATCAATTGAATCTGTTGGCCAACCTTCCCTATAAAAAAAACAAGAAAGTTCTACAAGGAAAATTCAAAGACGCTAAAGTCTGGACTGGTTTGGCAAAATTGATGGCACATATTCATTTTAGACAATTATATCGTCCATTAAAAGTCTATACTTTTGCCACGAAAAAAAAAAAGTGACGGAAAATTCACCGATGGCAACACACAAGACCTTGAAACTGAATGACCCAGATTGCAGTAAGTCTTCCTCGATATGAACAACAAATCGAGAGACTCTGCATAAGCAATCCTGGGTAAAGCAATAGGCAACATTGATCAATCTCATTCTCAGTTAGAGTTTCCTCTTCACGCTGTCTTATCGGTGAATGACGATTAACCCTAAACTACTTATAACCTTTACTCTGATGGAGAATATGTACTTCTAATTTTCGTCGATGATCATCAAAATTATTGAGTAGTTAATGCCAAAACGACGGCCAATCAGCCACCCTATATTCAGCACATGACATCAACTGGTGTCCGCTTAAATTTCACGTCGGCATCACGTGATTATCATGTCCACACTTTGTCGAGGAACTATATCCGATTTCGATGACATTGTATAAATTAGACGCATATGAAAAAAGTAAGTTGCTCATAAAAGTCATCTGAACTCTATAAAAGCCTTTCGAGGGGAAAAAAAACTCTACAAATTGTAGCTTTCACCAAAAAGATCACCCTACAAAAGCTGAGTCTTTTTTTTTCCTTTTTTTGGTATATTTAGGTGACCCGACATAATAACGAGAAGCATTTTTCGGGGGCCTACCTTGGTCGTGTGGTGGACAAGAGTACGGACAAATAAATACTTGTACATTCATGTTCACAAACTTTCTTTCGTTTTCCAAATCTAGAAGGGGCTCTCTGCCCTTTGCCGACGACGCCAGTCGCCCTTGCTACCAAGATTTTTTCCTTTTTCACTTAGAGAGACATTGAAAAATAACTGTACTTTATTAATATTCTTTTAGAATAGAATTTTGATCACTAAATCTCTTAGAATACAACGAACATGTCTGATTTGAGCAAAAGAAGAAGAAACAAAAACAATGAAAGGTTGATAGAAATCATTAAATTGATTATCTATATTAAAAGTATACTTTTTCCTCTTTCATCAATGCCTTGCGAGAACTGTTTTGAAGTATTTAAATTTTAGGGCGTGTCTAAATCTTATACGTATGTATGTATGTATGGTTGTATGTATATGCCAGATTTTAAATGGATATTTAAGCAGATGGGCTTCATAGTCATGCCCTCAACAAGTTCTTCACGTCTCTTTTATATACGATACTTTCTGAACCCAGTGTGATGATCCCGCCGGCGGAACTCATGTTAGAAGACCCGAGAGAAATGGTCGAAGAGACAGATATGCTTCGTTATCGTCGACAGGTTGACGTGATGATGCACATGACATGATGCACGCGACGAGTAACAAGAACTTGGGACAGCTTTTTTCCTCACCGATTGCCAAGAAGCTTGTGAAGCCTGATGATCATGTCGATCTCGTCCTCCTGGAACGCCCCTCTCTCGATGTTGGGCTTCAGATAGTTCAACCACCTCAACCTGCAACTTTTCCTGCACCTGTTCAACCCTGCAAACACAAATCCATTGATGCAAACTCTAATTATAACAGCGAAAATAGAGCTTTCTCTCTCTCTCTCTCTCTCTCTCTCTCTCTCTCTCTCTCTCTCTGTGGGGTGATCAGTAGTATACCTCCTCTGCGAGGGACTTGGTGCCAGTTTCCTTCGCCATATCTTTCCACGCACTTCTTCAGCAACACGTCCTCTTCCTCAGTCCACGTACCTTTTCTCACTCCTATTGCTCCCTTCATTGTCTCTCCTCTCTCTCTCTCTGTCTCTCTCTCTCTCTCTCTCTCTCTCTCTCTCTCTCTCTCTCTCTCGCTCTCTCTCTCTCTCTCTCGTGTGGGGGCGCCAACACACGCTTTTTTTTGGGTGCAGAAACGATTCAGGACCAAAGGATGAGCACGTGTTGGATGAAGGTTCACTCGAAAAAGCCATATATATATAAGCAGGGGATCATAGTTTAGTGAGGCCCATCTGCCCATACGCGTATATACTATAAAGGGGAGTGAGAGCGAGTGCCGTGCATGTCTAGCGTCCACACACGACCATCTCCATCTTCTTGTGGCTCCAACGATGGCGACACTTCTCTTTGCCTCCATTTCCAGTCAGCTCACAGTCTAATTGAATCCTAGCCGTTGGATAAGGGGGTTTTATCGCCATGCGGAGTGGTCCTTCTTGCTCTTGATTAACTAATCAAGCTATATTTGTCTACGATGCTGGAGAGACTTTTTAAAACCAAACAATGACAGAGAGAGCCATACATTGAAATTTGAAACACACTAACTAGTTTGCGTCTACTCTACAGGCACTAATTCAATTTAAACCTTCTAAGCTAAAAAGACTTCGACGAGCGAGATGCCCCGCTGCTCCTGGCGTAGTGCTGGCCGGAGTCGTTCTTCTAGTTCCCTCAATTTGCGACGGCTTGCTTCCATTCAAGCTTCAATAGCAGCCGGGTTCACGGAGTAGAGATGCCTGAAGAAACCATTTAACATTCTTCGAATAGACCTAGGTCATGCAAGGAACCAGAAAAGTTGTGGATCTCTGGGTGGCTTCTACTTTTGTGGGTTGCACTGTGAGTAGGAGGGGACCGTCGCATGACAAGGTGGTTTGAGTGACAAGTACGGCCAGGTGCATTGGGACGGCAGGAGAAGTAGAAAGACGGAATGGTCGAATAACTTGGTTAGTGACGTAGGTCAGAGGTGGCATGTCGAGAGATGATGTGCAGACCAAGTTTGTTCCTCTAAGGAAGTCCTACCAAAGATTGGGCTCAGTAGATGTCTGTGGTGGCTAAGCGGCCCTTTTGGGTGCGCCGGGAGAGTGGCCATATTGAGCGATAATATCGAGCGGCGAATCAAGACTGCAAAATCAAGTTAAGATGGAGATTGTTGAGTATTTCTTTAGTTTTTGGCATGCTCAGAGAATTGGCTATGCCCGAGATGGAGTTTGGCGAGCTATATTGGGAGAGTCCACGCTAAATCTTTGGCTTAGTAATCTATTAGCTTTTCTTTCTAGTGGTTCACCTCTAGGAAGGTCGCGACAAAACTAACAGCCACCAACAAGGCTGGATTTCACTAGTTGCTTTTTGAGTCGTTACAGTTGTAACTTGCGTTGCTTCTACTCAAAGCTGGTAACTCACACGTACTATTACACACTATACACTTCTCAAATGGATAACTTCTCAGTAAGCGAATTTGAATAAGCAATATGTTCTTGAGATTTTCACAGCTCGTCTCTATCGTCTTTGGCTTGCATTGATCCCTTTCTATAGTTGTGGATCATCAAGTTGACCATTGAATAATCTTCGAGATAATCAATTTATCTGTTGTAGATAACAATCAAATCACTAGAGCTCCGTTCGTCCATACAATTAGATCTTCCAACGATCTTATTTGTTCCAATAATAGAGACTCAAAGTAACGGCCGTCAAATTCCTTTAAATACGTGATAACTGTCTAATGAATATACGGGTCTTCATTTATTATCCACCATCACTAATAACGACCTTCTTGGCTTGTTATGTGCGGTAGCTTCTATCAACATTTTGCGATTCTATCTATCATTTTGGCCGACAATATTCCATCACGTATCCCTAGTTTATCTTAACGACTGAGACGAAATGCGAAATCGAGCTTTTAGATTATAGTCTCGCGACCTACTTACATCCAAAGAGTTTGTCTAAGTTCAGTTAAGGTTTGTAATTCTTTGATAAGCAGTACTAATCAGTGGGGAGACAGACACATCCATGAGTGATCTTGGAATAGTCAATTATTTCTCGAAGTGGGCTGTTCGAATCTATCACGCAACTAATCACGTTGCATGAACTTTCATGCATGTGCTTTGACTCTAGCAAAAGGACGACCACGGTGACGTGTCTCGTTTTACACAGCATGCATTTATGCAAGCCGTGACTTGTTGGACAAGTGTTCGTCCTTTAGGACCTCTGACGAACACTTGTGCGACAATTATTGGTAGCTGAAACTTCACAGGGAGAAGTTTCTAGCATTTATGCTACAGTACGATGATTTTGACCCCAACATCGTGGGATTAAACCACGATGCTTCGTTTCCCTCCATTCGTTTGCATGGAAGAAGAAAATTTCCAAGAAGAGGAGGTCCAGCGAAAGATAAAGAATCGAATACTTTCCACAAATGAAAAAGTAAATGATTGTAGATCCTACAGTCGATCCTCCATGGACTGCTAAAATCTAAAAGCTGCTTTTTTCGCTTTTCGATGATGAGACAACCCAGTTGGTTCGTGCTCGGATACAAAATGATAGAGATCCATACCACTTGTTAGGATGTTATGGGATAAGATCACTTGGGAGCAACCGTTGCCAATGGCCAACCAGCTATGAGGGCCACTTCTAACAAAAGGAACATTAGATAGATTCATGGAATATGCTTACTTGACAGTTTTTTTTTTCTTATTGCAAGATTGACAGCATATTGTGAGCCACAAAAATAGATAATAAATAATTAAAAATTATTGTGGGGTTCACTTCTTCAAGAATTTGTGGCCCACAACATACTGATATTCTCACCGTTATCAAAAAACTGTTATGTTAGGAAAGTCCTAGGTTCATTATATCAACAATGATGGTGTGAAAAATACGTAGTAACTTGTGTCCTTTTAAAAGTAAGTACATCCATGACTAAATCAATCTTAGTATATCAAAAGGGGAAAATTACCAAAAAAATCCTAAACATATTACATTTTTGCCAATTCAGTCATAAACCATTCATTTTTTCCAATTGAGTCCTAAACCTTTTACATTTATGCGAATTCAGTCCATCCGGCCAACTTTGGCCGGCCGGGAATGATGTGGCGTTGTCGGCGCTGACGTGGCAATTTTAATTTTTCTTTTCTTTTCTTTTTCCTTTCTTTCTTTTTTATTTGCCATCTTCTTCCTCCAACCGATCACCGGCCATCCCATCCACCGACGAGAGTGAGGCTCGACCTCACCAGATTTGGGCGATGTTCACCCTCACCGATGGCCAGTGATCGGCTGGAGGAAGAAGATGGAAAAGAGAGAGAAAGAGAGAGAAAAGAAAAAAGAAGGAAAAAATTAAAAAAAATCGAAAAATATCCAAATATTATTAAAAATTGTCCACGTCAGCGTCGATTGAGCCATGCCAGCAATTTTCTGCCAGATGGAGTGAATTGGCACAAATACAAAAAGGTTTAGGACTGAATTGGCCAAAAAAAAGTTTATGACTGAATTGTCACAATTACAACAGGTTTAGGATTTTTTTTTTTTTTTTTTTTTTTGTAATTCTCCTTTTCAAAAGTTATTCTGTCTTTTTCTTTTGATCTTCCGATTTTATTGGCTATTAGGGCTTTCTTTTTCGTACTTTGCATGCAATTTATGTCCACCCATGTCATCTATCTCATTGGCGTTCCCTCGATGTTGGATAGTTAACTTAGCCGTATTAGGGCTAAGCCAACTTCCAATCTTGTCTTTGGGGCAAAGTTATGAACCAGTCAATTTCCAACATTATATTTGGACTGTAGCACATATAGTAAACACTAGAATTGGTTTTCCAACAACTTATTCCATAATTGGATTTGACTATACCATGTCAATTCTTCTTTTCGAAGCCTATAATGAGAGCCATCATTACATAGCCCGGAAACATGCATCATAGGGGATGGATCCACTGATTTTTATGTGAGATCCGTCAAATCTAATCGCTAATGCTTTAAAAAGTAATAGTATCAACTCTGTTATTATTTAGAAATGGTCATTTATCTTAGATTCTGAGTTAAGTTAACCGTACGTGTTAGGCTAGATTTTTTCCTCTACTTTTTTGTTTAAATCTAGATCTTGTGGCATACGCATTTAGATTTTTTCCTTAGCCCGAAACACCACCTAAAGTTATCTCAATATACAAATGCCAACACGTAGATATTGCCTATAGAAAAACATAAACAAAGGGACCCTAAATAGACAGGGCTCATCTCCTATTCTTTGAAATTATATTTTCTTCAGGAATGGAAGTAGGATAGATTTGTACAATGTTAACCTTCTATTACTCCTCAAATCCATCCCAAACCCATTATCGATATTGATATCGAGAGAGAGAGAGAGAGAAGGGGGGAGATGCTGACCAGTCGAACCGAGAAGAAGAAAGAGGAGTGAGGAGAGGGAAAATCATTAGGGTTGTGTTCCTTCTTTTTTATTTTTTTTTTGTCCTTTTTTGTGGAATTTTAGTACGTGGGTGAGGGTGACTTTCAGATGATGCGTTTAAGTTTCCGAAAAAATATCCACCAAGTGGGCTTCTTATGGGAAAATGTGGTCATTTTGACAATTTATTTTCCATAAGAAGCCTCCGGGAAAATTCCCAAAAAAATCTTAATTTAGTGTGTCAATTCAGTTCTCAATCTTAAAATTTTTGTATTTGTACTAATTTAATCCATTCGGCCAACTTTGATCGGTCGGCACTAACGTGACAATTTTAATTAATATTTTAATATTTATAAAAAAAAGATTTCCTTTTTTTTCTTTTCTTCTCCTTCTCCCTCCAATCGGTCATCGGGGCTCGACCTCTCTCTCACCCTCACCCTCGCTAGCCCTCGTCTCTAGCCGGTCGCCAATTCGACGATCGGCTTGAGGGAGAAGGAGAAGAGAAAAAAGAAAAAAAGGAAAAAATAAATACAAATTTGAAAAAATATTAGAATATTATTTAAAAATTGCCATGCCAGCGCCGGCTGGCCAAAGTTGGCCAGATGGTCTAAGTTGACACAAATGCAAAATGTGTAGGATTCAATTGGCGAAATAAAAAATATTTATGACTGAATTGACACAATTACAATAAATTTAAGAATTTTTTGGTAATTTTTTCAAAGCCCACATCAAATGGACGATCGATCATTGGAACAAGGAGAACTCCATACAGGCTGATCGCGATGGAGTGCTAACACAACTCATCTATCTCAGAGTCCAAACGATAGGATCATGAATGACCACAAGCTACTAACGATAGGATCATGAATGACCACAAGCTACTCAGGGATGTTCAGTACCGATTCTTATAGTACTGTTCGGGGATTTGATAAGCTCATTTCTGTAGATGTCTATTTGCCAGGCTGTTCGCCTAAACCAAAGGCAGTTATAGATGCTATGGATGGAATCAAATATGTTAGTTTCTCCTATAAAAAAAAAGTGCTTGGGCCAATAAAATCCTCCCCAATGGAGAGATAGTTGGAGAGGAATTCATCCCCCTATTTTTTCCTTTCCATTCACTCGGATCAGTTCGGAATATCTTTGCTTTTCCACTTCGTAGCAATAGAGAACGAGAGGGATTTCAAGAATGCATACTGTAGACATGAACCACGTGTCCGTCCCTATATACACCAATGTGATGCTTTAGGAATTGATGTGCGTATATGGAAATTTGTCTAAAAAGTCCTAAACCTATTGCCCTTCGACCAATTCATTCCTAAACATTTTAATTGTGCCAATTGAGTCTTAAACCATTTGACAATTTGTCAATTTAATCCTACCTAACTATTTTGGCCAGAAATTACTTATTTGGATGTCGGCCGTCCTATGTGACATGGTCGACGCGAATGATTTTTTTTTTTTAAAATTTTAAAAGATTTTAATTTTAAGGGCCGATTAGGGGCCACCGGCCGAGGCCCCGGGACTCCTGCCGGCCACTGGGCGAGGGACATGAAGCCCCTACCGGTAGCAAGCGATGAGCGAGGGCCGCAACCCTTGCCTAGTTGCAGGCGAGGGCTCACGGCGTTCACTCAGAGTTGGGTGAGGGCCTGTAAGTCCTCGCCTAGTAGCCGGCGGGGGTCGCCAGGCCTCGACCAATGGCCGGCGGCCCCTCTGCAAGCCCTTAACAATACAAAAAGAATTTTTTTAAAATAAAATTAGAAAAATTAAAAAATTAAAATTTTTCACGTCAACGTCGGTCGTACCACATAGGACGACTAGCGTCCACGTAAGCAATTTTAGGCAAAAATTAAAAAAAATATTGAAAAGCTTTAGGACTGAATTGACCAAAGCACATTAGGTTTAGGACTTTTTAGATAATTTTTCATATATATATATATATATATATATATATATATATATATTTATTTATTTATTTATTTATTTATTTATTTATTTATTTATGACAATGCGGAAACTAAAACAAAATTAAAACTAAGAAGAAGAAAAGAATACAAAAATTTACGTGAAAACCCTTGCGGGAAAAACCACGAGGAGAGGAGAAGCGAAATCCACTATAGAATCAAGGATTACAAAAGGCGGTTCAAATATGTTTCTTCACATAATAGTTTGAGAAAGAGCAATTTTATACTACTGTTCTCAAACCCTATTGTTGGCCCAAGCCCATAATTAATTCAAGACATATCAACAAATCTCCACCTTGTCTTGAATTCCTCAAGTAGACATAAGTAATAAACAATCTTCTCCTCCCATCAGAGTAAAAATCAGTTGTAACAAACATTAACCAAATCCAAGCAATGCTTGAATTTAGCAATAGGCAAAGACTTCGTCAACATATCAGCTGAATTGTTTTCTGTACCAATCTTCAAGACCTTAATATAGCCATCAACAAGAATGTCTAGAATATAATGATACCGCACATCAATGTGCTTTGTCCTCTCATGATATATCTGATCTTTAGTAAAATGTAAAGCACTCTGGCTATCATAATGGACAACAGTCACATTATAATCCACAATGAGCTCTCCAAATAAGCCTCTTAACTATATAGCCTCTTTAACTGCCTCTGTAATAGCCATGTATTCTGCCTCTATAGTAAAGAAGCTTTCCAACTGACTGCACAACCTTCAATAGTAAAGATGTACCCAGTCAAAGACCTCCTTTTATCAAGGTCACCAGCATAATTAGAATCAACATATCTTGTAAGAGTATTACCAGTTTTCCCAAACTCTAAACCATAATCTGAAGTACCCTTCAAATATCTCAAAATCCACTTCACTGCTTGCTAATGAACTTTTCCTAGGCATGATAAATTGATGTAGAGAGCATTAGTAGTGCGTTTTTGGACCAATTGAATAGGCAGAAATCCCAACGAAAGTCGAAGGGAGGATGATGCACCTAGGACCGGCGGACTCGAAAATTGATGACTTTGGAACTCAAATTCAGTCGGTTGAAGCGAAACGGCCTCCTGATCAAATCTCACTGCCTTTGGCTATGACTAAAGATGAATTTTGGCGATTCGGGGTCGTTTAGTTGGATTTTTCAATTTTTCTTTATTTTTATTTTATTTTTGGCCTTTATTTTACTACTAGTGGCAATTTTATAATTTTGGGTTTGCTGTTTAGAGTTCTAGTATGGTTAGGGTTAACACCTCATATAAACGGTGTTTATTCATGTTTGAAAAAGACAGAATATTTGATATTGAATTTTGAGAATTCCTAGTACGTTTTTTGCGTGTTATCGTTTGCGCTGCGTCATAAATATCTACTTATCACACTAACAGCATGTGAAATATTCGGTCGAGTGCAAACCATAGCATACATAAGACTACCAACTGCACTAGAGTATGGAATATGTGACATATATTTTATTTCCTCATTTGTATGTGAACATAAACCAGCTAATAATCTAAAGTGAGCAGCAAGAGGAGTACTTACTGGTTTGGCATCTTTCATGCCAAAACAATCTAACACCTTCTCAATGTAGCTTTTCTGGGAAAGATACAATTTCCCCCTTTTTCGATCTCGCCGAATTTCCATGCCTATGATTTTCTTTGCTGCACCTAAATCCTTCATATCAAATTCAACGCTTAACTGTGCCTTCAAATTCTGTATATCATATTTATCTTTTGCTGCAATCAACATGTCATTAACGTATAATAGCAGATAAATATAAGGGCCATTTGGAAGTTTGCACAGATATACACAATTGTCATATTTGCTTCTACAATAGCCAAGTTGCACCATAAACGAATCAAACCTTTTATACCACTGTCTAGGTGATTGCTTCAAGCCATAGATAGTCTTTTTCAATAAATAAACATGATCTTCCGTACCTTCAAACTGAAAACCATCTGGTTGACCCATATAGATTTTCTCTTCAAGTTCACCATGCAAGAAAGCTGTTTTCACATCGAGTTGTTCCAACTCTAAATCATGCATAGCAACTAACGCAAGAAAAACCCGAATAGAGCTATGTTTAACGATGGGTGAAAACACATCATTAAAATCAACTCCCTCAATCTGACTATAGCCCTTAGCAACTAGAAGTGCTTTAAATCCGATGTCTTCAACTCTAGGAATACCTTCCTTTCTTTTGAAAACCTACTTGCAGCCCACAATTTTCTTTTCTTTGGTGGTTTGACAAGCTCCCAAGTTTGATTCTTTTCAAGAGATTCCATCTCTTCATTCATAGCAATTAACCACTTTGCTGAATCTTTTAAAGAAACAGCTTCCTTGTACATTTTAGGCTCATTATACTCAATTGACTCTATAGCTAAAAGAGCATAAGCAACAAAATCTGAGTACTTCTGCGGAGGCTTCACTGTCCTTCTTGGTCTATCTTTGGCAATAGAATAATGTTCCTTTTCAGGTTCTTCAATCTCAATATTATTAGTAGACGGCTGAACTGGTTGCAAAGAAGTTACTTCAAGCTCCACCTTTTTCGCTGCACTTTTAGAATTTTCTTGACAAGGAACAGACGATTCCTTGATAGAACGAAGCATAGTAGACTCATCAAAAGTAACATATCTACTAATGATAATCTTAGATGAATCAAAACACCAAAGTCTATAACCTTTTACACCAGAAGCATAACTAAGAAAGATGCATTTTTTCACTCTAGGCTCTAATTTTCCTTTACTAACATGTGCATATAGTGGACATCCAAATATTCGAAGAAAAGAATAATCGACAGGATTACCTGACCATACCTCCTCGGGTGTTTTGCACTCAATAGATGTGCAAGGAGAACGATTTATCAACCAACAAGCTGTATTGACTGCTTCTGCCCAAAACTCTTTGCCCAAACCAGTGTTAGACAACATGCACCTAGTCCTTTTTAATAAAATTCTGTTCATGCGTTCTGCAATACCATTCTGATGTGATGTATTCACTGTAGTATGATGCCTCACAATGCCTTCACTTTTACAGAACTCATTAAACTCGCCTCCACAAAATTCTAGCCCATTATCTGTTCTCAGCCTCTTGATTTTCTTATCGGTCTGCTTTTCGATCAATGTTTTCCATTGCTTAAATGTAACAAAAACATCACTTTTTTGCTTTAGAAAAAATACCCAAACTTTTCTTAAAAAATCATTAATAAAAGTGAGTATATACCTGGAACCAAGGCCTTTGGAAGGAACTTTAGCAGGCCCCCAAAGATCAGAATGAATATAATCCAAAGTGCCCTTTGTTGTGTGAATTTCTGTTTTGAAACTGACTCTTTTATGTTTCCCAAAAACACAATGCTCATAGAAATCCAATTTTTCAATTTTCTGACCACACAAAAGACCTCTTTTACTAAGCTCCTACATCCCTCTAATACTCATATGGCCTAATCGCATATGCCATAATTTAGTGTTGTCTGGTTATGTCAAAATAGATGAAACTGCAACTGAACCAGTAACTGTATTGCCTTACAGCTGATACAAAGTGCCAGTTTTTAGCCCTTTCATTAACAAAAGTGAACCTCTCATAATTTTCATAACTCCACCTTTAGCAGTAAATCTACAACCATTAGCATCAAGTGTACTCAAAGAGATGAGGTTCTTCTTCAAATCAGGAACATATCTAACATTATCTAAGGTTCTGATCATGCCATCGTGCATCTTAATATTAACAGCCCCAATCCCAACTACTTTGCATTTAGCATTATTGCCCATTAAAATAACTCCACCATTATATTCTTTGTACGTAGAGAACCAATCACGATTAGGACACATGTGTTACGAACAGCCTGAATCAAGAATCCAACTATCACAGAATTTATCTTTATCGTCTGCAACCAATAGCCAATCTTCGTTTTCTTCTTTAGCAACATTAGCTTGAGCGGGATTTTCGTTTCCTTGATTCCGTTTGTTCTGGTAGTTGCGATTGTTGTGACGATTGACATTCCCTTGATTTTGGTGATTCAGATTATTTTCTCTTTACTGCTCTGCCTTTAGTTTCAGATAATTTATCTTAATATGCCCTAAAGACTTACAATAGTTGCAAATCATATCTCTGTGCTTTGATTTTGACATGCTCCTGCTACAATTGCTTCTCTCAACAGACCTTCCCCAAGCAACTAAACCAGCCCCATGATTATTACTACCTTCAAAAGTCAATTCTGTATCAAGTTTTTGCTTATTTAGCAGACTAGTCTTGACATCTTCAACATCAATAGTTTCTCTACTAACAATCATGGTCTCTCTAAAATTCTTATAAGAGGGGGGTAGTGAAACTAACAGCAAAAGAGCTTGATCCTTATCTTCAACCTTAACATCAATACTTCTTAATTCAGAGATAATAGCATTGAACTCGGAAATATGAGATTTAAGAGAAGCACCTTCATCCATACGAAAAATGAAGAGTCATTGCTTGAGCCTCAATCGATTAGTGAGAGATTTTGTCAGAAAAATACTCTCCAATTTCATCCATAAATCGGCAGCTGTTTTCTGATCTAGTACCTCCTGCAAAACTTCATTCGTGAGGCACAACTAAATAGTGGACAAAAAATTTTCATCCAATTCTTCCCACGTTTCATCTAACGTGATTTCCGGTTTCTTCCCTTTACTAAACAGAGTTTTCTTCAAACCCTGCTGCGTAAGAACAGCTAACATACGAACCTGCCATAGGTTGAAACTGCAGCTCCCATCAAACTTCTCAATATCAAATTTCGTTGTTGAACTTGAAGCCATAACTCGAAGATCGAAAAACCCTAGGGCTCTGATACCAGATTGTTATGACAATGCAGAAACTAAAACAAAATTAAAACTGAGAAGAAGAAAAGAACACAAAGATTTACGTGGAAACCCTTGCGGGAAAAACCACGGGGAGAGGAGAAGCGAAATCCACTATAGAATCAAGGATTACAAAAGGCGGCCCAAATATGCTTCTTCACATAATAGTTTGAGAAATAGCAATATTTATACTACTGTCCTCAAACCATAACGTTGGCCCAAGCCCATAATTAATTCAAGACATATCAACAATATGTGTGTGTGTTGTCAACAAGATTGTTTAGGCATATGTTGTTAATAATGACATCACTTTTTGTTAACTTGTTTTTCTAATCGATGTAAAAGATTAAAGTTAACAAAAATTATTTCTAGGACGTTGAGTTCTCGCTAATCAAAAATATCCAAAAAATGTTGAACAATTACTTCTACGAGCTCGTCAACAACATGGATATTTTAATCATTAAATGAAAAGGATGCCCACATTTCTAGCAAAATTTGACGGTCGAGAATGACGCCGGACCCCAAGAAACCGATTGCACTATCGTTGCTGGAGCGACGCTACAATCATTACCACGGTGTCCCCGCAATTAAAAGAAATGTTTCTCAACCACCCTACCTATCAATCATACGAGACCTCACCTCAATTTCTTTTTTTGATTCATCCGTCCACTCTTCCCTTTTGAGAAAGTATTCTTGTACTTAATAAGTACCTAGAAAGCAGCATGAGGCTGAACCTTAGATAAGGTCATTTGTGACTTGAGTGTTTCAAAATGCTAGAGATTTCATATCATAGTCACAGCTAACGTGGTCATGTTCGTTTCGGTTCCACCTCAGATGAATTTTCTTTTTGGAGACGTTCTGATTGCTCTCTACATCGTTTGTCACTTCAATCGTGGTGCGACAAGGGTATTGAATGATGCGATAGAATTAGTCGCGTGGTAGTCTAAATGACTTGGCCTCCCAACATCATCCGAAAGAAAAATCATATAAACCAATGGCACACGGTGTTTGTGAATGTGTTGTGTCCCTAACATTTTATCTTTTGTATACTAGTGAACGAAAAGGTCCCATCACTCCACCACTCTTCAAATGCGACGTGAGTTATGTCGGAGAAGTTCCATATTGAAGAATTTGTATGGTGTGGAGCAGTTAATATATCGTAGTTAGCCCATAACTCATTAACTTAAACTTAGAGTAAAATGTGGTCAACTGGATATGTTGACGGGGTCAGATCTGGGCTCTCCCTTGGCAATCTCCTTGTGCTTCTACTACGCCCCTCCCCCCAAAAAAAACAAATGGTATCAGGGTAAATAGTAGATTGGTGAGTCCCCAATCTAATATGGTGAGGAAGGAATCTAGTAACCAACGCGGTTTCTGGGTAAGTGCACGTTGTGGTGTAGCAACGTGGTCTTCATGATTCAGAGACTTCGATCTCCCTAGGCAAAGGTATCGGTTATCTGTCGCGCTCCCGACAAACCCCCATTGTTGTTTTTGCCACATGGTGTGATTCCCAGTCATAAATCCTCTTAAATGATTGGGTTCACACTTAATTGACATATCACAATCAATAAATGTGAACTTTGATTGCAAAGAGCACAGGGCAATGAAAGGGTATGGAAAGACAAGTATTTCTGGTCAGCGCCTCAACTTGAAGAGAAAAGATGTTATTACGAAACGCAGAAAAACAAAGACAGAACACCAGGATTTTACGTGGTTCGATCAAGGCGATCTACGTCCACGTGCAAGGCGAAACGAAATTCCACTATGATCAAAGAGAGTACAAGATAGCTAAAGCGCACGGCTCGCGACAATTACATAAAACGAAAAAACTCTCTATAAACATGAAAACCCTTGCCTCAGTAAATAAGGCCCCAAAAAACCCTGAGCGAGCGAACTAAACCTCTACTTTTTCTCTTCTTTTGGGCTGCACGAAATATATGTCGGACTGGATACATAAAATTCAAAGACATATTTAACAAAAGATTTAATGCTTTCCTCCCCTATACGCCAACGGTTAGGGTTGTGCAACCGGACCGGGTTTACCGAGAACCCGGATCGGACCACCCGAAAAACAGGTCTGGAAACCGGTTCCCATTCAAACTGATCCGGGAACCGGTTGGAACTGGGCCGATTCTCGATTCCAAGTACCTAGCAACCGGATCGATTTTTAGCAACTGTTAAAAAAAACCCCTTGTCTCGCTTGCCTCACCTCCTCTGTTTTTTGTGGATAGTAATTTCTATAGCTCATATTAGGGATTGTTGCTTTTGATGGATAGTGGGTTTTATTATTCATCTTTTACTTTGAATCGTTTCATTGCTACTCATATTATTTGCTAGAAAAAATGAAATAAAAAGAAAATGAAAAACAGGTTCTCGGGTAGACCCTGGAACCGAACCGAAAAAACAGGGTAGGTTCCAAAATAGAATCCAGGACAAACAGGGTAGGTTCCAGGCTCCAAAAATTTGGAACCGGTTATAATAGGGTCGGTTTCAAGGTCTAGGTCCGGAACCTACCCACCCGGCCTATGCTCACCCCTACCAACTGTCGCTTTCTACATCTGGGTTGAAAAAGATAGCACAGAGAATGGAAAAAATATACTGAATTCAATGAATGGAGGAATCAGCAAACAACTAATCTCATATTTATCCACGTGAAGCAAATTAGGAGAGTGAGAAGGAAGAGTAGATACTGTTAGGGGTACACGAAATTCCGAGATATTCTTGATAGGGTCAATATTTTATTTTATTTTTATCATTTCCTCCATTTGAAGAGCATAGTGAACAGAAAACTATACGTCAAACTAGCTTTCGTTATGCAGTAAAGCAACACTAATATGAAGTTAAGTAAAGGGTTATCATTGATTCCTGGCATTTGAACTTTTGCTAGAGTTGCAACCTCACCAATGAGCTAGCAACTTTTCAAACTCAATTTTGTACCAGAACAAATACCATTGATTGTCAGATTGATGCAGTTTTCAGTCGGATTTTGCTAGCACAACAGTCTTTAGGTGATTGTGACAAATTTTTGAAAGAGTGGACTCCATAATAATTTTTAATTATTTTTTATTTATCATTTTGTGGCCCAAAACAGGCTGTTAATCTCATAGTAGATCAAGGACAGTCACATAATCATTTCTTTTTTGTCACGAGCTTTGATTTCAATGGTCAAATGGACTCTACTTTAAAAACCTTTGCAACTGATACAGTATGACCGTTTTTCGGGTAAATTTCAATCAAAAGATTATGTGTGGTCTACTTCCATCCTTGAACACTGCATTGATCATCATCTCACTTCACCATGACTAGTTGCCAATAAGATGTTTTTCCTTCGTTCAATAATAAAGTAGAAGGTTGTTCTCAGCATTTTTACATGTTGACACTAGAGACAATTTCTCCTTTTCTTATTCAAACAAGACTGGCTAGCTAGCTAGCTTCTTATTATTAATTAACATGCATATCTTGCCCGGCTATCAAGTTGCCGCGTATCCCTTATTTCTATTAATGATCGAGACGAAATGTGGAACGAATCTTACAGAGAATAGTCTCGCCAAATGTAGGAGTTCTTCTTAGACTTATTTACATAAAAAAAGTTTGTCTAAGTTCGATTAACATTTGTAATTTTATTCATAAGAATATTGGGCAAGGGATCACGTTGCATGAACTTTCATGCTTGTCCTTGGACTCTATAAAAAGGACTACGACTACGTGTCTCGTTTTAAACAACATGTATTTGTCTAAACCGTGACAAGTGAGGACGAGTTGTCTGACAATTATTTGTCGCTGAAACTTCACAGGCAGCCGCAGAGACGATTTTCTAGGATTTCCGCTACAGTACGACGATTCCAACCCCCACATCATGGGATAAAATTAAACCACGATGGTTAGTTTCCCTCCATTCCTTTACAAAGAAGAAGGAAAATCCCACGAGAGAACGAGGTCCATCGAGAGATGAAGAATAAAATACCTCTCAAAAAGTAAGGGTATTTTACGACTATTCTTTGGTAGATGAAGAACGAGTATTGGATAGATTGATTTTATAAATAATGTGCGGTCTAAAAAAATGTACCAAGTTATGTATTTTTAATACTAAGTGTTGATGTTTGTTTGTAAAACAAACAAAAAGTGCTTTTTTCTGGGATTGTTCTATAATAATTATCCGACTATATTATAAGGATACACCGACACTAGTTGGATTACAAGTGTGAGAGATAAAAATTCCATTTCTGGATGGATCTTCACATTAGATGGATGTGTTGTATTTTCGGCGAGCAAGAAACAAACATGCATAACTCACTCAACAACGGAATCTGAATTTATTGCTTTAGCAACAATTGGGAAAGAGACTGAATGGATAAGAAATTTGTTGTTGGACATCAAGTTATGGCCTAGTCCTACGCCTCCTATTTCTATTCACCGCGACAGTCAAGCTACTTTGGCAATAGCTTATAGTAGCACATATAATAACAAGTCTAGACATATTAGTTTAAGACATGAGTACATGAACAATTGTTTCAGGATGGTACCAGGTCAAGCAAGAATCTATCTTATCTTTTTATAAAGGCTCCACCAAGAGATATGGTAAAGACAACCTCAAAAGAAATGGAGCTGAAACGCTTTGACTAAAATCACCAGTAATGATAACTTGACATAATACTAGTATATCACTAGTTATAAGGTTTAATGGGTAAAAACAAGTTACTGAAAGTGGTTGTTTGATACTGACACTAGCCTGAACATGAGAAGTCAGTATCGCATGTTACATTATTGGAGGCTAAGTTATACTCTTAAAGAAGTATTATACAAATTAGTAACGTGTTTATTAATAACAGAAACACGTGGTAAATACTTCACCTACATGGGCTTAGAAGTGGTGCCGCTTCTTATGACAATTAGGATTACTTTCTAGAGAATTTATGAAACATGAACAAGTACAAGGCCATAATTAGTGCTGAGTAATTATGAACTTCTCATTGAAATAAGGTGTTAGTATATGTGTGGTATATCTATTATTTAAAGTAACAAGTTTAAAGTTTCCGTTATTTGTAACTTTAATAAAATTTTGACATACTTGCACCAAATAAAGGTTTAACTCAAAAAAGGCCTTTATGTATGTATGTTAATCTCATGAAATTTTTGGCTGTCTTTAATTTTTAAATTTTATTTAGAAATCTTGTTTTACAAACAAAGTGGGGGATTGTTGATGTTTGTTTGTAAAACAAACAAAAGGTGCATTTTCCTTGTTACACATAGGAAAGATGGGAGAGGGTAAGATGGTAAGACACTTTACAAGTGAAATGCTTTTTTAGGCTTTTAAATGAAAAAATGGGCTAAGTGGGTTGGACCAAAAGTGCATTTTCTCGGTTGAGACTTTGTTGTATCCCGAAGGATTTCTATAGATCATATGCCCACCATGGGGGCACACGTATCCAAGTCACTACGATTTCTCTATGAAATTGAATGCATTAAATGATATGGAATACAGCAACTACACCTTTAAAGAATTGATCCACATTCAACACGTAATAAGAGTCCGACACACCACTTGATACACCAATTTTATAAATCAGTTTTTGTATATCAAGAATTATATTGTCTTTTCCCTTTTGATCTTCCAATTTTGTCTGTTATTAGGCTTTTTGGTTTTTCGTACATTGCATACAATGGTCAGCTGATTTAACATTTTACACTAGCCGTATTTGTTGGGGTGTAGTTCATACTCCTCATCAACCGAAAAGTATGGGGGCCCCGAACGGCCAAAGAACTTTTATAGTTTGAGTCCATATTTTTTCATTGGTAGTTTGAGCTTGAGCCCATGAATAACTACTGCTATATATTATTTATTTCTCCTGTAATTAATGGATGTAACAGAAATGTACGGGGTGCTAATTATAGTGGAATCATCTGTTCGATGTAACCATAGCTCAAGGGTGAACCAAGATAAATCTTGTGTCTCAATTTCTTTGCTCGCTTTTACACTTTACTTCGTTGTGGTTTGTGCGCCGAATCCTAACAGTATTAGGGCCAAGCCGACTTCCAAACTTCATCTTTGGGGCAAACTTGTGAGCCAATCAGTTTCCGACATTACGCTCGGATTGTATTGCATTAAGCTAAACACTAGAAGTGGTTTTTTTTTTTTTTTGGCAACTTATTCCATAACCGGATTGTATTGTATTATACGATGTCAAGCAGGTTTCAAAGCCTATAATGAGAGCCATACCCCGGGTAAGGTACATGCGTGCATCACTGGACCATTCTCAGTATCTTCAATCCTTTGATCGGTGAAGTATTTGATAATTGCTGGAACTTTGTCAGAACATAATCTAAGGACTATGTAAGACACATGGTTCCCACATTGTCAGAATATAATTGTTTCACAAGCCCCTTGAATCGTCGGGGAGCATGGATCCACCGCAACTCGAGCTCGACTTCGCCATGCCCGACGTTTCGGAGCTGAAGAACCACTCTCCGCACGACTTCGCCTTCGTTCGTGCGATGCAGCTCTCTTCAGCCAGGCAGTTTTGCCTGCTCGGTTGCGTCCTCCCGATTATCATTCCACTCAGGAAGCTTTTCTGGCTTCATTTGGGAGAGCTTCTAGGAACGGCCAGATGTCGAGCTCGCCGTCCCCCCCATTTTGTCATCTCGAGACATGTCTTCGTCGTGCAACGCCCGCAAAAAATAATAATCTCTCAGTGATTTCTCCCCACGTAATCAATCTCCCCTTCTTTAAGATTTGTCACAAAATTAATGCAAGTACTTTAGAAAGATAACATCGAAAGAGCAGGGACAATGGTGCATGTAATGAGTAAATGGGAAGCACGTGGGTGGTCGAAAGACAAATAATCAGTAATCATTCAAAATCAAGGAGAAAGGGACGCATCATAAGCTTGGGTATCATCGTTCTATTCTGTTTCCTGGTTATAAATCTTCTAGTTTAGCAGTCAATTCCATTATTTCAGAAAAAGAAGGGACAAAGGCACCAGTTGTTCTTGTTCATTTCCAGAGGGCGCCTTTTTGCCGTTGATGATGATGATTGTGGTTGCTAAGCTTCTTCACGTGACAGACATCGCAAAAGTAGTCTGTCGAACGGTTGCCGATAGAGGGCATCGTTCGAGTATACAATTGTGAAATGCAAACGCAATTGCAAGAACGGTGTCGGTAGGGCTATGGATTCGTTTCTTGGTTGCGCCCTCCATCTTTAGCTTCGCATCCTCCAATTTGATCGGAGACATGGGGAGGCTGCCCTCGTCCTGATCTTCAAGGAGCCACGGCCCTCATAGTCGAGGCGCGAGATGGCAACGGATTTCTCCGCCAAGTCGAGAAGCCCTCGACCACGGCCCTTGCCGGCTTCGCCTGAGCCCAGAAGGGGCGTCGACCCTTCGTCTCTGCCGCCGCCACAGCAGTTTTTTTTTTCCTCCCTTTATAATATTTTGCATTTTGTTTTTCCTTCAAATTTCTACATTCAAAATTTTGAGAAATATATTTATTTTCTTTATGTGCTTAATTTCTATAAGTTACATTTAGGATGTCACCATGGCATTTAACACCAATTTAAGGTCACGCCGGCATTTCTCTATACAATTTTTCACAAAAAAATATATCGTTCATGAAAATTCACCTCCTCTCTTCTCCAACGAATCTTAGATATTTCTAAGGGGGATTGAATCACTAGAAAAGGTGAACCACTAATTTCTAGATTGATTTAGGGGGATGGAACCATCCTCTTGTGAAGGTGAAGGCAATATACAGCCCAATGTACTATTTGTCTTTGTGGGCAAGAAGTTCTCCAAACCGATATTGTAGAGAGTGCCTTTTCGATAAAAAGAGTGTTTTCTTCGATTATGTTCCCAAACTTTCTCGACATTTGGTATCAGAGCCACACTTTGCAATCAACAGTTCATGGACCACATTGGCCAATAAAAAGTATATGGATGAAATTGAACAAATTGAGAAAATTCAGGGATGAGCAGGTGTCTTTTATCTTTATCCCTAAAAAATAAAGAAGAAGAAAATGGGCCGCAATAACTCATACTTAAATATTGACAGAAAGGCTTATATCAGCCTTTTGGGCCAGGCTCCTATATCCAAATTTGTGATCATTGGAGGTCAAATTCCAAAGATCTCTTGCACCTACCTTTGGCCCACATTGAGCACGCTGTTTTCGTGGTCTGACAACCATATTGAACTCCAGAGAGTGGCTACATCCATTCATCTTTAGGCGAAATTAAGAAGTTAAAACCTCACGTTTCATGATGGTCCTAAATAGATATCAATAGCAAGAGAGTCATTCGTCTCTCTCCCTACGTACTCCTTTTAGCACTCATGCTTTTCTATGAACCATGTTGGTCAACGCATCATGATTTTACAGTCCAAATCGAATGGATTTAAAATTCGAGAATTTGTGGTGAATTAGGGCTTGTTTGGTAACACTCCAGATTTTTTTTATTCTTGTTCTTTTGTTCCCGGAAATAGAAAAAGAGCAGAAATCCGTTTGTTAATTTTTCTGTTCTTGAGAAATGCAATAGATTTGGAACGGAAACAAGAAGCAAAAAAAAGTTATTTTTTCGTTCCCGGGAACAATTTCAAGAAACAAGCTCACTCAAAGAGAAACAATGTCATTTTAGAAAAATAAACTCAGTATAACTTAATGCTCGTCTTTACAATTGTGAGTCCACCGCCGTCGGTCGCCGATCGCCGCCGGTCGCCGATCGCCGCCGCCACCTCCGGTCAGCGATGGCCGCCGCTGCTGTCGATCTCCATCATCGCCCCCACCGATCTCCACCGCCACCGACTGCTGGTCTCCGCTGTCGCCAGTCTCCACCACCGCCGGTCGCCATCGCCGCCGATCTCCACCACCTCCGGTCACCACCATCAGTCGTCGATCACCGCAATCGCAGCCGATTACCGCCTGTCGCCGATTGCCTTTGCTGGTCTCCGCCACCGCCAATTGCCATCGGTCTCCAACACCGCCAATCGCCGCCACCGCCACCGGTTGTCGCCACCGCCGGTTGCCGATTGCCGTTGGTCTCCACCATTGCCAGTCTTCGCCACCGCCATCTGCTGCTAATCTCCACCACGACAATCGCCTTCAATCGCAAATTGCCGCCAGTCGCCGATCACCGTTGCCAGTCCCCGCTGCCTCCACTCACATGATTGGGAATATAAATTTTTAGGGTCGTACCCAACGCATATTTGTTTGTAATGCGGGAATAGAAATTTTGTGTAGTTACCAAACGCGTTCTTTTGCTCAGAAGCTATTCCCGGGAACAGAATCAGAAAAAATCATTTTTAGTCAGAAACTGTTTCCGGAAATAGAATTGTTACTAAACAAGTTCCTTACGAGCTTCACAAGAAGATTCGGATTGATCGCTTCTGCACCAGATCAGTTAGCACAACAACCTTGCATGGCATTCCCATATCAGACTGGGAATAAGTAATGGTAAGCATAGACTTGTGCTTCAACTCGAAATAAAATGAGAGAGAGAGTGCAAGATTCATAGATGTCGACCTCACGTTCTCATCTCGTGAAAATAACGCTGCATTTCCCAATACTCTTTCAATGAACTGACCTCACGTTCTTATCTCCTCATCTGGTGAGCACCGACGAGGGCCCCATTTTCCAGATGTGCAGAGGCAAGCTTAGGCTTTGCCTCGCCAGATCTAGCGAGAGGGGCCCTAATTTGGGCGAGGGTCAGCCTCGATAGATCTGGCAAGAGGGACCCTCATCAGTGCTTGCTCTCGCCCAAGCAAGGCCAGCCATGTCATCCACCAGCGAAAAAAAGCAAAAAAAAAAAAATCAAAAAAGTTATTCTAAAATTGCAAATATTATCCATGTCGGCTCTGGCCGTACCACGTAGGACGGTCGATGCCCACATAATCGATTTCCGACTAAAATTGTTCTTATGAACTACATAAGCAAATTGAATGTGAGATCATCTTGTGGGAATACTGTCAACTGTTCTAATAGCTTACAAAATCTTACTTGATATCATAGCAGGAGATCCTAAGTTCAAATCTTTTCTTGATCCATTTGCCTTCCCAATTAAATATGTCCACGTTTAGTACTAGGCAAAAGACCAGACTAAGCGTGAGAGGGAGTAATAGAATAATCAAAATATTAAACTACACATTTATCTAATAGCTTAAGCTGTTAGAACAGTTGGCAGTGGTCTCACAAAATCTTACATCGTCAAAAGGTTAGGACTTAATTGGTCAGATTGAAAATTTAGGACTAATCTAACACAAGTGCAATAGGTGTGCTATGGTAAAATTTCTCCAAAGAGTTGGAGAAGAACCTATTCTTTACTATATAGACGTGTGTCGTGTATATAGGTCTAGAAGCAATTTAAAATATGTTGTAATCTCACGGGAGGAAATCAAGGAAAGAATAAATTAGTACACAAAAATGCACACACTTGCATTCCCATCTAGCAATGTAAGGATAGCTGGTTTTGAGATGGAAGCTGCTAGCGTAACAGTCTGATAGTACTGTCAGTTATTACTCACCACATGATCTCCCAATCAATGAGTGTTTTATGCAAAACACGCGTTGATGGTGTGTGGATCTAAGTTGAGATTATATCGTCCATAATAGTACTGTCAGGGAAGCATTTCCATTTTGAGATCTCTAATGGTGAGGTTCACTCCACTATGTACATGAATTCTCAAAAGATCCCACAATTCCTCCATGTCACGACTAGATGTGGCAAAATAGGTCTAGAACCCATATTTAATGGTGTGGGTCATAAATGAGTTGCCTTAACTATTAAAAACAAGCTTAATTGGGTCATAATTGTGTTACTTAACAACTTAATGGGTCTTAAATGAGTTTTAAATGAGTTACGTAACTATCTTAAGTGAGTCATAATAAACAAGTCATTTTTTTATTTTTATAATATTTTCTTTCTTTCTTTTCTTATTTTTTTAACGAAATGAGGCGAGGGCCGCTGATCCTCGCTGGCCACAAGGCTAGGGCCATGAAGCCCTCACCCAATGGCCGCCACTAGGGTCGCCGGCCCTGGACTTAGAAGAAAAAAATGGAGAAAAAAGGAAAAAAATAATAAAAAAGAAAAAGAAAAAGAAAATATCTATATTTTTATTTTATTTTAATACTATATAATTGTCCATTGTGTTTTAGCAATATAATCTTATGAAAAATTTATAAGAAATAATTTATTTGATTAAATATGGAAGTGTTTTAGCAATATGGGTCAGGTTGGGTATTGGTCGAAAAAATTTCATTGCATTAAATGGGTCATAAACAAGTTATAGAGGTTAATTTGGGTTGGACCATTTATGACCTGACCTAACCCACCCGTTTGACAGGTCTACTCGCGTCCCTCCCGAGAAGGTCCTCGTAAGGTTGGAAGCGGATTTAGAGGTAATTCGAGCGGAAACTTCCGGTCCTAATTCGATGCGGGTTCTCCAATACGCTTACCTCACGCAACGTTGAGAAGTTCGTTTGACTTGATCTATCTATGAAACTATGTTCTATTTTGAAAGTCGTCACTAGCCCATTTGAGGCCGGTTAAGAGCCAAGTGAGACATGGGAATGTTATCTCATTTCCAACGCAACCAAAGATATGAATTGTCAACTAAGTATCACATGCAATTTTGTTCATTTTTCACAATCCTAATACACTAAACGATGACCATGCAGGGGTGTAGACAAATACATAAAAAACCACAAGCAGTAAGGTAAGATAAAAATAAAGTAGCAACATTCAATGTTCGAAAATGAAAAAACTGAGCCGTCTCAAGTAAAAACTGAACAGGGCCTTATTATTAAGTCTTGGGACAGGATCCCTCGTGAGCTAACACTCGAAATTAAGCGTGAGCTAACACTCGAAATTAAGCGTGCACCTATCTTTTAGGGCAAATTTCCAAATCAGGCTAAAAAAAAAAATATTTACCAAAATAGGTTGAAAAAAAAAATTTACCAAATCAGGTGCCGCTCGGCAGTCGTACTGTCGAGCGGCACCCGCTCCGCAGTCGTAGTGCCGAGCGGCACCCCGCTCGGCAGTCATATTGCCGAGCGGGCTCCAGCCAGCAGCCCGCTCGGCAACCACACTGCCGAGCCGGGCCCGAGGCCCCCAACTAGTTTTTTTTTTGTTGAAAATTTCATAAGAAAATTATTTTTTTATAATATTTATTTTATTTATAATTTTGTTCTTTTTAAGCTTATTTTTATAATATAATTATCAATATTTAATTACTTAAGATATATAATTATAACATTACAATAAATTCACATATGTAATGTCAACATCGAACAGAAGAACTAAATAAATATAGCGCAATTGGGATATTGTAAAAAACATGGGATTTTCATAATAGATAATAAATTAACTGCAGTTACATGTACTAATGACGTCGTCTTCCTAAATGACCTCTTGTTCCGCAATGAGGTTGTCTACGTTGATCGAAAGATCTAGTGTTGTACCGACGAGAATGAGGATCCAGCTGAGTAGGATATGTCGATGACGAAGGCATATCTTGTGAAGATATGCCATATTCTACTGTAGGAGGAACTGGATAAAAATGAGGAAAATCGGATCCATATTCTGAAGGAGAACTAGCTTGAGTCTACGGATGTGGATCGTCAATTGTTCCGGCAAACTGAGTGAACCCTGCATCGAAATGCTGACTGAACCCCAGAGTGAACTCGGGAGCGAAATCCGTCGTATGATATTCCATGGAATAGGGGACGACATCATCATGTGGATGAGCTCGAGGAGTCCTCCGGGTCGGCTAAACAGTCTTAGGAGGGTCATCCTCCTCGTCCGACCCAACGGGTGCTGCTGTAGTTGCTGGTTGGGGTGCTAGCATCATTGTTAGTCGCCTCTCCTCATTCTGGGCGTATAGCATTGCTCTAGCTATCGTCCTCACTTCTGCCCAAGCCTGAGGAGATAGACCAATCGAATCCATGATATGCACGATCTGTTCGACGCCGTCACCCTGGTTATGATATCAAAATTAACAAAAGTTATCAAATGCCAATAATTTGTGGTACTTAAAAATAAGTAATGAATTAAATTGAAAGTGCTTGCACGAACCGTTGAACCCATTGCGGCTCCCGTAACAGAAATCCATTTCCGTGTATGTCGACGGAACCACTCCATATATCCTGAATGAAAGTGGAGTGCTTCCGTTGTAATTCTACCCTTGACTATACGTTCGGCACGTCTGTCCCACAAACCGATCAACCGTCCATGCCTATCCTCCCAATTCGTCTTGGGTGGCGTGTTATCAATATCATGCAAGGCAGTATGATCGTGGGGACGTCTAGGTATTGGCTGCTGCAAACCAAACTGCCGAAGTACTCGGTCTAGATAGTGCCACTCAACTATCCAATGACAGATGAGTGGGACCTTCGCCCTCCAACAGTCTTCTCCCTGCATGCAATAATCTGGTACCTCATCTTCAATGCCGATGTAGGGCTCCCAAAGAATCTGTCATCATAATGAAACACATCAAATTAAACGAAAAATTAATTTAAAAAGTAACACGATATTAAACCGGCTCGTTGATATCATTACTTACATCTTCGGACCCCATTCGATCAAGTTGGTAGCGCAAATGTGACACAGTATGTGTGGGGACGTCAGTTGTAGTTCGGCCTCCACTCCAGCTGCATGAATAGAAAACTTTAGATTTTCTTGTATTATACGCACTGTAAAGAATTAATGACGGACGAACTGAAAAGGCAATATATCACGTACCGACTACCGAAAGGAGCATCTGGGAAAGGCGCACCATAAGTTAGAGCAGGGGAGACACATTTGAAGCGCTCCCACGCCCAAATTTGCAGTACATGGAGGGCACTGCCAATTTCCTTCGCATCCGGGTCGGTTGCACTACATAACTCTCGATACAACCACGCTAGTGCTACTGAACCCCAACTGTATGGCGTAGGGGCCTCGATGTTCGCTAGTAGTGGGAGAAACAACAAACTAACCCAGGCACCTGATTTGTCCGAGAAAATAGATCTTCCAAGCAAGCGGAGAATGAATGCCCTAGCATGCTGCATAACGGTGACATCATCGACATATGCTGGAAGATTTTCAAAGTGGTCACTCAACCATTTTAAACCAATCTGTGTGCCACGCAATTGATTTGGGCGAGGACCAAGCAGTTGATCACAGAGAGCGCCCCAATTCCAATCAGTAGGGCCAGTAACTGCAATTCCATTGATGGGAAGCCCTGTGATCATCGCAACATCCTACAGTGTGATCGTAACTTCACCTTCCGGCATATGGAAGGTGTGAGTCTTGGGCCTCCATCGCTCGACCAATGCTGTAATCAAATGCCAATCAAGCTGGACAAATCCCATCTTATAAATACCGTAAAATCCCGAATCTTGCAGATAAGGGGCTATGCGCGGATTGAGTTCACCTACGTGTAGCGATGCTCGCTGACATCTAAGGACTGCAGACGTATGTATCTGTGAAATGTCAAGTGAAATGTTAGTGACAATTTTCATAATGCCGTTATAAATGACAAATGTACTGCTAAATTCCTCAATTACCGTAGAATCCCATACGGCTTGTGATCTATGTTGGGCCTGCCCAGTAAGTAGTGAATCATCCTCAGGCCCAGGCTGAAGGTGAGTTATTTGTGCCATATGTCGCGACCTACAAAATCGATTTTTCCAATTTTAGGTTAATGAATTACCAAATTAATTAATTAGATTAATTAACATAGCTTGAACCCTCCCAAGCTCTACCAAATCGCAACTTAGGTTCAATTTCATGCAAAGATTTATCTTGGAGTCGCCACTAATAGTTTCTTGGTAGGCCGATTAGAAACCTAAGTAAATAGTTAAACCCCCCACTCTGGAAGAATACGGTATTGCCATTGGAAAGTCGGTTGAGATGGAAATAGTTAAACCACCCATTCATGCTGACCCTTCGGTATTGCTTGCTGAATTTTTGAATTTAACTAAAAAAAAATTGAAAAGATTTTGAAAAGTCATTGTCAAGCATGTCCATTATCTTTCCTCATTCATTGTTTTGAAAATAACTCCGACCACATGAGAGCTTGGATTTTTATCTTAGCCTTTTTTGGGCTTATTATTTTTTCATTCCGTCAAAATGCTATTGATCCTGTGATAGCTTTGATAGTAAAACAAATATGTGGTGGAGCTAGCTTTGTAAGCACTATTTTGGCCGAAAATTTCATCTCATTGACACGTTTCAAGAAAGAGGAAGATGAGAAAAAAAAAAGATAAGATTTTTAGAGCCCCAATTGAGCTTTTACAAATCTGGTTTTTCTCACACCTTTCTCAATTTGGTGAAAAAATGACTGTGTTTGAAATGAGCATAACTGATAATCCTATTTTAAGGTTTAAGCAAATACAAAATGAAACTAAGAGTCTGCATTATACACAATGGGTCAATCTCTTCGAGGATCCAAACTTTAACATCTTTCTTTGGCAAGCCGTATGGTTCCGAGTTACTGAGGCTCGACTTTACCAAGGCAATCAGAAGCTCGCACCGTTGATGGGGGTTTATGGAGCAACCAGTTATCAGCCTTTACGAGTTGCACGACAATTTCGAGTTCTACAAGATATCCCACCTCCACTTGGGCCCAATGATTCCAAGTCCAATTCGAGAAGGGCGAGAACTACAGAGTTGAGCTTAGGCATCATTCTGAGGCTTGGCAGAAGTCTGAAAATCAGAAGCTGATTTGGCCCGCAAACGAGCTCGTCGGAAGAATGAAGAGGCACTTTGCCACGGCCCGGTTTATTCAGTATCATACCATCCCTCCTGAGATACTCCCGAAGATCCCGATCGTGACGGAGCAGCATACCCGCCAAACCCAAATCAGAATCAGCAAACAAAAGGGGATGAAGGCCCAAGAAATGGCAGATGCTTTGGCTAAGGAGAATGCACGACTACGGCGCGCTTTGAAGGCCCATTCGTCTATAGATCATGTGGCCTCTAAGAAAAGAAAGATCATTTGATTTCATGTTTTGTTTATGGGCTTTTTGCATTTCATTTTTAGGATGGAATATTAATTGCCTTTTACGTTTCTCATTTCATGTCGGATTATTGGGATTTTTCTGATAATAAATGCTGCACTTCGTTTGATATATTGATTGTTGTAATGTTTAGTAAAATGTATGTGCGAAATAATGTATAATTTTTTTAGCAGAATGTCGGCTACATCTTTTGCTATTGTGCATTGGGGAGGGAGAATAGTGCAAAAAGAATATGGACATGATTACGAAGGCGGACAATCTACCTGGTTCGAGTTTACAAACGTATGCATATTTGATGCGTTACGTGGTACGATTGAGAGCGCATTGAATATTACAGGAAGCCAGTACATTCATAGCCTGATGTATAGATACCCAAATGTAACACAAGGTTTTGTCATATATGATATTGTGGACGTGCATGATGATAATACAGTTTGGATGATCCAGCAGTTTGCACTTCAGACTGGTGGAACGGGGTTCGTAGTGTTTTATGTAACTGTATATGAAAATCAAGTGATAAATAATTACCATGTGGGGGAAAGTTCTAATGCTGGTGAAGAAGAAGATGATGTGCATGATCGGTACGTGGAGTCCGATCAAAATGATGATAATGATGCTGATGAGGTTAGTGATGAAGAAGATATTGGTTGGATGGACACCGGTGAGAGTGATGAAGAAGATGTCGGAGGTGACGAAGAAGATGTCGGAGGTGACGATATGGGAGATTACTACAACACCCATTGCAGTAATCCCATAGTGCCATTGGTACATCCATCACCCTATTCGGATATCGATTTTGATATGATGCAAGATGATACAAGGGGCAAGCCGTACGGTACGGTATTTGATCCATCAAAAGAATTTGCAGTTGGCATGGTATTTCCATCACGGGACGCGGTGCAGTCGGCTGCAAAAGAGTATTCTATGAGAAGAAATCATCAGTTTCGCTATGATGTGACAAAGAAGAGAGAATACGTGATCAAGTGTGGTAATCCAAATGAACCGTGCGGTTGGAGGCTCCGTACGATGACTAAAGTGGGTGGCCTGTCTTGGAAAATAAGTAAGTACAGTGGGCCACATACATGCATTAATATACAAACGTCACGGGATCATTCGCACCTTGATCAAAGTACTATCTGTCGCTTTATACAAGAAATGGTCGCCACCCAACCGGATGTCAAAATCAAGACACTGATGGCGGAGATTCAAGACAAGCTGCAATTCCAACCTACTTATCGTAAAACCTGGAAGGCCAAACAAATGGCCATTGCCAAAGCATTTGGAGGATGGGATGAGTCATACTGTAGGTTGAGGAGGTACATGAACGAAATTGAGCAAATGAATCCAGGTTCTCATTTCGTGATCGAGGATCGTATGAGCCTAGATCAGAGCTGCACGATTTTCGACGGAATGTTTTGGACTTTCAAGCAGACGGTTGAAGGCTTCAAAAGTTGTCGTCCCGTGATATTTATCGATGGTACTTTCTTGTACGGAAAATACCGAGGAACTCTCCTTTGTGCGGCTTCACTTGATGGCAACAATCATAATTTCCCGTTAGCATTTGCTGTGGTCGATCGGGAAAATGTTGACAATTGGCGGTGGTTTATGAATATGTTGCAGACATATGTCACCAGTAGGGATGATATTTGTGTAATATCAGACAGACATATCGGGATTCAGCAAGCAATGGAGACAGAAGAGTGGCGTCCTCCACATGCCCACCATAGATATTGCATTCGTCACATTGTCAACAACTAAAAAAAAACATTTCAAAAATGACGATGGCAAAAGGCATCTTGAGATGGCAGGTAAATATTGAAATTCGTAAATTTGAAGAAAATACGTGTTCATAAATTTTAGTGCAAAGTACTAATTATTATTGTAATATACAGCTTACGCGAATCAACGGCAGAAGTTCAATTTAATCATGAGCCGAATTAGGGAGTTCGATATACCCACAGCTGACTGGTGTGATCAGATTCCAAGAGAGAAATGGACAAAGGCTTATGATGGAGGGAGGAGATATGGATCGATGATGACAAATTTAGTTGAATCAGTCAACGCGATGCTGAAACCCATTCATGGTCTACCAATAACAACCATGGTCGAGAAGATATTCTTCCAGCTGGTCAAATATTTCGACACGAGGAGAACGATGTACAGGAGGCAGAAAAACAACGGATGGATATTTACGCAACTTGCGGGTGAAACGCTCCGGAAAAACAGTGAAACTGCAAATAAGCATCACGTAAGATGTTTCGACTCTAAAAGAGGGGTTTACGAAGTGACGACTGGATGTGATAGAACCAGAGGATCTGGGGGCAACAGACAAAAAGTGCAACTAGACGTGCGAACGTGCACATGTGGGAAATTTGAACAGCTAAAATTTCTTGTTCCCACGTAATTGCAGCATGTCAAGTACATGCAATTGATTACCGTGCGCTCGTAGATGAATGTTATACATTGGACAAAACCCTTCAGTCATATCGGTACATGTTTCATCCGTTAGGGCATCATGATTATTGGGATGAACCTAATGAGCTGCTATTAATGCCCGACCAGAGCCGTATTAGGAAGAAAGGAAGACCGCGTGCATCCCGGATACGTAATGAGATGGACTGGAGAATGCCGAGCGGTAGCGATTCGCGTAACCATTGCACCATCTGTGGGGAATCAGGGCACAACAATCAAACGTGCGCACGCAAATCGGCCCAGAAATAGATCACAGTTGTGTCAATTATGTAAATTAGTTTGATGAAATTTTTGTAATGTTATAATATCCTTCAAGAAACATATTTATTAAGTTCATTTTTTCGTGGTTTTTATATTAGATGTGTGAATTTTTTGTAATATTACAATATCCCAATTGCGCGATATTTATTTAGTTCTTATGTTCAATGTCGACATGACATATGTGAATTTACTGTAATGTTCATAAGTGATTAAATATTGATAATTATATTATAACAATAAGCTTAAAAATAAAAAAAATTATAAATAAAAAATATATTATAAAAAATGGTTTTTCTTATGAAATTTTCAACAATATTTAACAATGGCGGTGTGGCTGCCGAGCGGGCCGCCGGAGCCGGCCGAGCGGGGTGCCGCTCGGCACTACGACTGCCAAGCAGCACCTGATTTGGTAAAAAAAAAATTCAACCTGTTTTGGTAAATATTTTTTTTTTTAGCCTGATTTGGAAATTTGCCCTATCTTTTACTTAATGATGTGTTCCCCGTAAAGAAGAGCAGATGATGATCATATAATATTTAATAAAACCGTGCTATACTAAGACTCTCTTTGTTTTGCGAAAATATGATATTTTTGAAAAATGTTTTTCGAGAAATCATTTTCCAAGAAAATGAAAATATTTTCGGTGTTTGATTGAGACTTGAAAATCAACTGAAAAATATCTCCCGTCGTTTGGTAAGGAAAATCTAATATGATTTGTCGCGTCGTCGTTTGGTTAGTAATTACTAATGTTGACACGTCCTACGTGATACGGCTGGCACTAATGTGAACAACTTTTGTAATTTTTTTGAAAAAAAAAACCAAATTTTTAATAACCTTTTATTTATTTTCTTTCTTCTTATTTTTCCTTCTTCCTCCACTGCGACCGACCGGCGGTGGCCATAGGCGAGCTCCAGCTCGCGTCTGTACGGCCGATGACCGGCCTAGGAAGAAGGAGAAAAGAAAAAGAAAATTAAAAAAATAAAAGAAAAATATTAAAATATTAAAATACAAAGGAATGTGAAGAAGTGCAAGAAGGCAAGATGAGGGAAATTGAATTCATCTTTTCAAAAAGAGGAAATAATTTTCCTTTGGAAGGTGTTTTTGCATTGGTGGAAAATATTTTTTTGGACTTGTTTATTTTCTTTGAACGAAACGTCCAAAAATCCAGAAAAATTTTGTCTGGAAATTGTTTGCCGTGAAACAAACAGACCCTAAGGCAACAAATCAAACTAGGCCTAAGCATGCGATTTACCATCAAATGTCGATTCGATTTTTCTATATTCTGGAATATGCAACCCTAACATGAATGGTGGTGGAGAGGTCTGCCACTCAAGAATTGCAGCGGAGGCGTGGATGTATGTGAGGAGATGATCTCTGCCTGTGTATCTGAACCTCTATCTTTGTATTGTGCTATTCCTTTCGCAAGCCCAGATATCACCTTTTCAAGAAATATATTTTTGCTTTTTTACTTGGGCTGAATCTCTTTCCTTCTCTAATCTTTAGGGTCCTTTTGTTTGAGGGTAAGTATTTTTTGAGAATTCATTCTCCGGACATTCACCATTTGGTAGCCGAAAAAGACAAGTCAACCGGAAAACACATTCCGGTAAAAAAAAATATATCCATGCATAAAATCAAAAAAGTGAATTTCCTAATTTGAAAAGATAAAAACACTTTCTAGAATTGCTACTCTCCAATTCTTTCACATTTATTTTAATATTTTAATATTATGTTATATTTTTTATATTTCTTTTTTTTCTTGTTATTTATTTATTTTTCTTTCCCTCGGCCGGTCGTCGACCCTGAGAGACGGCCGGTGACCGGCCACAGGCGCGGGCAGGCGAGGTTCGAGCCTGGCCGGCCCGCGCTTGTGGTGAGACGAGCTCGAGCCTTATTGGATCTAGCGAGCTCGAGCTTGCCTGGCAAGTCTCAGCCTCAAGCTCACCCAGCGAGGCTTTCAGCTCCCCTGGTGAGGCCAAGACTCGTTGTGTCCTAGCGAAATACAAAAATACAAAATACAAATGAGAAGGAAACACTAGAAAACATTTTCACTCACATATCACCAAATAAAGGGAAAAAAAACCGTTTTCCTGACAAATCCCCGGAAATCATTTTCCTTTTTCATTGAGTTTTTCGTGAGACAAACGCACCCTTAATTTCACATGCAAAAGTTGATTCTTTTCCCTCTTTGACCTCTTAATAAGATATTTATATAGGTGTAAACTAACTCTAATTTGAATCGAGAGTGTATCAAGAATAAGGAAATCTCCCTATATGACCGTAAATTTGATAATATAAAGCTTCATCGCTTCTAATTTTGATCAAGAAAAATCAATTTGCCTATTTTAGCAGGCCCATATGCAAGGCACGCATAATGGAGAACCATTCTCATTCTTTGATTCTGTTCCCCGGAACAGTAAAGAATGAGAATCATATTTGGTAACGCAAATAATTCTGATTCTGATTCTGTTCCCAGAATCAGTTTTAGAGAATCAGAATCAGTTTTAGAACAAAATCCAGAACGAAAAAAAAAAGTTGGTTCTGAAAAAAAGAATCACTTTTGAGAATCACAAAACAGAATGAAGTCTCACATCTCTCATTTTTCCCTTTTAGTTCTCTCGTCACTTTTCTCTTAACCTAATAAAAATAAAATAAAATAAAAATAAAAAAATCGAAAAATATTGGAAATTTTTTAAAAAATCACAAAAAAAAATTAGAAAATCCGTAAAAATAGAAGAAGCTTAGATTAGGCTAGTTTGACCTCATTTTCATAAATTTGAGACTAAATTTCCTAGATTTCATAGATTTCACTCTTTTGCAAAAAAATGTCGCAGAAAATGAGGGCATCCAACATGCGGATGATAACATATATACTCGTAGCCATGCGTCACAAAATGTGACCATCTGCATGTGGAGCTGGAGCCAAATACCCACTTGAATTTAAGACAGAAGCTGCAAAATGATAGTGGAGGACTTGTACTTCGTATCGAGGAGGATAATTTGGTTTTTTTTTTTTGTCAGTGGATAATTTGGTTATTCAGCCGCTATGTTTGTATGTATTTTGGACAAAGCAACATTTAAAGAAAAAAATGAGTTCTTAATATGGGAACTATCCCATGCTTCAATCGAACTTCAAATGTCATGTATTAAAATTTGTGTTTCATTTATGACATGCTAAAAAAAATAAGCATTTTAAATTATTTTAGTGTGCATTGGAAATTAGTCTTCAATTTAGGATGAAATTTTACAAAGTAACTACATAATTATTTGACTTAAATGAAAAAAATTAGGAAGAGAAACAGTTTTTCGAAACAGAAATTTTGTGCAGTTTTCAAACGCGTTTCTATTCCAGGAATAGAAATTTTGGGCAGTTATCAAACGCGTTCTAATTCTCTAAAACTCATCCAGAAATAGAATCAGAAAAAGTCATTTTAATCAGAATCAGTTTTCCGGAACATAATGGTTACCATACGCAGCCTAAAGGATTTAGAACTAAGATTCTCAGATACAATGGTCTTCTCTACTTTGAAACCCCCCTTCAACCATGAAGAAAGATCGAGTCTCTTTTCTCGTGCATCTTGGGATATTTCACTCTGAATTCTTATTTGATCACTTCAAAGTTCAAAGTAGAGTGTAGGACTTAGTTGCATTCAATAGGATGATGGATAATTGAAACGTGTAGTTGACCTAGCATATGGCTAATGCCCTCCCTGGTAAGATATAAATCTCTTGCATTTGAAAATGATAAAGGGGAGTACAGAGGATGGTCCATTGTCTATGCCTAGATCATGGTAATGACCATATATGAATTAACTTCATTATCATTCAGTCACGTCTGGTGGAAATCTATTTAAACTCGTTCCTTGAAGATGCATGGAACCGATCAAAGGACGCTGCCCAACGTCACTTAAAAAGATATTGCAACAAGATAAATGTTATCCGCATACATTATGTAGGTATCGGCATTAATATATAGGACAAAAGCCACAGAAAATCCCAAATTATACCCATTAAGACACATTTACCTTAACTTTTATCTATGACACCAAAAATCTCAAACTTGTACCTACGCGACATATTTACTGTCCGTCGAAGTTCCGTCAATGAGAATCGTTGAAAATCTACCTACATGAACACCGGTAAGCAAACGATATTAACAGGGCGCCCACGTGACTTAAGTGAAATAAAAATCACATTGTTTTGGCTGAAAAATCATGTGGCGGAACTTTGTTGGATGGTAAATATGTCATATAATTACAAGTTTGGGGTTGTTCATGTCATAAGAAATAGTTTAGGGTACATGAGTCATAGTGTGCATAGTTTGAGGTTTTTTTATGTCGACAAAAAACAAATAGAGATTTCCTTATTCTTGTGGGTTTTTCTCTAATATATATGTGTCACAGTGGGCATAAATAGAGATTTTTTGTGGGTTTTTCTCTAATATATATTGTCAACCCTAGCTTTGAAGCTGCACGAATAGGGCGATTCTATCGTTTTGTGATCTATTTTTTCTCTATACTAACAACTTTTTGAAAAAGTTGTCTTTTATAAAAAGAATTACCGATCACCTGATTTGTTGATAACTTACTGTTAACATACCAATACTTCTATGAAATTACTAACATCTTTTACACTTTGTAAATTATTAACTTGTCTTATCTTTTTCTTTTTGTCTTTCTCACCAATGCAAATAAAAGTTTACGAACAGTAAGAAAAGTTGTCAAATTGAGAATATGGAATTATAAATGTCAGTAGGTAACTCAAATTAGAGTTGGTAGCTCAATACTATGATAGATTTATGAGAGAAAAGCTTGTGAGTCATTGTACATAGGTTAGTAATATTTAGAAGGAATTAGTAAATATAAAGGTAAATAAAGGTAAATAAAATTACTAACTCGATAGAAAAGTTGATAAATTGAAAAATAATCAACTATATGTTAATAAGTAAGTTGAATAATAATTGATAATCCAAAATTAGATTGTCATTTAATATGGGAAAAGTTGGCAAATCACTCTACTTTGAGTTATGCAAATTGAAGCTGGTACATTAGCATAAAAATTGTTGATTTGCAGTCTATAAAAAATTGGTGATTTCTTAAAAGCATTAGTAATTAAGGCTCTGTTTATTTCGCGAAAATGAGTAATTTGGAAAGTACTTTCCTAAAAGTGATCACATGTATCGGTTAAAATAATTAGTAAATGAAAACTATTTTCAGTATTGATAACAATATGTGTCTAAACATTTGTGTAAACGATGAAAAAAATTTCTGTTCATTTATTTTTGTTAGTGATATAAGCGATCAATTTTTGAAAAATGTCTTCCAAATCACTCATTTTTCGCGAAATAAACAGAACCTTAGTTACCAATAAGTTACATGTAAAAAAGTCAGCGAGTTTTTTGTTTTGTTTTGTTAATACCATGAAAAATCACAAACTTGTAAACATTTGACAAATTTACCTCAAAATCTTTTTTTTACTATAAAAAATCCTAAACTGATGCACATGTGACAAATTTACCATAAACTAATTTTTGCACCACCAAAAATCCCAAACTGGTTCACCTGTGACAAATTTACCCTCCATTAATTTTTGTTAAATTGGGATAATACCACAAAAAATCTCAAATTGGTACACCCGCGACAAACATTTGGTAAAACCCTAAACTGGTACACTCGTCAACTATCACATGTCATCCAACTTATCAAATTGAAGGTAAAATTTAATAGAAACTAATGGAGGGTAAATTTATCACAGATATACCGGTTGGAAGTTTTTTGTGATCAAAAAAATAATTTTGGGTAAATTTGTCACATGTGTACCTGTTTGAATTTTTCGTGATATTAACCCTTTTTATAGTAAACAGCTTTATGAGATACCAACACTTATAGAATGTTGTTGGCACGAAAATAAAAATAAAAAATTGTATTTTCACCACTGAACTATAGAATTGTGCGTGCGATTAAGTCTCCGTTTGTTTCGCGAAAAACGAATGATTTAAAAAATATTTTTCTAAAAATGATAGCTTGTATATTCATAAACATGAATGAACGAAAAAAAGAAATTCATCGTCCACGAAAATGATTAGACATAAGTTATTGTTGATAATGAAAATATTTTTCAAGAACTAATTATTTCAAGAGATGCAATTAACCATTTTTAAGAAAATATTTTTTCAAATCATTCATTCTTCGTGAAATACATAGAGCCTAATGTATATTCAAATTTGGATTCTTATTAGGTCAGGACTGAAGTGGATTTTCCCTTTTTTTACCGAGCATTTCTAATAAGAAGACAAGCTGTTTATTTCGGTCAATCGTGTAGCCTTGTCGTAGATCATGGAATATAAATTTAAGACCATCTTAAAGTTGACACGCAGGAGTATGTTAGGCCAAAGACTTTCACGTCTTCCCTTTCTCTCTCCCTAGGGTTTCACGAACCCAGCCGCCGCCTCCAACAGCAAAGTTCCCGAGGGTGGGAGAGGGACTTTTCTCTTCTCTTTCCCTCCCTCCCTTCTCCCTTCTCATCTCTGGTTGTTTCTCTACTTTTCTTTTGTAGACTTTTTGGTTGTTTTCCTAGACGACGTGGTCGACATTCTTGAGTTCTGAAAATCGAAGCGCGAGAGTCTCGAAAGAATCTACTCTCTTCAGATCTGTACGCTCGCTCCGATGATTACCCCAGATTTTTTAGCGCTCCACAAGTTTTCGAAACTCCTTTGCTTTGCTGCTGTTTTCAACAGTCAGTATTTCTGAAAGTGAGTATGTGTTCAAATGGTATCTACTTTATAGTTTTTCTCTAAGTAGCAGCGACACGTGACACGACACGGCACGACATGCCAACGCGTCATTTCTCAAAAATAGAGAATTTTGACACGTGGGGACACGTTGTATAAGTTTTTTTTTCTTCTTCTTCTATTAGAGATTCACGATTATGTTTTTTTTTTTTTTGCTGACTGTGTATATTAATTTTGGGGTAGCTGAATATATGACTTAAGTACATATATTTTTGATAAATCTACATTTTGACCCAGAATTTATTGAAAATTCTTAAAATTGACCCCGTGCTTGCGAAATGGCATGTCGGGATGCTGGACTCGTGTGTCTGGAGCGCTGACTACATGTGGATCGCATGTCGAAAAGTGTCGGAGAGTGTCGGAGTGTCAAAAAGTGTCGGACACGACACGGAGGCTCTCGGAGAGTGCCGGTGCTTCCTAGGTTTTTCTCTCCCAATCTAGAACTAGATCTAGATTTGGGTGCTCTTCTATCCCAATCTAGATATAGATCAGAAATTTTCAATGTGTTTTCTGTGTTCTTTCAACCTTTTGGGGTTGTTGCATTTTTCACACGGTGATGGTGTTGGGGACGCTGAATTTAGGCCCACACCACTTTTTGGCAAAACCGTAGTTACTGGAGAGAGATTTCTAGGTGTGTGCTCATCACCGATGTTGATCCGAGATTCGATGATCGGCCACTGTTTGTGCTTCAAATCTACAATAAATCCATCTTTATGAAATGGGCGATTCTTTGCATGGTGTATCAAGTTGATTCACTTTTCAGATTTATTTGTTTAATTGTTTTGTGAGATTTGCATTTTTATCTTGAACTTATGTAGCTCTCTTTTATATGAAATGAAGATTTTCCTTTCGACCAAAAAAAAAAAAGTTGACATGCAGAAAATATTTGTTTCAAAACCTTAATTTGTTAGAAAACCATGTATGTCTTATTTCTTGTCGGATCTCGAGAAAGCTCTCTCATGTAAACTTATGCAAATTTTCCTTCGAAATGTACCCTTTTCATCGTTATTGTTGACTTTAGCCTCCTCTTCTGATGCTGAAAGCAACTTATTCGAAGTCTTTACATATGAATTACCCTTCCATTTACAAATGAAAAGAAAAGGATTCCATCCTTACTTTTCACAGCGACTTTTAATTCGATACATGGTTTTACGTACTGCGTCGCCGGATCGGAAATTTTCGACATCGAGCTCGTTGAAATCGGAAGCGCCCGTACAATTATCGAAAATATATAGTTCTAGAAAAAAAAAATGGATGCCATGAAAGTCAAATTAAACCGTTGCCTTCTTTCCCCCAGAAAACGCAACTGATGGAATATTTTATTCTGCTAAAATTTGGCTCTTCATTATAGATGCCCATCTCGGGACGACGCCTCGTTTCAATGTACAAGGCTACGACCGCAGGGGAAAAATATTGGAGTAGAAGATGGTTCCACTCCGCCATCTCCGCCATCGACATAACATATTCCCCGGAGGTTTTATGTGTGTCGTTTAGCGTTGATTGTTACTTTTGCTGACTTTAGATTAATCAGCGGATCGGATCCTCCGTATTTTTAATTACTCAAGGTCAATTCAAGACTCAACATTTATGGATGCAGTTAATAAGGTCAGTTAATTTCCACGAAAAGAATTACCTAACTCCTCACCCACCACCCCCTGTCGCTTTCTTTCTGATAGTTGACTCTTTTTAGAACCGGCGTGCTGAGTTTCGGTAAATTCTCGGCCTGGCAATAGCACATATTATAAGTGCATTTTTGCTAGGGATCGATTCTCAATCCGGTCCGATCCCATCCTGGATCGAGAACTGGACCGATTCCCAGTTTCAAGGACCGTAAATTGGACCGGACTGGACGGTTTGGTCCGGTTCCCGAGCAGTCCAATCGGTCATTTTTTTTTTTTGTGATTTATCGTTAAATTTTTCTCGTTAACGACACATTCACCGGACTATCTCTCGTTAATTGCATCGCGTTGTCGCTAAACTTGAAAATCATACATAGCATCTTAAGTATCTTGGATTTAGGCTTATGTTTATATTTAGGAATTTTTTTCTTAAAATAATATTATTCGATCCGCGATTCGGTGATTCCAGTTTTATGCCCAGCCTTAATTTTAGAGTAGTTCGTCCATAAAGATTCGATTTTTTCCCTCTTTTTGTCGTCATTACCTCCTTTTTTGTCCGAGCGAAAGCGTTATAATTAGTCATTGGATGCGCAAAACACAAGATGAGGGCTATTTTTACAAGCTCGGACTACCGATAACATCATAGATAAAGCCGATTCGTACCCACATTTGAGTTGGGTGACTTGGGTCTTAGTGTGAATTCCTTTATGCCTTGGAATATTTTTGGTCAAGAAAAAAGCAAAGTGGCGTGGTTGGGAAGATTTGGTGATTGGTGACCCGGAAATTATACTAATTTCTCCACAAAAGTCAAGCCGCCCAAATCAAGTATTCAATTTACACATTGCTCTCTTCGTCTCTCCTACTAAGCACTCATCAAAGAACTCTCATTCTCGTCATTGATAACACTTTATTCGGCTGGGTCCTTTCCCTACGAATGTACACTAAACAGCGCGAGATCATCAAACAAAAAGAGGGCGAGATCGGAAAAGGGTCGCGACGCGATCGGTTTCACAGCCCTCTTGATCCGGGGATGTTGATCCACTCCAGCCGCAGCTCGATCTCGCCGCTCTCGACGTTGCGCAGCCTCAGGACCATGTCCTGCACGACCTTGCCGTCGGCCCAGACGACGCGGCTCTCGTCGGCGAGGCAGTTCTGCCGGGTGGGCTGGACCCGGGTGATTATGGTCCCGCTCGGCAGCCCGTCCAGACGCATCCGGAGTGCCTCCACGAAGGGCCCGATCTCGAACTCCGCGTCCCCCATCTTGTCGTCGAAGCTCAGCCTGTCCTTGTCATAGACAAACTGCCAAAATTTTTGCCAGTGAACTTAAGTTTAATTGAGCAGTTTTCCTTTGGTCATCTGAATCAAACTCGAAATTCCTAACTCCGGTTTAATCACTCAAACTAGACAGCGACGGACGACGCGATCTCACCAGTTTAACGGGAAGACTCGGATCAGCGACGGTCAGCGTGAGATCTTCGTTCCATTCTGGGTTCGTGTTCTTCCTCACGACCCGAGTCTTTAATTTCTGCACAAGCCATAAAGTTCTGATATTGATGCTTTCCACGGACAAGAAGGGTTATGGTAAAAGCCAAAAAGGAAATCAAAGACCAAAAAAGGTAAACAAGAATCTGGGATTCTTGAGCTCATCAAAAGGAAGAAGAAGATGAGAACCTGTTTGCCGAGCTTGACGATAACATAAGGATCGCTGCTTTTGACGTCTCGGACGGCGAGGTTGACACCTCTGTGCATGTGAATTCTAAGAAGACCCAGCAGGTGTTCCATTGCTGAAGAAGAAGAAGAAGAAGACGACGACGACGATGTTCAAGAACGACAAAGGAGGGCGATCGTATATCTCTCTCCTTGGTTGGGAAGTAACATCAGGCGGAGCGTCTTATATATACCATCCCGGGTCATTTCGCTTTAGAAAAGGAACTATGAATAAAGAAAAAGAAGAAGCGAAAACGAGTCAGATCTTTCTCGCATTGGCCTGCGCAGGAGAAAAAAAAAAGTAGGATTTAATTTCTAACGTGGCAATTTTTCTATTCGATTATTTCTCGTGGAAATTAGCTTGGATCCAATCTTTAATAAATCTATTTTTACCTTACGTAGCATCGACATCGATACGCGACACGCGACACGATATGACACACCGACACGTGATTTCTCAAAAAATAGAGAATTTCAACATATTGTGACACGTTGTATATTTAATGTATATTTTTATATATTATCATCATGTATATATAAAAATATCAACGGTGAGTTTCTTCTTCTTCTTCTATTAGAGATTCACGATTAGATTTTTTTGGACTGGCTGGATATATTAATTTTGAGGTGACTGGGTATATGACTTAAGGATATATAATTTCAATAGATTTACATTTTGATCCATATTTTATTGGAAATGTTTAAAATTGACATGTGCGTATCGGAATGGCATGTCGAAGCGCTGACCACGTGTGGTGGATAGTTGATGCGATAAGCACAGAGGCTCCCGAAAAGTGTCCTTGCTTAGTAGATTTTACCTGTGTGACACGTCTAGCGGACACAAAAAAATCATAAACTTGTATCCATGTGACACAGAGTAAATGGGTCACATGCCTAAAAGTCAAACAAAAATAATTCGGGTTAAATGTATCGTACAAGTAAAAGTTTGGGGTATTTAGTGTTACCAAAAAAAGTTTAGAGTAAATGTGTCACAGTGAGTATAGTTTAAGATTTTTGGTGATCTTTTTTCGTTTTTTTCTTTTTAAGAAAAAGTTTGATTAATTTTTAAACATGAGTACTTGTCACATGGTCTCATGCCTAAGGGGTAACGTATCGGCGCACCATTTACTACATCGTTATTCATTGCAAAAATAAAAAGTCAATCCGGTGTTTATTATCGTGTTTAGATTAAATTTTAAGTAGAAAATCGCAGATAAGTGAAGTACCCAATTCGACGAAACCCGAAAGACTAATCTTTTAATTATCTGGAATATTTACCTAACTCCATAGTTGAACAATTACACGGCAGTTGCATCAATAAGAAGATTTTTTTGGTCGATCAATAAGAAGATTTACGTGTAGCAAACTCAACCGTAAAAGTCTTTTGGACTGCAAGAGCCAATTTCATTCTATTAAGGCCTCGAACCTTCGGAACCGGTACCAAGGCTCTATTAATTTTCGCGAAAACTGAACGATTTGATAAAAAATTTATTAAAAATTATCACCCGCGTTGCTTACGAAAACGAACGGGCGAAAAATATTTCCATCGCCCACGAAAATATTTAGACATCAATTGTTATCGATAATGAAAAATAATTTTCACCAACTAAATATTTCAAGTGATAGAAACGATCATTTTTAGGAAAATATTCTTCGAATGGTTAGTTTTTCGCGAAACAAATGGAGCATAAATCAAGTTAATCAATTTCTGATCCTGATTATTATTTTCTCCTTGGTTCGAGAATGAAGAGAGAGACTTTAATTTGCTTCTGAGCCAAGACAGGAAAGGTTCCGGAAGTAACTAAGTCAAGCCCATCTAGAAGGGACCTCCCATTATGAAATTGAACGCGTGACTCGCACCATTTCCATTTCCATTTCCATACCAGATTCTAACTTTTAACAATGAGTACCGACCACACCGCACCATGTATCCCGAGATCTGCAACGTCCGAGGATCGCGTTATTGAACTGCCCACCCACTGCACGGTGACCAGTCAACTTTGCCATGCCAAAGTCTTTTATTGTTCATTCTTATTTTCGGGATTATTTTTCATTTAGATATATATTGTTGAAAATTTTGGAGAAGATGACAAGATGAGTTCCACTGTCACTATCTTTAAGGATTTCTCTCGTGATGCAACAGACCTTCTTCTTTACTGCGCACAGAGTAATAGAAAGAACGGTATCAACTAAATTACATGTATAACCCAACAAAGAAAGGAATGGAATGAGAGGTGAGAATTTTTTCCTTATTTCTATGTCTCGATGGATTGTGGTTTGGAGTTCCAATTTATATTTTGGCTAATTAAATCACCGACGTAGTGGTCTAGCCTGAGTCGGCCGTCCTACGTGGCACGGCCGATACTACTTGGGATAATTTTGATAAATTTTTAATTTTCGTGACTTTTTTCTTCTTCTTTTTTCTTTTTTATTTTTTCTTTTTTCTTGGCGCCAGCCTCAGGTGAGGGACGCCCACGCCTAAGCTAGCGACGGGCAAGGGCAATCGTCGCCCTCGCCTAAGGCTTGTGACCTTCGTCGAACGTTGATGAGGCCCAATGATGGCCAGTGGAGGAAAAAAGGGAAAAAGAAAAGAAAAAAAATTCAAAAAAGTAAAAAATTATCCAATTTAGGGCCAGTCATGCCACGTAGAACAGTCGGTGCTGACTACACCACCATGTCAGCAATTTCCTATCAAAATTCACTAGAAGAACTAAATTGGTAAATCGTTAAAAGATTTAAGACTAAATTGACAAATCATCAAAAGTTTTAGGATTAAATTGCATAATTCAAAGGTTTAGAATTAAATTAGCACAATTAAAATGTTTAAAACTGAATTAGCTGCCGTACAACAAGTTTATGACTTTTTGGACAAATTTTCCTCTTTACTCCACACAAAATAATAGAAGGAATGGATCAACTAAATTGTACATATTAGAGGTGTGCAACCAGACCGGGTTTACCCGAAAACCGGATTGGACCACCCGAAAAATAGGGCCGGGAATCTGTTCCTGTTCAAACCGGCTCGAGAATAGTAACTAATTTTTTTGGAACCAGTTGGAACCGGTCTGGTTTCCAAGTGAAGACCCACCATGGAAGCGAACCGATTTTGAAATCGATTTTTAGCTACTGTTAAAAAAAATCTAATCTCACTCGCCTCACCTCACCTCCTCTGTTTTTTGGTGAATTATAATTTCTATTGCTCATATTAGATATTGTTGCTTTTAGCAGATAGTGAGTTCTATTATTCATCTTTTACTTTGAATTGTTTTATTATATTGTTGCTTTTAGTAGATCCTATAATCGGATCGAAAAAATAGGGTATGTTCCAAAATAGGTTCCAGGACAAAAAGGGTAAGTTCCAGGTTTCAAAAACTGTAACCGGTTATAACAGGGTATGTTTCAGTTTCTAGGTCTGGAACCTACCCACCCGGACCATGTTCACAAAAGCTTCGATTGCCATGAGATAAATGAGCTAGAAAAATTAGCTCAACAGACCGATGTGGGGTAGCACGAAGTGTGTGATGGCTCCAAGCTTCGATTTACGAAGAGATTTTCGTATGTTGCTTGTCTGACTACGGCGAATTTGGTGGTGGTTGGCTCCTTGAAATGAGAAGTCAAAAATCGAGAATCCGATGCCAACAATATGTGTCCTTCGAAGTCGACGTTGCTGTTAGAGCCGAACAACATGCATCCTTGTGGTTGACTTTGATATCGAAACCGAAATCGAATAAACGCGGCCGATACGGCTGCGTGGCTACAACAAGCAAAATAAGCCGGGCTTTGTTGAGCTAAAGATATACATCCGCTTGAGGCATCGAAAAATACTTTAGAAAAGCTTGACTTGGCGACACTCCTGGCTCTTGGATGGATGGGTGCACTACTTTGCACCGGGTGCACTAGATTTCCTGAGGAGGCTCTGATATCAAGTTAAGAACAATATAGAAGATAAGAATTAATGAATTTCAGGATATTTTGATATACATGAGCCTTTGTATAGGCTTTATTGAAAAATCAAGTAAGTATTCCGTTACAAAATAATACTTTCATAACTTCTATCAAAACCGTTATAAAACAATGACTTTCAAAATTACCAAAACTATTGAAATTGCCATCGTGTATAAATTCAAAACCAAATTACTTGGGTTATGCAGATCAAGTGAAATATTCGTTCGAATTTGGGAGCCCACGTGATCAATCTGACGATGAATCACATTAAGTGACGAAACAATTGGTAGAATCCGATTTATATGCACACACCTAATCAATTAATCGAAAAAGTTACTGTTCAAAATTCGAATCCGATTGATGAACTTATGTGGAGGGGCTTTCCGTTTCGCTCTACGATCAACCGTCGCGAGCCTAACAGCACGATTCTAATTAGATTGAAAACACGAGTGCGTCGACTATCGAGGCCGATCTCCACTTACTTACGTAATACCACCAACATCTTGAATCAATATGAGATTGACAAGACACCATATCGTGCATTTCACCTGAAAGTCGAACATCAACAAAAGAGAAAATAATGTATCCTATTTTGTCCTATATGCTACTAGATAATTGAAAACAATATGGCGATTGATTGAATTCGAGCCCCTATAAATCGAAATAATCACATCACGCCTCTTTGCCATCCCCTCATGTGAAATCCACGTTGGTCTCACGAAAATAATCGGTTACTTTCGCGTACTAAACTGCAAAGCTTGATTCATGCAATTATTCAAGCTTATTAGTCTTATGAAAAAATTGTCCAAAAAGTCATAAACCTTTTACACTTTTACCAATTCAGTCCTAAACTTTTTAATTTTACCGATTCAGTTTTAAACCTTTTCACCTTTTGCCAATCCAGTCATCTTAGCTAGAAATCGCTGACATTGACAATTTTTAATAAAAATTTAATATTTTTTCGAATATTTTAAATTTTAAATTTTAAATTTTAAATTTTGGATAAAAGGAAAACAGAAAAAAAATATTCAAAAAATATCATAATATTATAATACTATTAGAAATTGTCTATTGTCAGCACAAGCGATGCGTTTGACAACGATTCTGATCCAAAAAGTCAATTTTATTCCCTGGACAAGTTTTAGAGAATCATAACGCGTTTAGTAACTACACAAAAATTTTGTTCCCGGAACAAAAATGCGTTTGGTAACTGCACAAAATTTCTATTACCGGGAACAATTTCTCTTCCCAATTTTTTTCATTTAAGTCAAATAATTATGTCTTGTCACTATAAAGTCAACCTATATAGCATCACTAATAAAATGAATACAGATCATACATAATCCATAATTAGTCTATTTAGTTCGTGGGGCATGAAGACATATGCAAGATTCTTAAAAAAGAACATAAGCTCAATAGGCAATTTGCACTTAAATTTTTGCCACAAACTGACATGGAACTAGAGGTGTCAAACGGTGTGTCGGTGGGTTTGGATCGGGTCGAATATGGTCCGAGGTGAGACACATTCATGAAAAACGAGAAGTCGTGCTGTGGGGACTGACCAACTATGAATAAATCTTACTTAGGGCTAAGAATAGGAACATCAATTCACCGACTCTTATATCTTTTTATAGGTTCAATAAAAACAAAGATATGAAAAATTTAAATAGAATTTTCTATTCCTAATTATTCTGAATCTTCATATTAACTTATTTAATCCGTTTTGACCCATTTTCATGCACTAAAAATCTAACAACCCATACTCGACCCGTATTACTTAAACACTTCTATATTTAACCAAATCATGGAATAGTTATTTTTAATGATTTGTTAAGAAAAATTATATTGCCAAAACACTTTCATGCAATACAGTGAATTTTTTTAATATTTCATAAAAAGGAAATTATTTTCTAAATGTTTTTTAAAAAGTAATTTTTATTTTATTTTTTATTTTCCTTTTTTCTAGGGCAGGCGGCGATGGGAACAAAGTGAGAATCAAAAGTACATCAGAATCATTACCAAACAGTCTCGAGGACTGAATTGGCAAAAGTGAAAATATTTAGAACTGGATCGACAAACTTAAAAGATTTAGAACTGAATTGGCAAAAGTGCAATTAAAACTTTTTTGACAAATTTTTCTTAGTCTTTTTCGTAATTTATTACTTGCTTATAATCGATCTTTTTTTTTTTTGGTCGGATGTTATAATCGATCTTAAAGCACGAGATTGATTTAATTTACTCGCAACTCGAAGAAGAGAAACCAATCCTGTAGCACCCGACACACGTACGTACATAGTACATCCTAGACGAGATCAAATAGAAAGTGCCACATCGTAATGCGTAGTCCTCGCTTTTTAATTCTGTCTGGTGGCAATATAATTTGCTAAATGCAACAATGGCACTGCTCTTGCTGCGTCGAAAAGACCAAGCTCTTCACTGGCTTTCTCCACCAATTCGCCCGCAAATTCCCGGGCCTTCTCAATCCCCATTAGCTTTGGATACGTCGCCTTATCGCTCGCCAAGTCTTTCCCGGCGGTTTTGCCTAGCTCTTGGGTCGATTTGGTCACGTCCAATATGTCGTCCACCACTTGGAACAGTAGCCCTATGCACCTTGCGTACTTCCTCACCCTCTCCACTTCGCTCTCGCTCCCCCCGCCGACGATGGCGCCGCACACGACCGCCGCCTCCAGGAGCTTCGCCGTCTTGTGGACGTGGATGTACTCCAGCTCCCCCAAGCTGATCTCCTTCCCCTCGCTCGCGATGTCCACTATCTGCCCCGCCACGAGCCCCTCCGACCCCACGGCCGAGCCGAGCTCGGCAATGGTCCGGACGAGGCGGTCGGCAGGGACGTCGGGGCCCGTCCTCGCCGCCACGTGCTCGAAGGACAGCGAGAGGAGGGCGTCCCCTGCGAGGACTGCCGTCTCCTCGCCGTACACCTTGTGGTTGGTGGGTTTCCCGCGGCGGAGGTCGTCGTTGTCCATGCAAGGGAGGTCATCGTGGATGAGCGACATGGTGTGGATCATCTCGACCGCGCAGGCCACCGGCATTGCGGAGGACACGTCGCCACCGACGAGCTCGCATGAGGCCAGGCACAGGATCGGCCGGACGCGCTTCCCGCCGGCGAGGAGGGAGTACCTCATTGCTTCGTGGATTTTCAGAGGGTGCTGCAAAGGGACAGCCATGTCTAGGGCTTGGTTCACTAGCTTGGCCTTCGTGGCCATGTAGTGATCGAATTGGAATGGCAATAGGAGGTCGCTTCCTTCCTTGGGGAGGACCAAATCTCGGGCCGGAGATGGTTGCATGACCGACGGATTCTCCACATGGACGGCCCGGATTTTCGCCTGAAGTCGCAGGCCACCGAGTCCGTGGAAGCGGTGTAATCTAGAGAGATCGTAATTGGCAACGCCGTGATTGAAATGGCGAGTGAGAGATGGGTTTTCATGGCGAGCCATGGTAGATGAGAGGGCCATTGCCATGAAATGGAAGCTTTTGAGTTTGGAAGAACACCAATGTTCTGATGGCGTTTCTGTTCATTTTTCCTTCTAATTATAAAAAGGAGGAGGACTGGGAAGATGCTGTTTGGATCGCCCGAACGTAGGTCTTCTCGATATTCCTTTTGGCCTAGGTTGGATTCTAGTGATGATGGAGCTTTGTGCATGGGCCAATTGAGGGGTTAAGAATTTATTAGAATGCACGTGTGAGTTGTGTTAGAAAAGTTTCATATCGAAAAAATTAATATAGTGTAGAATAGTTAATATATCCAAGTTAGCCCATAACTCATTAGCTTAAGCTTTTGAGTGAAGGTGGGTCCAACTGGATATATTGGCGGGCTCAAACTTGGGCTCCCTCTTGGTGATCTCCCCGGGCAAAAATATCGCACTTTTGTTGCGTGCTCCCAACAAGTGGTATTAGAGCCGATGGTTGATTGGTGGCCCACTCCTAATATGTATCGGTGTTTGGTGAATATCTCAAGGAAGAAATCTGGTGATCAACGAGGTTTCCGAGCCTGTAGGCGTTGTGGTGTAGCAACACGGGCCCGATGGGCGTTGATGAAGATTCAACCTGAGATAAGTTGATATAGAAAGATACTTGAATTAAGGGGGAGCAAGCCTAATACTGGAGCTCACATGTGAGGGAGAGATTGTTAGAATGCAAGTGTGAGTTGTGTTAGAGAAGTCCCACATCGAAAAAATTGGTGTGGTGTAGAGCAATTAATATATCCCAGTTGGCCTATAACTCATTAACTTAAGCTTTTGAGTGAAGGTGGGTCCAACTGGATATATTGACCGGCTCGGACTTGGGCTCCCTCTTGACGATTTCCCCGGGCAAAAGTATCGGACTTTTACTGCTCGCTCCCAACATATTTCCTAACGTTTCATGAATTAGAACGGATCGAGCGAATCAACTTCTCTGCCACGCAACAAGTTGTAGGAGTTTAAAAAATTAGGACATATGCCTTGATTGTGACGAAAAAGACAAAGGTTTGGAACACTCGCCTACTTCCGCGGGAGATTAAAATGATGCGATAAGCTAGCTCAAGATTAATTAATAAAATATTTCTCAAATTATTTATTTTTTACGAAAGAAATGGAGTTTTATTGTCCGGTGATATTAGAACCAGAGATTCGAAGCTAAATTTCTCCTCATCTCTCCCATATGAAGATGTTTTGGTCCCAAGTTTTATGATGGGAAATGCTTCCATGACAGTACTGTCAGAAACGGTACAATCTCAACCGTAGACCTACACACCCTTATCACGTGCTTTACATAAAGCACTCATTGATTGAGAGATCGTATGGTCAGAAATAATTGACAATACTGTCAATTGATAAAATATTTCTCAAGAGATTAAAATGATGTGATAAGCTAGCCTAGAGATTAATTGATAAAATATTTCTCAAATAATTTATTTTTTGCGAAAGAAGCGGAGTTTTAGTATCCGGTGATATTAGAACTGGAGATTCGAAGTTAAATTGCTCGTGATCGCTCCCGTACGAAGATGTTTTAGTCCAGAGTTTTATGATTATCCCACGTGGAATACGATGAACTTTGTGCTTCCTCCCTTGTCCGTGAAATTAGCAGACCGATGATCAATTGCTGCTACATGTAAAATGAGGATGGAGTGAGACACGTCAGTTTGATTCCGTGGACACCAAACAAGGTTTGAAGATAGATTCCGAGGGCACAAACCACCAAAATCTGGTGGTTATTCATTATTCTCTACTGCTTAGCGAACATCTGAACCCCAAATGAAATTGAAATTACTTTCCAAATGAGATCAAAATATCATAAAACATTTTCAATCACATACCACCAAATAAATGAAAACTAACTATTTTTCTAGAAAGTGATGTCCCGAAAATATTTTATTTTATCATGGAGTTTCTCCTGCGCACCCTGAAAAATGATCGCTTGTATCACTTGTAATAATTAATCAATGAAGAATATTTTCATTATCGACAATAATTTATGTCTAAACACTTTAATGGACGATGAAAACATTTTTATTCCATTCGTTTTTGTAGACAATGCAAACGATCATTTTTAGAAAAAAAATATTTTCAAAATCATTTATTTTGCACGAAATAAGCGAAGCCCTAGAATTTTTATCAACATTATGCCGCAAGTTCTAGCCACAAATCGTTTATGCCCGTGAAAGATGAGAGAATATTGATCATTGTCATGCCACCAAATCTTAAGGGCAAATTTGGTAATTCTAATAAGAAATAAGATTAATGAATTCGGTAAAATTAAGCACGTTTGATATCCATATACCTTGTTCCGACTTAAAATATTCAATAAAGTCAAAAACTCCAAAAAATAATAATAATTTGGCCTGTGAAGTCTTCAATTCATTTAACAGAAAAGGCATCAAAATAGGAAACAAATCTGGCCTTTTACATTGTGAAAAGCCTAGAACCTATCGATGATATTGACAGCTCATATTGGGATAATGACATAAATGGTCCCTAAATTTTGACCAAATGTGCAATGTGATCTCTAAACTTTTAATTTGACCAATATGGTCTCTGAACTTTAGCCCAATGTGCAATGTGGTCGCCGAACTTTTGGAATATGTTCAACTTAGTCACTGAACTATAAGAAAATGTCCAACATCAAATTAAAAATTCAGAGACCACATTGCACATCGAGCTAACATCTAGGGACCATATTGGTCAAATTAAAATTCAGTAACCATATTGCACATTGGGCCAAAGTTTAGAGACCATTTATACCATTTTCCCTTTCATACTTGGCAAGAAATATATATTACTCAATACTCCATATCCGCGGACAAAAAAGAAATATTCGATATCCAGCTATTATATATTAGTTTATTTTGATCTCAGCAGTCAACACTACCAAAGAGGCCCACCATCTCAGTTTGGGCAATAAAAGAAATGTCTGAAGATGATTTTTAAGACTCTATTTGTTTGTTGGTCTGTCATTTTTAATTTGTATTTGACATCCGAAGATAGCACAATGTCGAATTTAACTTTCGATTGGCACATCTTAATGTGTGTTTAAATCCATTTTCTTTCTGATTTTGAATATTGGTCACACTACACGCACGAATGACATGCTATTGTTGATAGTCATATACGAAATCACTCAATGATATAATGGATCAATTAATATACTTCTTTTGTCATACATATATAAACATGTTCAAGACTCATTTCACGTTTTCGAAAGTCATAGCACTACTAAGCGTATTGCCTGTGTGACAAATTCTCTATTGAATCTTAAACACGGCGTTCTAGTCTTCACAACGTGTCTCACAACAATCGGTCATTCAATTTGCACTAAAGATTTGCGAGGCTATTTGGTAAATTTTTCCCGCAACATTCCTAATTGTTGGAAAAGGGTGCAGTGACTTTCATAAGGTATTTGACAAGCACCTCACGGCACACAGTTGCGACTCCTCCCCGGCTGTAGGCCTACGACGATTTTCAACAGCTTTTAAGGAGCCGTCTCACCTGGATTTTAGGAATTGCAACACTAAAATATTTATTACCAAACACACGAAAGTTAGGGCACTGCCACATCATAGCACAGCTACAACTCCGACCGCCATGTCGCATATGTTTGAAATAGATTCCATTTTAAGAGAGTTTAAAAATCTTTGAACTACGGGATTTACATTATACGCACGAGAAGTACCTGAACTACTAAACGGGATAGGTATTAGTTTGGTAATGGTCGGAGTAGCAAACTCGGATTCGGCAAGAATCTCATTCTTTTGGTAGTACGAAGGGGGAATTGGCCCAAAAATTGGATAGGGGTCAAGACACAGTCGGGTGCCCGCGGCTGACTCAACTCACGTGCCCCCCGAATCGCGCGAAATGGTCGCCTATTACACGGCTCACTAACTCTGCCTGGGTTGGGAGTACCTATTATTCATCGGCGGTCCGGCGTCGGGTCGGAGCAAAGTGAAGCTTGAGGGTTCTGGTAAGGTCATTTGCCATTGCAAATCCTTTAGCTCATGTGCTTGTGCGCCCGCTTCATAGTTGGCTGATAAGGACTTTGTGACCACCATTTTTATAACATCAGCATTATACAAGTATGATTTACAGATCTCACTGTGTTGTCAAATCAGAGGCCGCAGAACAAAACGTTCAAACGATTCAAATTTGAATAACCTGCCTTATTTTGAGTCAATGATCGGAAAACTTCATTTTCTCGATCTTAATTCACATAGAAATTAGGAACTAGGGGTCCTAGTTGAACCGGAGAGACCCGAATTCGCACGGGTGTCATCGACGATGCTTGGGCTCTACACGTGGTCAGTTTTGTATAGGGAGGGGAAAAGTGTGATTGATAAATTCTTGTAGGCCCCACTAAACTGGAGCTCCTGAGTTGGCCCAATGTGAAGCATCAACCAAATCAGCCCATGAAGCCCATTACCATTTTCATCGCATCTTCACCATCATCCGCTCCTCCTCCCCTCTTTCCCTCCCAATTATCTGCTTCACCTTCCCAGTTTCCCTCGGTTCTTCGTCTCCCTCTACTCGACCGATACACTCGCTCACGCTCATGAAGCTCTCTGCAATCGCATATCGTCTTCTCGAGCCGTACTTGTAGAGCTCAGAGTCTCGAAGACTGTTTCTCAGCTTCTGATAGACTGCAAATGATGCTCCAGATGGCCATCTCCGGGCCGTCACTTCTCTCCTCTCGCTCTGCTTACCGGCTGAACCCTCTTCTCCTCTCGACGCGACGCCGGTGCGTCGGATTTTCTCGCCGGAGACTCTGCAGCTCGAGAGTTAGGTTCTTCGCAGGTAAATTGTCTCTCTGATATAACGCAGTCGTTTCTGTGAGTAGTTCACTTAGGAGTAGCCGGTGCTTTGCTTGCTTCTCTGCTCTGACTTGTCGAGTTTGTTTTGAGCGCGTTTCAGTTGCTGCGGCATCGGACAATGGTGTTTTTACTTCTCCAGAGATTGCAAAGAACTTCGATTTCGCCTCTGAGGAGAGAATCTACAACTGGTATCATCTTCTTGGACGAAGTAGCTCTTCTCTGCTTGGTGCAATTGATCATTCACTGCATAACTGCGTTAGTGTGTGAGCGTTTTGTTTATTAATTGGGAAATGTTAATGAGGTCCGTTAGGCAATTGCTGGGCCATATCTAATGTGCTTTGAGTCTGATTACTCTCTGGAAGACGTAATTTTGGCCAATTTAGCAGCTTGGTTGTGTTATGGCTCTGCATTACTAGGCACGACACCGCGACTTTCTTCAGAGTCTGATTACTCTCTCCCTCAAGCACGTTGCTTGTTGTGGCTTGATTGCTTTTGGCTCTTAGAGGAAAATGGAGTTTGATCCAATATCTATACGAATTAGCAGACATCACAGACAATTGATGCAGAGAAAGTGGAAATCTTTTAGACTGCTCACCGTGGGCAAGTAGATAAATTTGTAAGCATTGCTTGGGCTAGCCAAATTTGGGAGCTCCATTGAAGGTTTCTTTTTTCCTCTTGGGAAGCACGCATCTTGTATGATTGTGTCCGTGGTTATTGCTTTCTAACACTGATTGTTAACGCTGACCATTTTTCCGTTTGCCTGAAACTTAAGTGCTGTCTTGCATTCCCTTGCACCTGTTAGTTTCTCGAATTTGTTACATTTCTAATTGATGAGTGCTTGAAATCAAACTTGCTGTTGCCAATTGCTGGGCTGCCTGTCTATGCAACTTAGCCAGCTTGTTGTTTGATACATGAGATTCCCTGTAGAGTGATTTACTTATGGCAAGCTGTCTAATATCGACACATCAATATTTTGGGAATTCATGTATGTCCATCCGCTAATGTTCAAGCTGATGAATGGACAGCAGTAACGCAATTGTTTTAGATGTAATGTAACATTGGCCGTTTCTTGTTAGGTGGGAAGCTCAAGGATATTTTAAGCCACACTTTGATCGAGGAACTGATCCTTTTGTCGTTTCAATGCCACCGCCTAATGTGACTGGTTCGCTGCACATGGGGCATGCAATGTTTGTGACGCTAGAGGTTGTCACTGTTTTTCTGTTAGTTGTTGATTGAGTACTTGTTGGTTATGCTAATCTGGCGAGTCTTGCTCTTAATTTACATTGATTTGACTGAAGCTAGATCATGGCATTTCCAATTTCATCTTATTTGCTTATAATAACTTTCACTCCTGGGTTTTTTGCATTGCTGCTTATACTCATATGAGGAGCCAAAAACTTAGCCTTTTGTCTTATAGTTCATATCGCTTTGAATTTGTTGACGCGAAAAGAGAAAAGCTGACTATGATATAATGGCTAAATTGGTTTCATGGTTTACTTGTTTAGGATATCATGGTTAGATACCACCGGATGAAGGGAAGACCAACACTTTGGGTTCCTGGAACTGATCATGCTGGAATCGCTACCCAGGTATGTCCCCAAGAATCTCCATGTCGGAAATAGGATATTGCTGACGACATCTATGATCTCTTTTCTGTTAATACACCATATTAAACTTACTATCTTTGAACTTTAGTTAGTTTTGAGACGATCCAAGTTCATGTGGATATTGGAACTCATTTTCCTTTTGGCTTCGGTATTATTGCAGTTGGTAGTTGAAAGAATGCTTGCATATGAAGGAATAAAGAGGGCCGACTTGAGTAGAGATGAGTTCACCAAACGTGTATGGGAATGGAAAGAAAAGTATTTATGCTTTTCCATCTAGAATCTTCTTGTTTAAAGGATTGCTTCTACTAAGCATTGCTATCAATTTGTCTTTTCTTCAATTAGATTCATTGCTCAGCAATCGATTAGAATGACCTTATTTACTAGCTCAAGAAGAAGAAAACAGGATTAGCTACCCTGGTAGCTAACGGTGAGTGTTTGTTCTTGGTCTTTGTGGATCTTGGTCAAGCTAATGTGTGAAACACTCCAAGTAGAAGTGTGGTCAAAATACTGATACTCGAAGGAGTTAATGGGGACCTGCATAGGTGGTGGAGAATGTGTTTAATTTGACAGTCCATACAAAACCTTACCAAACCTTGACACGTAACACCCATAGCTCTTTTATTTTAGGTGTTAAGGAATCTTGGTTTTATAGTGCTGCATGTAATTACTTAAACGGGGAGTTCTAGCTGGTCTTCCAAAGTCCCTTTGCCCTAACTTTGCCTCACTTCTTTCTCAACTTTAATAGAAAAGCATTTTTCTACGTTGAGATTTCCAATTGAGAAGCTTGATCTATTAAGTGAAGGAGGATACGTGTTGACAGGCACATCGATGAACCTTGTAAACAAGAAAGGTGAGATACTTTAACATCCTATAATGTGCAACCGGATAGAGAATGACAGCTGTAGTTGAAGAATGAGGACTTGGCTTTAATATCATGTTAAAAATCCCAACAGAAAAGTTTAAGTTACTTGGTGGAAGAGTATACACGTATATAATTTTAAAATATTCCTCGAACGAGCAGTTGACATACTTTGACATTTCGAGTGTATGCCATGATTCTATTGTACTGGAAATTTCTTTGCGCCAAAAGAATGACTGTTCTTGAAATTGATTGTAATGCCTCTCATGGAACCTCATTTCTACTCCATGATTGTGAGACAGAAACTACAGTTGACGACTTTTAACTATGTTCATAGTCTGCATTTGCTATTTTCATAATTCAGCATTGCATTTTCTGTAAACCTTAGAGATGAAGATGGGAGCATGTGATTTCCATCTCTTCTGTTTGAAGTCTATTTATGGCCAGCAAAATTAATTGTGGACCTAGTTGGTCTTAGAATTAGTTAGTGTTCTGTGATTGGTAGTCGTGTTGTAGTTGTAAATGTTCTCTTCATGCGCTAACGGTGACATGAATGCTGTGCAGTTTTTCTATAGTTAAATTTTTGTTACATCTTCCCTTAAACATATATATCCTTGACATTTAGGTACGGTGGAACCATAACGAAACAGATCAAGAGGCTCGGTGCCTCATGTGATTGGTCTAGAGAACGCTTCACCCTTGATGAGCAGCTAAGTCGTAAGGCAGTTTTTAACCAAGTAGAATCATAAGAGATAGCAAATTTTTGGATGCTTCTCTATCCGTGCTCATATCTTATAACTATATGAGGTGTTATGCTATGATGTTTGAGATGTGAATGAAAGTCCTTCTATAGTTGTTCTCTTATGACTCTTATCCTAAATTATATCCTGCATAACAATGGAATTAGGTTATGATGCAATCACTTGTTTGCAACAGAATTTCTCAATGAAAATGCACGGAGTTCGGGTGAAATAATTGTATGTTTCTCAATGTGATTTTTATTGAAAGCTTGCAACAAAATGCTCGAGAATGAGCTAATGTAGATTGATAAATACTTGTAGTGGAAGAAAATTCTCTTTAGCGGATACCTCAACTAAGATAGATGATGCCTCAATAAGGTGCTTCAACCAGGTTAAATGATTGGCTCCTGGGTGATGCTCTACTTAATGACCATGATATTCAATTCTTGCTGAAAACTAGGACCATTACATCTGCTTCCATCTAATTCTTTTTCTTCTTTGTTAATAAGGTTCGCGCCTAACTTTTGATTTCTTTATTCTTCTCCCAATATGAATTTTATTTGTATATCTATTTGTCTATGGATATCCTCATAAATAACCCAACGATCCTAATCTAGTTTTGTCTCATCGTCCTTCATTCTACTTATTTCAGATGTCCATATGTCTTAACTTCTCACACTTCTTACCTTTCCAGAAAAGCTGTTTTCTCGTCATTATCTTGCTAGTTCAACTCATTTTGAAATTATGAAGTTTTGTCCAATTGATGCATGTGTGATTTTGTAATGATTAACTCTTCATCTCATTAGGTTTCATGGCTTTTTCTCCTAAGGTTCTATTCTGAGAGTGAGTTTTATTGTGTTTTCAGGAGCAGTAGTTGAGGCGTTTGTGAGGCTCCATGAGAAGGGCTTGATTTATCAAGGTATACAGTAAGCTTTGTTTTGGATTATTTGATTAGTTCTAGATCAAATGGAAAGCTAATTGGTTGGTTTAACCCGGAGGAAAGACATTGGAAGTTAGTATGTCATTGCCATCTTCTCCTCCACAGTTGCAATATCATTGTGTTTGACCGATCCTGAGAATATTGGTCAAACATTGTCTGGCTGCTTGTCAATTAGTGACCACTTGTTTCTTGGTCCATTCTAAGTTTTGAATTTCAGTAACTTCCAAAAGAAGCTTAACACAGTCTGTGTTAACAACCTTGTGTAAACGTTTGGCTTTGGTATCTTAAGCATCCTCATAATTGGATTGCTGTAAAGGCCAGTTAAACTCTCAAGGAATTATATGGAAGTTATGAAATGGAGTTCATCGGGCAACTAAGTTTTCATGCACTTTACCTTAGCTTCAGAAATTGCGACATTACTCTTTCCTGACAGAAAGTTAAAAAAAGAGACTGCTAGGTGTGACCTTTACATGCTCTGTGATATTTATGACCCAAGGATGAAAACTGATCTGATAGAAGCATATTTTATCTGCTTGAGTACGAGTTGTCACTTAGATTTGGCCTTTCATAAACTTATGTCAGTATAGATTACTTCATGATTTCTCAGAAATATGAATCCTTATCTGTGTTTTAATTACTGCTTGTTAATAAATTCTGCTGCATGCAAGGGGGGATGCAAGTTCTTTAAGTAGACAAATGAAAGGAGATGGTTTTTTTCAGGGGCATATATGGTTAATTGGTCTCCTAACCTACAGACTGCAGTTTCTGACTTAGTAAGTTCTTTTATCTTTCATTGAGTAATTAACTCTACTGCTTCATTTATTCTTCGATACATAATATTTAACATGGATCTCATTTCGTCATTAGGAAGTTGAATATTCTGAAGAACCTGGTACACTGTACCACATTAAGTATCGTGTTGCTGGGGGTTCAAGGTATTAACTGCTTTGGTAATGTTTTTCTTTCTTGCATCTACCAAAAGTTGCAAATTTTGGTATTTTGGAGTACATCCATTCTTTATCCCCTAACTCGTGGTGTCTTGTTATCTTCATCTTCTAGCTTCTTGTTTGTGTGATCAAGCCATCCAACTTGCCCAATTTCCGCAATCAATTTTTTGCATCATTTACCATTAGTTACTCCGTCAACTTGTGGATGTGGCGAGAACTCCATGTGGTGCTGATTTCTTGTGCTGGTGCCACTTCACAACACACAGAAAACTTAAAAAAAAAAAAAGGAAAAATGAAAATTGTGAGGGAGAGGGATGGAGGGAACGGAGATCCAGAATTTTGGCATTGAATATAATTTCCGGAGGATAGGCGAGGGTTGCCACATCTGGCTGCCAAGGCATGAATTTGGGCATTGATTATAATTGTCCTTGATGTGAACGATATTTGCTTGGAAGGTTTGAGATGCACTCCTTCCGTTCAAGTCTTTAAGACAGTTTAATTGACTACCGGAATTCGAAAACATAAGAATCAGCTACAGCTAAAAGATGGAACATTTCAGCTTTTCTTTTATCCCATTGTAGTGAAATAAAACTATATAACCTAGCAGCAATCACAGATTCATACAAATTTCATTCTTATATAGGCCAAATTTGGAGTCTTGTGGCTCTTTTCTGGTGTCTTACTGATCAACATAAACTTCAACGTGAACATGGTTTATTGGCATTCTTATTTGGAATATTTGTATGATTTTGAGGTTGATGGTTCTTTTGCAATTATCTGACAAGCATTGCTTGGTTCATCTATAATAACATAAGTCCCTTCCTGTAGGGATGATTACTTGACAATAGCTACTACTCGTCCAGAAACTTTGTTTGGTGATGTTGCTGTCGCAGTCAATCCTAAGGTATATTAGCTTCGTTAGGAAAGCCTGATTATGGAATTGACTAGAGGCCAGGCTCTTTGGCTTCTTTGTGACATTGGAATGTAGCAGGAATTAGTTTATTAACGGTTGAATATAAAATGTAATTTCTTGCTAGCTTCTAATTGTTCTTAATTTATTGCTTAAGTCTTTACAGGAAATAGTCTTGAGATCACATGGGTCAGCCTGGGCAGTTCGCTTTGGGTAGTCTTGACAACGACAAAAGCTAAAAGTGATTGCCTTGTTGCAGGATGATAGATACGCTAAGTACATTGGTAGGCAGGCGATAGTACCAATGACATATGGCCGTCATGTTCCAATTATCTCAGATAAGGTAAAAGCCTTTTTTTTGTTCCTTGATATTGTTAGAGTTGTTGTCTTATACCATGTTTTCCTGAATCTCCAGTAAAATTGGGCCAAAATTTTGATTAGGTCTTTGTTTAATAGATGAAAAATCGAATTTTGACAGTGAACACCCTGGGCCGGGTGGTGTAATTGTTTCGTAAAGTGCTCGTTGAAGACAACAGGATTTCAGCAAACATAAGTGCATTAAAGAGATATTGTATCTGTAGTGTCCATAGTATTGAAAGGAGCACGTTTGTCCAATATATTATTGCTGGTATCTCAAGAATGTGAAATAATAGACCGTTTGTCCTTTCCCTTTCTGTAAAGATCCATTTTTTGGGCCCATTGGTTTCTCCCTCCCTAAACAATCCACAGAATAGATCAAGGTGTCAATGGGTAGTCTATTTCTTGCTGTTGTCGAACCTCTAATTATGTATTTGCTCTTCAATTACTGTTCTCACTACAACCCTTCGAATGCAAATATATGAAAGAGCTGCAACCCGCAGCTTGCTGTCTGAGGGCATTGAAAGTAGCAGGTGGTTACTCACTCTTAAATATATGGAGTTGGGTTCCTGCTTCAAGTCTTATGAATTTCTGGCTAATTCAACCTCCCAGATTTGGACCCCAAAAAAAAAAAAAAAACCTCCCAGATTTGCCATCCTGAGGCTCGCTTCTGTCCTTTTCACCTTAGCTCTTTGTTCTGGCCGATCCAAGCAACTCCATGAAGTTGGCCGTCACTGGTTACCATGTGATGATCTTTACGTTGGAAGGACAATGACATCTCTTGCCTTGTTATTCTCTATTAGATTCATTTGTTGCTCATCATAGTTATTTCAAGAAGTTATAGGTATATTTCATTGATGCTGATTATTCGTTTTTCCTAATGGTGCAGTATGTTGATATGGACTTCGGTACCGGTGTCTTGAAGATAAGCCCAGGGCATGATCACAATGATTACCTTCTCGCCAGAAAGCTTGGTCTGCCTATACTCAACGTGATGAACAAGGATGGGACGTTAAATGAAGTTGCTGGGCTATTTTGGTAAACCTAGTTGCGTGAGATTAGTTTTTAGTCAATGGAGAAAAATGTCTTAGTCATTGTGCGCTTGCAATTTCCAGCGGCCTTGATCGTTTTGAAGCCAGGAAGAAACTTTGGTCAGACCTCAAAGAAACCGGTTTGGCTGTTAAAAAGGAACCACATACCTCACGGGTACCCAGATCACAACGTGGTGGAGAAGTGAGTTTAAAAATACTTTCTTGCTCATTTTTCTGCTATTGATATTGTGCAAGGGTCATTTTCTGTTGGCGTTCTGCTTATCTGTCCCCATTGTAACTCTGTTCAGGTTATAGAGCCATTGGTAAGTAAGCAGTGGTTTGTATCTATGGAACCTTTAGCAGAGAAGGCACTTCAAGCAGTTGAAGAGGGGCAATTGACAATCATGCCTGAGAGATTCCAGAAGGTATGCTAAACTGAAGGAAGTCTTTATTATCTGTCTTTAATACATTTGGTGCTTTCTTAGAGTGTTCCTATGGTATTTCTAGTAGCTTTACTGGGGAGCCCTACCCTTCTTAGACTTTGTTTGATAACTTTATGTTACACGGGAAATCAAGCGAAAAGAAGAAAGAAGAAATTTCAATTTTCTTAACGTTTCCATATGTATGTTGAAGGGTTACAAAGTACACGAAGACGAATTTAGCATTGATCTGATGTCTTATTTTTCTTATTTGCATTTTCCTTTTGAAGAAAAATAGTACACCAGTATGGGAACCAACTGTGGGCATGGAATGCTCTTACCTAAAACCTTTCCATAAACTCATTTAAAATCAATTTAATATATTTCCTTCTTAAGCAATATATTACCTTAAAAAAGTTATTTCATTTTGATTCCCTCCACTTCCATCCACCCAACAAAAATAGTTTAAATTACTGTTTGCTATTTTAGCACTGTTTAGTGCTCCTTTGGTTTAGGAAAGAGTAATTTCTACATGGTGATGCATGATCAGTGTCGACTATTTCATTATATGTTATGGAATTTACTTTTAGTGTGTCGTCCATACCGACTGTACTTTCACTGCAGCGGCATTTACTTCATTCTTTCACTTGAGTCAGTTAGTTTCCCATTACAGATTTACAATCACTGGCTATCAAATATCAAGGATTGGTGCATAAGTAGACAATTGTGGTGGGGACATCGCATACCTGTTTGGTATATTGCTGGCAAGGACAGTGAAGAAGTATATATAGTTGCCCGGAATGCTGATGAAGCTCTTCAGAAAGCTCAGGAGCAGTATGGAAAGAATGTAGAAATATACCAAGATCCAGATGTTCTTGATACTTGGTTTTCAAGGTCTGTCTCTTTGTTAGAGCTAGCATTTCTATGCATGGTTATTGTGCTGATCGAAAGCTTTTCAGTTGACTGTTTCATTAGATAGTGAGGATTTTTCCTCTTAGAAGTAGCATGCCTTGTTGGGACATAGTAATTATGCAAGATAGGGCCTTTGCAGGTCTGAGATGGATTGTGCTAGAGTAAGATCCCTCAAATAATCTGTTCTACTAAGTAGTAGTGGTAAGGATTATTGGCAAAAGAATAAAAAACTTGGCCAGCTTTAAAACGATTCTGTTTTTCATTACTTGGTAACTAAAGGTAGTTTTTATTTTTAGGCATCATGGATGCCTGCCTAAATGACTTTTTTATATTCGCATAATCCTCTATATTCGTTGAGGTATTTCTAAGCTTATTCATGAGGTCCCTTACATACGAAAATATTTCTTCCCTCTCTATCATGAGGTCAGTTCACTTGGCAAGTTACCAGGACTTGCTAACTGTAGTCAGCGTATATGTAACTTGTATTAAGAAACTCTCTTGATGTGAGCTATCCGCAAGAATAATGAATACTTGAGCATATGATGCATGGGGGTACTTGTCGGTGGAAGTGTTACGTGGTAAAGTTGTTTCTGCAACAATCTTCACCTTTCCAGTGTTGCGGACTATTTGTCATAATCAGACCAAATATTGTAGAACTATTCATTATCTTGAGTCGTTATGTCTTAAACAAATGTAAACTGAAGAGGATCATTCAATTATGGTCAAAAGCATGTTCGGTACTGTTAGTTGGCAAAAAAGTACTGTTTATTGAATCAAAATAAGTATATATACAAGAGAAACCCTAAAAGGCATAAAGACCACTTTGCCCTCTATACTTATAACACTCCCCCTCAAGCTGGAGCATAGATGTTAATCATGCCCAGTTTGTTACAAATATACTCAATCCTACTGCTTCCTAAAGATTTGGTGAAAACATCAGCTAGCTGTTCATTAGTCCTAACATGACTCGTAGAAATAACTCCAGCCTGAAGCTTCTCACGAACAAAGTGACAATCAACTTCAATATGCTTGGTACGCTCATGGAATACTGGATTTGAAGCGATATGGATAGCTGCCTGGTTATCACACTTCAACTCCATTGGTGCAGGATCTTTGAACCCAAGTTCAACTAATAGCTGACGCATCCAGACTAACTCACATGTAGCTTAAGCCATAGCTCTGTATTCTGATTCTGCACTAGATCTGGCCACCACACTTTGTTTCTTACTTCTCCAAGATACTAGGTTTCCTCCCACAAAGGTGCAGTAACCTGATGTAGATCTCCTATCTGTAAGAGACCCGGCCCAATCAGCATCCGAAAACGCTTCCACCTTTTTGTGACCATGATCCTTATAGATGAGACCACGGCCCGGAGCTTTCTTCAAGTATCTCAAAATCCTCATTACAGCATCCCAATGAGAGGTACGAGGGGAAGACATAAATTGACTCACAACACTCACAGGAAAAGAAATATCAGGACGAGTAATAGTCAGATAATTTAATTTTCCAACAAGTCTACGATACCGTTCTGGATCATCTAACAACTCGCTGTTGTCTGCCAACAATTTCGAGCTAACTTCCATTGGTGTGTCTAGTGGCTTAGCTCCTAGCATACCTGTCTCTGTAAGTAAATCTAGAACATACTTGCGCTGTGAATTATGAATACCCTTCTTCGCCTGTGCCACCTCAATACCCAAAAAATATCTAAGTCGTCCCAAGTCCTTTGTTTGAAACTGCTGCTGCAAATACTGTTTCAACTCATCAATCCTTGTAGAATCATCTCCGGTTATGACAATATTATCTACATAAACTACAAGAAATATCCGACCAGCTCCAGAAACACGATAAAACATAGAATGATCTCCACTACATCTAAACAGTCCAAACTGAAGTACCACCTCAGTAAACCTCCCAAACCAGGCTCTGGGAGACTGTTTCAAACCATATAAAGATCTCTTCAAACGGCAGACATAACCAGACTCCCCCTGAGCAACAAACCCAGGTGGTTGCTCCATATACACCTCTTCATGTAAATGACCATGAAGAAATGCATTTTTAATATCAAGCTGAAAAAGGGGCCAACACGCAGAAGCAGCTAAAGAAAGAAGAAGGCGTACGGAAGTCATCTTAGCCACCGGAGAAAAGGTGTCACCATAATTGACACCATAAACCTGTGCATAACCTTTAGCAACCAATCTGGCCTTGAGACGAGCAAGAGTACCATCAGGATTAACTTTAACAGTAAACACCCATTTACATCCAATAGCAGTCTTTTCTGCAAGTAGAGGAACAAGATCCCAAGTCTGGTTTTGGTCTAGTGCCAATAGTTCCTCCTCCATAGCTGTCCTCCAGCCTGGACTAGATAATGCTTCAACAACAGTTTTAGGAGTAGGATGTGTATCAATTGTAACCAAACTAGTCCGAAAAGAGGTAGACAAACCAGAATAAGAGACAAACTGTGCGATAGGGTGTTGGGTGCAACTACGAACTCCTTTGCGATGTGCAATAGGAATATCAAGATCAGTATGTGATGGGCTTACCTCAGACTCTGAAGATGAAGAAGACGAAGTAGGCGAAGGTACATTTGCAGGGGGCTCCATGCATTGACAATGACGTCTACTGTATACTTGCTGGACAGGTGGAACTGGTAGAGACTCCAAAGTAGATGTTACAATAACATACGTAAATGAATCATCATCTATTGTAGGAGGCGCCATCAGTTCATCTGAATATATGGTAGACTCGAAGAAGGAAACATCTGCAGTAGTAAAATATTTACGCAAAGAAGGACAGTAACTACGATAACCTTTCTGTGTACGAGAATACCCCACAAAAATGCACTTAAGAGATCGAGGGTCTAATTTAGAGAGACCTGGACGATGGTCACGAATATAGCAGACACAACCAAATATACGAGGTGGTAGATGAAACAAGGATTTAGAAGGGAAAAGAAGGGAGTATGGAGTTGCACCCTTAAGAACAGAGGACGGCATGCGATTAATAAGATAACATGCAGTCATAACAGCATCAGCCCAAAAGGATTTGTCTACCTTCATTTCAAACATCAATGATCGTGCAACTTCTAACAAGTGACGATTCTTTCTTTCGGCAACACCATTTTGCTGAGGTGTATCCGAACAAGAAGATTGATGAAGGATACCACGTTGGGTCATGAATTCCGAGAAAGGATGAGAAAAATATTCTTTTGCATTATCACTTCGAAGAATACGAACAGGAACTGAGAATTGAGTATGTACTTCGTTAACAAAAGCACAAAATATAGAAAATAACTCAGAACGACTTTTCATTAGATATAGCCAAGTGGCTCTTGAATGATCGTCTACAAAAGTGACAAAGTACTTGAAGCCCAACTTAGAAAGAATAGGACACGGACCCCATATATCAGAATGAACTAACTCAAATGGCTTAGAAGCCTGTTTATTGACTCTTGGACGATAACTGATACGATGTAATTTGCCAAACTGACACGACTCACACTCAATTCTAGATAAAGAATGAAACTGAGAATCTAACTTCTTTAGACTTTCCAAGGAGGGATGACCCAGGCGACAATGAATTTGATGTGGGGAAGCTGAACAAGCAACACTGGTAGCGTCATCGAACAGGTATAGCCCCCCAGACATATGTCCTTTACCAATCGTCTTCCTCGTCTTCAAGTCCTGAAAAACACAGGAATCAGGAAAGAAGGTTACAGAACAATTATATGTTTTGGTAAGATGACTGACTGACATAAGATTAAATGGGAAGCTTGGGAGATACATGACGGAAGATAAAGATATGGAGGATGTTAGGGGAACTGTGCCTATCCCCTTTACAGTAGATAAAGAACCATAAGCTAATGTAACTTTAGACATAGACTCATGAAAATCAGAAAAGATACCTGAAACTCCAGTCATATGGTCAGTAGCACCTGAATCAATGACCCAGGAGCGAGAGGCAGAAGAAAGACATGCTGTTGCATTACCTGTCTGGACAAAAGTAGCTGTGGAGGAAGACTGTGAGACCGGTTGGGAAATCTGAAGCTGATTGTACCTGGCAAATTCCTCCTCTGTCATTCTGACTAACTTTCCTCTGTCAGAGGACTGCGTGGAAGTACCAGACTCTACTGCATTGGCTACATTAGCTGCAGCCTGTTGTGTGGGTCTCCCATGAAGTTTATAACAGAACCTCTGAATGTGTCCAGGGGCACCACAGTAATGACAAGTCCGAACAGATCCGGTATTACCCCTGGTGTCACTAAAAGAGGGTGGTTGGCCTCTACCAAAGCCACGGCCACTACCACCACTTCGGCCACCACGTCCATGATATCCACTTCGATTTCCTCCATCATTCTTACTCCAACTACTAGCTCGAGACTGAGACACAAAGGCTGAATTACCTGTCAAGGAAGTGGAGTCCTGAGGAGACTCACGAGATACCCGGAGAACCCGAGCAAACGTATCCGTGAGTGAAGGAACAGTCTCTCCTCCAAGAACTTGGGACCTCACAGTTTCATATTCAGGACCCAGACCTCCAAGATATGCCATCACTGCTAATTGGTCTCTTTGAAGTTGCATTTGTTGGGCATCGGTTGAAATAGGAAGTAGAGAATTCAACTCTTCGTACATTCTCTTAAAATCAGCAAAGTGCGCTGTAACAGGGCGCCTCTTTCTCTCAGACCGGAAAAATTCCTGCGATAGCTCATAAATCCGTGACAGATTATTCCGACCAGAATACAGTACATCCAGATACTCCCATAATTCCTTCGCCGTGTTAATATGAGTAACTAAACTAACAACATTCCTCTCCATAGAGTTTAGCATTTGACCAAGGATGCGTGCATCAGTAACATCCCAACTAGTATCATCATCTGGTTTAGGCCCAGTCAAGTGTATATACTGATTCCTACCTGTTAGGGTCAACTTGACAATTTTCTTCCACTCTATAAAATTACCAACACCTTCAAGTTTGTTATCAGTGATCCGATTAGAAGAGGATGAAATCATTTCAATAGTCACACTACTACTCCCAATACTACTGTTCCTTTTAGGATCACTCATCCTCTAATAGCAACCAGTAGCTCTAAAGCACCCACATTGCCAGAGTTCTACTTTAAAAAAAAATAACCATCACCAAATGCAGATTATCCAGATAATCAACAGCAACAATCTAGGCCATCCAATGCTTAACCATCAAGCTTTAAACCATCAAAACAGTCATCCAAGAATAATAAGTACCAGCAATAACTCAACACGAGATAAATCACCACATCACTCAATCAGTCGACCCTCAGACAGCCTCAAACAATGCTGTGCAAAGCTCCGGCAACCCCGACAGTGACGAAAAACAGCCTACCAGTGCTGGACAGAGGGGTAGAAAGCCTGGATAATGTCGAGAGTGGGCTCACCGTCCTAAGCAAATTCAGAAGGAGGCCCGGGCGACCTCGTCAGAACCAGATCTAGGCTTGCTGCCCCTGAACTGCACCTAAACAGAGCTCACTGCTCTGGGCGACGCCGAACAGGGACTCGCCAGCCCCGGGCGACCTTGAGTAGAGGCCCGCCGACCCCGGGCGACCTCGAGTAGAGACTCGCCGGCCCCGGGCGACCTCAAATAGGGGCTCGCCGGCCCCAGGGAATCTCAAACAGAGGCTCGCCGGCCTTGGGTTGAGACGACGCCGGCAATAGGTGGTGGTGGCGGTTCACGGTGGTGAGGGTGATTAGCGTATGTTTTAGGTTTAGTGCTCTGATACCATGTTAGTTGGCAAAAAAGTACTGTTTATTGAATCAAAATAAGTATATATACAAGAGAAACCCTAAAAGGCATAAAGACCACTTTGCCCTCTATACTTATAACAGGTACCATGAAGCATGTGCATATTCATCTCATTAAAGAGCAGAGCCGTGTTACTAGTGTCCCTCAGTGTGGTAGCTACTCAGAACTATAAAAGAAAAATGGTTGTAATTCTTTGTTCTCCTATCTCATGATGTTAGCATGTGGCAAATAGAAAGACACGTCCTCCCTAACCCGCATTGGGTTTAAAGTAAATGAAGCTTACGGAATTTCTGCATTCAGTTTCTATATTCTGTTTTCATGACAAACACTTTAGAAGAAACTTGTACAACTGGATGCATCCGCTTGACTAAATATATATGTCTCTGGGGGCTCTACAGCGCCTTATGGCCTTTCAGTACTCTTGGATGGCCAGATGTATCGGCTGAAGACTTCAATCGCTTTTATCCAACTACAATGCTAGAAACAGGGTGAGTACACCTCGTTTGCTTTTCCACTAGTAATTCTTTATCCAAGATCTCTAACTGGAGATTTGGTTACTGCTCCCTGGTTGGAAGCTTGCTTGACTTTATGCAGTGTGATAGAAACGGACAATAATAATACCTCCCTTAACCAGCACACAAGCATGTTCAAGAGAATATGCATTACTCGTTCCAAGTAAATTTTTGTGGGCTTGTTCTTTCTGCTGCTTTGAATTATGGGCTCATTCAAGTGACTGTAGTAAATCACTCCAAAGGCTTTCTGGTTTGACTTGCAAGGTGTTTCCTGCTAATAAGTTGACTTGCATTCCGGAGTATATTACTCCACATAGACTTTCGTCCTCTTATTCTACTGCCTGAAAAATGTCTTTTCCATCTTTTCAGGCATGATATACTATTCTTCTGGGTGGCAAGGATGGTCATGATGGGAATTGAATTTACAGGGACAGTTCCGTTTTCATATGTTTATCTGCATGGTCTTATCCGTGACTCCGAAGTGAGTATGACACCTTAATTGATGCATTTTCAGGTTTGGCTATAGCGCCGTAGCGATACGCACTGTAATTCTTATGGAGCTGCACATTGGACATTTTGTACCCATACTTTTGCTTGTAATTTTTTTAACCACTCTTACCTGTTTCTTTTCAAATGTTTAAGGGGAGGAAAATGTCAAAAACATTGGGAAATGTGATTGATCCAATTGATACAATTGGCGAGTTTGGCACAGATGCCTTACGTTTTACACTTGCTTTAGGAACTGCTGGTCAGGTGCGTATTATCTTGGGAGATTGAGTACCATCTGTTCAAGGTTGTATATGATGATTTCGAGATAATGAAATGTCTAAAGATCTGCTGCTTCTGCATGTGCATAACACCTACCTGTACTAGATGTAACTCTATCTTCTAATATTACTTGCTTTTCTCATAGGATCTTAATTTATCAACTGAGAGGTTGACTGCTAACAAGGCCTTTACCAATAAACTATGGAATGCTGGCAAATTCGTGCTGCAGAATTTACCCGATCAAAGTGATATATCTGCTTGGGAAGCAATATCAGCTTATAAGGTTTGAGAATTTCATTGGTTTGTAAACCACCATTCACAAGTCTTGAATTATCTTGAGACAATTTATGATTAATTTCTTCATCCTCATTCCTGAGTTTGATGTAACTTTACCATCTGATGGTGCAGCTTTTTTATGGTTCTTCATTTCATTTGCTTTATTCATGCGGCAAAGAGTATTTTGGAGTTTGGCCGCATCTATGGCAGTTTGGTGCAACTTGGGAAATAATAGTTTAATTCTTGGAATTCATCTAATAGCCACTTTTTCTTTGATCACTATATGTGTACTGGACTTTACCGGTAAAGATGACAGTGAGAGAAACTAAATTTAGAGTTGGTTGCTTTGATTTAGGATAAAAAGCCTACGTCAACCCATGCGACATATTTTCTGTGTGAGAGAGCCGGAAGGAAGCTGACATCTTAAATTAATGAAGGTCTCTAATTCTTATTTGAAAGGAAACTTCAGCACTTGTTCAACTCAAGTTAAGATATGGACTCACATGGAATATGTGGCTATGGTTGAATACTGAAATTAAACCTCATTTGCTTTTGCTATCTTATATATATTTAGAAGGGTGACCCTGACCTGTCATGTCACCTGAAACATGACTGTTCTTGTTCCCATTTTCCAGTTTGACCAAGAGGAGGCTTTGCTCAGGCTACCTTTACCAGAATGTTGGGTGGTGAGCACCTTGAGAATATTATTTTAATTTTTTCTTTTTTTTTTGGCACTTGTTCATGATGCTTACTCCAAATGGAGTCTGACACCTACGACTTTTCAGGTCTCTAAACTGCATTTGCTTATTGATGCTGTCACCACAAGCTATGACAAGTTCTTCTTTGGAGACGTTGGAAGAGAAACATATGATTTCTTTTGGGGTGATTTCGCCGACTGGTATGTTCTGCATTATGAATGAGTTAACTTACTTCCTTGCAATTACATGTAGCTGGGACTATGTAGAAGCTACTCTTCAGGAGCACAATCTGTATTGTTGAATCCAGAGTCAATTATTATGCAGGCCTAGTCAATGTGAAAGTTTCATTATCTCTCTGTAGCATATAAGCTTTAACAAGTTTCATTCAGAGAAATGTTCTTCGAGATCGAAATGTCAAAGTCAATGATGCAGAATGTCGTCAGCCTTTTATTGGTTCCCTCTTTCTTTCCTTTTTGGGTCTTGGAGATGTTTGTTTCTCTCGAATAGTACCCACGGTCATCAAAGCCAAAGATATTACTCTCAAAAAACCATTGTGACAGTATTTGGGTTCTTGTCATCAAAGTTTTGCTGCTTTCCCGTTTCTTATGGTCTTGGAATTGCTTGTTTCCCTTGAACAAAACTAATGAATCACTATCGACAGAGACATTGCCATCGAAATCAATTAGGTCCATATCTCGTTTTATTTTAATGGAATCCTTGACTATGCTATTAGTAGAATGACCTAGAATCTTAGGCAGCACATAAATTCTCATTCTTTCCACCTCTTGAGGTACATTGCCAGTCAATGAATTTGACTGGAATAGATCTAGCCATAAATTTCATGATGCATTGGTAATCTCTTTTGATATGCTACTATCAGCATCATAGTTGTCAGAGTCGCTTATTTTATTCATCATGCAATGGGTACAGGAACAAGAATGAGGCATGCTAGTGGTCAACATTGCAGTTTCTTACACTTTTGGTATCGTGGAGACTTGTGGAATACATTGAGTGACATTGTATATGCTTTTTACGTAAATGAACTCGTTTTGGTTATGTGTTTGCACCCCCTTGGCGCCCTTTGGTAGATTCTCTATTACCTATTAAAAAAGTCTTGGTTTGTAGATTTGAGTTGTGGTTCTTCCAAGTATTCATTTGGAGTGAACCGTTATGAACTATGGGGACAATAAATTTCTCTAGTATATTTTTCATTAGTCATAAATAAGTGCAGTCTTGACAATATAAGTAAATAAACTAAGAGCTTTATGAATCCAAGTTGTTATTTATGAGTTAAAAGTCAGTGAGCTCGACTTGTTAATATTGATCAAGCTAGAGGTTGGGTTGATCGGATTGCAACCAAAGATATGTACTCAAAACCAGGAGAATTTACCCGAATCTCAGTTGGCAAGGGGATTATAGCAATCTCATAACATTGTATAAATAGTCTACTAGGAAAGAACTTTTTCTCACAAAGGGAGACTGATATTCATGTGTCTATCGCTGCAAGCCCCTCAAGGACTTATTAGAAATGAAATTTTAGTGGGAGAGGAGAGAGATCTTCGGAGCATGGTATCTTATGACATGAGAATTAAGGAAACACGTTCTTCAAAATTCTGCTAACAGGACTTTTATTGCATCTCTGACAATTAAATATGGCTATGCAATAAGTGATTGATGTACATATTGTCTAATAGGCCATCAACTCATCTACCTGTACATTTTTTGTTTAATGAACATGTAGTTCTGCATTGAATACTTTCGAGAAACTGTTTTTTTAAGGGAAAACATGTTTGAGATTGGTATGCTTTCTTTTGTAAGAACTAGCTTTGGATAAGTGACTTTGGCTTCTTTGCATGAACTTTTTATCCTCTTTCCATTTGCCTGAGTGTAATTTTCTCACCGTCATGCTTTTAGGTACATTGAAACAAGTAAAGCTCGGCTTTACCACAAGGGGAGTCACTCGATAGCTTCAGTTGCGCAGGCCGTTCTATTGTATGTTTTTGATAATATATTGAAATTGCTGCATCCATTCATGCCTTTTGTGACTGAAGAACTATGGCAGGTGAAAGGACATTCTAAACCTGTGATGGCTGTTCTTTGTTCAAGTTTTTTTTTTTTTTTTTCTAGTTGATGAGTTGCAATTTCTTTTGAAATTTTATATAACAGTAAGAGACATCAAATGATTATGACTATTGAAATTATCAGTCTATCCATTTTTTCTGCTCTAAACCTCTTGTGCATTCTAACTTTCCTCCTTTCCCGTGGCTTTGGAGCTTTCTCTCAAACCCCTGGTCAGGGTTTTGAAGTTGGTAGAGAGAGAAGTAATCCTTTTGTTCATTCTGTTTTTATGTCTTTATGCTCTACTTTGACGTTCTAATGCACAACATTCTGATTTTTAATATCATCGTAGAAAACTGTGAGTCTCTGGAACACATTGTAACTTCGCATTGGCATTTTGCTACTCAGCTTGATCAGTATATCTGAGCCTCGCTCTCACTTTACTTTATTTTTTCCTTTCCAAATTTCTATAAAAGTTATGGTTAATTTGTAGCTTCATCCACACCTAATTCGAAGTCTGTTGATGGTTTCTTGCATAACAATAGCGGGGAGTTAGTTTGAAAAGTACGGATAGCATTGAATGGTTTACGATACAGTTGAATGGTTTAGTATACTCTGGTGTGCTCTATGTATATCATCACACCTGGACAACTATAATCTAAGCTTTTGCTGATTCAATCTTTTGATTTACATGTAGGCTCTGCCAAATAGGAAAGAAGCCGTTATGGTATCTCCTTGGCCGAGAACTTCACTTCCAAGGCAAATCCATTCAATCAAAAAATATGAAAACTTACAAGCTCTGGTAAGTTAAATTGAATTGATTCCTGATTTTTCTTATCAGGACACAATCTTGCCTTGCATGGAACTTTTATTATCTCATCTGTAATATATATCATAAATGAGGTATCTAATCAAATTATTTTCTTTGTTTGTTATTTTCAGACGAGAGCTATCAGGAATGCTCGAGCTGAGTACTCTGTTGAGCCCGTGAAGCGTATTTCTGCATCCATTGTGGCTAGCTCTGATGTTATTGATTACATATCTGTAAGATGTTCTCTTCTCTGTCACATAGTCTGCGTTCACTGACAAATGCTGAAGAGGACAATAAAAATGCTGAACAGTTTTGATGATTTTAAAACGGCATAAGGACACCAGAAGTGCCAAAGTTTGTGTACGGCACACACTTTAGTGCCAAAATTTTCGCTGGCTCACTTAAGTGCCAAATCGGAGAAAAAATGATCACTTTAGTGCTAACGGCGAGAGATTCTGGCCAAACTGATTACGTGGCATTTATTATTAAATTTTTAATATTACGTGGCAATTTTTTTTAAAATTCGGTCCACTGGGCAATTATTTTTTAAAATTCGGTCCACGTGGACTGATTTTTAGAAATAAGTTAAATTTAAAGCTAAAAAATTTTAAAAAAATTTTAAAAAAGGGTTTGGACTTGGCAGCAGCGAGGGTGGGTGATGGTTGGCAGGGGCCGCCGAGCCCTAGCCATTGCCGGCGATGGTGGAGCGGCAGCGGCGAGGGTAGCCTCGCTGCTGCCAAGTCTAACTCCTCTTTTTTTAATTGTTCAGGTTATTTTTAAATTTTTAATTTTTTTTAGCTTTTAACCTTTTTTCATTGCTTGCTGGGATGTTCCAGCGAGCCACGTATGATTAGATTATTAATAAAAAAATGCCACGCAAGATTTCTGTCAAAGTTCACTGGAGTTGGCAATCAAATAATCGTGTTTCAAAAAATTGACGCTCAAGTGATCCCAAAAAAAATAAATTTGACACCAAAGTGAGCGCCGTACACAAACTTTGGCACTTTTTGTGTCCTTATGCCATTTTAAAACAGAAAAAATTTCTTAGAATCTTACTGTATGGCCTTAGTTTGCCTCTTAATCCTACCACGGAATTGTCTTTGGAGTTTGAACAAGTTTTTATTGTAGTAGATATGATAAAAAGCAGTTATACAAGTCCATTGATAAGGAAACACGGTAATAAAATACTACGTATGTTTCCATGGGGAAAAGCATGAATCCATTGCATTGTATTAACTACAGTAAAAATTCTGGGCTGCAAGTGATACTGCATTTAACTAGTCTTGTTGTTGAAATGTTGTATACCAGGCTTGCTCCTTTAATGTCACATTTTTCCTAGCTGATTCGTCCCTCATCTCCTGATAATTTCTACGCTGTTAACCCATTCTTTGAGTGTTAGCAAGAGAATTTCTTAGCTTTTACTCTGAAGTGTTTTCTAATCAGCATTTAAGGGGACATTATTTCACAGAGTTTTGCACAGTGTTAATTGACCTTGCATATCATTTCTTTATGCAGAAAGAGAAGGAGGTTTTAGCTTTATTGTCACGCCTAGATCTAGATCATGTCCATTTTACTGAATCTCCACCAGGTATGTGTTCTATATTATATATCCTGCAGATTGCAATCAGTTATGTTTGTTGTTTCTGCGTTCCTCTTATGGCGCCTTCATGAATTGTAAAATATTGTGGTTAATGCAATGCCTATAAACTCAGGAGATGCAAACAAATCTGTTCACTTAGTTGCCGGTGAAGGACTGGAGGCTTATCTCCCCCTTGCTGATATGGTTGATATCTCTGCTGAACTTCAACGCCTTTCTAAACGCCTATCTAAAATGCAGACGGAGTATGATGGGCTTGTTTCTCGCCTCAATTCCCCTAAAGTATGTGTTTGATCCCACCTTAATTTGTTGGCATATCATACACTTTTAACACTTGTGGAGGGACTTCCTTGGATTGAATGTCTGCTTACATCGGGCTAAAGAACCATGGATGCAGATTTGACACCTTGTAACTTTAAAAACACCTCCTCATGTTATTTATCTCGCTCGAGGAGAAGCTTGTTAAGTTCACTGGGAGGACGTGTTAGTTCCTTTAATCTCATTTTCAGCATTTGAGTGCGTGTTAATGACATTAGGCTCTTGTTTTCTGAGCGTGCAGTTTGTAGAGAAAGCACCAGAGGATGTGGTGCGTGGCGTGAGAGAAAAGGCGGAGGAAGCAAAGGAGAAGATTACTCTTACTAAAAACCGCCTAGCTTTCCTGCAATCAACAGTTCTGGTTTCGGAGTAGGTGGTCGGCGCAAATTTTTCTTAGATCCCGAGGCGGTCCGCATTCCTCCCATGGTTCATGGACTAGGAATAGAGCAGCACCATTTCCTCCCCAATCTCTCCATTGGGTCATAGCCCCCTATATGACTGAAGATGTCTATGCGGCGATTGTTGAGGAATATGTGCGCAGTTCATGACCTGATTTTTGACGCATTACTCGCCGGAAGGATCCGTCTTCAACGTTCGCTAGACGGAGACGCCCTGAAGAGGTGCTCCAAAGCTAATTCTCCGGAGAGCTGCATAAAAAACGAAAAATTGCAATTTTTGTTGGTGTGGGCCGCTGGTTTCTGTACATTAAAATCACATGTCCAGAACACGAAAACAACAGTTCCACATCGTGACCATGTAATTCTTATAAAAGCAACTCTTACAGGACGTTTATGGGGTCTTCGTCCTTGTTCTCTTACAGCGTGAGCATGTAATTAGTCGAGGAAGTAAGGTCAGGTAAATTGCTTAATTGTCCATGTCTTATCTTAGCATACGACTAGAATCTCAAGAGTCATGCGCTTTTGCCACATACACGTGATGGGAAGCAAATTTAGATTAAAAAAATTAAATGGATCCGTGTGATCAAAAGCTTTAATAACATCATCCCATGATCCTCCAAATTTGTTGGGTTCTGATTAGTTGCCTTCTAGAGCTATAATACAGATGGTGCAACTATCGATTTCTTGACTATAGTCCAGTGCAACTCTTATGCCTCGTTCACCCCATGACGATCATAATGAAGGAATAAGTTGAGTGAGAGTCGTTGAAATTTGACGTGACAATTTAATTCAAATGTGCACGGCATCAGGTACATTCGTTGGTCACTTACATCCATGTCATATGCATCAGGTCACTTGTTTTTTTACCAGATTTAGGAAGAGTAAATTTGGGTTCTGAGCTCGATATAACAGACACACGTAAAGAAGCAAACCGAATAAGAATTACTAGAATTTAACGGGGCATTAGTCCGATTGCGTGGCACACTAGATAAATGTTGTTGGTCACTCACCTCAAGATCACATCTATCAAGTCAACATTTTTTTTCCTTTGGTTCACTTATGTAATAGGAGTTCTGTTGAGACTCTGTTCTCTCCCGAATATTTATTTTTTTAAGGGGGACAACAATATAATTTTAGCACAACCAGAAAAAGGAAAAAAAAATAATATTATTTTCGTGAGCAGACCAGACCACAACCCAGTCCATCCACCAAACCAGCCCGTCTCCTGTGTCGTGACGGGGTTGTCCGTAGCCGGAGCCGAATGGACTCCTCCACCCCGCCACCGCCCCTCGAACCACCGTCAAAACTCCCCATCAAGCGCAAAAACCCTAACCCCAGTTCCTCCCTCACCACCACCACCGACCACCACCACCTCCATGACGTCGCCGCCGTCTCCCCGCCCTCCAAATTCCACCGGATCTGGTCCGAGCCCGACGAGATCCGCTTCCTCCAGTGCCTCCTCGACTGCGCCTCCTCCCAGAACCTCTCCTTCCCCCGCGACCTCCGCGTCTTCTACCGCCGCTTCTCCGCCTCCTCCGCCGCCTCCCAGCCCTACTCCAATTCCCAGCTCTACGAGAAGCTCCGCGGCCTCCGCAAGAAGTTCCGGGCCGTCTCCTCCCGGCTCGACCGCGGCGCCCTCGATCCCTCCCGCCTCTCCCCCCACGAGCGCGCGCTCTTCGACCTCTCCGAGAAGCTCTGGAGCCCCAAGTACGCCTCCGTCTCGCCCTTTGGCACTGGTAATAGCAATGATAGTAACAATGCCAGTAGGGGTTTAGCTAGTGGTAGTGGTGATGTCATACCTGATGATGGGGTTGGCTTGGTAGGCGTTAGGGTTAGTTTCGCCGCGGAGTTGCATTTGGAGTCGAAAGGCTGGGACGAGAATGGTGGGGGCATGATCGGTTGCGAGGAGGAGGAGGAGGAGGAGGAGGAGGAGGATTATGTCACTGACGGTGGTCACAGCAATGCAAATGGCACTGATGCCGGGCATGGTGATTGCCATGGAGACTTGAAGATGAAAGAGGTGAACGTTGATTGCGATTTCGGCGGGCGAGAGGACGGGGTTGTGATTTTGAATGAGACTAGTGTCTTAGGTGGTGGTGGTGGTGGGATTGGTGAATTGGTGAAGAGAGCTGCTTTGGATGTGTTAGATCAGTCTTTGGAAGAGGTCAAGGCGGGTTTTTCGCAAGAGCGTTTGCATTGCTATTGCAGATGTAGCTGCCTTTCGGATAGCCTTGACTCTAGCTTTGCTGCGTTCAACGATAGGCCGGTCCATTTGCAAGATCAAAGATCGGCAGAGTTGGATGTTTTCGGCCGACGGTTGAGGTTGATTATCGAGGAAGTACTTACCAGGAAGTGAGTATGTTTTCCTTCTGTAGCTACGATCTCGGTGCATCACTCCGAGAAGTGCAGGTTTCACTTAGCTAATGTTATTAGAATTGGGATAGGTGGTTTCTTGAGTGCTTATAACCTAGGAAATGAGTTCACAGCCCTTCTGTAGATAGAATCTGTTGTCATTCATCTAAGCATATTATTGTACATTCCTCTATCTAAGTCCATTCTTCTGTTATATATCCATTTCCCTGGATCATAGAGGTTGGAAGTCATTTATCTTATCATGGCAAATGTGGTTACGGTTTGTTTTGATAATTCATCTTGAGTTTCTGAGCATCTTCACTGGGTGATCGAGTTTGATGCCTGGGGTAATTCTGTGTAAGAAATTCATGCTGTTGATGTTGATGCCGACTCTAGGACTTGCAAAGTGCCTGTCCCTTTTTCCCGCCAAGGTTAACAGTTGGAAGGTAAATGTAGGGGAGTGATTGAGCTAAATCGAGTGGAGACAGTGCGAGGCTCGAGCTCATCTCAACTCAAATACTCGGTGCACCAAGCTAAATTGGTGGTTGGTCGAGTATTACATATCCTCTTCGAAGAAGCGATTCCCAGCCCTAAGTGGTTCAAGCACAGAAATGCTAAAATAGGAGGGAAAGCTCAAGATACACCTCAATGGTCTTTCAATGGGACATAATCTTAATTTGTTTTGTTGGTTGGGAAGTATAGAGAGACGGACGAACAAGGCCGCTGGTCTCGGGCCGATGACGGAAGGATGAGGAGTGAAGGTGACAGAAAGGGCTTGGTTTATTCTGCTCTAAATGATATCAATTGCATCATCTCCCAACTGTGCTTCATGTTGTAGAAATCTGCAATCTACATACCTCCACAAAGGAACAATCACATTTCACATGATAAATCCAAAATTTGAACTTCTTGCAAAGTGTAATCTTGGTTTGTTGGTACGCTGTTGCTCGTATCAGAGTGTAATCTTCTGCTCATGTCTTGCTCTAATCTAAGCATACAGCCATTCATGCTTATGTTTTGTTCCTCATGGCACGGCAATCTTCTCTGCGTTTTGAGTGTCGGCTTTACCATCGGATTTTCTTTGCTTTTCTTTCTCTTGAATATAACTTAACAGAAATCTCGCAAAATCAAACATCCATTGGACAGATGACCTTATAAATTTTGCGCATCATAGAATTGGGTTAGCACCACGAGCGCCTGCGGTGCTTCAACGTAGAACGATGGAATGACCGAATGCTTGTAAATTCTGATTCGCAAACACCTCTCCTTCTTGAAACTTTACAGCAAGCTGATTAGACCTTATCATACAAAATGATTAAGATGTACAATTGTAGTTTAAGAGCAAAGTAGATTTCCGCAGTCACTCGTCTCGATCATGAGTTCAGAAAGTGCAGTCCGGTCGAACTGGAGAACAAAATTGGTGCATTTGAGAAGGCATGGGATTGCAAAGTGTGAGGCATGCAGAGACGGTATTCAAACTCGAAACAGTGTCGAAGATGGTCAGACGATAGCATCGCGTCACGCACTGAGTGAAAAGTCAGTAGTGAAAGTGCAATGCTCTTTTGACTTCATCCTTCGCACCAAATCAGTAGCCTATCTTTTTTCGTGAAACTGGACATCCTCGATTGGATTTACATTCACACATCTTGAAATCACGATACATCACTCTGCATCGAGGGAACTGTCAATGATGCTAAGTTTGTCAAATTGGTATTCTCAATTAGTATGCTTTGTTCATTTGATTCTTGGCGGGATTATCTCTTTATGAACCGATCGATTCGATGATGGTAACTTTCGACTCTGGAGTCTTTTTAGCAACGCTTCCTCGAGGGGCAATTGCAAAAGTACCCATTTCATTTTGGCATCGGCGTTCTCGAATTTGGTCATTGATCATAGCCAATCACCGCATTCTAAGGAAGTTGATGGCAAGTAATCATGAGTGTACGTGCTACATGGACCTAAGCTTGTGGCTCTATCTGTTTAGCTATCTAATTGTAAATTTGTAATGGAGGGGTTGCTTCAGTTCTTGTACAATTTCCCAATATACGGTCTCTTGATCAATTGGCCTAGTCATTATTCAAAGGGGTAACGAAATCGTAAGTATTTGATTTTTTTTTTTCGTCTTACATTCATATACAGAACCTTGTCTTTGTTTAATCAAGTACCTCAAAATTATTCAAATTTAGGTCAATGTGAGACACCCGTTAAATAAACTATCGTGTCATGTAATGCTCTGACTATCTTCATTTAAATGTTGGATGATGAGAAGGGAGAGATTGATGACTTGGACGTTTTGGCCATTCAATATGTCTCTGCTGACGTGACATCATCTCAAGAGGACACGTCGGACACTAATGTGAACAATTGATGGCTATTAACGGCATTACTGTATATGTTGTTATTTTCTGTCCATAATTTTGACGAAAGCCTTGCGTCGAGTCATATATGAAAAGTTGAGGTACTTAGGCTCCGTTTGTTTCATGGAAAATGAATGATTTGAAAAATATTTTCCTAAAAATTATCACTCATATCACCTGAAATAATTAGCCAATGGAAATAAATTTCATTGTCTACAACAATTCATGTCTAAATATTTTCGTGAATGATGTGTTTTTCATTTGTTCATTTTTCCAAGCGGTAGAATGGGTCATTTTTTTGAAAATATTTTTCAAATCATTCATTTTTCGCGAAACAAACGAAACCTTAATATACCAACATCAACATCACCTTTATCTCAAACTAGTTGGGGTCGGCGGTCGATGAACCTCAAAAATAAATAAATAAATAAATAAATAAATATGTATATATATATATAGGAAAAAAGGACTAAAAAGGACAGTCTGAAACATAGGAGATCTGCCTCTCCACAATGCTAATAGCTTTCCTCTACTCCGTTCTAAGATAAATCGTACGCCAATCCAATTCCCACTTCATTAAATCTTGTTTTACTACTTTCCCCCAAGTAAGTTTCTGCCGACCCATTCCTTTCTTCATGTCATGCTCTCGGTAACTAACTTCTGTTCTTACCGGAGCATCTAGGGATCTTCGGAGAATACGCCCATACCATCTCAATCTATGTTCTCTCATCTTTTTTGCCACCGGTACTACTCCAACTTTTCGTCGAATATCTTCATTTCTTATCTTATCCATCCTTGTATGACCACACATCCACCTCAACATCCTCATTTCCGCTACTCCCATTTTATGCTCATGTTGCTTCTATGCTGGCCAACATTCAGCTCTGTATAGCATTACAGGCCTTACTGCTATTCTATAAAATTTTCTTTTTAGCCTAAGAGGGATTTTGCGATCACACAAAAACCCCGATGCACTGCGCCATTTCATCCAACCTGCTCTGATTCTATAGCTTACATCCTCATCCAACCTGCTCCGAAACCTTAATATACCAAAATAAGAAAATTTGGATACTTACTTTAAGACAGATAAGTTAATCACTTGCGATATCATTACCCTATATTGAAAATTAGTCCATCGAAATTGTTTTAATTAGACTTATGATAAAAATGATCGGGCAACCATTCAGAAAAGGATACATTGAAGGTAAAAAAAAAAAAAAGTGGGAAATTCTTCCCCGGGCCCAGGGCGACCGGATTAAATTAGTACACACGGCCGTCCATTTTTGTGAGTCTCGTATGACGTATGTAATAAAATCGATAGTCAAGCTCCGGGCATGAAAATCCCACCCCAAAAAGAGATGGAGCGTGAATTGCAGAAACTTCTTGTGGTATTTTAATGTAGTAGACAATCAAATTGGGTAAACCCTCATTGAGTTTTGCCAAATTTAACACGTGAGTTAAGAAAATTCAATCGGTTGGAACGGGAGAGGATCCTATTTTGACTTTGACTTTGTTGAACACTCGAGTGGGGATGTTAGGCAAAAGCCAAGAGGAGGGTCCATAGGGAGTAGTAAACAGAATGAACGATGATAAAAGGACGGGTCATTAACACGAAGAAATCATAAAAGCACCCCACTCTAATTCAAAAGTTAGCTAAGGTATTCGATTTTTCGTTTCCTATTCGAGCTCTCGAGTAACCCTTATTTAATAAATCGATGCGTCCAATGACCATATATCCATCTTGGGCCATTCGGCCCAAGAGCCATCGCAATTCCTTTTCAAGTATGGGTATCTGCTACGTGATTGATTATCCATCATAACTTTTATACGCCAGTCCACGAGCATAAGTTCAATCGACTTAAGATTTTGTACATGAATTTATGGCTAGATCTACCCTCTCTATTCATATGCAGTGCAACCAAGTTGCAGTTGGCCTCATCCTTATCTCAAAATACGCAAAAATTGGTGGCTTCTTTGATGAGACAGATCGGACAAGAAAAATGAGTTTCCCCATTCAATCAAAGGAGACTATCTTTAGAATCTCCGATATTTGGATGGGATTTCAAAAAGAGACAAATTCATGAGGTCAAATTACGGTTTGCCCAACCCTTTAAACCACTAATTTCCATCTGAGTCAAAAAGAAATTTAGATCTATGATATGCATCTTCCCTTACTCAACTTTAACTAAAAGGTGAATATCCGATTTAATAGAGCTTCAATCTCTCTCTCTCTCTCTCTCTCTCTCTCTCTCTCTCTCTCTATGGTACTAATTTTCCTAACATGTTATTTAATCGTACAATATTTATTATGCATTCTCACATCCTCAATTTTAGGCCTAATACCCTAAAAAACCTCAAACTTTAACTCTTATCCCAATTCTACCTTTTGTCTCATAAAAAGCCTCCAACTTTAGGTGAAATCGCAATTCTACGTAAACTTTTTTTGTCCCATAAAACCACCAACTTTAGGTCCGGTCCCAATTTTATCATAAACTTTTTTTGTCTATAAAAGACCTTCAACTTTAGATCCAGTACCAATTCTACCATAAGTTTTTTTGTCTAAAAAATATCACAGCTTTAGGTCCAATTTTAATTTTACTCTAATTTTTTTTTGTCTCATAAAAGATCACCAATTTTTACTGAAGTCCTAAATCTGCCTCCATTCAAAATCACCCTTAGTGATTTTGAGTTGGAGAGATCGCGCTCGAGATGCTCAATGACAGTTTCTCATTTCGAATTTGTAAAATCATAATAGCAGGGAGTTTTTCATTTCTCGGTTGTCAACGAAAAATTTTGGACGGAGGGTTAATGGGGGCTGATTTGTGACTCAAGTAAAACTTTATGGGACTGTACACATTTTTGGGTAAAATTGAGACTGAATGATAAAATTGGGATAAGACCAAAAGTTGAGCATTTTTCATAGGACAAAAAAAAATTTGGCGTAAAATTGGAACATGACCTAAAGTTAAGGGATTTTTATGGGATAAAAAAAGTTTAGGGTAGAATTCGGACATGACCTAAAGTTTAAGATTTTTTATGTGACAAAAAGTAGAATTGAGATAAAAGCTAAAGTTGGAGGTTTTGTAGGATATTTAGGCCCTCAATTTTATAAATTCTAAACATATAGCATGCGCGTGCATATATGTGCGTCGCTTAATAAAAAGAAACATACAGTTATTTCACGAGTAAGTGGAAGTTTTGGAATTTATAACTTATTTATCGACTTTTTTCGAAATATTTTGTATAGGGTTACTTTTGTAAAGAGCAAAAAGTGAGATGAAGTAGTGTGTTTTTTTTTTACTTAATAACATGGATATAAATACATAATTTAATTTTTAAAAGATAAGATGATTCCAAATAAATCCTAATCCGAATCCTAATCCGGAATCCGACTACGATAATGGCATCAATTCGTCATTCCCTCCAACAAGCAGACCCAAAATCGTCAAATCACATGCCATCACAAATCCACGTGTCCTTCAAACTATATATAGAGGAGAGAGAATGCGAACAGAGAGGGCCTTCATCTTCGTCGTCTCTTTTGGGGGCTCGCTCTCTCTCTCCTCTCTCTCTTCTGCGATCGCTCTCTCCGCAGGTCCTCTCGCATCGTTGTTAAAATTTTGACGTCGAATCGCACGTTTCCAGAGAGAAGAAAGTGAGGGGGAAAAGGGGGCTTTCTATTTCTCTGCGGAGCGAAGCGATCTTCGACGGAGGCGGCGACAATGGACGAGAATTCAGCTCTGATACAGCAGATTCTGAGCGAGCAGCAGGAGGAGGAGGGCCAGGTTGTCAATCGGACCTCGACCCACAAGGAGAAGGACGAAAGCCACGGATGGCAGACCGTCTCCTACCCCAAGCGCCACCGGAAGGCCGCCAAACCCCAGCCGGAGAGGCCCGGCCACGACGCCCGCCCCAACGGCGACGCCGACGTTTTCCGATCGATCGAGCTGCATGCCGAGGAGCGGCACCGGCGAGTCGTCGAGTCTCAGTTGGCTGCCGCCGCCGCCGCCGCCGCTGTGGGCGCCGGCGGATCGAAGCGGCTCTCCGACGACGAGGACGATAGCGATGCGGAGGTCCCCGGCGCGGTCGAGAACGGCGGTGGCCAGGCGAGGAAGGTGAGGCCAAAGAAGCCGAAGAAGCCGAAGGTCACGGTGGGTGAGGCGGCTGCTAAGATCGACGCGGGCCATCTCAGTGCATTCCTCGCTGACATAACGGTCAGTGATCTCTTGTTAAAAATGCGTTTGGGTTTGCTTTGTTTTCTCTGATCTGTTGTTAAGGTTATGAATCTGTGAAAGGAAGATGTGATCTTTGGTTTTTGTGCTGCCATTTGTTTGTGCGCAGGCATCGTATGAATCGCAGCAGGATATACAACTGATGCGGTTTGCCGATTACTTTGGTCGTGCATTTGCCTCGGTGGGCTCTGCACAATTCCCTTGGCTGAAGATATTCAAGGAGTCTCCTGTGGCGAAATTGGTTGATGTGAGTATTAAATCTTGCTGTTCGTAGACTTTATCCGGGAGATAGATTAGGATGTGATTCTTTGGAAAATCTTGTCATAACTGTGTCTATTGATGGTTTGAATTTGGACTCCTCCTGAGCCAATAGTTGCTAAAAAAATGGTTTTTAAATGTCCCTGGTGGCTTAGGTGTCGATTGAAGTATTTTGTTAAAGTGGCCCCTCTATCCTGACTCTTGAATGTTTTCTCCTGGAATCGTTACCTTTGAGATGCTTTCTCCTGGAAATCTGTCCATATTATTCTCGGGATGATATTGCATTAGTCGCATGTCAAAATTAATAGCTCCAGTCCGCATATTTGAAGAGCTTCTTATTTTTGCAAATGGGCCTGATTTCTTGATGAATTTTTTTTTAATGTTTTTTCTGTTTGAATGCATGGAGATGGAAAGACATGCTTTTGTTGTTTCATGTATTTGATATTTTGAGGACTTGATATATCATAAGTTCACTTTCTATCAGATCCCTCTGGCTCATATCTCAGAAGACGTCTATAAGACATCGGTTGATTGGCTCAGCCAGAAAACCCCTGAAGCACTTGGTTCCTTTGTATTATGGTTGCTTGATAGCATTGTCGCTGATCTGACCAGTCATCTTGGAGCTGTTAAGGGATCCAAAAAGGTGGTTCAGCCAGCACCATCTAAGTCTCAGGTAAGATTCTGATTCTGGCCATGCTTTAAAGTAACTTTATGGAGCTTCGATGAGAAATGTGTTTGAAGATTTTTTGGAACAATAATGGGACTTAATATTTCGAAGGAACACAATAGGTCAACCGTAAAAGGTCCAATAAGGTGCTGGAGTAATTTAATATTTAAGTGGATCCCAGCCACAGGGGTCAGTGGAGGTAATCGTGTCCTCTTTTTAGCATTCGTTTGCTTCCATGTATGTACCATGCCAGGTACAATTTGGTTGCATGAGATGTAATTATACCACCAATTGGGCGGTGAATGATTAAGATGAACTTCTATTGGAGTCTAAATGTGCTGTGGATGAATAAAAGTGGATCGATATGATTTCATTGTGCAAGGTTAAAGATTGGTCTGTTTGGCTGAGGCGGTCTTTTTTCAGGCTCTAAATCCTTGGTCAGGTCTCAATGACCGTGAAGAGACTAACTTCTGTATGTGTATGAGGAATGTGCACTAGAAAAAGAAAATTTTGACGAACTAGATAAGAAGAGTTTATGAGAAGGTTGAGGCACCATTGTGTATATAATTGAATTAGGAAGACGGTGAATCTTGTGCATAATATGCCATGAATTTCATCCTACAGTGACCTTTACTTCTTTTCCCATAGACTGCAGAGTGAGACCAAGGACCTTATTTGTAGAATAATATCCTCTTTTTTTCCATAGTACGCCAGAGATGTGGAACTGTTACCTTTTGGGCTATTAGCATCTCCAGTAATGTCTCTTCTTCCTTGTTCTACCAATCTTGGATCGAAAACCCTTAACTGTTGCTTTGTTTTTTTCAAGTGAACTTTGAGATTTTTTTTTTTTTAATAGGTAAAAGAAAAGATTACTATACTGCAACAAGCGGGTGCAAGTGCATATACAAAAGAGCTCAGAACCAAACGAACTCGGTTGCAAGAAAAATCATCTATAATTTGATTAAAATATTTACATTCAGACATAACTTTCCACTACACCAAAGTATAAGACATTCAACCAACTTTCATTAATTACAAGTGCATCTCTCTGAAGAAAGCTCTCTTATTCCTCTCTTTCCAAACACGAGGCAAAAGAAGACCTACCAAGCCCATAGTTCCTGTTCATTAGATCCTCTTATAACCCGAGATAGCCCAGGGCAGGCTTAAGTGGCCACCCAGGTCACTTGGAGAAGTTAATATCATTCAGCTAGTAGCTTGATCTATCATTTGATAGCATTTGCTGCAATGGAAAATTTACATTCTGTGTCTTGTAGTAGCTTATAGCTTTGACGGCACTTTTCATTCTAATTTTGACTTTTCAAAACTTAATCTTTACATCCTCAAAGAGTCGAATTGTAATCTGAAGTGAACTTGTATATTGTAGGTCACTTGGAGATGTTAATATCATTCAGCTAGTAGCTTCATCTATTATTTGGTAGCATTTGCTACAATGGAAAATTTACATTCTGTGTCTTGTAGTAGCTTATAGCTTTGACAACACTGTACATTCTAATTTTGACTCTCTGTGTCTTGTAGTAGCTTATAGCTTTGACAACTCTGTACATTCTGATTTCGACTTTTCAAAACTCTGAAGTGAACTTGTATATTGCTAACACAAACTTTGAGGCTCACGAATAAAATTTGTATACAGTTGACACAAACTTTTTATGCACAGCTTTGCATTACATATGTACGCAAATAGTTTTACTTTTCAATCTTTCGATGGCTCATATTGCCCAAGTTGTTTATAGAATATTGAGATTGCCTTTTCAACTGTTTGTGAGTTTAAAGCCTCACAAGAGCCTGTAGCTCCTAGTTTATCACAGTGACTTTATTTTGAGTAGCATAAACTTAACAGATACTTCATATGTCTCATTCCTTCATTTGTCTGGATGCTTGGTTAAGTAAGTTGTCGATGCATCATAAATTTCGCTGAGCTGGCTTTTTCTGTCCTTTGTTTTTGTTATACTTGACTCCAATAATCGAGGAAAATAAATTGAAACCTTTGTTTGGCCTGTCCTATTGACCTTTCTGGAGATTGTAGCAGGTTCTTTTTGGCTGTCATTATCGGTAAGCGACTTTAATGGAGGAAACCTTTGCCCTCTACATTAAGGCTTAGGTGCGTCTGTGGAGAAATATGGTTGGTTTCTTGGTTACATGGATATGGGGTCTCCAACTGGCACAAACGAAGGAATATATGTTTGCTTTTCCTTTTTAACCAAACTTCCTATAAATTATACTTTGTCCTTGTAGATAATTTTATTTTTAAGTTTCTTGAATGATGCATTCTTTAACTTTGGGTACTATTAGTAGCTAATAAGTTAAGCTCTTTGACTTTGTCTCCCATGAGATATTCGTGTCTCTATATTTCTGATTATTATTCTAAATGATGCTTGATCAGCTGAATGTTGGAATTGCAGGTCGCCATTTTTGCTGTTTTGGCAATGTTGGTGAGGCGAAAACCTGATGCATTGATTTGTTTGCTGCCTGTGGTGAAGGAAAATTCCAAATATGTGGGGCAAGATAAGCTTCCGGTCATTGTTTGGGTGATTCTTCAGGTAATTTCTGATTTGTTTTTGATTGTGTCTCTAATAGCACTGTGGGTTTTCATATTTCAATGCTTTAACTTTTGTTCTTAGGCCTCCCAAGGAGACTTGGTTGTGGGCTTGTACATGTGGGTTCATCTTCTCCTGCCCCTTCTATGTGGCAAATCTTGCAATCCACAGTCCAGAGACTTGATTTTACAGCTAGTTGAAAGGTTGTAATACCTGCAGCATTAGTTTTCTTCTGTTCTAAGCAATGTCCTCTTCTCATCTTATTTCTGTTCACCTCCTGTGTCAGAATGTTGTCCTCCCCAAAAGCCCGTCCGATTATCTTAAATGGTGCAGTCAGGAAAGGCGAACGCTTAATACCACCAGCATCTCTTGATCAATTGATGAAAGTCACTTTCCCAGCACCTTCAACTCGTGTAAAGGTGGGGAATTCACTTTAGCTATTGGACTATTATCCTTCTGTTATGTAGTGAAATGGCTTTTTTTTTTTTTTTGGGCGGTGCTGAACCATTTTTGATTTGTCTGCTGGTAGGCAACCGAGAGGTTTGAGGCGATTTATCCGACTTTAAAAGAGGTTGCCCTTGCTGGCTCCCATGGAAGCAAAGCAATGAAGCAGGTAGCCCTGCAGATCTCAAATTATGCATTCAAATCTGCTGGAGAAGGTAACAGAAATACGTCCATTGTCCCCTCCCTCAACTCTTCTTTTGTAGAAGTATAATATCAATCGTTTATTGACTTTCTGTGTAGTTTTCGTTTTGGGCAAAAATTTTCTGCAAGGTTTAATATATGATATATATGCAGGAATCCCTGATTTATCCAATGAAGCTAGTAACATTTTCATTTGGTGTTTGAGTCAAAATAACGAATGTTACAAGCTCTGGGTAAGCATTTTGTTTCTCTGTTTCGTGAAGCATTTTTATGTTCATGTTTCTTCTTCTCACATATTGAAATTTTGACAAAATAATCGCGTGGAAACAGGACAAGCTTTATCTGGATAATCTGGACACGAGTGTCCTTATTCTGAAGAAGTTGTCTGATGACTGGAGAATCCACTCATCTAAGCAACCTAGTCTTGATCCTTTGAGAGAAACTTTAAAGCTTTTCAGGCAGAAGGTGATATTTTCCTTCTCCATTCTTCATCTAACGCCTGATTATTCCCCTAATTTTCCGGCTTTATCACCTGTCTAGACGTCCCGCATAGAATACTTTCTTTTGGATGTGGTGTGCTTTTAGCTAAGTAAAATCCGTGAACAAACTTGTGATGTAAGAGTGAGCAGAAGTTACTAATTTGCTGAGCTTTGTGTTGTGCTCACAGAATGAGAAAGCTTTGGCAAAGGAAGACGATGCTGCTCGCCATGCATTAATGAAAGATGCTGACAAGTACTGCAAAAGCATGCTGGGGCGGTTGTCAAAGGGCCCCGGATGCGTGAAGTCTCTAATGGTCCTTGCAATCCTGGCCCTCATTGCTGCAGTTGTGTCCCAGAATATGCAATCTTGGGACTTGAATGAACTGCTGGAGAAATTCGACCTCCCCCAAAACTTCTAACTCCCACACAGACTGGCTGTTGGTCGGAGGACAGGTTCAACAACTATAGCGGTAGTTACGAGGCATAGATCATTGCAAAGCTGCCCATGAAACAATGGGCCGAGGATGAGTTCTCCCCAATATTATGAGATCTTGTTTGGGTCCAAGGCAAAGTTCGAATTAGTTACAGTAGCCAAGTTTTGTTGGCTGACCCCTTTTACAGAGAGTTTATGGATTTTGGTTGCCTAAGTTCTTCTAGTTTTGCGGTAGATTCACAATAAGCGGTGACTAATTTATGGTGCTTTGTTCATTACATTCGGGTTTTGAGTTTTATTGAATCGGCACAGAGGAAGGAGAATGAAAATGTTTGACCAAGGTTTATTTATCATTGGATTTTGGTTGTACCTGTAACAATGATCTTGTGCAGGCGTCGCATGAGCTACAGCTTGCGATTGCATGTTTCTTTACATAGTGACGGGCACGGCGTCAACGGTCTAGCCATAGCCATGCTTGTAGTTTATACCCCTATTGGTGAATTTAGAAGCAAAAGGGTCATTCCCCTTCGACCTACTTCTTCACTTGTTCAAATTTTCTTGCTCGGGTTTTGTGGGACGTGGCTTTTCTTTGCCCATGTTTCTTTGTTGTACAAGATTTTGGTTGGTTCGTTCCTGGAATGTGACTTTAGTTTTATGGGATAAACAGGAAAGACTTTGGCGAATGTCAATCTGATCTCTACATGTAATATAGTTCAGTTAGTGCTTGAAATCTCTTCTGCACAGAAGCGCCAGTTATGAAACCATACACGTATTTTACTCCAAGGAATCTGATCTGTGCCAATCTAGATGGATTAAGTGCCTCACTGACCAATGACAAAGTCAATGCATCAAAAAGTTGTTCTGATTTTGGTAAGGACGACATAATCAAACGGTTGGGATGACATCTCTAGGATCAAAACTATAGGACGAGATAAGTGGAGACAAACGCAAGTTGTAGAGAAAATTATCAAAAAAGTCCTAAGTCTATTGCAATTATGTCATTTCAGTCTATCCAGACAATTTTGGCCAGAGATTGCTAATATGGACACTGGCTGTTTTACGTAGCGCGGCCGGGGCTAACGTGGACAATTTTAATAATATTTTTTGAATTTTTTATTTTTTTATTTCTTTTCTTTCTCTTTCTTTTTTTCTTCATTTTCTTCTTCCTCAAATCGGTCGCCGGACCTCAACGATTGGCCAAAGGCAGGGGCTGGCGAGGTTGACCTCGCCGGCATCTGGCAACGCTCGCCCTGTACGGTGAGGTTGAGCCTCACCAGGCTGGCGAGAATGAAAAGAAAAGGAAAAAGGAAAAATAAATAATTTGAAAAAAATATTAAAGTATTATTAAAATTGTCTACATGAGCGCCGTACAGCCGGCATCCATGTCAACGATTTACAATCAAAATTGGCCAAATGGACGGAATTGACACAAATGCAAACGGTTTAGGATTCAATTGGAAAAGAAAAAGGTTTATGACTGAATTGACACAATTGCAATATATTTAAGACTTTTTTAGTAATTGTTCCCGAGTTGCGTGACTCATATTAGAACTTGTTCAGCGCTCTTAGCATGAAATTTACAAGAAAAGTCATGAGATTCGATGGATCATCTAAGGTGTCATTCTTTAGTTTTCCGCAACAAGGCTTCCAGCACGTTGGCTTTTATACTCCTCGAGGACGCCAACTTCCATGCATGTGCCTAAACACCCAAACATAACAAAAGCATGGTTTCCGAGTGGGATTATATTAGTCACAAGTGGGCACGTTCTTGCATGTTCTGTCCAGGACGCCGTACTACATCCGGACACTACTACTTCATACCAGAAAGCAAAGCATCATGGCCAGATCATACTAACTTTTCTTTAGTTTGAGACCTAACCTTCTTTCATTCTTATAGTCGAAAGGCTTAAGGGAAAACAAAAACAAAATGGCAATTCGACAACCGAAATCAATCTAACAATTCAATAGCCTATTGCCCTAACATGGGTTAGGTTGGCAAGGTTCGACTGCATTTATCCACGATCGAACTTATAGCGGCCTGAGAGCGACAATGAAGTTTTTGTCAATAGTAGTAGGCTCCAAATAACTACCGGTATTAGGATCTCGGAGGACAAACTTCATTAGGGCAAAGGGGTCTTTATCGGATTTCTCACGGAAATCACGTAGGCTAAAGGATCCGCTCTTTGCTATGCACATAACTCCATGACCGGCCGGCCGATTTTCCTTAGAATCACTTTTAGGTCCAAAGGAGTTCACAAAGACCTAAGCTCTTCCTACTCTTTTGCTGGTTCCAAGATTGGTACTTGTACGCATGATCTACATTGGAAGAATAAGATCCAAACTCCTACCCTACAGCATACAAATAGCCATGTAGAAAGCGACAATGACACGGATGGTCCTTAAGTTTTGGCCCAATCTATAATGTGGTCTCTAAACTTTTTGTACATGTTCAGTATAGTCCATGAACTATATGAAAATGTCCAATACAGTCCTTCCATTAATTTAAGATCACGGACAATATTGAACATTTTCATATTATCCAGGGACTGAATTTGAACATGTACCAAAAGTTCAAGGACTACATTAAAACAAATTAAAAGTTCAGAGACCACATTGCACATGGGACTAAAGTCCCGGGACCACATTGAACAAATTAAAAGTTCATAAACCACATTACAGACGGGGCCAAAGTCCGAAGACCATTTGTGTCATTCCCCCCGATGTAGAAACTAGGCTTCTTTCGGGGGCAATCATAGCTCATTCCTCTCGAAATAGCAACTTCCACATTGGATCGCCCCCACCCACAAACCCACAATGTTGAATATGTATCACGAGGCGTAAACAGTGATAGAACAAAAGGACATAAACCAACTTCCATCATCATGATAAAGATATTTTGACCAAGAACACTAATATAGCATATAAAAGATTGACGAGAGCAATAGACACGGCGCTTTCACCGCCCGCTTTTTGTGGGAATTCCCATATGGGGGGATCCATTCGGTGCCCCCCTAAATTCACGCCTCAACCCACGCAATTCCAATTCCAATTCCATCATCGTCATTCGTCTTCTTTTAAATCCCACAATCATTCTTTGGGCGCTCATCGTCGCTCTATATAAAGCCGCCCTCCAGTTCCTCCATTGACATGCTGCAACTCCTCGCTGCTTTACCAGGAAGTTTCACAGCGTCTAGAGGTAGAGAGAGAAGAACTGGGTTCAATGGCAAGGCGTCCGTACACCTCGTTCTTGGTGCTCTCCCTCCTTCTCTTGATCGCCCTCTCCAATGTAGCTGAGGTGATGCATGTCTTCCTTAGTTTTTGCTTACCCAGTTCTTGTTTCTTTGAGGATTGTTGTGTTCTCTTCTTAGTCTACACGAATGTTAGTTTTAAGCTGATGCATTGAGTTCTTGTTTTGTTTTAACTTGTTGAACAACAGGTTCACGGCAAGCTTAGGCCTTCAGGTAACTGAACACTGTGGCTTTTGAACACTGTACAATTTTCTGTGAAGTAATATAAGCTTACAATGCGAAAACCTTAACTTACGACGTTGTAGATTGCCCCAAGAAATGCAAGTTCCGGTGCTCGGCGACGTCGCACAAGAAGCCGTGCATGTTCTTTTGCCAAAAGTGCTGCGCGAAATGCCTGTGCGTGCCTCCTGGAACTTACGGCAATAAGCAAGTCTGCCCTTGCTACAACAGCTGGAAGACCAAGGAAGGAGGGCCCAAATGCCCTTGAAGCTCGATTCGATTCGATCGGATCGGATCGAGTTTGTTTGATTTGATCGCGGTGGCTAGCTACTACACAGTCAATAATGCTCAATTCTCTGTGCCTAATTTGTGGCTTGATCTACCATAGTTGCTGCAAATTCAAACTAAGTATAGGATATATGCAAGTTCGCTAGTTGAATCTTTGTGTACTACTGTCATGTGTGAAGGTCACCCGGACACTTATTGAAAATGTTGGGGGTGCATTTAGCTGGAATAGGTTGGCGATTCGACGTGTAATTCCGGATCTAGCCGGGGTTCATCTTTTCAGATAACCCAGGAATGAAGTTCTTTTTCTTTTCATGTTTCTATTGACTTCAGTAACAAAAAGTAGTGCTGGGTCATTGTCTATGGACCCTAAAAGATGGATCCAACACAATGTGCTATACAATCTCTGTTTGTTGCAAACAAGAGATACAATATATTCACCTAACGATGTTTAAGAACGAGTCCGAGGATAGCTCGTTATCTCATTCGATTTCCAGTACGCGAGAAAAATGGGGGAAAAATACCAAAAAAGTCTAAACTTATTGCATTGATATCAATTCAGTCATAAACATTTCAATTGGATCAATTCAGTCATAAATCTTCTTGTATTGGTACCAATTTAGTTCATCAGACCTATTTAGGCTGGAAGTTGCTGACGTGTACGCCGGTCGTCCTACGTGGCACCGCCAGCGTTGACATGGACATTTTTTTAATAGTTTTTTAATATATTTTTTTCTCTGTTTTTTTCCTATTCCTTTTTTTTTTTTGCCAATGGCAGGCCACATGAGAGAGTAGACATTGCCGGGCCACCGACAAGGCCCCGCTTGCCAGATCTGGTGAGACCGACCCTCACCCAGGCCAAGGCGGCCTCGCCGGACCTCGACTGGGCAAGGGTGAGGCCCAGTGAATTTTGTGGGATAGTAGCGGCCATGTCAGAGGTTTCTGTTCTAAATTGGCCAGATATAATGAATTGGTGCGGATGCAAAAGGGTCTAGGACTAAATTGATCCAATTGAAGTATTTTATGAATGAATTGGTACCAATGCAGTAGATTTATGACTTTTTTGGTACTTTTCGTGAGAACATCTATTTATTCAGTAATGTGCTTCAGCTGCGTTAAGACGTGCATAAAAGTCTTTGTAGGGACATGTATTATTCTAGTAAAACCAAATTATTCTAGTTCGACTTGATACATATATGTATGAACGAAACTAGAACAGGAATCTTTAGAAAAGAGTTTTTTGGCTCAACGTGCGAGGAATACTTCTTACTAATACAAAGATAAACAGATATAAAGCAACTATAAGTAAGTTGGCTGTCATTGAAGGCTGAAGTTAAAATTCGCATAAAATTCACGCGAGGTTGAGTCATGTGACGCGCTTGCGAGGTATACGCAGATTTGTTCTTGATTGTCGCTTTAGCAAATTTCTAATTCTTATGCATTGAAAATTCTCTAATCATATACTAGAACTAGAAGTGGGTAAATCTCGTGCTGGTTGACTCACATGGCGCATTCATGTGCGAGGTCTATCTAGTAAATTTTTTGTCTTTTTGTTGTCGCTTTAGCAAAAACTCCAATCCTAGACGGAAATTCAATGAACCTCAAACTCTGAATGGAGCTAGAATTCCCAACTGAGCATCTGCTGGACAATTATACCTTTCTACAAAAATCTCCAAGCAGCAGAAATGTACCAAAATTTCACACCAAGAGCCTCTATTTAAGTGCGGTAAATAGAAACAACACGAACGAGAAAATAGAAAATCTTTGCCTACAATCGCTCGCATGTCAGATTGTATAAATACTAAAAAACCAGAACATTAAGTTGCACATCACAACAAGACATTGATCATTTTACAGTTCCTCCACCTGAACCGAGAACCCACACCGGCATCGTTTGGTCCTCACCGAGCTTTCCTCATCGAAGCTTTCGTCTTCTTTCATGAATACATGCTCATGGTCCCCTGTTTGTGCCACCGATGCAGCATCAACAGAAGTATTTGGTTGCTCGGACCCAGACGTCTCGGTCGCATTCCTGGTAACTTGTGTACTTGACCCTTCCTTCGTCTTTGCAGAGTCACCGGACTGCGTTGACGGCAAACCATCCTTGCCGTAGCGGTTGTTCAACCTTTGTCGAGTTACAATGGATGAGAGAAGCTGATACCACCGAGAAGTGGCTTCTGCTTCATTCCTTTTCCTCTCTTCAGCCCTTCTTCTCTCCTCTCCTTCTGCATATGCCTACGAAACCAAGTCACAAACTCTTTTAGGTAGCTCTTTCCATCATCTAGTACTTTAGGAAATAGAGACAACTCATCAATGCTGAGAATAGTCAATGATAAGCATCAGATGAGAAATTATACACAGCAATACTCTCGCATAATGTATACTTACTGCTGCATTACCAACACCCAGTCACATCCAAGGAAAATCAAATATGGAGGTCTAAAGGGAACAGCAAAAGTGCAATATTACTCTGACGATAAAGACCAAACGATAGATGCAATGAAAACAAGTAAATAAACTAAGGGAGAGCTAAAAGAAACTTATTTAAAAAAGTTAATTCTCAAAATGTTACAATGTACAAATGAAAAGTAATGTTTACCTCCAATATTACATCCTTGAACTCAGAGCACACCACAATTCCATCATAAACTGGCATTGCTCGCCCATTTCTGAATTCAAAGCCAACCATTGCTGTTGCATAATCGATTTCTAACCTCTTTGCCACAGCAAATATCCTCGGCAGCCTCAAGTGCACGGTCCCTGGTGGGAGGCATTTGTCAGACCAGACATCCACTTGGCCCCGCTCATTCTACAAGTCAAACACGAAGAGCACAGTCACCGAAACATCAACTTATGTCTAATTCTCTACATTGGTTCAAAACCAAACACTCTAGGGGTAATGAAAGAAACCAAAAACAAAAAATATTGACATATAATCTAAGAAATCTGAAACCAGACTGATTATGCAAAGTATGAGAGAAGCCACTCCTTCCTTCATGGTAAGCTTCCAACACCATTCTGAAAATATGCCTATGCGGTTCCGAAGCACGATCCTCCCTAACCCAAAAAAAAAAAAAAACCCCAAGCCGTTTTCCTTTTCTTTCATATATTTATGTGTGGAACCTCCCACAACAGCTAAAAACTTAGACTGGAGAAAAAGTGAGCACCAAACATGATTTAAGTGCACATGCACGTACTTGTACATGTGCAGGTCCAGTGCATGCACGCAGTGTACTACTATGGCTTCCTTTACTCCATTAACAGCACCAACCAGTGGATGAAAGCTTGCAGAGAAAAAGATAACCTCACCTGCCTCACAATAATCAATAACAATCAACTATCGACAAAGATGTAGCAGAAAGACGTCCCTCCTTATGAACGTCAAAGTTTAGGTAACGGTTGGTTAAGGTACTAGTATACTTCTTCCTCTTTCTTTTTCCATCCAACGTATCAAAACAAATGCTTTTAAGTCACACTTCGCAGTAGCTCAACATAACAGATTCATACAGCCAAAAAGAAGAAGAAAAAAACATAACAGATTCATAGCAGACTGCAAGCAGACTCTGAATTTTGCTTGCAGAATCAAAGCAAATGCAGGCTCAGGGTTTCTTTTATTCTGCAAACGTGGTGAACTTTGCAATTTGGTGCATCACAAGTCCCAACGATATCATAGCCAACTCACCTTAGGAACAATCCCATTTACTGCAGGAGGGAGTTGCAAAGGTTCAGTTTGCCATTTTCCATATAGTTCTACATTTCGTTCAGAATCATCTTCTAGAAATTCATCAGACTCCTGATTTTTCCCTCTGTTAACCTTTCTAGATCGCTTCAACACCTACACAAGAGATAAATCATCCAGATAAGCTACAAACTTGTTTCGCAGATTGCAGTCAATGACAAATCCGATGACATAATGCAGACCTTTATAGGCAGCTCATCATCCTTAATTTGTAAGCCTTCACGCAGCCATTTTTCTTTGGTCTTGAGCGTTTGCACAGAAGCCCGAGGATAAACAGGATAACCGGAACAGAATCCCAAAAGTGGATCCTTTGGATGAATTATTTGATACTTAGTAAGCCATCTTTCAATAGCGTATAGCTGATGGTTTCTATAAGCCTGCGAATGAAAACACATCTTCCATCAGAAAAGAATTCGTTAAACTGGTGATAATATTTTTAATATTATAGATTTTTAAAATCTATCCTTCAAGAAAAGAAAGTTTTAGATCTTGTAACGGAATAAGCTTTTCAATGAATTCAAGACGTGATCTCATAAAAGAATCCCACCCTGCCCCGAGAAAAGATAAATAAACAGAAAACAAGAGTAAAAAGGAATGAATGTCAAAAAATTTCCATTAGTGTTTTAAATAATAACCAACTTAATATTGTGCAAATCAAAAGATGGAATCATTACATACCTGTTGATTGGTTGGAAGAGGCTCACTTAATGCCCTGGTCTCCAACTCCTCATCCTCAAGAGAGCTTCTTGTCGTTACAACAGACCTTTCTTGAGGACATTCTCGATCCATTCTCTCCCATTCGTGCTCAGACAAACCCGAGACTGCCTTTTTAGGCGAATAGATATATCCTACAAGATAGTAGAGGAAGTAACTAGACTTAAGGTCTGATCAAACTCCCACCCATTTCAAGAACAAACTTGAATTTGGGGGATGGACAATACCTCTAGTTGCTCTTAACTCCACTTCCCGATGTGGTTCCGGAGGTAAATCCAATATCGCGCGTGATTCTGCTGCCTCTTCAGGCAAGTATATATCTCCTACAAGATTGCACGTGATGTGATCAGACTCAATGCATTTATAGTCCCACCCATTTCTAATACATAAATTTAAACTTGGAAATGGATGATACCTTCGGTTGCCCCTGACTCCAATTCCCTTAGTGGTGCCAACACTGCATTCCACCAAACTGAATCCACACGTTGCGATGCTATCCTATGCCATCTCAGACAATACCTGGTTTCAAAATACCATTCGTCATAACTGCTCATTCTCAACTAACTCTCAAGGCATTAAAATAATAATACAAATCCGTCACAAAACAAGCGTAAAAAGATAGCAAATGAGGTGAGGTGCATTTCCATTATGTACATCTTAGTGTGTCACCTAATGTGAAAGTGCACACCAGAAGTTTAATGTGATTCGTCCATACATCAATCGTCAATCAACCACCAAATGTGAGGTGTACATCTTAGTGTGTCGCCTAACGTGAAAGTGCACATCAGAAGTTTCATGTGATGCGTTCGTACATCAATCGTCAATCAACCACCAAATGTGAGGGTTCTGATTTTATAATAGCATCAACAACAATAGAATTTCAATACAGAGTCAAGACAACAGGCAACCACTGGATGTATCATCACCGAACAGCTAGTGGTTCGCTTTAGGAATATGCCGATTGAATGCTGAGACTGTGATTACAAGCATGACAGCTGGGGACATCCATGTGCAGGTAGAAAAAGAAATAAATGTTTCCCTCTATATGTCCCTTTAGGTATCTCGATCTTTATCTATAGTACACGTGCAGACACATTCAAAAAAGAGAACAGTCCAAAGATAACATGGCAAGAGAAAAGAACCTGCGAGTTACATCTTTCGCCCCATTACCAGCAAAAGCAACTGCGTATCTCAAAGATTTCTTGCATGCAAAGGCAACTGCTTCTACTTTATGCTCCCCATCGATGAAATTGGTGACAGCATCAACATGCGTCCATTTTCCAGTTGACTTCTCCCTACTGCAATAGACCTCAGCCCAATAGAGAGGACAGCCAACTTTGCTTGCTCCAAGTGCTGTTGAAATTACCTGGGACGAAGCCGGCGATTCCTGGGACAAAGCTGGACCTTCTTCACCTCGAAGTCTTTTCAATCTTTTCAGCAGAAAGGATGAGTCACCAACCCCTGGCTCAGTATTATTCTCGCAAACGTCGAAAGTCGTTGCTAAGAGAGCCATTTCCAACTGCATCTCAAACTCAACGTCCCCTTTACTTTTGGATCCCACAGAAGTTTTCACATCACTCGTTTCGGCTATCTCCATGCAAGCTAACAAATCAACTTAGCATTATCACAGGATATTCACAACAAAATGGTACGTGAATTGAAGTTCTGACTCAATAAATATCTGTTTACTTTGACGTGAAAGATCATGAGAAATTCCAGAGTCAACTCTTTCCTCCTTGGATAAAACCGATCCAACAGAAGATGTAGAAACTTGATTAGGCTTAGCAACCATAGGCGTTGGAGAATCAAACATTTCCTTATTCGCTTTTTGAAACTTTTCAGGAGCATCAGATTCGGTACGTTCTGGTTTTAAAGAGATGACATCCAATACAGAAACAAACCTGAGAAAATAATTCCAAGTAATTTATAGTTGTCCACAATTGAATATGATTTCAGTTAAATATGAGTCAACCAAAGGAATGCAACACAATCAAGCAACAAACGAAAGACCCCAGATTTTCAGTTGTTGTATTTCTCAACATAGAAGGGGTATTATGGGCAAAAATATTATTATCTTTCTCAAGAAAGTGTCACAAATAGCAATTTCCAGGTAACTTTAACATTCTTCTTGCAAAGTAAGAGCACACAACTCCACCCTCAGAATCCATATGATGACCATAAACGCACAACCTAACTGTTTTCTAATGTCGTGTCAACTTTACTATTAAAATGGGTCCTGAGGACTCCAATTTCATGTGGTACTGATATAAAACTTGTGAAATCAATCACTTCAAAGTATTCAGCCATGAAAACGATTATCCATTGGGATAAGCACCAATCCAACATCTGCCACGTCATCAATATCTTATTTTCCATTGAATTGAGTATACGATATGATCTTTTATTACTACAAGGGAGTGGACAAGATAGACCTCCTTCATCCGCGACAATAAGATCCGCTTTCAGTTGCCTTTGATATGTCGCACAGAAGTAGATAATTCAACTAGAACATTCAACTAGTATGAAGAAGTTCAATCACCTCTGCCACTCTCATCACCGTTCAAAATTTATTAGCTATGGTGTCGCATGCTTCTAATGTTTGATGTTCCTAGACTAGATGAAAAGGACCACAACCAAGGAGCATATGGGTACCACATAAGCACAATTCGAAAAGAAATGGTTTAGACCAGAAAAGGCAATGATTTTTTAATCGATTGCAAAGTTAAAGTCATCTTGTCTGAATTATAGGTTGCAAATGGCAGGCACCCTCTTGATGCTCTTCAATGAATTTACGCAAAAGACATGCGTGCTATAAAAGAGGATAGGAGATATTGCAAAACATACCGGGCTGTAAATTTCAGAGCTCTAAACAATGCAACAGATAATGCAGCAATCTGCCAAAAACAAAAGTCAGAACAATGAAACTTTTCTGAATTTATGCTATAAGAGACCACTTCAATTAATTTGGAGTTCAACGAGCATGTCATTGAAGGTGTCCATTGATTACACTAAAGGTTAAGTCATGAATGCCACAGATATTTCAGAAAACAAGAGGAGTCCCTTGTCATAACTATTCTGCGACCACAAATATAATATAAGTGAACAGGTTCTTTAAAATTTTGCAACAATTAATTGAGTCTCAAGACATGTGAACACAGCAAAAAGTTTAGATCACCTAGAAAACATGTCTAACAGAACAACAGCAAATTAGTAATGCCACCATCCACTTTAGAAAGCACGCATGCACTTGGACATGCCGACATATGCACACAAGCCCACAGAGATGAACAATATGCACACAATAAATTCATGCCAATCATTTTATATCCATGCTCCCACAATTAACATTAGCACGTGAATTGCCAGGGCATCAAAAATCGGTTCAGTGTTAAGAAATCAATAATCTACCTCTTCCGAAGTCCCTTCTCGTGTTTCAAGAGCATGTGCCAAAGCAGAATCAAAAGATTTCTCAGCACTTGTTGATTCCCTAACTCTGAAGAAGCTACGAAACTGGAAAATTCATAGCGATGAAGAGACAAAATTAACAACCAATATAAAGTGCAGTAAAGAACCTCCAGTTCAAATTAAAAAATGGAACAATAAATGAAGCATACCCAATACACAAGACGTGATAAATCCATCTTGGTAACTTTTCTGATTTCTGATATGCGCTCCATCAAGTGTCTCGGTAGAAGGGAAAGTAACGAAGCCTGCCAAATTAACCAATTTCCGCAGTAAGAACACGTTACAATTGGTTCCACTTTCACAACTAAAAGTAGAAGACGACAAAACAGATTGTTATCTGAAAGGTAACACTATAAAAAGTTGCAACTTTTTGAACTTAAGGACACCTGAATATATATAACCCGCAGCCTACTTCTCCGATTTGGAAAACATTATTAAGATAATGTACAAAGTAAATTACGTGGCCTTAACAAGATCCCAAATCACCAAATGGATAGTTATGCCCGACGCTTCTGCTTCTCCATGTATCTAGCACATCATACATAAATACTTCCCACATTTTGAAGGTTAATAATGGACATCCCTTGATAAGTATATCCAAGCCATGTTACCATCAACATAATGTTCTAAATCAATTGAAACCATAAAAAAGCAACAGAACACAAGTTGCAAAACGGAGTTAATTTCAGGCTCAAGCAGCCTAAATTACCATTTATCAGATCCGCTAACTATTACCTAAATGAAAATTTTTGCGGAAAATGAAAATGAAACCAATGCAGTAAGATTTGAACACAGTGTATGGTTAAACTTCAAATCACAAATCAAATGCCTAAATATAAAATCCTTGAGCTTTCACATCCTAGGAGTACTGCTACAAAATACAAACCCACCATTTGAGAGCTCTCATCTTTTTACCAAAATCATCTGACCTGTTAAAAACTCGCAACCCCTTATGGTTATCCCGCACTTGGGAGAACTCCAAAAATTTTCTTCACTAAGTTACTACCAAATGTAAATGTATTCAATGAGAGGAAATTTTCACACCAAAGAGTAAGTAAATCAGAAAGCCTGCTGATTTTAAAGTTTGAGCTAGCATAAACTGAAATTAAATTTGTAAAATTTTCCCACGCCACTTGTATGGGGCTTATAACGGCCTTATGCAGAGTATTTCTACCTAATAGCATATAATTTTTGGTTGGATTTTAGTAACGAACATGGAGGTCTAGCATTCAACTCACTCCAAGCCGTATATTTGTCTCCCAATATAATCATTGTCCACACTTAATGTGAAGCCAAATCCAAGCCTACAGGTGAGAGGAAGAGCTAAAGCATTTATATACAAAAACAGACCGTCATCTAATAGCTTAAGCTTTTAGATCTCTCATACGGAAGTGCCTATATACCAAGTACAACTTAACTTCCCTGATGTTGATTACAGTGAAAACACTGTATCTTAAAAGATTTGCATCCAAAACTGGACTGAATCTCTATACTCCAGGCGTTAAACTCGTAAATCGGAAAAGCTTGACCACATGGTCGGGGTGAGTATCCTGGACGCTACACTCAGGTGCGTCTTTGCATTCTTTTTCCCTCACCATGCTTCAACATCATGTGTTTCTTCACATTGCTAGGTGGCGAAACTTATGATTCTAAGTAATTTTTAGGTCTACATCCTTAGAATAATCAGATGCTTCTTTATTCCTTTTTTTTCACCCATTTAAGTTCGCATCACTGTCGCATCAAGTTATATCTTTTCCCCTTCTGGACCTAACCTCTACTCATAAAAAATGATCACTTGACATAACATTGACTACATTAAAGAACATGGGCAAATGGCTGATTGCGTTAATTAAATTCAGTTCTAAATATGCAGGGCGTTGGTGCATTTCTTTTGCTGCGGTCAGTCACTGAAAACTGACACTATTTATTTATCTCTTCACTCAATTTCTTCTGACATGCTTTTCTGTTTTGTTGACGAAACCCTCTCAGAAAATTTCATTAAACACAAACTCAACCCCTGCAGTTCAAACATGTTCAACCATCTCTGAATAATCTGAGTGTAACTGTACATATGTCAACAATATCTATACATCAAAGTTCTTCGAATGTGCCAATGGTACTCTACCGAATTCCGAAACAAAAATTGCACCTATTTGGTTGAGAGATTATTTTATACACAGCAGAAGCATATGAACATCTAATCTCACACAAGAGAGGAATATTTGAATATACAGCTACATATGATCCTCAGAAATATCTACAAACTTCTATTATTACATCAAATCAATACTGTAACATATTTCACATGTATAAGCCGATGCACATGCAGTGAAATGTTAGTAAGATTTTTCTTCCTACCGCTGCAATGAGACGATTAATAACTATTGCCCATCCACAAGGAAAAAAAAAAAACTTTAGAAAGAAACTGGCAGAAACAACAAAAGCAGCATCAATCTCTGATGTCCGCAAAATAACAAGGAGTCGGATAAAACATGACGACAGTCAAGGAAACCCTATGGGTAACTGTATGGACAAACTTCTTTGATTGCAATGATCTATTCATTGTGATACTCGATACATAGTTAAACAGCGAAACATCCCAAAGGAAATTCCAGCCAAAATCTGTGCTGAAACACAACCTGAATAAGAGGATCATCACAAGCTCTGTCGATTAACCTCCCGCGTGCTAGCAAACAAAGTAAATGAACTTTATGCTGTAGTTCAGCCGATTCCTGCCACATATAGATATTCCAATTATGGAACAGAGAACTGCAATTTCAAAAGAAAAAAAGAAACCAGTTTGTAGCATATAACTTCCTCCGCTAGCTAACCGGCTTTGACTACCTTCTCTTCAGCGGAGGCTCGACAAGGAGGTTTTCGTCGAACCAAATCAGGAGAGTGAGAAAATTCAACAGTCACCCCATTAACACAGCATTCCCTGGATTCCATGACTTGAGCCGAGCCATCTTCCCAGTCAGAACCATCCATGTCTTCCCTGGAGAATGAAGGAGAGCAACCTCTTTCATTAACTTCTACCTCTTGGCCACTGTCTGCATGACCACTTTCACCACCTGGCTCCTCATTTCTTTTCTCCTCAAGCTCTCGCTGTCAAGCACAAGGAGTCAAAAGAAACGCAGTCAGTACTTGACCCCCAGAACTGAACACTGAACAGCTTTATGAATTTCCTAAAGCTTCCTATTAGCTGTTGGGTGTAAAGCATTTAATGTGCAGGAAAAAAGGTATACTTACCTGTCTACTAGATTCAGGACATTGATTGAGAGAGTTATCTGTTTGCTTCTTCCTCGACGATCCATGTCGACCGGCGGTTCCTGGAAGTCTCTGGGCGGCTCGCTGTGATGCCCGAGGCTGAGCATGACTCTCTGAAAATGCAGCATAAATAACAGAGGTATTGCAATTAATCTCCTCCCTAAATCTTCAGGTCAAATACCGGTAGAAGGCTAAGCTTGCGGCAACAAGAAAAAACATGATCAAGCAAAGACATTCCCACAAGGCACTTAGTTTTTCCCCCATTTCTACTTGAGAGACTCGGATTGTCCAACTCAGTGCTTTGACAGTTTAATATCTGTTCTATAATAAGCCCAAAATCTCAAAATTCTTTTTCCACTTCTTTGATTGCATGACAACCTACCGATTCTCAAAATTGATACCACAAGAAGCTTCTCTCTCTCCAGCATCTGTGATGAACTCAGCGAAACTATGCCAAGCAATGCCAACAGAACTAATACCACCAAACTAGCGACCAAAAAGACAAATAATAATACCACCAAACTGAGAACCTAATGCCTAGCGGTATCGAATGCAGTCACCATTTCAACTCCTGTGCAACGAAAAACAGACACCAAATTTCACATTTTTTTGGTTCTTAAAACCCGATGATCTTCCCACTAACCAAGACGAGCACTTGAATATGCAGAGACAATGACCCAGAAACCAACATGAGAATCGACAAGACGAGAAAGAAATGATTTTGACTCGAAAATGAACAACGATCACTTGCCTGGATTCCTTCGTTTCCATAACCTTCGAGGTGCCATTTTTCTCCACTGATCTTCGTCGAGAGAGAGGGAGAGCGAGAGCGAGAGGAAGTGTACGTGGTGTGGGACTGGGTGTGTGTTTTGTAACGTCGGAAGGGAGGGACTTGTTTTGGCGGGCGAGAAGTGGCAATTTTACCGACAATCCGGGCCAAGTGACGAGGAGATTATCTCTCTCTCGCTTTCGGTCTACTCTCTCACTCGGTAATAACTCGTTTTCGTCAGAACGTGAAAACTGTGACTCGTCAAATGAAAACACATATATCTGTGCTTTTTCGAAATGATGGTGCTTAACTAAGAAGATTTTTGTTACCAAAGAAACGAAATGACATGAACCAGAATTGAATTTCCAGCACCATCTGACTCTGTTTCCTTAAAACAAGCAATATCTTAGTCAGATTTTGTAGTGCATTTGTAAACAAAATCTGGTATTTACTAACATCCCCTTTGGGAAACTGTGCATTTGCACCCATCCATTGAACTCTCAAATTTGATGACTGGATGCTGAGATGACTTGCCATGTGAGCCTCTTGAGCCTGAACTGGCATGGTGTTGATTTTTGGGATAGTGACAGCAGAGTGTTCCTTAGAACTTTGCATTGATTGTTCAATTTGGTACCTACCATTTAATTTCACAGATGTTAATTACCATAATAATCTGGTTTTCGCAACTCCTCGAGCGGCATGGTTAGGCAATTTGGTAAGCAAAATCCTATATGGAATGGCTCTGACATAGCTGCTACCTTGGTGAGAGATTTGACAACAATCTTCAGAGAGAGAGAGAGAGGAGAAAAAGGAAAGTGAATTTCATGTTCGAGTGTTAGCGGTAAATAAATCATACAGAGAACTCAAACTTTTTGATGGGTTCAGTAAAACAGGATTCACCTCCATGCTAGATCTTTCAACATGGTTGATTTACAACTGATTTGCTTGATTAACTAAATAAAAGAAATGTAAGTGTTGAGATCATTCTTTAGATTAACCCAATCAAAGTACTCGTTAGCCGTTCAAGTGGAAGAAATATGGCGTAACTACCCAATACGTCCTAAGTTTCATAATCAAGTGATGAACTTTTGAGCTGAATTTAAGAGTAGAAACTAAGTGGAGAAAATCACAATTTTGTACATCATGGATGAGAAATGCTAATATATACTAAGAATTGTACCAATTTTATTTAATAAATTATCTTAATAGTGATTATTGATGACTAAAAGGAACCGTAGGAGCTCACGCTTTAGGTAACCAAACAGAACACATCAAATGTGAAGATCATTTTCAATGATGAACCAGGCACCATTCCTCCAGCACCGCTCCTCTAAGGTATTGCAACCACCCAAAGTATGGTAAATGAGTTCATCTTCTCCGTCACAGACGATTCACTCTCTATAGAATGCTATACAGTGAGAAAAACGCGACGAGAAAGAAGTAACAACGACGAGAGGCTGAACAGCCGTAAAAGAATCAGCGAGAATCTAAGGATCACGAGCTGCACCAGGATTCTGCAGAATCCTGTTCCCGGCAAAAGAACGAGTTAATACGCACCACAAAAATGAAAAGGATAGATCCAATGAAGAACACTCCCCGGAAAGTGAAGTCCGGAGAAGAAGAATGCACGAAGCGCTACGTTGGGTCATTTGTTTCTCTCTTAAGACTTAGCTTCCCTGATTTATCTCTCTTCATAAGCTTCTTGACGACTTCATCCCAATTGGTCCTCGCATCGCGAGGCCTGGCTTTGTCATCCAGGACAACATCAGCAGACTTTTCTTCCCGTGAAGGCTGCGACTCTTCCTCTTGAGGATTTGAATCTGGGTTTTCCTCGTCCGGAGAGGTCACGGCATGGGGAATGTTTAAGCTCACTGCTCTTTCCAGTGCATCTTTGTGTTCCTTCTCTATCGTCCTCAACCTCTCGATCTTTTGTATGTTTGGAGCAGTTGTTACGGTCTTGGCACTGCTTTCCCTCATTCTCTGTCACAGTCAATTTGAGTTGATCTATCATCTCAACATGCTACATATTTACATACACCCTTTTAAGTATCAAAGAGCAACAAGAATAGATAGATTCAGGGTAAGTTAGGAATCACTGTGAACCAGAGGAATACCAAGTTAGCCTCACTTACTTGCAAAGCCTTTTCTCCTTCTCTTTCTATCCAGACAATTCCATGATCAGATGTGGCATTACAAGATAAGACAATATGCTCGAATCTCCCATCAACCGGAATAGCAGTTCTTACTTCTGGAGGATACCTCCCACATCTGCACATACAGAGAAGTGAAAAACGTGGGTAAGACATTCAAGTTTAAGTTTTGCTTCTCAAAAAAGAAAGAACCATTTTACCATTCCATTATTCTTCTTTTCCTCATACGACTGCTAAAAAAGATAAATAAATGAGAACGACTTTCACTTTCCCCGATCAAAATGAGTGGAAGTCAATCAATTCCCGCGACACTACAATTGCTTAGTGAAAGAACAAAATAAATGCAATCGCTAAGTCCGCAAAAAGATATGGAAATATGATGAAAACACCTAATGACAATCAAACAAATCCAATTCATTTAAGATGCAAGGTGAAAAAATGGTTTTTCAAACTCGGTCTGTAATGGATTACAAATCAAGACTTCAGCTCGCTCCTTAAATTCTCAGAATTTACAGACAAGATGATACTGCCATTTCCTAATTGGTCGTCTGGCCCAGCGAAGGCAGTTAAAAAAGAATATTTGCACATACAAGCTAGGAAACATATTAAAATTGAGAAAAAAAAATTAATAATTTGCACCACGTAATATAAACATAATTACAGATCCCATCCCCCTGTATTTCCCTAATCACTCTTCACATTCTGAGACTAACATCTTTACTTTTGCTTGTCAGTTTAACTATTAGCAACACATTTACAGAGTTGAAGACATCAATACAGAGCGTGTGACTGAGAGTGCTAACAATCTCATCGTAATAGGTCCTCGAATATAAGGACATTCCTTAGTTTCCAACGGTCATAAGGTCATTGCAGAACATTTTCTAGTTTACATTAACAACATCCAAAGTTAATTATAACATTCTCTTACAGCTACCTAACGTTTTTTAAATAGATAATCCAAAGTGTTAGTCGATCCACAAACTGTAGAATGTGAAATGTGATTCTTGAAAAAAGGGATACAGAGTGTGATTATCCTACACCATAGGATGCAGATTTTAATTTTGCCTAAACGATTTCAAGCAAAGAGATGCTGATTAAAAAAAGCCCTCGATACATAAATTCTCTGAGTCGCTTATTCAGCTTAGTTTTGAGACCAAAAGCATGCTAAGATCTTTCTATCCTAGTCTAGCTCAATATCTCCACATGTTTTCTTGTAATGCAATACATTAAGTCTTGCAATATCCCTACTGTGTTGATACCTGCAGAATTTTCTTTCAACAATATGATACATTCTTCCAGGTGCATAAAGTCTCCTCGGGTCTCTGAGCTTCCTACCCTCGGGCATAAAAGTGTCCCTCAGGCAGACCGTAAACAGTAAGCATGGCAAGCTGTCCAAAGCACCAAGGCCTGGATTAAGAAATGATGATGACAACTCACTCCAGGAGGTCTTTAGGAACACACAAAAAGAAAGAAAGACAAGCCATAACATAAATTGTAACGCAACTCACCAGAAAATTGACTTGAAAATATCCTCCAACGGAGTAGCAGTTCGTGGTAAAAAATCATCCTGGACAAACAAGATGACAACGGGATCATTTTACAGAAAAAGAAACCTCGGTAACTACAGAAGAGCATTGCCTTTCTTCAAACGCCTATAGAGGAAACGCGCATGCAATTGCTTAATGACATTCCTCCAATTTTAAAGGTCTCTTTCCTGTGTCAATTCCTTAAGGTAAAGCCGAATCCCACATCATACTACCTAGGATGAAAAATATTAGTAGATGATCTATAGGAAATTATTTAGAATTCAGATCAACATCTTGCTTGCATCTAAAAGGAACGAACTGTTCATCCACCACCTATGTAGTCAGGATTGGGATGACAAGAGCCACCAGACAACAAACAAACATATCACTCTGTTAGCTCCTGAGTTTTCTCAAGGGATTCATCGCGGCGTTCTAGTTTAGTCAGAAAATTACCTCTGAGTTGCCAGAAAAACTGCCTAGGCGTACTTTAAAGCAATAACTTCTATTCACAAAGACATAAACATGAGCTTCTAACTTACAAAGCCTAATATGATTGCCATTTTTAATGATACCCAAAGTTAAAGTTGGACCACCAGAAACTGCATTCTCAAATAAAAGAGTGAACAAGAACAAGAAGAAGAACAACAACAGAACTCCAGAATGAATTGGCTAAAGACATAACAGCAACAACCACCACCTAGAGTCAACAGCCGAACTGAGTCAGAGCTACACGCTGAGCGAAGTTTCCAACAGTTCAAGTAACATTAACTTATTGCACAGTCAACCAAAAACCAAATCATTAGATATTTGAACCTTCCAATTACCTGCAAGATTATAGAGTGAATCACGTCAGCATACTTCACCGCCAAATTAAGCGACATACACCTCGCCGGAGCCACCGCGTAACACCGCACTTTACTCCGTGGAACTCCACCCAGATTATCCCCATGGTTCGCCACGATCACCGCCAAGAGCGAAGCCACGCCGGACCCGAGGGAGTGGCCCGCAAAAACAATGTCGTAATTCGACCCGTTCTGCACCCACAGCCTCTTCAACGTCTCCGATTCCTCATTCAACAGCCAAATCGCCGACTTCAACAGCCCGTGGTGGACGTAACCCCCGTCAAACATCTGCATGCCGAGCCGATTGTCCAGCAGGAGCTGGTAGTCGCTCTCCTTTGCGAGGTTGAGGCCGCGGATCGCGAGGACAATCTCGCGGTGGTCATGGTCGACGTAGATGATGTAGGGCGGGGCATGGCCGAGGGTCTGCTCGTAGGTGACGCGCTTGACGAGCCAGTCGGGGTTGAGGCGGTAGCCGCCGGAGGGGGGGAACTTAGGGTGGCGGAGATCGGGCTCGTAGACGGCGAGGATGAGGCGGCAGACGCGGGGGACGGGCTCGAACTCGTCGGGGGTGGCGGTGGGCCAGGTGGCGCTGTCGTCGGAGCCGACGTAGGTGCAGCGCTTCCAGACCCACCGGGAGAAGCCCAGGATCACCACGCACTCCACGCCGCAGGAGACCGACATGGCAGGTCGAGGAGACTCCTGGTTTCTTGATTTCCTTCAACCGCCGCGATCGAAGAAGAAGAAGATGGTGCCGGACGTCTGCGAGTTTTTGACGTCAGGGCAACGAGGGATGGAGGTGGGGGCAGCTGTGGGCGTCCAGAACATGGAAAGGTTGCATCTTTATCGTGTTCAGTAAGGGAACGGTGATGGGGTATTCCTTGTTTCTCGAAATGGAAGAGGCTAGCTCTTTCGCTTTAGCTGATTCTGGATCTGTGCTCTTGCTTTGCTTAGTGATGGTGGGTCGATGTCGCTCGTCTCTGTCTTTCTTGTGCTTGATGATTTCCAGATCATTGGGGGCTTTCTTAGTTGGCTTGCTTGATTCGTCGCAGGTTGGGTGTCAAAGGAGGGGGACAAACAAGATGCTTAGCCCCTCTGTGTCCAACGCGTCAGACACGTGGTCATGTCGCGTTCTTTTTTCTTTTTCGTTTTTCTTTATCTTTTTTCTTTTAATGAACAAAATACACACCCATCGGAAAGTGCGATTACCGCCGGCGAGCACGGCGGCCGCCGCCGGTGTCCACTGCTGCTATGGCTCGGGCATTGGGATTGCTCCTCTCGAGCTCTTAAAAAGTCTTTCTTATCTCGATTTGAACAGCTTCATTTGGTAGAGCGAAATGAAATAGAATCGAAGAGGATGGAATGAAATAAAGCAATGATTTTAATTTTAATAAGTTACACGAACGGAACCAATTAAGCAATGGAAATTCTGGTGCTCGGTCGAAAATAATGTCGTATCTATGTACAAGAAGATATTTTCATTTGTTATTGAATAAAATATTGATTGAGTGGAATTATTGTTCATTTAAGAGATTAAACCATTTTAACCGTTTATTAAATTTTATTGATTATAATTCAACTTCATTAACTATTATTTATCATATAATTTATTAACTATAGTTTTAGATCACTAAAAATATTATTTATTACAAAATAGTAATTAACTGTTTAATGTCGGTTATATTTTAGTAATTACAATACAATTCGACAACTGCGATGTGAAATCACCGACATAATTGAATAGCATAACGACATGTAATTGAATAGCATAATATGAAATTATTTATATAGTTAAATCCCTACAAATACATGTAATTGCGCAGCACAATGATCAATATTTCTTAATTGGTTGAATTAGTGTTGATTAAATATTTGATGTCATAATCTGTTTAAGAAATGAGGAAAGGAATCATAATTCCTATCAAAGGTGGAATGGAATGTGTTGGAATGCTCGTTCCACCTCTTGAGATTCCATTCCTTCAAACCAAGCATACAATAAATGATTTGGCAATGAAAAGCAATATAGAGTACCACATATTTATTTATTTATTTTTCTTCATATTTGGCTACTATCACATATTGATCTTACTTCACCAAACTTGATCCTTCTGATTTTATGATTCTCATCTAATGTCCAATTTGCGTGATTTAGTAAAGTTGTATCGCCAGACTTTTATGTGTACAGGTGATAAACTCGTGCCTTCGACACATTTTGAGAATAGTCATGCGTATAATTGTATCTTTCGAAGAATGTTTGGTACCGTAAGAAATAATAGATATATAATAAACTCATATATACAATGTTTTTGTATTGCAACAACTCATCATTAAGATAATGTACTTGTTGTCTCTATTACCAATGAGTTGTATACATTTATTTAGCATATTCTTTTCCTCTGATCTTTCCAAAGGAACTTTTCTGATATGTGAGCCATTCTTCGTACCACTGAGTCGGACACGTTCGAAGCAAACTCGCGAAAACTTCGTCTTCGAGTCTCGCTCGGCACGAATACGTCGAGACATCACTCAGCTCGCGATACGTACCACCTGCCGCCGCCGGTTGTTTTCTTTTCGCATGTTCATAACCAGAGATCGCGAGATCGTAAAGGACCAGAATCTGAACAAATCTTAGTGATGAAGGAAAAGATGAAGACCCAAACTAAGCAACGCCATAACAGGAGAATCGGTATGATCTGGCCAAGAGAAAGATTCAGTATTTAAGCACCTGTGTGAATCACCGGGTCAACACTCAACCTGTGATTCCAAACAGTTTTCAGCTTGTTGCATATTGCGTATAGTTAAACTCTGCAGCAGATGAACTAATCGTTGTATAATAGTTTGACAGCAAACACGCCTCCGTCAATCCTACGGTAGAATATCAAATGCATGGTGGGGTTGGAGCGGAGTCTCAGCTTCTCACGGTGCAAAGCTCGCACTCACCTTCAGGTTGTAATCGAAGGCGAAAGTCGAGGGATTGGCTTCATAGCCGAGACGAAAAACGACCCCGAATTCTCGACTGTGCCACGCTAGATCAACCTGTTCTTGTTATCTTGATCGATGAGTTTAGCATTTCTTGAATTTGGCTTTCCAGAATTCGGTCTGCGAAAATGGTATTCCCCAGTGCAGTTTCCAAACTCTCTGCATGTACTTAAGATTGATTAGAATCCATGCAAGTTTTCTCGATTATAGGTGAACCCGCCATTAATTTCTTGAGTAGGAACCAATCAAGAAACGGTGAAAATCACCAATTGCAATCAACTCAAATCACTAGAAGAACTTCCATGCACACCCATCTTGTAGCAGCAATAAACCCTTTAAGCTTGGCAACCAGATTTCTTCATTGTGCAAAACAAAGTCACTGCCTATGGCAAAGATCTTCACAGGTTTACCAATTCTGACTCCAGGAGTCAGAGTAGGCCAACTGCTGTTTGAGACCATCCCTAACCACCATCAAGCAATGAAAAACCAGAAATTTTTCGCCCAATTCAAGATTAAGAGGCCCTCTAATGAGCTCTCACAATTAGGATTTTGGCTCCACTGTTTGCTAGAATCATTCAATGGGATCGGAAAAAGTTTCACCTAATAAGTAGCAAACTTGGAGAACAGGGCATGACTTCCTTCCATTCAATTATTTTTATTTTTATTTTGTATCAGCCGCTATAAAACCAGTCTTACTCCCTTGGACTACTCCTATATCCCAGACAAAGCTCGAAAATGTCGAGAACGAAGCTCGCTTTCATTGCTTATTTCGCTGTCGTGGCTGCTATGGCGATGGGCGCTTCGGCCGTGCCGGTCACGTTCATCTTCGGCGACTCCTTAACGGAAGTCGGGAACAACAATCACTTTCGGTACTCTCTGGCAAAGTCAAACTATCCGTTTTACGGCATAGACTATGAGGGTGGACAGCCAACTGGGCGGTTCACAAATGGGAGGACCGTTGGTGACATTTTTTGTAATTTCACTGATCTCCTGTCTTGTTCTCGGCTTGATAATTTCACTATCAGTATCAGCAATTTCCCAGAATTTAATCTTTGTTATAATTCACACTGACAGCTGCAAAGCTTGGGATTTCTTCGCCGCCACCGTATTTGTCGTTGTCACCGAACGACGACGCAATTCTTGAAGGGGTCAGTTATGCATCTGGTGGAGCAGGGATTCTCAACGAGACTGGGCTCTACTTTGTAATGAACATCTTCTAACACTATATACTTTGTTTCCATTTGAGGTCACTTATGTTCTTCACTGAGTACCAGTTCGTGTAACTTTTTGCTTTTTTGGGCCACGGCGGCTTTCTGTTTTGTAGATCGAGAGGCTATCATTCGATGATCAAATCAACTACTTCAACAAGACCAAAGACGTGATCAGCGCTAAGATTGGAGAGGAAGCTGCAAACAAGCTCTGCAATAAAGCCCTCTATTTCATTGGCCTTGGTATTTAACTCTCACTACTCAGCACCTCTGCCAAATTAGCAATTCATTTTTGCTTAGGATTGCATTAGAGTTCCTATGTTTCGTAAAGCAAATAAGAAGGCGGCGTATAGAGCCGCAACATGGTCTGAATCAGTTTAGATAAGTGCTCCTCGACATGAACAAGAGCAAACTCCAATCTTTTGGATGCAGAGCCATGATCTTCGAGATTGATACCAGAGTAGCAACAGAAGAAGAGAACATTTTCTTTGTCAAATGATGTATCGTGCCTCAAATATTTTTATAATTTATGGACACTAATCTTGTTTGCGATTGTTATTTTCAGGCAGCAATGACTATGTGAACAATTTTTTGCAGCCGTTCTTAGCTGATGGTCAGCAATATACACATGACGAGTTCCTGGAACTCGTGATCTCCACCTTAGATCAGCAACTCACGGTAAATTAGATCGGTCCGACATCCTTCCCTCGCTTGGGGAAGAACGAACTCAATTTAGTAAAAGATAGAGTGAACACAAAGTAGAATTAGCACTAGCTCTGGCTTGTAACTTCATTTGTTAAGCAGATGCATGCCCTTTATACTTCTAGACTCACCTCACAGAGAATTCCCATATGCCAGAGGCTGTACAAACTCGGTGCACGCAAGATTATCTTCCACGGGCTCAGTCCTCTAGGCTGTATCCCTTCTCAGAGAGTGAAATCGAAGCAAGGCCAGTGCCTGCATCGAGTCAATGAATGGGTTCTCATGTTCAATGCCAGAGTGCAGAAGCTACTCACCTCTCTGAATCAACGGCTCCCAACCGCGGGACTCACATTCGCCGACACATATCAGACGGTCCTAGACTTGATCAACAACCCCACCAATTACGGTAATTAAACCTCTCTTTTCGAAAGAACAATAAGAAGAACTTTCTCGAGAAAGACAAATGACAGCCTAGGTCTTTCCATCATGTTCATGCAGGATTTAAGGTCTCCAACACTTCATGTTGCAATGTGGACACATCTGTAGGCGGCCTGTGCTTGCCAAACTCTAAGTTATGCAAAAACCACCATGAGTATGTCTTTTGGGATGCTTTCCATCCCTCGGACGCGGCCAATGTAGTTCTTGCTGATAAGCTTTTCTCCAGCTTATTTTCCAGTTCCCCTTCCATCGCACCGACGCCCACTCACTGATGAGGCAACTGTTGAATTGGTCTGCTTAAGGCTAGCGGGTTCCTACATCATATGAGTATTAGTAAAGTAAATGTATGGAAAACTCGAAGGTCAAACTGAGAACAACTAATTACAGTTGTCGGTGTTATGCTCGCGGAATTATAGACTTCAAAATAATACTCTCTTCACCGGTAAGAGGTGACCTATGCCCCGAGTGTTGCTCCTGTGCTTGTAATGCAAATATATGCAGCCATTGTTAGATAACACAAGATGAGTATTTTGTAGATGTTTCTGCTTCTGCAGATTCTTGAAAATGATTTGTGCAACTTACTCAAATGTTGCCATTACTCATTCAGAAAAAAAAGTGAACTGTCATGAAATAACTTTAGAGTAGGATTTTCCCGATGTTCACGACAAGAGCACTCAACGAGTTTCTCTGAATTAGAGTTCACGATATATTTCCAAATGTTAGAATCGGCAGGGATTATCCTGTTTCGTATTCCTCATGCAGAAAGGTGAGTGACATCCATCATCTAACGTTTTGGAGGATTAACTAAGAAAGGAACCTCTGAAACCAGACTACTGCAGATCAAATATGAACACTGGAATTTGAGGTTTCATAATGCAAATGTGAATTGGATGAACTGGAACTCCAAGGTTCATGGTTGGCTCCTAAAGAAGTGAACAACATCCATCATAACGAACTGAATTGACTTGCATAAAATTTTCAGGAAGACATTCATCAGGACCTCAATGTACATAAATATGAGGTAGATTTAACAAATGTCAGAATCCACATTGACTCTCATACAATACTGTCTTTCAAGGGCTAATATATGTTTCATAAATAAACTTTAACATCGAGAGAAGGACAATAAAGATGAGCTCCACAACTCAGCCTATTCTATCGAATCAGTTCAAGTACAGAAGAATAAGATTAAAACTGCCAACCACGACAGTCATCCATATCCTCTTTAACTGATATCTCTCTCTTCAACTGCAGCTTTTAAGCAGGTATACTCATGATGGCAGAGGATGGAGAACCTCCATGGATGAGGCCTTCCAAAATCCTGAGATTCCTGCCTAAGAGTTAAAATTGCGGAGCCTGACCCTAGCCTTGTTATATAGGCACATGATGGAGCAGCTCCACTTTTAAGCCAAAATTAACAGGCTGCCCGAAAACACACTTGAGAATCCCAGCAACAAGTATATAAATTCCTGCAAGGCTCATAAACATGTTCTAGAGACTTGAGAATAATGCAGGTCGATCAGAAAACATTTGTTGGCACAAGACTTACGGTGAAGACTCCGTCAAATAGTAGCTCAAAGAACTGAAACAATGATTAGCAAGTTTGCATGCGTAAACCTCTTTTGAAGTAGAAAATAAAAAGCAATCACATAAAGATGTCATTTACTTGCTCTCAGTCAAAGGCCAAATTTTTCCACATAAGTAACATAATTGGGAGGAGGACCTCTAGCATTTGAACCAAAAGAAGAGGCAATTCCCACTTCTAATGCTTGTTTATGCACTCTTCTCATCTCTAAGAGTGAGAATTCCTCCCCATTAGAGAAAAGAGTCCTCATGCACCACCAAGCACTACAAGTGAAAGAATGGAAAAAGCTCTATTCCTTGAGTAAAACGAGGGGTCCAACCTTGCCCAGTTACCTTCAGTGTGGTTAAAGCAAAATGATCATCATCGAGCAACCATATGAGGTTTTTTCTCCGGAACAAAAAATGAAAACAGTCAACTACCGACGATACAAGCTAATGTACAATAACCCAAACAAGGCAGCATTTTGGACTACCATAAGGTCATGTCTTGCCTGCGCCTTTTGAAAAACGGGGAGGGAGGGAGGTAGCTGGATGTGTTTCCTATCTTACTGATGAACTTCCACAAGATTACAGCTCAAGGGTTATGAATCGTGCTTTCTTAGTTCATCAACAGAAAAGGATATCTTTCTTAGTTCAAAGATTTCGTTAGTGGTCAACAGTTTCACCAGACCAAGGGCTTTCTAATATCTCCAACTCCCAATGTCAAAAATAAGATCAGAACAACCACATAGCTTTGCTCCAAAAATCCATCTCAACCGAATAGGTAAGAAAACTTCAAAAATCCTACCGAGTATTAGAATTAATAGCCCTAGCTCTCAGATCAAGGGCCAACGTCTTCCACAAAAGTGACGATTTTGGGAGCGAACCCTCGCGACATTTAAGCCAAAAGAATAGGCAAGATCCCACTTCCTGTGCAGGCCAGTACATTCATCTAATCTCTAAAAGTGAGAAAAGAGTCCTCATGCACTAACCAAACCCAACAAGTTAGAAACTGCTATTCTCCAGTGAAATGATGCCGGGTCCAACCTCTCCTCGGTCACTCTTCAGTGTGGTTAAAGCAAAACAATCATCACTGAGCATCGATATCAAGTCCTTCACACCACCAGACGCAATAAGACGATGCAACGACCGCCCAAAGCGACATCCCCCCTCCCCACCCCACATTCTAAAAGACATTTTTTTAACAATAATCGATCTCTCCCGGAATTCTACTCCTCGTCAACAGACGCTCGTCCCCTCAATCGATCGAAAGGAGCTGGACTCGAACCGTCGCGACCACATCAGATCTGATGATGGGGTGACGGCAATGTGGAACCTACGAGAAAATGCGACTGCCACACATGAACAAGGAAGCCGCATGTCCATGAGGGGCCGTGAGAGTTTCTATCGCATCGTTTCGTATTCCTTGCGCTATTCAGGAAGAAGCGCAAGGAATCATAGTGGATGCCTTTGGTTCTTTCACGTAATAGAGAGATCAAGAGAGATCCATAGAAGAAGCTTTACAGTCCGATTCGAGAAGAAATGGAGACGTTGAAGAAGAGGAAGGAATCATTGACGAACATGGAGAGTGCGGCCATGTCGTGGATAGAAGCCGATCAACGGCGACTCCATAGATGAGCGAATTAGGGTTTTGGTGCGGGTGCCTTCATTTATAACGACGTATTTAACCGCAAACTTCTCCGGAGGAATTTGGCACCTTCGAAAACAAAATTCAAATAAGGATATAAAGTGCTTATATTTTTCCAAATAAGAATCTCAAATGGACGCTATTTCAAATAAAAGTTTGAAATATTAGATTAAAAATAAAAGGTCTGAAATAATCACATCAATTTTAAATAAAAGTTTAACTTTATTGGCCGGTTGAATATTTAGCCGATCAAGGATATTTTCGTCCAAAGATTTTATTTTATATTTTTTTTCATTTCTTTTTTTTTTCTTTATTGTGACTGGCGAGGGTCTCCTCACCCAGGCCCTCAACGATCGCACTTGGGCAAGGCAACCCTTGCTCAGCCCTCTTTAGGCACTGGCGAAAAAGAAAGAAAAAACATAATAAGAAAAAGGAAAGAAAAAAAAAATCAAAATCATAAAGGACAAAAATGCCCTTACCAATCGGAAGGTCAAACTCTTATTTGAGACTGTCATGGTCAGTTTAGGCTCAAAACAATATCTACTTCAAGCCCTTATTTGGAACAATATCCACTTCATGCACTTATTAGAGAAAACAAGAGGGCTTCAAGCTCTTATTTGAGAAAACGGAGGCCCTTCAGGCTCTTATTTAATTTTTTTTTCAAAAAAATAATGAAAAAATGACACAAATAGACGATATACTTTAGCCCAACGTGCAATGTGGTCCCAAAACTTTAGCCCAATGTGAAATGTTGTCCCTAAAATTTTAATTTGTTTAATGTAATTCATGACTTTTTGGTCATTGGACCAAAGTTCATGGACTATTTATATCATTATTTCAAAAATGATAATAAGATAAATACTAGATTTATTAAATTATTTTATTAAGTTTATTAATGCTCCGTTTGTTTCGCGAAAAATGTTGCATTTTTGGAAAATATTTTTTAGGAAGTCTTTTTTCAGGAAAATGAAAATATTTTCCGATGTTTGGTTAAAATCTAAAAATCAACTAGAAAATATTTCTGTTTGGTACGGAAAATCCAATTTGATTTTCCTTAGGAAAAATTACTAAAAAATTCCATTTTTTAATGGTTTTTTAATTTTAACTTTTTTATTTATTTATTTTTTCCTTACACGGCCGATCATTGGCCATGGCAATGGCCAATGACTTGTCACAAGCAAGGAACGAGTCTGCCCATGGCCGGCGAGGCAGCCTTGCCAGATTTGGTGAGCTCGCCCGTGGCCGACGAGGCTCGACTCACCACCAGAGACTGGGCACTTCGCTAGATCTAGCAACCCAAAGCACGCGAGCTCGATGGCCTCCTCCTCGATCCCACCTGACTCACGCCTTGCAACAGCCACAAAATCGAGCCCAACCCTCCACCGGTGCTCGCTGTCACTGATTCTCGCATGGACGTGGTTGAGCGAGAAGAGCTTGAAGGCACACTTGGGAGTGGGCTCCACTATCATGCCATAGGCAAAGTCGAGGGCGAGGATCAGAGGCTGGAGGACAAAATCGACGTCGGATAGGGAGGCGCCAAGCAGAGGAGAGGAGAGGAAGGATCGGCCGGGGCGGAGGTGGGTCCTTCGGTGGAGGGTATGGTCTCGAGCTTGTCGAGGGTAGATTTGCAAGCGGAGACAGATGTGCGAATGCACTAAGGGCAAGAGGGTCAGAGAGAGCCCTAACAAAAAAAATTGGAAAATGACTTCTTTTCTCAAAAAAAGAAATCATTTTCCTCAGATTTAGAAGGATATTTTTCATTGACTAGAAAACATTTTCTTTGACTGCATATTTTGTGTCCCCCAAACACCAGAAATTGGAAAAAATATCTTCCAGAAAAATATTGACGTGATAGGCCATTCGATCAAAGAGCAAATCGCAGGACGAAGTAAAATGACGCGATTTGTTCGAACTCCAAAATGGAAAACTAGAATGAGAGATGAAATGAAAGTGATTCAAGTTGATAACAAGAGGAGAACAATCTAATCTGCCTGAAAAGAATTACATTTTTCAGTTTTGAGTGAGGCTTCTTTGCTTGATTTGCACAAAATTTGACCGGATCACTTTCCCTAAAACCATCCGGTCTAACAACAAAATAATCTTCGGAAACAGACTGAATCTTCACCAAGATATATGTACCATTTTACAAGAACAGGGCAATCCAGACCAGAACTTTCATCCACAATAAGAAGCAAGACATGCTGGTGTAGTAATTTCCAGCAGGCGATCCCGAGGTCGTTGAATTCATAGACGGGGCCGTCACATTCACTGATGTCGCGTTCCTACCGAGACTGCAAGTAGAGGACAATACGAGTAAGCATAGTCAGTTCATCATCTAAAACTGCATCCAAGTTGCAGAGGGGATGGATCTTTATAATGAAGCATATTGTTTTGTTTTTTTTGGTCGGAATGAAGCATATTGTTTACCTTCCTGAAAATATGCAAGAACCATGACCTACACGAGCGGAAACCAAAGAGATCGTAGAAATGTCAGAATTTAATCCCATGGAAATACAAAGGACAAATGAATCTTTTCGCATGGACATTTGGACTGAGGTCTTACTAGGATTTGTGGTGGTGATTGCAGCCACCCCTTTGAAATCACAAGCTCCGGGAGCCTTTCCCATTTGATGATAGTACGTATCAAATGCATAGGTGGCGTGCGCAGATACTGTGTCCGGTTCATAGCATGATTCGCCCTGCATCAAGGGTGAGCAATCCACCTTGCCGGCTCCACAGGCCCAATCCAAACCAGCCTGCAGCATCTTCGGGTCAGCACCTTCCTTCGCAGTACAATACGTTTGGTTCGTCGTGTCATTTGACAGAACCGATCCCGACCCTGTCAAGTGCAATATGTAAATGGGGCTCCCACTAGCATCAAACAATCCCCAGTTCTTCTCAGATAGCGGACCCGCTTTTGTATCTTCGTTGTAGAGCTCATAAATATAAGTACTGACTGTGATGCCAGGGTGCTTGGGTGTCCCAGTCTTGTTCAGCACGTGCCTTATCAAGTTACTGTTATACGAGTTGGCATTATCCAGTGTGGCGTCTGGCTCATTAGAATCACCCTTTGATGGCCACCCCGTTTCAGTCACCACAACAGGAATGTTGGTGAAGTTCAGAAAAGCCATCGCAAAGTAGGCTGCATCGACCGTAGCATCAAACACGTTCGTGTAGTGGAGAAGCGTGTTTGCATCCACTGCCTCTTTGTTAGATGGCAGAGGCTTGAAGAGCGCATAATCCAAGGGAATGACACCGTTGGATTGCATGTAGTCGTAGTAAGGGTATACATTGAGCATCAGATACGATCCCGTGGATTGCAAAAAATTCAGCATGGGGACCAAAACCGGGTTCAGGGATTTGTTGAAGAATGCTTGGGAAGGCGGGAAAGAGTCCAGTATTATGGACGAGGAAAGCGGAGTGGAAACTTTGATCTGACGGTCAAGATTTGAGGCGACTAGAGCGGAGTGAATGAACTTTAGGGCATTTACCAGGATGGGAGCTGCATTGGGGAGTGCAGACAGAACCTCGGACCCCACAGAAATGCCAGTGATGTTGGTGGCTGGGTAATGAGCTATGACATTTTGAGAGACCCAGTTGGCAGCTGTGGAGTTGGATTGGCCGATTCCAAGGAGTTGCTCATTGGGGACTGAAACGATGACCTGAATGCCCGTGTTCGCTAGCGCAACAAGCATGCCACGGTCGGTGTTGTACAGGCGGATGTGCCTTATGTTCTGTGCCTTGAGGAGAGCAACTACTTGAGTTGGATGTGGCATGTCGGAAAGATCTGTTCCTATGTTCACTCCTATGAATGGATCTGCAAGAACAAAAATAAAAACACCAAGGATATAATGCTCTCTGCTTTCAATTCGAATCCATCCAGTTCATGTCCAAGATAAATCATTCAAAGGTCATCAGAAATACAAACAGCATATCCCGTGTCCCTGTATTGTCGCTGCTCTAATTTAGTAACATGAACTTCATTTGAAAGGTGGTTTGCATTCGGATGAACAGTACATTGAACTTCATGAAATAGTCGATTAATTAAGCTTCGGAAATTTTTTAAAAAGGTCTTCCATTCAAAGAGTAACCAGGACAAGGACTCAGTAACTTGGTATTTATGGACAGATGTTTGATCCTCCATCCTCACAAATGTCTACATAAGTCTGAATGAGTGAGACATAAGCAAAAAAAATATATCTCGCATTCTTTCAAAGGACAGCAAATTTAACATGAAACATTGCTGGCAACTGGAATTAATAAGATGAAGAATGCTTAATGCCATTTCTCGAGTAAATAGAATACATGGCAACATTGAAACTCCTGAAGCATGACAAGCACAGAAGACTTCGTCCATTGCTCAATCATCAAGTTCCCCAATACCTTTTTGGTGTGTTCTCCCCATTAGGGCATACCACACAAACTAAGACAAATATCCAGGTGCAAGAGAGGAGCAAGACAGAAACTATTGTCTGAACCCAACAGAAAGTGAAGTTCTAAGGACAAAAGAAGGCATCAGGTTAAACTAGAAGGGAATCATCAACGGTCATCATATACTGGGCACATGCACTTTAGAAGCTATTGCCAATATACATCCTGAAGTGTGCATATATTATAATCCTGAGAGGTTAATACTAGCCTCAAGGGCCAACCTGGCCATTTGCCGGAAGAAGATGGCCTATTCTCTCATACAACAATACTACCTCAAGAAAATAAAAATAGTCCACTCCAAGTTAGAATTTTTGAGCTTCCAGGCGATGGCGAGTATGCAGTTAAATGAGTTAACTTGCATCAATTAGGGCAAGTTACTTTAAACCATGCCAGTCCAGAGTCCTGGCTTCTTTTACAGAAGCTAATAAACGAGTACAGCCTTGAGTATTATGCAAATGGAGCTCCTTTACTTGCCCTTGTTGTCTTTATGACTCCGCATTGCATTTGCAGATTTATTTAAAAAGACAAAGAACAGAAAGCACTTGAGCTTATATTTAAAAGGCCCGTCAAACTTCCCCTAGTCCTATTTATATAATAGCTAACCTACCAAACATTCGAGTCAGAGTAAACAAGCACTCAAAACCCACTTTCTTTTGCTTTTTCATGTCAAATTGAAGGCTGAAGCCTCTCCAATATAAAATAGTTTCCTTTTAAAGTAAAACCACTCAGTTGATACCAAATCTCTCTAACGAATTCCCTCCAATAAGCTAGAAAATCCTTCCGAGAGCCGTGCAGAAGGAGGAGGAGCAACAAACACGTGCAGAGAACAGAAAAATGGAAGAGCAAGCTAAGAGCGAAAAGATTGCATTTTTAAGGGAGATTCCAAATACCCACAAGCCCAGAAGCCATGCTCAGCTCAAGCAAAAACACATTGCATACAAACAGAGAAGCAGAGACAAGAATATAACAGAAATCAGGGCTAGAGATTAACTGATAAACCCACCTTGGTCAGATGTCACAGTGGAAGCACAACCCACAAAAATCAGAAGAAGAACAAAAGGGGGCACAGCCATGGCGGATGCAATGCAAAAATCTCCCTCCAAAAAGAGAATCTGAGGTGAACAAAATAAAGAAGTAATCACAACCCAGAGAGAGAGAGCTAGGGAGGTATGAGAGTGAAGATGAAAATGACATGAAAAAGATGAGCTCCAGAAGAGAGAAAGTGGGGTAAAGGAGCAGACAGAAACGAGAGAGAGAAGAATGGTTTCCACAAATCACGTGGAAAGTTTGTCAGAAGATCCAACGGCTGAGGAATCCTCTCTCTCTCTCTCTGTCTCTCTCTTCCTCTCCTGTCAAAGTAAACATGGGCTCTGTGTCTGTGTTAAAAGACTAGTTGTTAAGGAACCCAAGGCACTTCTTGTTTGATTGCTACAAGCTAGCCGTTACAATGCCCACCTTTCTTTTTCCCTCTGGTTTGTTTGATTCTTACCCATGTTATGTTTTTTGTAGCCTAAATTCTCTGGAGTTTCAGGAGGAATGGGAAAAAAAAAATAAAAGCTAAATGAAAAGGAGCAGAGAGTAAATTGAAACACTGAACTGAACAGCAGATAGTAATGGTACAGCACCAAAGCATTTAAGCAAACAAAGAACAAGGAGCTCTGAAGTTCAACGGTCACATGATCTGTCTCTGTTTTTTCCCTTGTTTTTCTTTTTGCTTTTTCGTCTTTGATAAGCATTTACTTGCAAATTTATGATCTCTCGAGAATAGCAATTTGCTATACACTGTCTCATCTTAATTGTTTAATGGTAAAAAATTCATAAGTGACTTTTAGTACCTGCATGGTAACAATTCTGAATCTCTAATTCTGGTTCCCAGAACAAAAAGGATGAGAATCATGTTTAGTAATGTAAATGATTTTGATTTTGATTCTGATCCAGATAACAGTTTTGGAGCAAAAATAAGAATAAAAAAAAGTTGGTTCTGAAAAAAAGAATCACTTTTAAGAATCACAAAACAGAATAAAGTCCCACATCTCTCAGTTTTTCCTTTCAATTCTCTCATCACTTTTCCCTCGACCTAAAACAGAACGAGGTCTATTTTTCTAGAAAAATATATAAGATAATAAGAAATAAAATAAAAATTGGAAAAAATTCTTAAAAATCAGAAAATTTTTAGAAAATCCCTAAAAATAGAAGAAGCTTAGATTATGCTAGTTTGACCTCATTTTCATAAATTTGAGCCTAAATTTAATTCTTTTTTAGGAAAATCATAAACACTTTTGAAATTAAACCCGAATCATATTTCTCTAAGTCCTTATGGCTTATTAGGGTTTTATGATGCGAATTATTCATGACATGCTTCCTTGATTACGCACTTAATTTCATTGGTTATGATTTGCCTAAGTTTATGTACTTTGGACTTAGTCTAGTTTTAGAAAATTTGGAAAAAGATAAAAATAACCTACGTGAACACTTAGCATTGACTTACCTTATAGGTTTAAAAATGAATTGAAAATTTGCACGAAACACGTTTAGAAAACACTCAACTTCGGTACCGAAAGGGGGTCGGGGAAACACCGACATAATCAATTCCCCGGACCCTAGATTTTTTTGATTGCTTAAAATCAAACCCGTTTCTTCCGACTACTAGATAAGGTTTTCGGTCTATCTTCCTCAAAAATTGGTGGCGACTCTATTTGCATGTACACATACACATGTCACCGATCACACTAAGATCGAATTCGATATTCTCTCGTTGCGATTTGGTATAGGCTTGGGAGGACTCGAGCTAATCTGAAATCACATACTAACCCAATATAGTCTCTCCTTTTTTAAGCTTAAAATGACTCGTTATGACATGGCAATTAGACGGAATAGCACGAAAAAATGTTATAAGAATCAATATGAATTTAACTTAAATGAAAAAAAATTGAGAAGAGAAATTATTCCTGGGAATAAAAATTTTATGCAGTTACCAAACGCGATTATGTTCTAGGAACAAAAATTTTGTGCAGTTACCAAACACGCTATGATTCTCTAAAACTCATCCAGGGAGCTAAATCAGAAAAAATAAATTCTAATCAAAATCACTTTTTTCGGATCAGAATCGTTGCCATGCAAATTGCTCCGACGGGATAAAGTCCAACTGAATCGATTTGTCATTATGAGGATGCGAAATGTGACAAAAGAGGGTTTAAGCACGGATCTGTTTGTCAAAATTTGAAATGGGAGGGTTGATGGAGAGAGAGGGAGTATAGATTAGACAAAATTTCAAGTATGAAACTTAATTATATTACCTAGCTCAAAATGGAAAAATTCTCTCTCACACACAATCTGTGACCTTTGTAATGTAGGTTGCAACCTTTGTAGAATCTCAAGCGATTGCCGAACTAAGATCTAGGACGGTTGCTCTACGGTCGGGACTGGCGGTTGCATAGGGCCACGTGCGATCTCTATACAACCCGGGGAGGTGGAAGGATTGGCGATGCCGTATAGAAGAGAGGGACAGAGCAAGGAGAGTAGATATGAGCTAATGTGCCTAGGGTTGGTAGTTAGCTTTCGAATCTGCACATAGACTATAAAGAAGCGTATAAGCCACCAATCAAAAAAATTAATAGAATAAGATTTCATCTAATCAGAGATAAAGGATATTCATTTCACCTATGAAATCCATCTTACCTCTATGCCTAAAGCATTGTGTGCGTCATCTCAACTTAGCCCCATATCTCTCTCTCTCTCTCTCTCTCTCTCTCTCTCCTTCAACCCTTCTTCCTACTTCAACTTCTTCGCAGTTGGCGTGTCGGAATCTTTCATACGGAGCAACTCGATCTACCAAACGTGGACAGTGATTGTTAGAGCTAAATGAGCTTAGACAAAGTGCTGACTTTTAGTAGATTTCTAAATTACTGATGCGAAGATAGATAACAAACCAGATTTCACAATGCAATGATTATCTTAAGTAGTATTCATATTAATGGTACGAGCCTAGTACAAAGCTGCGAATCCTGTCCTTATTTACCGGTGCAAAGCAGTCTCGCACATGAAACGACTTTCACTTTCCGTAATCAAAATGAAAGAAAGCCTTGTGTTACCATCCGGAGCGAATAAATCTATTATAGTGCAAGAGTGCTAACATTTTTTGGCTTCCTCTTTCACCCGAATTTCCGAAAAGTTAATCTTAAGTCCTTCCCTCCATTGTCTATCTATGTATATGGATGTGAATTAAGAAGGGACGAGATATCGCTCTCCCTTTTAGGAGGAAGAGAGAGGGAAGAAGCTACCTGCTCGGAGTTTTGTATAATTATTATTTTTACCATACTATTGATGTAACAATACAATGTTTGTTCTAATACATTCAATATAAGAATAGTTTTAATTAATTCATAAAAATATATAGTAGATAGAAAATGTCGTGATAATAGGTAGGGTGCATGGCTACTAAAATATTAATTTCCATAATAGAACATCTATGTCAATATAATCATAAGTTATGTTACTTCACTTTCAATTGCTATCATAAGCACATAGTTAAGAATAAATAGATATGCGATGTAATAAGTTATCATCGCTAATATATATGTGGTATTAAACTCATAATCGAATATTAAACCGTACTTCTTATAATATTGATTCTAGAGGTACTTTGGGAATCTTGATGGTCCCCCCCCCATCACAGTTACTATTCACGAAACCAAACATTCTAATAGGTATTGCATTAATTAAAACAGACAGTGCAATATCTATTACGTATGTCATGTTAGAATGTAATAGTTACAACGTTGCAAATTTGCAATCATGTACTATTTTTGCAACCAAATCAGTTAATACTAAGGTTCCGTTTGTTTCGCGAAAAATGAACGATTTATTAAACACTTTCCTAAAAACGATCGCTTGTATCGTTTATAAAAATGAATGGACAAAGATATTTTCATCAATCACGAAAATGTCTAGACACAAATTATTGCATATAATGAACATATTTTTAATTGACTAATTATTTTTAGCGATATAAACAATCATTTTTAGGAAAATATTTTTCAAATGTTGTCCACGGAACAAATGAAGCTTAAAGCTCTATTGTTCAAACAAGTTAAATCAAAAGTACCATCGGAATGAACGAGCTAGGGTAGGAGAGTTCGAACGGGTACAGCTTACTTTTTTTTTTTTTGTCAAAAAGGGTACGACTTACTTTTTTTTTGGTATGGTTCTATCCTATCCTATTATACTATACAGGTCACACTATGTGCGCTACATGCCTTGTGCAGGTTAGAAACCCTCCCTCCTCACGCATCCCCACCCCACTCCTCCAGAAGGTGGGGATTCGAACCCCTCATCTCTCTCTTCCCAAATGGAAAGAGTAGCCATTGAGGCAATCCTCGAGTGGTTGGTACGGCTTACTTCAAGTGCGGCGAAAGTGGACAAAAATAAACTCAATAGTGCATCGCACAAATAATTATCCTTTGGTGAGAGAAGAGGAAAAACCATGTGAATAATTAAGAACATTAGAAAATAATTAAGAGTACATTTTATTTTTGTCGAAAATGAATAATCTAGATAACATTTTTCCAAAAAACGATCCGTTCTATGGTTTGAAATAATTAATCGAAAAAATATTTCATTATCGATACTAATTTTTGTCAAAATATTTTTGTGAATGATGAAATATTTTTTTGCGTTTATTTTTATAAACAATATAAGCGCTTATTTCTTTTAAATTATTAATCTTCTACAGAATAAATATTTTAGGCTTTCTTCTATGAGCCTTTATATTTGTTAGGAAAAATTCTAAATAAAAGTCTAAAGTGCCCTCATTTTCTCATATAAGGGCCTGAAGTAGACTTTGTTCCAAATAAGGGCTCGAGATGTCATCATTATCTCAAATAAGGGCTTGACTCAAGGGCATTTTCATCCTTTTACGTTTTTATTTTTATTTTCTCTCTTTTTTCTTTTTCTTTTTTCTTTCTTTCTTTTCCAGTGTGCGACTCAGGCGACGATTGGCCACCGGCAATGCGGGCTGGCGACGGCAGCCTGCTGTCGTATTTGAATTGTTCTCAAAACCCCCGCCATCGAGCATGAATTCTCTAGCGGACAACCACGCCACCGCTATTACGTCGCCAGCCATGGCAACCAATCAACAAAAGTTGGGGCAATTCTCGTCGCAGACAACTGTAGTGAGGCACGGAGTCGTATGGCCAGTGGCCTCCTCGGGCCGTAGTTCTTCCCAAAATCCCCAAATCAGTTGGACCCCACGGCTGTACGCCATCTCGTCCCCGCATCCAATAGGGGCCTACATGGCAACCATTCTAGTTCTTTGATTCTGTTCCTTGGAACAAAAAAGGATGAGAATCATGTTTGATAACGTAAATGATTTTGATTTTGATTCCATTTTCGGGAACAGTTTTGGAGCAAAAATAAGAACAAAAAAAAGTTGGCTCTAGAAAAAAGAATCACTTTTGAAAATCACAAAGAATGAAGTCCCAAAGCTCTCACTTTTCCCTTTTAGTTCTCTCATCACTTTCTCTCGACCTAAAATAGAATGAAGTCTCATTTTTAAAGAAAAATACTTAAGATAAAAATAAAAAATAAAAAATAAAAAAATAGAAAAAATTTCAGAAAATCCATAGAAATAGAATAAGCTTAGATTAGGCTAATTTGACCTCATTTTCATAAATTTTGGCCTAGATTCTCCAGATTTCATAAATTTTATTCTTTTTTAGGAAAATCATAAACACCTTGTAAATTAAACCCAAACCACATTTCTCTAAGTCCTTAGGGCTTCATTAGGGTTTTATGATGCGATTATCAATGCCACGATTCCTTGATTGCGCACTTGATTTCATTAGTTGTGATTTGCCTAGGTTTAGGTAGTTTAGACTTAGTCTAGTTTTAGAAAATTTGGAAAAGACAAAAACAACCTGTGTGACCACTTAGCATTGGCTTACCTCATAGGTTTAAAAATGAATTGAAAATTTGCATGAAACACATTTAGAAAATACTCAACTTCGGTGCCGAAAAGGCGTCGGTGGAAACACCGACGTAACCAAGTTCCTGGACCCTATATTTCTCTAGTTTGGTAGAATCGAACGGTTTCTCCCGACCGTTCGATAAGGTTTTCAATCTACCTTCCTCAAAGACTGGTGGCGACTCCATTTGCATGTACACATATACATGCCACCGATCACACTAAGATCGAATTTGATATTCCCTCATTGCGATTTGGTATAGTCTTGGGAAGGCCCGAGCTAATATGAGATCACACACTAACCCAACATGGTAACTTCTTTTTTAAGCTTAAAACGACTCGTTATGACACTGCAATTAGACGGAATAGCACGAAAAAATGTTATATGCAATATGCAATATGTTATATATGAAAATCAATATGAATTAATCTTCAATTAATTCGAAATATAGGATGAAATTTCACAAAATAACTACGTAATTATTTGACTTAAATGACACAAATTGGAAAGAGAAATTATTTTCGAGAATTAAAATTTTGTGCGGTTGCCAAACGCTTTTTTGTTTTAGGAATATAAATTTTGTGCAGTTATCAAACACGTTCTGATTCTCTAAAACTCATCTAGGAACAGAATAAAAAAAAATCATTCTAATTGGAATCAGTTTTTAGGATCAGAATGGTTGCCATGCCCCTAGGGTTTTGGTTCCTTCTCGTTCCAAACAATGCTTTTCCCCTTCCCTTCCTCTTCCCGATTGCAATGGCTGTAAAGAGCTCAGGTTTTTTTTTTCTATCCTCCTTCGGCTTCACTCTCTCTCTCTCTCTCTCTCTCTTCACTAACTATTCCCTCGCCCTCTTCTCTTCATTCTTGTGGGGGATGGTTTCTGTAGGAAACAGAATCAGAAAAAATCATTCTAATCAGAATTAGTTTTTAGGATCAGAATGGTTGCCATGCTGGCCCTAGGGTTTTGGTTCCTTCTCGTCCTAAACAATGCTTTTCCCCTTCCCTTCCTCTTCCCGATTGCAATGGCTGTAAAGAGCTCAGGTTTTTTTTTTTCCATCCTCCTTCGGCTTCACTCTGTCTCTCCCTCTTTGTTTCTCCCTTCACTAACTATTCCCTCGCCCTCTTCTCTCCATTCTTGTGGGGAATGGTTTCTGTAGGGATCGAGCAAGAGAGGACACAACTGCTGTTGTTCGAGATAGAAAAATAAGCCTTTACCTTTTCCTTCATCCTACCTTGGCGAGGGCCGGCTACAGGTGAGGCGACGCTGACCCAAATCTAGCGAGGTTGCCCATTGCCCAGCCCTTTTCTGGCATCGCTGATGGCCGGCCATCAGCAAAAAGAAAGAAAGAAAAATAGAAAAAAAGAAAAACAAAAAAGGAAAATAGGAAAAAAAAAAGGAAAAAAAGTAAAATGGTGAAAATGCCCTTGAGGTCAGGCCCTTATTTGGGAAAAATTTCAGATAAGAATATGAAGTGGATCTTATTTCAAAAAAGAGCCCGAAAGGCATTTTCGTCTTTTATTTTTTCGTATTTATTTTTTCATTTTTTCTCTTTTCCTTTCCTTTTCTGTTTTCTGTTTTCTTTTTCTTTTTCCTCTCTCCTCTCCTAGCCATCGCCAGCCTCGGGCTTGGGCAAGGGTGGCCCTCGCCTGGGCTGGCATCGGGCGACCCTTGCTTGGGTTTAGCGTAGGGCGAGGGTGGCCCTCGCTTGGGCGGCGCCTGGGTGAGCGAGGGCGCAAGATCTGGCGAGGGCAACCCTCGCTAGATCTGGTGAAGAGAGATTCTGGCGGCAATCTTGGAGGAGGAGAACGCAGAGGCATCCAAGTTGGGACGAGAGCGGCGTAGGTTCGGTGAGGCCGAGAGCATGAAGTGATGGCTAGGCACTGAGTTGACTCGGAACAGAGAAGCTTTCATGGTGATCTAATTTGAGATCTTAGTGCTAGCTCTTCTTCTCTAGAGTTGGTGCGTGCTGAAATCACGCTGATGAGGGTGTTCCAAGTCAGATTCGACGAGGGCGACCCTCGCCTGGCCTCGCTAGCCTAAGCCAAGGCGACCCTCACCCCGATGCTGGCGATGTCGGGGGAGGGGAGAGGAAAAAGAAAAAAGAAAAAAAGAAAGGAAAAGGAAAAGGAAAAGAGAAAAATAAATAAAAAAAGCAAATAAACAAAAATACCCTTCAGTCAGGCCTTTTTTTTGAAATAATAAGGGCACTTTAGACCCTTACTTGAAATAAAGTTTATTTCAGATCCTTATTTAAAAAAATAAAGCCATTTTATGTCATTATTTGAGAAAATAAGAAACTTCAAGCTCTTATTTAAAATAAAATTCACATCGCATCTTTATTTGAGAAAATAAAGGTACTTTGTGTTCTCATTTGTAATTTTCCACTTGTGCTAGCTAGTACCTCACCTCTCCTCACCTACCGAAGTGATTGGCAATGGCGGCATGAAAAAGAGCTTGAAATCTATTTCTCGCGCCAAAAGGAAGCCAGCGAACGCCCTGGGAACTCGGATCCTCAAACCGTGCAAAAACCCCAATCTACAGGTCTCCTCCTCCGTCTCCTTCACCTCCTGATTGCCGATTGAAGCTTCCTCAGTCTCTTTCATGGCACGAGGTTCTTTTTGGTTTTGGATATTGCCATCGGTGCAATGATCATGCGGGTGTATGGGGATCAAAGCTGAAACATCTGCAAGAGCAAAGGTGGCACGACTCGAACCCAACGGCGAAACCGGCGGCTCTATTTGGTCGGGCGAGCTCGACCATGTGCCGCTCACGCAGAGGAGGAATTGGCTGATGAAGTCGAGGCCTCGCGCGAGTGGCGGTCCTCTGAATTGCGTCGCCCCTGAGGGAGAAGCGGAAAAGCCAGTTGTGTGAGTTCTCAAAATTTTCCTTTTTTTTTTCTAATGTATTTTATTATGGTGCTCATTAGCTGTATAGAATTTGCCAATTCTAGGGTTCAAAAAGGGGTTTTTTTACCGAGTGATTTTGTTGTGCAGAGCCGTCGGAGATGCTCTTGTCCTTAAAAAGGAAGACGAGGACTACAATATGCAGGTACCTTATTGGTTTGTGACTAGCAGTGAATCTTGCTGCTTATTGTCATTCCAAATTTACAGCTCATTGATGCTCCAGTTGTGTTCTATCTTCCGTTTCTTCTGTTTTAATTGAGAATCAACTTCTTGTTTTTGAATTGCGCGGAATGAGAACTCAACTTACCCATCAAAAAAGAAATCTGTGGCGGGCTGAATTTGCTATGGAGTTTCTGTTCCTTGAAGAATGTCTCCTAATATTGTTCAGGATGATGGCGTAATAGTTGAAGTTCTTCCGAGATGGAAATTCTGTGTCTGAGAAAAAAAAAAGATGGTGTTGTACTGTTTTTTTGTATCTCGGATGCTATGTTTAGATGCTATTCCAAATTTCTGATCGATAAGTTCCTTCAAGAGTCGGAGTCAATCTCTAACTTCCCTTTGTGACTTATCCAAGCTTAATAATTCTTGCTGATTCCTTTTGGGTTTCTATAATGTGTTGTTAAGCTACTTGCTTTGATCATGCATGCACTGATTTTGTCTTTTCTTTACATTTTTTCTGTTGCTCTTCAATTGGCATCACAGGTTGTTAGTGGAAGAGATTTTGCAGGCAATAAGTGTTGTTCTGAGTCAGAGAAAATATGGGAATGTTCTGTTGAAGGACAATCCTCAGAGGGCCTAAATCAGTCGGGGGAAGTTCACGAAAAGAATGTACTGGATGAATGTGGAACTATTGCATTTGATACATCACGTGATGACACAGCAATACCTCTAGGTCATACCTCAGGTGATGCTACTGCAGTATTCCCTTCCAGAGAAAGTGAATCGTTTGGATTTCCTGATAATTGTTTTGATGGTGAACCTGCAAAATTTCAAAATCGAGAAAAAGCTGATTTCATGTGCTCACCTATGCGATTGCCTTTGGGGGAAAACCAGTCTAATATGCAGAATAATGTTCCCGGAGCCACGCGTGATCTGATAGTTTCAAACAGTTTAACCTCAAGTAAAGTTAAAATCGAACCTTTTGATGACAATGACTTGCTCAACCAGAAAATTTCTGCTGTCAACATGCCCCACTTGTTAGATTCAGAAATGACATTGAACAAAAGGAATGGTGAAGTTCAAGATTATGGGTGGTCACACGAACTTGAACATGTTCCGCTGCTACTACGAAGGAAAATGTTGTTAGCAGGCAAGAAGGTTCCAAGTGCTGATAGCCCTAAATCTGCCATATCTCACGTAAATGACAGCCCATGCACGTGAGTGTTATTTCCTTCTTTATTTTGTTTGAAAAGATGCCTCCTATTGTCAATTTGTCAAGAAAAAGACAAAGGAAATGTGTCACAGAAGGCACTTACAATATTGGTCTCTGTTGTTATGCGCAGGTCCCATCAAGATGTCGCAGTTGTAAAGGAAGAGAAACAACTTCATCCTTCAGTAAATAAATTTATCTCAATCTCTGTCGTTTTTGTTTCGTCATTTTGGGTTTTGTGCAACAATTCCTGTGGTTTGAAATAGTTGAGATGATCTACAGTCTGTTCGGGACTTCTTTGCCCCTCGAGAAACAGGATATTCTTTGCTTCTAACAAACTTCCCTAACATAATTCTAGTGGACTTCATATAATGCCCGAGTTATGCAGTAATTGGCTATGATGGTTTTTGGATATTTGTTTTGTAACTTTACAATATATGATGTTAGGTGATATTGTGGAGTGACTTATGCTTTTAACTTTTGGTTTTTTGTGAATTTGGTGAAAGCCGCACTTCGACTTTTATGTGCGTGAAACACGTTAACCTTTCAATTTTTCCATTATTAACATGTAGAATCATTTATAGTTTCTCGAAAATCTTGAAAATTTAAATTATATTCGTTATGTCAATTTATGAAGGGAAAGTCATAAGTAGAAGTTAGAAGTAGTAGAGAAATGCAGGCAAACAGGCTTGTCTTTGCCTCAGATTTCTAAGAATGTGGAGTCAATAACAATTGTTGATTATGGAAGTGGAAGGGCGTAGAAGGCTTGCTCCTATTGCACTTGATAAATGGCCATACAACAACAAGAAGAACAACTAATGCTTATACCAGTTTGTGGGGTTGGCTAAAGAAAGCACGTTGTAGAAGAGAAACGAGCCATTATGTATAGTATCTGCCATGATGTAAAGTTAGGAAATCACATTTGCCAAAAGGTCAAGCAGTTAGGAAACTGGCCATAGTGTATTCAAGTTTGTCTTAATGACAGTACACATCTACTTTTGTATTGGATAGGGTACTTCAGGAGATGACTTTGCAAAGAATATTGAAGGAACTACGAGGGATGAGATCCAGTCTTTGCTAGTGTCTAATGGATTTGACTCACGTGACATGTTGGAACGAGGTGATGCTGATATATGTGGAAGTATGGTGACAGATGCACCTGAGACTTCTGTTTCACAATGTTGTTTTGGAGCTAATCAAGTTTCTTCATTGCCTATTGTATTTGAGAATGCTCTGTCAAGTAAATCAAGAGATTTTCTGGAACTTCAAAAATGTATAAACAGGACTGTATCCAAGGGAAAATTGCCCAAGTCAAATTTATGTAATGGACAGGATCCTGTTTTATCTCCAAAGATGATAACAAAGCCTGCTGCAGCTCTGAAACAATCTGTCAAAGTTAAGATTGAACCTTCAGATCATCATGCCGTGCCCAAGAGTGATAATACTTCTCGTGGTCACTTAAACTTGAAGACGTTACCGGTAAAGGGTGAACCACAAGACTCTGACGATCTTTCATCTGACAAGGTGGACCATATGCTGCTGCGAGAACGTTTGGAACTACTGACATCACACATAGACTCTGTGGCTGATACTAATGAGACATACAGATGTTACACCGAACTCATCTCTTCTGTACGTGAAAGCAGTCATCCAGTTCCAGAATCTGTTAAGCTGACTGTGCCTAAGCGTCTGCGGAAAAGAAAAAAGACTGCCACGTAGGTGCTCACATTAATACATACATTCATACAAGCATGCATACATACACATAAATGTCAAATCATCACTAATCTGTTTTCAATAGAGAAGAAAAGAGACAAGCGGGAATAATGACTAAGATGAAGGAAGATATTATTTTATGAGCTTCCAGCCCATTACAGTGATCTTTTCCCTTGGTGCAGCGATTCAGTTGAAACTGCTTTGGACGAAGATGCACCAGGACTTTTGAAGGTATTTTAGAGACACTTCCTTTTACTTTTTTTCTTTGTACCTACAAAATAAAAGATCTTTCTGAATTATCTTTTGGCAGGTGTTACTTGACCGAGGGGTTACAGTTGATGAAATTAAGCTTTATGGGGAGGCAGAGAGCAATGAACTTGTGGACGAATCTTCCAGCAATGACGGCTTTGCAGAGCTTGAAGATGTAATATCGAAGGTCAGCGAAATTGTTATACCCAGGAGTTTCTTTTTTACAATAGTTTCTTCAATTGTTCTTCTTGTGTAAATTGCCTTGGTGTTATTGACATTTGTGGTCATTTCTCTTATTATCGGTTTAGTGTATTTTTCTCTTGGCTCATTTGATTATAGTGTTTGGGGTTAGGCATATTGTGCATTCTGAGCTGTACATTTTTAGTTTTCCCATCTTTGTATCTTTTTAGTGTTGGCCAAAAAAAGAAAAAAAATGATTCTCCCTTAGAAAAACTCCTAGATGAAGATCATGCTAATTCAACAAATAATTGGGGCCTTGAAGGTGTTAGAAAGCTGAATGAGGTAGCTTGTTCTCCTCCTTAAATGATGTTGTTTTTAGAGGTGATTATGTGAAGCCGAGATCATCTTAGTTCTCTCAAAAGGCCTGCATGGTTGATTATTTTATTTATTTATTTATTTTTTCTTTTTGGTCGGACTGCATGGTTGAAAGTTGACATAGCAGAAGTAAACCTCTTTTTAGTATGCTGCATCAGCTGGATTTTGATTCCGGTTAGTAGTGATGTACCTTTTTTTTTCCGTCTTTTTCAACAGATGGTAGTTATGGTGTTCAAGTTGTCAGCAATATTTCATGTATAGTTTACAAACATGAAGTTTATAATTTTTCTCTTACATGCTCTGTGATGATTGACGAGAATGCTGCTCCGACTAAATCCTTGCACTCATGCAGTGACGGTCCTCTATCGGGGAACTTGTACAAAAATGAAAGGTGCTTATTCTTTTGGTATGGAATAGCACCTTATGTCAACCGATGTAATATCTGATTTTCCAATTTCTTCTCTCTCCCACAAATATATGTACTATATTTAGTACTTCTATTGTTGTTGTTTTGACTGATTAATTGCATGACATATGATATTTGAGGATAGCATGTCTTGGGCATTGGTATCGGAGGAATACATATTGTTGCCAAAATTTAATATCTTTATATGAAGTTGAACTGCAATGATGCTTATTTTCGTGCTGGAACAGCTTTTCTCTCAGCGCCAATCTTTCTTGAAATTTGCACCTATACGGGGCTCGAAGGATGCAAAAATCAGTTATTGCCTGGCTTGCCTTCTCTCTCTGGTGGAGCAGGTAATGACTTTCATAATCTGTGCCACTCTACAATAATCTCTACCAAATACATGTTTGTCATATTGTTTGATGCCTCTCTCTCTCTCTCTCTCTCTCTCTCTCTCTCTCTCAGACACGATATCTGCGTTTCCGGAAGTGGCCAGCTGAATGGGGTTGGTGCCGGGACCTTCAATCATTTATATTTGTCTTTGAAAGGCATAACAGGTGATTATGGCAACCTTAATCACGCTTTAAAACTTTTTTTTGGTATTTTGCCTCACAGTGATACATTCTTTTTTCCACTCAATTTCAGAATAGTCCTGGAACGTCCAGAATATGGGTATGCCACATATTTCTTTGAGCTGGTTGATTCACTGCCTATTGACTGGCAGATTAAGCGGTTGGTGATTGCCATGAAGCTAACTAGCTGTAGCAGGGTGACCCTAATTGAGAACAAAGCGCTATCGGTAATAGCACTTTGTTTTACCGAATTGAGCCTTTTTTATATGATTCTGAAAATGATCATGTGCACTTTTGCAGTTCTTTTATTGGGTCCCCTCAGTAATTTTCTCCTGGGTCATTTGGTCTTGATTTTCCTCATTCCTTCGCATAGCTTGCATGTCTGGCCAACTCTCCACTAACTTCTTCCAACTGTTAAAACATATAGGCTTTTGATCAAATTAGGGCATATCATGTAAACCACTGGTGGATTGGAACAATATGACTGTATAGTTGCATGCAACCGTTCTTGACTAGCGTTGACTGAAAATTCTTGGATCTCCCTGTCCATTTGAAGGTTGGGGAAGACTTGACTGAAGGTGAAGCACGGGTCTTAATGGAATACGGTTGGGTACCAAATACTGGCTTGGGCACGATGCTTAACTATTGCGACAGAGTCATTCATGACCAAAGGAATGAGATGGACACTTCCGAATGGAGAGCGAAGATAGGGAAGTTGCTGATCGAGGGCTATAACGGAGGAAGCATTGTCCCGACCAACATCAGAAAGATTACAGAACATCGGAGTTCAATGGAACGTGAAAGCCTGGAGATCGCACAGGTTAAAATGGAGGCGGAGCTCTAGTTTATCGTAATGATCAAATTGTACATACTCCTTGAAAGTTGGCTGATGACAAACCACCCTAGAGTAATCAATCTCTTCTAGATAGAAATTATATGCTGACTATCAGCAAAGTGAGCTCTAACTTACGCTAATTAATTAGTTTGTTCTTTTAGATTTACACTTCGCACTGTTGGAGATTATTTCATTAATGAAATAGGGTTGCCTTTGGATGTTTAGGGCTTGTTTGGTAACGATTTTGATTCTTTGATTTTGTTCCCTAGAACAAAAAAAGATGAGAAACGTATTTGGTAACGTAAATGATTTTGATCCTTAAATTCTCTGATTATATTCTCAGGAATAGATTTGGTACTAGACCGATAAAGTGAAAATGCTTAGGGAAAACCATCACTTTGTTCTCTTGACCCAAAAAAAAAAAAAAAAGAGAACAAAGTCTCAGGGAAGAACGCTTGACTAGCCTGCTTCCGTTGCTCGTCCGCCGCTCTAGCTCCACCATTGTCTTATGATGCCGCTGCTGTTGTGTGTTGCAGACTGCGGCCGTCTGCCGCCAACCATCGCCTCGTCGCCTTCATCCGCCACCGGTTGCCTCTCCGGATGCCGGAGAAAAAGGAAAAGAAAATAGGAAAGAAAATTAAAAATTAAAAATACTTTTTTTAAAAGATAAAATTATTTTTTTAGAAAATTATTTTTTTGAAAAAATAAATTTTAAAAAATTCACTAGATTTGTATTGCATGAAAGTGTTTTAGCAATATCATTTTTCTTAACAAATTATAAGAAACCAATATTCCATGAAATAAATAGATAATTACAGCAGCATGAAGTAAATAGACTAATTATGGATTATGCATGATCTGTATTCACTTTATTAGTGATGCTATATATGTTGACTTTATAATAACAAGATGTAAATATTTGACTTAAATGAAAAAAATCGGAAAAAGAAATTGTCCTCGGAACAGAGATTTTGTGCAGTTACTAGACACATTTATGTTCTAAAAACAGAGATTTTGTGCAGTTACCAAACGCGTTATGATTCTCTTGGATCAGAATTGTTGCCAAATGCACCATTAGACCTTTTTACCGAATAGGATAAGGTCGAACAGGATAAAATATGTAATCTTACTATGCATTATGTTGTAAATGTCATGATGTAACAGGGACGTAGACAACCGATTTAAGAGGCCGTCTTCTCAAGTCGTGTGATCGGGGTCATGGTGGTCACGCAACCTTCCTTGGTTGTGCGACCAGCAACAGAGAGAGCGAATGGGGGAGAGAGATGGGGCGGGAATGGCTGATGATGGTGCGTGGGTAGTGCTAGGCCTGCGACAACGGCTGGGCAGTGTCGCGACGTTGAAAGACGGGAGGTTGCGGGCTGGTCATGGTCGTGCAAAGTGAATGGCGGCCATCATTTTCTCTCCTCGATTTACCAGATAGCAGAAATCTGAGTATATCCTACCCTCAATGTGGGATTTTTTTATCCGATCAATATCCGGACATATCCAAATTTCGCGGTGTCCCAAACATCGGATAGAATCGAAGGTATCCTATTTTGAATTATATTCGGCCCATCAAACACAGCCCAGCTGTATTGGGCCTATTGTCTTTCTTCCCGAACTTCTATAGCACTCGTTTCTTTCCATGGCTGGGCTCTCTAGAAGTTCGAGCGGGCTCTGCTAAGCCCCAAGCTTCACATTTCAGGTTCTACTTTATTTTCAACTTGAAGGGGCTTGATCGAATCGTTGAAGGCTCCGCCAAATGGTCCGGCTCATTGCAAGCCTCGGATCTACTAATTCCTGCATGATCGGAACATTGGTCATACTTATTGTAACCTCAAATTTAAGGTAATTGCTACAGTTGAACTTCGAAACGGTAGTACACGTTGCCGTCTGTGAGGCCTTATTGTCCGAAGAAATTTCGGAGGGGAGTCGTGTTCACCGTACCTTATGTTATTTAGAAAAAAAAAAAATGAACATTTTATCTCGACGATGGGCATGTTCTTTTTAGTGACTTAGGAGAAATATGATACCCGTCAAATTGAAATAATCGTTTTGAGAACTTCTGTAACGTTTCTCTTATCCGTATCAATGAAGTGATAGCAACTCAATAAACTATCGAGGGAGATTTTCCCACCAGAAATCCTAGGTAATCAAGTTACGAACCCAACGCGTGTTTACCTTAATCGAACATTTTACCCCTAACAACTATTTTTCTGTCTTGTCTAAACACATCGATGAGAGCCCGAATGTTCCCTTTGGAAAAAGGCGAGAGAGAGAAGCTTGGAGCGGATGTTTCGGGATGTCGATGTCTTTCTTGGTCTTTAGACTTTCTCGAAACCCTTTTGCGATTTCACCATGTTTGGTCGGTTCACAGACTTCCTCGTCCGACGAACGATGCGTGCACCGACGCTGACATCTCCCCCATCCCCCAAATCGAGTTCCAAAAAAATAAAACGTGTCCACAAGTTCAGTTATGGCCAACATTGGCTCTGTCCCTAAGTTGAGGAGTGCTCTCGTGACGTCACGGGTGACGATTGTATCCTGTCACTCGTCCATTCATCGCCTTCTTCGAATTTCATTTTCTCCGTTCATTGAATTAGAAATGGCCCAATTTACACATATTTGGATTGATGTCCAATCCAAAAATTCAAGTCGATAGGCGGAGATGGACCGCGTGAATAAGGCTCATCGAAACTCCATGACAAACTATGCGGGATATTTATATTCATCATCTCATGTGCAAACTAGACCGAGAACAACACGTGTTATGCGGGGCGGAACCTGGTTTTGATACCATGTTGTTAATTCGATAAAAAGGAAGAAGTTAAAACCGACGAACGTAGAGAAATTACATGAATAGAAGACCCATTGAAACCTCGTAGACAAGCACATATCCCGCAGTTTAGGACGAGATTAATAACATGTGGACAGTGGTGATCGGTCGATTATACCATCCCATCACCGCTACGTCATGTAGGCGTCGCTTAAGATGCTCTCTCCGCGTCCCGAGCTCTCATCAAACTTCTCATTATGCAATACCTTCTCACAGAAACCCCATTGCATCTCTTTCAAGCCATCAAAGATTTATTGTACTTTAAGCAACTCATAGCGTCTGGTAGCAACTTTTCGCTTGAAGGACTTACTTATCCAGTAAGTCAAAATTTAACGTCCCATCACCATCATCGATTAGGACATCTTTGTAGCCAGTCTCTTATACTACTAATAAGGTGATGTGCTTGATCACAGGAAGACTTTAAATCAAATGCGAAATATTCAACATCCAATAAATATCCGTCTGTCTATTTCCATTGTAATATATTAGTATATCAAGGAACTACTCATTTCTTATCCCGAACGGATACCAAACTCATGAAAATCAACGATCCGTGCTGACGTTGATGCAGGCATAATAGCGATTGACGTGAATGTTTCACCGTGACATTAGATTGATGGATGGAGAATCTATTGAGAACATGAAGAGAAAGAACGAGTCGAGTTCACACTTATTGCGGATGGCATGCGTCTTGACGGAAAATTGCAGCCGAACAACTAGGCGAAGCGTTCATGTTGATGGAAATGAAAGAAAATGGAGGAGCGTGGGCACCCTCCAAAACGTTTTGTCTTCCTATTTGACGTCCGAAGCCGAGAACAATGTAGAAGCAGTCCAATGAAAATGTTCTTGTTGGCATCATCGTAGATTCGGACGCCATTTATGAAGGGAAAAGTTTACTACGTTCACAAATAAATAAGAAGCGTGTTTTATGAGATTTCATGGAATCACCGCTAACTGTTCTGAAAACTCAAACTGTCGTAAGAGCGCCGTTACAACACTCCGTTTCAAGGGTAAGCTAATAACAGAGATAAATGAAAGGATTGGACGATTTGAACTCTGGATTTTCTACCTTGAAACCATATTCACGAGTTCATCACCGTCTTCTTTGCCAGAGTGTATCTCCATATCGCCATTGTTGCTTTTCTCTGCACCCGTGAAGAATGTACTCGATGCCTTGCGCTTTACAGATGGACCTCTCTCTACCCGATTATCCATTTTTTATAACACATCAACCGACAGATAAACTGAGATCTTCTCTGCACTGTTGATGTTATCTGAATCTTTCATGAAAGGGATAAAATAATTTGACCGACTGAAGTCATCCATTTAAGGTATCGCAATCCTTTTTAGTATCAAAGTATTCTCAATCAGTAGTCAAATGTATGTGTACAGCGTCTTCATATTATGTCAATAGTTTATTTAATCAGTACTTCAAGCATTTCGTAATAAGGTGATCTTGTAAAATCTTTTAAATGTCAATTTCTTGCATGGATGCGGCGCTAACGTACTTTTCGATACTCTACTCACGAGGAAAATTTGTTGGGATACTAAGGCTCTGTTTTTTTTTTTTCGTGTGTGTGTCGAAACTAAGTAAACATTCTAAGACTGTAATTGTTAAACGATTTCGAACGCTATGAAAATATTAAACTTTTGCTAATCAATTACTTAACAAGTGCCCCTCAGATAATATTTGGCATTTTTCACTTTTTAATTGTATTCACCGAAAGGAATTTGTTATCAAGCAACAAACTTTTTGAGTCATGCCATTTTTAATGTAGTTTCCAACTACGAAAAGCAATTGCACAAACCTGCATCCAATAGATCAATGGACAATAACCGTCGATCATGTGGGAACTATATGGGAGGCTAAGAGAAAAATACCAAAAAATTTTTAAAATTATTGTATGATATCAATTCAGTCTCAATATTTTAATTTAGCCAATTTAGTCCAAAACCTTTTGAAAATTTGTCAATGTAGTCTTTCCGACCAATTTTGGCCGAAAATCACTGACCTAGCAGTCCAGTCAGTGCCGACCATTCTGGTACAGCTGGCGCTGAGTAGATAATTTTTGCAAGCTTTTAATTTTTTTTTATTTCTTTTTATTTTTTCTTTTGTTTCTATTTCCCTCCTCCGGTCGACAGCCACAGAAAAGGGAAACATTCAATTATTTTACGAAAAAAAAGTCAAACATTGTTCACGTCAGCACTGGCCGACTTTCACGTTAGTGATTGGCCAGCCAAAATTAGTAGGAGGGACTACATTGACAAATTTAAGTTTTATGATTAAATTGGTGAAATTAAAAAACTTAAAACTAAACTAGTATCTGTACAATCTATTTATAACTTATTTGGTAATTTTCGCTGAGGCTCGAACTAAGGATCCGGAAATTCACCGACCGCGATCAACTCGGTCCCGTGGACTCGGGTCCGGGCAATGATTTCCCCGTTTGACACTATGGGAAGCTTTCCCACATGGCCGCTCTTGATTGGACAAGTTTTCATGTTTTGAGTGGCTGAAAATTTGGGAATTGAACAAGTTTTTCAGTGAGAGAGATAGAGAGAGAGAGAGAGTGGGAGGTGGGGCCCCAAAAGCCACTAAAAGTAGGCCAACGGAATAATCAGTGGGCGTGCTTGGGAGGACAGGCGTCGCAGGCCCTTCGATACTGCGACCGCCCCAATGACCATTGATCCCCCCCCCAATTTTTGCTCGCCCATGCTCTCCTTTTTTGCCACCTTTGCCCCCATCCCCATGGACTTTGTCCTAAACTAGAAGAAACTTATCTTTTAATGTAATGCACGTAACTCGTAACATGTCGACATGATGATGGTCCCGCTTCCATTCTTGATTGGAGACCCGAACAAATGCAGGCTTAAATTTATACTTATCATGAGATGTCGGCGTGTCAGTGATGTATCGATTACACCGATAGACATGTCATAATCAAATTGAAAAAAAAAGCACGACAGAACATCGTTATCCCGTTAAGCACACAACAAGGGGGGAAAAATAAGGGTTAATATCACGAAAAACCTAAAAATGATACGAAAAAATTGTCAAGAAAATCATAAACTTATTACATTTTTGTCAATGTAGTCCTAAACTTTTTAAGTTTATCGAATCAGTCCTAAATCTTTTCACTTCTCGCCAATTCAGTCCTATTGGCCGAAAGTCCATGACGTGGACACCGACCGTTCTACGTGACACGACTTGCGCTAACGTTGACAATTTTTTGAATTTTTTGAATTTTTTCTTTTAGTTTTTTCTGGTTTCTTTTTTGCTGGGCCCTTGCCAGCCGCGACACCTTCGCCGACCGCGACTGAGGGTCTCGGTCCTTGTCCAGATCTGGGCGAGGCCAACATGGCCACGGCTGAGGCTGGCCTTGCATACAGCCGCGATGGTCTAGGCGAGGCCAGCCTCGTTCGCGGCCGCGTTGGCCTTGCCTAGAGGTAGGCGAGGGTCCGGTGACCCTTGCCGGCGACCGAAGAAGAAACCAGAAGAAAAAAGGAAAAAAGAAAAAAAGTATTAAAAAATTCAAAAGATATATTGAAATGTTATTAAAATTATCCACGTCAGCGTCGGCTATGCCACGTAGGACGGCCAATGTCCATGTTAGTGATTTCTGGCCAATAGGACTGAATTGGCAATAAGTGAAAAGGTTTAGGACTGAATCGGCAAACTTAAAAGGTTTAAGATTGAATTGGCAAAAGTTCAATAGGTTTAGGACTTTTTTAACAATTTTCCTAAACCGATACACATGTGATAAATTTACCCGAAACTAATTTTTTGGCAACCAAAAATCTTAAACTGCTACACCTATGATAAATTTATCTCTATTAGTTTCTGTTAAATTTTATTGTCAAATAGTTTTGTCAGATGACACGTGGCAATTGACGGGTGTACTAGTTTGGGGTTTTTACCTTCTGTTTATCATAGGTGTACCGGTTTAGGATTTTTAGTGGTATTAATCCGTTTTAAAGAAAATTAACGGATGCTAAATTTATCATAGGTGTACTAGTTTGAGATTTTTGGTGGAATTTATCACAAGTGTACCAGTTTGGGGGGTTTTTAAGATCCGAATGATCAACTCTGCAATTAGTTGTTAAAATCAATAGGTCTTCAAATCGTTCATTTGTTTTGACAAAAAAAAAAAAAACCGTTCATGTGAAAGTAGTTGTTAATACCAATAAGAGAAACTCTATGATAGCCATTTCTGTACATTCAATGTACTCTACGAATAGTACGGGCTATATTTTTAGCTATTATTACTGAAGGTAATAGAATATACTTTCTAAGAAACGATTGGGTTACTAATAGGGATCCTCTTTTATGATCAAAAAATTAGTTTATGATAAAATTTATCACATGTGTACCAATTTGACAATTTTTGTGATATCAACCCAAAAAACAAAGAAAGAACAAAAAAGAAGGACACGTTCACCAAACTTCTCTTCCTCATCCTCAAAATTGCATTTGCAACACACATCTGGCTAGTCCTTTGCTACATGCCACTACTCGTTTTCTCTTGAACTTTCTACTTGTCACAATGGGATATAGCCCTTCCATGGAGACAATGATTGTGGTGTACTTGGCATTCTTCTTTTCACACGGGTCACTTTCTTTTTTCTTTCCCTTTTTTCCTTCTGTTATACACTTTTGAAAAGGTATTTATTTAAGTAAACCCTCCCTTTCTGACGCTCCATATGTTATATTATCGCTAATGAAATGCAAAATATTCCCCCACCCCACCATGACATGTTTTTGAAAAAACCTTCCTTAAAAGAAGTCAAATGGTGTGGCCACTAGGGTTAGCTCCCCTTGCGTAAAGGACTGGACTCCATGATTAGTTTTATGAAAATCGTAATCTACGTTCATGATGTGATGAGGTAAACAGATGTTGCCCGTTAATTATTATGTCAACCAATGTCCATACTTGAGTTAATCTCTTCAGCCAGAGGACTAATGAAAGATTAGATTATGTCAATTAGTTTCCTTCAACATCAAAATGACGCAAGGGTTACGAGTGAGAGCATCATTAATTAGGGTTTCCAAGAAATCGTATGTTACCAACTGGGGTGAGCAAGAAATCCGATTGGTCCTTGACTAGTTATCATGCAAACTTCATACCTATGTCATACATGCCTTCTCGAGAACCACCTATAGATCTACTCTTTTTCTTGCATCGAATGATTAAATTGTTTATATCGTCAATTAATTTATATCCCCCCCGACTCTTAAGCTTCTTCAACCAATGCATCACTAGTGTCATATTCTTCATAATTTCAACAGGATGTAAGTATTGAAATAGTTTGTTGCAATGTCATGATTAATCCGAAGTTGAAACGTTGCCCTTGCGTTTATACTTGGTGGGCACATTTCTGTTTAGTTTTGGTTTACTGATGCAATGAGAACTTTCACAACACATGAATCTAGAACTCATCTAAACTCCTCCACAGCAAGATTTTAATCTACTCTTCTTATAATCTCGATATTTTGTGTCATAGAATCGTCAATGGAAACTTCATTATGGTGTCAAAACACTTAGTTTCTTGCGACAAAAAGTCTATCGTGTACATTTCATCATAGTCATAGTGCATGAACTATCACAAGCATTAGTACTTAAAACACTTTGCGAGATGTGTTTCCCACTCAGGTCAACTTTAATAATCGTTTCCCTATCAGGGTATTTCGCTGTACGGTTTTTATTTTGGTACATTAGCTGCGTAAAAAGAACATTTCACGAGCAAGGACAAGATGTTGGAATTCCATCAATTTAGAAAAGCAAATTTCATCTGGACCAAACATTTTCGCAAGCAAATGAGGTTGCAACACATCTATCTACCTATGCGTGGTCATATCTCTTGATCGTGGGAGTTACTGGAGAACATCTCGGTCGGATAACATGTGAACGTGTCGAAAGGAGGAATCATCGAATGAGATGGAAGTGGGCGGCAAGATTCTGTTCCTCGGTCCTGATAAGGGACCTCGCAATTTTTTTTTTTTTCCCGCTACGATCATTTTATCAGCCACACAAAAATTTCCAAGTTAAAAAAGAAAGTGCTTGGCTTGAATGGATCTGGAAAAGGTGCGGAACGACTGCATAACGTGACGCCACGTTGAGGTGGCCTTCAACCCTAGCGGAGATCTTCTACTTCGCTTCCGCGCGTTGCTTTGTCTCCACGCGTATGTCGGCGATAGGAACACAAGCTCCCACTCACTCATTAGCTAGCTGAGCCCAACGATAGAATTCTCTTAGTTTGATCGAGAAGAAGAAAGTCTAAATGGAAATCAAAATAGTGAGATGAGATTTGGATCTTGTGATTGCCGCACACTAACGAAGAATGAACATTGTACTATATGTTTGTAACGAATCAACTCGCTCAACATATTGCCCGATTTGACCGGCTCCGAATCAAGTCTCGCAATTTCACCCTTTATACTTTCGTAGGAAGTTATCGATCCCGTCATTACTTTCAACCGAGCTTACTTAAATATGGAGTTCGATCATTAAACGACGTCGTTATATCAAAAGACGTCTCTTATGAGTTGATTTCGATTTTACAGATAAACATGCACGAACGTTTTCTCATGTTCGGTATTCAATTCGATTTGTTTCTGCCCCTTCGACATCCTAAAAGTCTACTAAGAGCCGCCTCTTATTCGAACCTTCTCGCCTTAGCGATCGCTCCTTGCCCTTACCTAACCAAGTCAAGTCGTTATAGCCGTGATCAATTTTCAGCTTCTATTCTATATTAGATACAAATGGGGCTTGAACAAATAGTAAGAAAACCGCCCTTAATGCGGCAGACTAAATGAAATTGTTCTTTGTGGGTAATGGAGAAGTTGATCAATGCTATTTCTTATCCACAAATTTTCAGAGAATTATGGAGTGCAACTATTTTCAAATAACCATAATGAGCGTGGACTATTGATTTTTCCTTAGAGCTACCAAAATTATTAGTGGCTTACGAACAAAACCAAAGCGGGACCATTAAAATTAATACTTTGTTTTTCACATGGAGATATACCTAACTCTTGACATCTTCTCGCGTCTTTGAATGACCAAAGTTCATAATTTCGAATTTTTCCAGATAAAGTAACAACGAAGCTAAAGAATATCCGTAAAGATCTTTTTTTTTATTTGGTCCGAAAATATCCATAAAGATCATAAGTTGTGTTTATATGGTGTTTACCATTTGTTATCGGAAGCGGGCTGATAATCTATTATGAGTTGGGCAATTCAAATGGCAGGCTTTGCTAGTATAACAGTCTTTGAGCCACTCTTAGAGTAAAAGTATATTGTGAGCCACAAATTCTTGAAGGAGTGGACCTCACAGTAATTTGTAATTACTTATTATTATTTTTTTTTTTGCGGTTCAAAGGAGACTGTTATTCTCACTAGATTAAAGACTACCATTTAATCATTTCTCTTTTGAAATTTGAAGAGCATCATTAATGGTCTTGAACCTCGCAGCATTTGCTGAAAAATTAGAGCTCATACTTTCACACCAGCATGAACTTGTGCTCACATTTTCTTCATCACTATCTTTGAAAGCACGAATGCATTTGTGGTGGGAATTTCATAGGGAAAATTACCATTTGGTAAACTTGTTGTACGTTAGTTAATTCAGTTCTAAACTTTACAATTGTGCCAATTCAGTTCTAAACCTTTTGATGATTTTTCAATGTAGTCTTTCCGGCCCATTTTGGCCAAAAATCGCTGACGTGGATGCCGGCCATTCTGCTTGGCATGACCGTTGCTGATGTGGACAACGTTTACAATTGTTTTAAAAAAAATTGAATTTCCAACTTTGGGCAGACGAGATTGCCGGTCAACCCTCGCCTAGTCCAGGCAAGGGTGTTTGGCTCTCGCCTAGATCCGGGTGAGGGTAGCGACGCCCTTGCCTAGTGGTCATCGACCTTCACTTGTGATCGGCAAGGGTGGTCGGCAACTAAAGTTGGAAAAAAAAAAATACTAAACAAAAAATGAAAACTTTAGAAATTTTTAAAAATTGCAAAAATTTCTCACGCCAATGATGGTTGTGCTACATAGGACGGCCGGAGTCCACATTAGCGATTTCCAGCCGATATTGGCCAAATGGGCTATATTTTGGTGAATCCTTAAAAGGTTAAGGATTAAATTGATACAATTGAAAGGTTTAGGATTGAATTGACCGTCGTACAATAGGTTTAGGATTTTTTTTGGTTCCCCGATTTCAAACACCCGCTCATTGGGAAAAATGGAGAGATTATTGTTTGAACTCATTCTATTAGGCCAAGCCAATTGCATTGCGAAAAATAGCGAGTGACACTATGTCCAGAACAAAACCCTCATTCTAACATCTTGTTGCGACTGCACTATTATTGGTCTCTTCCTTCACATTGTATCAATCCATTTTCCATATTATCCATTTAGTCATCTGTTTCTAATCCTGAAGACAAGTACTAGTAACACTATCATCGAACTCATCGGAAATCTTGTTTATATTCCATGGATATAAACTGCTGTGACGAACATGCACTTAAAAAACAGATACGGAAGTATTAAAATTACCAAAAAAACTAGCAAATTTAGAATTGTTTACGAGGTCATTAACAAGAGGTGGTAGGTATGAATCATGATACCAGCACAATTAAGAAAGGCACCATCAGAATTTAACTTCGCCAATAGATTTATGATCACTGCATTTTCTTATCTGACTTCCCCATGTTCTTCCTAATTTTTATTTATCTTATTTTTGTTCTATCTTATTTATGTTATTTTTCTCTTTTGATTCTTGCTACAAGCATATGTAGAAGTAGAACCATTCAACTTTGACCCGACGAAAAAATGACTGCATTAAATGAGAGTTTTTTTGTTCTCGAAGCAAATGTCTCTTCGTAGATACTGGTTTGGTTGGGACTTCGTTGACTAGTTGTACGGATTGGATACGGTCGTACGGCACTTCCGGTCAAAGGTTGTGTATTTTGACATTCTACACATTTATATCCCCAAAGTCAACCCTCCTTTTGTCTTGATAAATTATTGAGATCTTCGGATTGGATTGTTAGTCTTAGTCATTGTCATTCAATCATAGTGGTTGTGATTGTCCACTCTAATTTTTTTTTTTTTTTTTTCGATTTGAGATCATGAAATCGGAGTTGAGATTACTTTGATGACGAAGAAGGGTGGATTCTATTTATAGTTGCCATAATTTGCCGATCATCTGATAATCTGTATCCGTCTATTGTTAATAATTGACCAAAAGATTGATTAGACAATGACCAAAGTGAATCTGTATTTGTATGTAAATGCAAAGTCTTTTTTATCCGCATCGATGTATGCCTAGGATCTCAAGACATGTTGAACACGAGTCCATAGTTCACCCATAGATATTTTATTAATTGTAAAGTTTATTTAAGAATGAAAATACCATAATTTTAACTAGAATTTTAATTCTTTCAATCATAAGCATATTTGGCCGTATCTTCCTCCAAATTCTTTTCCCTTCGCAAATATAGATACAATTTTCAATTTTCAAAAACTCAAACTGATAATTGGAGGAAGACTGCATGTATTTAGAGTGCATATAAATCCCACGCACAAGCGATTTGCGATACTTTTAACAAGTACATTTGGCTAAATTGTGTGGAGTACAAATCATTTATCCCGATAGTCGAAAATTGATGCCTAAAATTAATTGATAGGTATAGTTCACTATAAAAGGAAATTGTCGATACACCATTGAGTCGTTGAAATAGTTGAGGGATTCGATGACTTATTATTAACTACTATTTCCTCACGAAGCCCCGGGTCGAGTACAAGGAAAAATTGGAAAGTCCAGGTACTATAACTAGAGCAAAACCGATTTAATAATCTCATACTCGGATCGTCCGCACAAATCTTTTGGAATATCTATTTAGAGTCGAAATTAATGGCAAATTAACTATGGTAAATACCAATTAAACCTTGTCTATGCGCTGAATAATTCAAGAAGCTCAAGAAATTGGCTATTGTATACGACACACCGTACATGCTGACTCAGTCTTTCATTGACATACGAATGGTTGGACGCGTGTCCCTGTTACTAGTATCTTACGGTTTCAGCTTGCACGATGAAGCAATCTTTTGTGATACTTGCCAAGGAAGATGATGGAATTATCCTACCAAAACTGTTTAGTTAACTTAAATTGGGTGAACTAGTACACGTCTTATAGTACCTTAAAGTTATAGTATATCCAATATAATATCCACCTTTTGCAAATCATTATCACGATAGGCGCATGAAATATTTACAAATACTAATGCGTGTACAATTAAATATGGTTCTTGTTAAATATCGTCCTCGGGGCACTTATTGAGTATACTTAATGTGGAAAGATTTTGATTTTTCAAATTCATTAATTATACAAAATAAGAAAAAAAAAAGAAGACGTGTGAAAATTACATTTTTTCTTTAATTGGGTGTTATAATTTATAAGGCACTCGTTAACAAAATCCATAAATCTGCGCTTGTAAAAATGCTTAAACTTTGTGCCCCGAGAAGCGCGAGGTGCTAAATTCCCACTCGACACAAACTTTTGGGGTTAAGCCATAAAGAAGCAATTGTTATTGTATTCAATTTCTCCTGGTCCCTACATGAATGGCCTGCTTATTGATTAAGTCCAGGGTTATTTTGGTGAAAAACCCATGTTACTAGCAAAGACTATTATTCAATTTTAAAACGCCCATTTTAAAACCAATAAGACAGTGCATTGAAAATGGGAAACTTTATTATTATTATTTTTATATAACAATTTAATCAGGACACTAGTTGGTTAGTTTATTTTTAAGAAGAAGACTAAACTTGGAGATTACTTATATGACCAAGACATCAGATCATTTGATTAGTATTCTCCGAGTGATTCACATAAATGATCATTTAGGAACAAAGAATTGGCCCGGTCTGACCTTTTTTTATGGACTCGAGAGTCGAGACCGACGGGAGAGCTCAAAATCCATTGATCTGTAAATTATATAGAAGACTTACTGAAATAGATATTTTAATTGCTTAATTGCCTGGTTGCATCCAAAAGCATATCATGCATATTTTGGAAATCTTCACATTGATTTTAGGGCAAATTACCGCGACATCGCTCCGATTTCGGCTAAATTACAGCAAAACTCGTATTTTTTTAGAAAAGAATACACTGGTTTATACACAAATAAATAGACTCCGACCTTTTTCTTATTTCAGTTATTTAAAGCTATTATTAAATGAATCTGTGACTCTACTCCAAGTAAATTAGGTGCTCGGCTAAGTAGCACCGACATCGACACGCGATATGACACGACACGACATGACCACACGTCATTTCTCAAAAATTAGAGAATTCCGACACATTGGGCCACATTGTATATACTGCCTTTTAGTTTTCCAGACTCAACCTTGAAGCTCAACCCTCAAGATGCAAGAAATTTCTGATCCACAAGTTCCACACACAGTGGCGAGTGGAGAGCATACTGAACCACACCATAATACCAAATTAACAAGAGGATTCTAGGAGTCGAGGAACCATGCTTGGATGAGAAGAAGGGAGAGCATTTTAGGGATTCATGATGAGAAAACTTGACACTAATATTCATACGAAGGCTAGATCTGCTTCATTACATGATACAAGGGGCCTTATATAGGCAACACAACTGAATAAAATAAACACATTGGATTGGCAGATCCGATACTATTCATGTTACTATTTATGAATAGTAACCTGTCTACTACTATAGTGAATAGTGAACAATGTCCGGTGAACAGTAACCTTGCTATAGTGACCGGTGAACAGTACATTTCAGAATAACTTTTGACTTCCATGGGCCATTTATTTGAAGGAAACACACACGTGATACTACAAGACAAAGGATTTTACATAAACTTGTGGAACCCTTCTTCAGTGTCATCTTCTGAGCTGTCCGAGCTGTCTGGTCCATCTTTGCATCTTTTGTAGGCTCTCTAGAGGGATTCTTCATTATTCCATGGTATGAATTAGTCAAAATCATCATTCTGGGTACTAGAGGAAACATCTCGTGAGCTGGGGGGCATCTTCACGTGGAATATTATCCCGGGAGTTGGAGGGGACATCAAGAGCATAGGGATCTTGAGAAATGGGTCCACCCCATGGATCCTAGGAATCCATGTCCATTGATGTGCCTGATGGCCGATTCTGTCGGTGGAAATAGTCCAAGGCTTCTTGAATGGTTTCTCTCATGCTGCTCCATGAATCAGGATAATCCCAAGATATAAATATCAGCGGCGAGTTTCTTTTTCTTCTGCTAGGGATTCACGATTAGACTTTTTTTGGGGCTGGCTGGGTATATTAATTTTGGAGTGGCTGGGTATATAACTTAAGTATATATATTTTTGATAAATTTACATCTTGACCCCTGATTTATTGAAAATATATAAAATTGACCCCGTGCGTGTTGGAATGACGTGTCGGAGGCATGTCGGTGTCCGATACGCGTCCGACACAACACGGAGGCTTTCGGAGAGTATCCGTGCTTCCTAGGTGCTCGGTCAGTCCAGAGTATACCATTTATTTGCCAATCCAAAATATCATTTGCATAGTCATTTACTTCTAGTATAAAAAATAAAAGTCACACATGATTTTTTTTTTGCCTTTTGTTTTTTGTTTTTAGCTCAAATTGATTTTCTTGGTAGCTGAAGTTGGTAAATAAAAATTCATTTTGTCAGTTAAAGAGGTCACAGTCACAAATTAACAACTATTTCCCCCTCTTGCAATCATTTCGCCCCGCACGAGCTCCTCAGTTTGCGATTGCTTCAATTTCCCTCTGCATCTTCTTGATAGGAGTTGAACGGGTCAACGCATCAGCCCCTATTCAAACATCTACTTCAGAATCCCAAACTCGGTTGACTTTTTCGTTCCTCGAAAGCGGACATCGCAGCAAATTCCAATTTTCGTTCCTTGTAGAATACTATAAATCTCGCCATCAAGGAACTGTTCCTAACCAATAAGACGTAACCACAAACAGCTAGCCCTCCATTTTAATATCTACATTTCAGACTTTGCCTCCAAATTAATGACAGATTATACGCAATGCCAGATTAGATTGCTTATTCAACTAAAACAACTAATAATTTACTATGTTATCATTATCCAATTACTTAGAGAGAAAGTCTCAAAGAGCACGATAAGTTAATTCTTTATTAACCGGAAAATGAAATGGCAGCGAAGCGTCGTTAAATCACGAAATATTCTTCGATGCCGGTGGCCGCCGTGGGTGTCGTTTCCCTAGATAGACCTCATAGGACTTTAGCATTAGCCTCCAAGCCGCCAAAAAAATACAAATAAATAGAATATGATGGAAATGTAAATCGGGCAAGAGAAATAAAAAGAAGAAGAAGGAGGATTAGACTCAGATTAGCGTGGGAGATGACCTACGTTGCCATGGACTGAATTGTCGGATTCACAGCAAATTGGGTCTTGTCAAAATTGTAAGCACATGTAGATTCATTCTATTGAATTGATTTTAGAGCGTGTTGTTGCCTACAAAAGGTGTTCTCGTATCTAGGTTTCGTGTCCTAGATGTTCTGAAGTGACTTCCAATTTTTTTTTTTTTAGAATAAGATGCTTTAACAACTAATAAGCTTAGGTCATTCATGACTTGATCCCTCCAACTTCTCTTTGGATGAGAAATCTCATTATATTATTTGGAAGTCGATATAGTAACTCCATCACTAGCTATCAAGATTGTTACGTCATTGAAGTACTTGGGTCCCTTCACTTGTCGCCAAATCGATGAAGTTACATAAATAAAGTCCATCTTCCAAAACTATCAATAGCCATATTCTAGAATATGAAATAAGTGGATTGGAATAGTAGAAATCGTGCCATATGGCAAGAAAATAAAAGAGACAATGACGGCCCCATCCAAAAATGGAGAAGTTTCGGTATGAACAGGGTGCAGACATCTTTTATACATCGAAATCGTTATGTCTGATGAAATTCTACGTCGAATCTGAAAGGATACTTCACTTTCGATGGTAGAAATGAACTCAAGGTGCATTCTGGAAAACTAAAACTTCCAATCAAAGAGTAGCAAATGGTCATCTAGACCATGGATTTTGGTACCATTTCTTGATCCTTCCGTGGTCCACATATACTCTCTCATTTATTCATTTTCTTTCATAGAAGTGAAATGCTTTAAAAAGGCAAAAGTGCCCCCCCAAAAATGAAAATCTGAAAATTTGCTACATATCTTTAGAGATGGGGGTTTTTCCCCGGTTCTCCAACACTTTTTATTTATTCTGCTAGTAACTGAATTTTAGAGCAACGCGTATTTACACATCCGAATCTCCGATCACAAGAGCCCATCGTACGAGTGAGACGTTTGGTCCAAAACAGGATCAGCATTGATTAACATGTGCCAGCTGAAGTCTTCATCGTTCCAAAAACTCAAATTGTCGTTGCTGTTGTTATATTCGCCGAAGTCGCCATGAGGCCAGTCCATGATCGGCAACTGCAGGTCCTCGAATATGTTGTTCTCCTCCCACGCAGATGATGGCGAAGTCGAGTACGAAGAAGACGACGACGAAGAAGAAGAAGGGACTAAGATCTCAGATGAGTCAATGAGTGGGACATCGTCTGAGCAGAGGAAGCTGTTGATGGCCTCCATTGCATCATCGAATGTGCTTCTTTCTTCTTCTTCTTTAGACTCTGTTGCGGCCGGTGGCGACTCGAGATCGACCTTGTCGTGATCTGTCTGGGACGAAGCATCGTTTGTGGATGACGATAAGGTTGGTTCTTGATCAGTCGATTCCTGGTGATGGGTCTGGGTTGTTTGTGGGGGTTGTTGATCGGTTGTGTTGCCGGTGACTAATGGCTTGTGAGTGAGAGGATCGATGCCCATCTTCTTTAGCTTCTTCTTGATGTGGGTATTCCAGTGATTCTTGATCTCGTTGTCTGTTCTTCCCGGGAGGTGAGATGCTATTTTTGACCATCTGTCATGAGTCATGACACCAGCAAGATTTGACCCAGGAACATTAGTTTACAAAATAGCTGTACTTTCAAAATTATTGCAACTTTAATTTTTCTCGAATAAACATGATGGAAGAACGGAAATAGTCAATTAGCACTGTTTTACATTGTTATTTTTTAACTGTGCTAGATTGATTATTTCAAAGACGACGTTACATGGGACAATAAATAAAATATTAGAAGACTTTATTTGAGCCTTTGCCTTGAGAAAGAAAGTGATGATTTTTATTCTAATCGAGCTCCGCGCAACCTCATCGGATCATATACATGATTGAACGAAAAAATAATATTATGTGCATCATATATATGTATATCTATATTTCAAAAGTATCGGAATCATTGGATGTGGTGATCCCATCAATTTTGAAGGGCGCAATTGCAGGGTCTCGATGTAAACCGGACTGCATACAATACATTTTTGCAATTCAACCAAGTGATGATACTTAGAGAAAAAGAGGAAGCAGTAATAATCTGAGAGAGAGAGAGAGAGAGATTTATGTGAAAAAGAAGAGGAAGCATGGCATGAGAAAGAGGAGAGAAAAGCAAAGGCAATGATGACGACCTGTTGCCCAGTTGCGCATGGAGATCAATGACCATCTTCTCTTCATACTCGGACAAAAGCCCTCTCTTCAAGTCTGGCCTCAGGTAATTGGTCCACCTCAGCCTGCAACTCTTTCCACACCTCAGCAGTCCTGCAAAATATTCGCCATCATCACCACGATGACATCACATGTTCTCTCATTTCTGTCCAACCAGTAATGCATTACCACCAATTTGGATTTCATAAATGTCCATTTCGATTATCTCTTTTACTGAATCGTGAAACGAACGAACAAACACTTGGCTTTGAGTTTGAAAAAGAAGAAAATCTGGAGGAGTGAAAGCTTAAGCCAACATGAAGAGAGGGTGATTAGATTGAGGGAGAGACCAGCGAGCTTGGGAACAGCCCGCCAACAGCATTGGCCATGGGTGAGGATGAAGTTGATGAGCTTCTTGTCCTCCTCAGCTGTCCATGGCCCTTTCTTCAATCCCACTTTGTCACAGCACGGTTGTCTTCCCATTCTTTGTCTCTCCCTTTCCCTCTGCGATCACCCACCAAACACCAACCCCTCCTCACCACACCTTTTTGTTTCTATGCAACTTCAAGCAATACTTGAAAAGCTAAGGCCACCAAGAAAAACCAGCAAACAACCTCAGAGAGAGAGAGAGAGAGAGAGAGAGAGAGTACAGCACAGCACAACAGGATAGAATACCAACCCCTTTATATACAAAAAATTTCAAACTCACTCTCTCTCTAGATGGACACGGCAAGGGGCTCATCATTGTTCATTTTTCCTATTTCTGCTTAGGGCTTTTCGTTTTTTTTCTTTTTGCGAGTGGAAGTGTGTAATTCTGACTTTGGGGGACTTGTCACTAACACTCACCAAGGGGGACGCGTAAGGAGAGAGCTCTCGCGACGTCCACTTCAGACAGCGCCACCTCACCCCATTCTTTGCTGTAGTTTCAAGTGTGCGCCTGTGTGTCCGAGAAGCTGACTCCCTCCCTCCCATTCCATTCCATTCCATTCACCCCATTATTTTTGTTTTTTTTGTTTTTTTGTTTTTTTGTTTTTTTGTTTTTTTTTTTGTGCATTGAAACATCGTGGATCATTCTCTAATCATTTATCTCATTGCAATAGCAATGCCAAAGTTTACAAAAGGTGCATAATTCCTAGTAGTGAGCTTATCCATACTTTCTTGATACATAAAGATGTTCTGTGTATATCTCATTTCGGGAAATCTGTCCAAAAAATCCTAAACCTATTGCACTTTTGCCAATTCAGTCATAATCTTTTTCATGTTTTGCTAATTGAGTCCATCCGGTCAATTTTAGCCTAAAATCGCTGACGTGGTGGATGCCAGTCTTCCTAAGTGGTACAACCGGCGCTGACGTTGACAATTTTTAATAATATTTCAATATTTTTTTTGGAATTTTTAATTTAATCTGAACTTTCTTTTCTTTGTTTTTTGATAATTGTGGTCAGCGAGGGCGTCAAGCTCATGCCTAGATCCAGGCGACAGCGCACTCACCTGTGGCTGGCGAGGAACCCGACGCTCTCACCTTGTTTGGGCAAGGGCCACGTTGTCCTCGTCCGCCACAACTGTAAGATAATTTCTATCACATTGCAATAGCAATGCTATTCATTTGAAGACAACTAGGTGAATAACTTATTCATCGACAGTGGGATTCGATCTACTTGAGGGCTGTGATGTCATGATATTCCTCTTCACTTAAATTGGTTGAGTTTGGCCTTTAACTTTGACTTCAGCCATATTTTGTGAGTCCTCAAATTCTACGGAATTCAGTGGACTGGCGCAGAGATTACAAGGAAATTAGTAAAGCTGTCGAGGGTTGATTAGAAAGTTGGGTAACTTAACACGAGCGACACTATTTGCAATATATATATATAGGAGAAATTGTTCAATTGGTCCTAAATTCATTGTAGGGATGGCAATTCAGTCATTAACTTTTCAATTTTGCCGATTTATTCCTAAACCATTGTGCGAAATTTCAATGTAATCCCTCCAGCCAACTCTCGGCTGAATCGCTGATGCAGCGGTGTGCCATGTAGGACGGCCGACGATGATTGGATCATCAGGTCAGCGATTTTCGGCGAAAATTCACCAGAATGACTACATATAACTAAAGTGGATTGACATCTATACAATAAATTTAGGATTGATTGGGTAATTTTCCCTAATTCGTGGCACATTGAGATAATTTATTAGATTGAGGGAGTCAATTGAGGAAAATAAAGAACAAGCAGGAAAATGGAGATAAATTCCAAACATTAAGAGCCAAAGCGTAGTTACTCATTGGTACAGAGATCGTGATCTCCACTCATTTCTAGCGACTATATGCGGTTGAAGACAAAATCGGACAACTTGTGGTCCGAAAACATTCTCATCTCGACACAAAGACCGAAGTTCGCCCGCAAAATGTCAATGATAAGGATCAATTGCATACAATGCCAAAAAGAAATTCAAACTTGTTTTGGTTTACATGCAAGTTCAACCGGTCAATATTCTTGATTTGCTTATTAAATTAGGATTTTGTTAAAGAATATAACCAGACACTTGTTAAGAAACCAAATTAGAAAACATTGCAATTGGGCAAGGCACTGAAAAAGTCTTAAACCCATTGCACTGTTACCAATTCAGTCCTAAACATTTTAATTAGACCAATTTAGTGCCAAATCTATTGCATGGGTACCAATTGAGTCCATCTGGCCAATTTTGGCTGACGTGAACGTCGCTCCTACATGACATGATCGGTGTTGACATGAACATATTTTTAATAATATTAACAATTCTTTGAATTCTTTTTTTTTTTTTCGGTTTTCTCTTTTTTATTTTGTTTACTTTTTTTTGGCCTGAGGGCAGGCGAGGGTAGCCGGCCAACCCTTGTCGGCCACAGGTGAGGGCATCCCAACCCTCGCCCAATCGGGGCGTCGCAGCCTCACCTAGATCTGGTGAGGGCGTCGCGACCCTTGCCGGCCCTCAATGAAAAAAGAGAGTAAAGAATATAAACAAAAGAAAATAAAATAAAACATAATTTCAAAAATCATTAAACTATCAACGTCAATGCCGACCGTGCTACGTAGGATGACTGGCGTCCACGTCAGCGATTTCTAGCAAAAATTGGCCGGATGAACTCTATTGGTACCAATGCAAAAAGTTTTAGGACTAAATTGGTCCAATTAAAAGATTTATAACTCAATTGGTACTAGTGCAATAGGTTCAAGACTTTTTTGCTACTTTTCACGAATCAAACAGAACATGAAAACTGCAGTGGGGGAAAAGTACAAAAAAAAATCCTAAACAAATTGCACTGGTACCAATTCAGTCTTAAACCTTTTAATTAGTCCAATTTAGTCCTAAATCTTTTTGTATTGGTATCAATTGAGTCCATCCGATCAATTTTGGTCAGAAATCGTTGGCGTGGATGCTCGCCGTCCACCAGTGCTGGTGTGGACATTTTTATAACATTTAATAATATGTTTGAATTATTTTTATAATTTGTTGGTCTATTTCTTTTTTTGAATTCTTTTTCGTTCTTTACTTTATTTTTATTAGGGCCGGCAAGAGCTGCCAGCCGACCCTCACCAGGACCAAGCGAGGGCCGTGACACCTGTGCCCAAATTAGGGGAGGCTGTGACGCCCCGATTGGGCGAGGGTTGGCCGGCGGCCCTTGCCGACCAAAAAAAGTGCATAAAAGAAAAAACAAAAAGAACCAATAAATTATAGAAAAATAAAAAATTATTAAGAAATATGCACGTGAGCATCGTTTGTGGCACGTAGGATGACCGATGTCCACGTAAGCAATTTCCGGCCAAAATGGGCCCTGATAGACTCAATTTGTACCTTGGAAAGAAAAGACTCAATTTGTACCAATGCAATAGGTTTAAGACTTAATTGGTAAAATTCAAAGGTTTAGGATTGAATTGGTATCGGTGTAAAATGTCTCGAATTTTTTTGGTACTTTTCCCTCCCAATGACAGCTGGTGCTAGCTATGTAATACTCGTTTAGGATACATAAATCCCGCTAGAGTTTTTCGGTGTTCCGTAAATCAGTTTGGATATTGACTAATATTATAGGGTGGCCCATGCCCTAAGGAGAGCTAAAGTTCATGTTCATTAGCATACCTAGTTAACTAGGGACAATTGTCTAAAAATTTCTAAACCTATTGTATGACGGGCTAATTTATTTCCAAACCTTTCAATTGTACTAATTTAGCCCTAAACCTTTTATTGATTTGCTAATGTAGTTATTTCAATCAATTTGGCTAAAAATCGCTGACGTGAACACTAGATGTCCTACATTGCACGGCTGTCACTGATATGGATAAATTGTAAATGTTCCATTAATTTAATTTAATTTATTCATTATCTTTTTTTCTTTTATACTGTTAAGGGCCGACCGGGGGTCGCCGGCCACCGGTCGAGGCCCGACGACTCCCACCGGCCCTTAACAATAAAAAAATAAATTAATTAAATACACGTAGGTATAGTAGAGTGCTACTTCTGATCTCGGCGTGTGTGAACAACCAGTTTCTCTGCAAATACTTTTAGCGAGGCTATTGCTATGTCAAATCATTCAATACATCGATCGCCAAACGAAAGAAGCAACTTCATGTAAGCGCGGGTTTCGATCATCGGACAATCTCAAGGATATTGTCCTAGCCACACCATTAGTCATCCGAAATGACAATGCACGGATGTGGAGCACGGCGAGTCGTCAGTGGAAAACAATCTCACCCCCGAAGTCCCTCTTCTTTCGTAGAAAGCGGAGCACTGGTTCGAACAAGTCGTGATTGCCCCACGGTGGTCCATAGATTTGTGTTCAGATGGCGAAGATTAGGGTTTCGGAGAGTCACATCAATCGGCGACTCAAGTTTTAATTTTGCGTCTGCTGCTTATAATCTAGGCTCTAGCAGAACTTCACTTTCTCCAACCTGTATTTGCTGTCTCTGTTTTCTGTCTTTCTTTGAGGAATATTCCATCGTTCTGGAAAGCCACACCAGAGACGTCAATGGTTTCTGGATTGGTATAATAGTCACGAGGGATTAATAAATTTGCTACATAGCTTTAACTTTGACCAGCTCAAAGAAGCCGACTCCGGCAAAATCTTGTTTGTGTTTCTTTTTCACTTTTTTTGGGTACATGCACCGTCGGTGGAGACTTTTTTTTTTTTTTTAAAACACAATCATAATTAATTAACGATGAAATATCCCACATCATTTAATTACGATCGTTGTTGAAATATCTCGCGTCGTTTGATTATGAGATTTGAATGTTCTTTATATGCATGTGATTTCCTTCCCTACGCCTATTAGTTAACCTTTCTAACAATCATAGGTCTATATGCGACGCCAGTTGAGTCTTTATAGGTGATCAACGGTGCTCGTGCGAAAATGAATTTCTCGCCGACAATAAACCATTTGGCTCCCGAAGGAACAAAAGCTCGATGGCTCTCGTCGGACAAGGATCGAGTGTCGCGAAACCAAAAATCACACGTTATGCTGTCAAACAGTGATTGAGTATCACGAAATCAAAATCACCCGTCTCCCTTCACATAAAAAAGAAAAGAAAAGAACGTTGACATGCTTAATATATAAACCGAAAGTTTGATATGCACGAGATTAGGCGATGAGTTAGGTAGCTCCTACAGGAGGGGACCCAAATACTATATATATTTATATTTATATTTCCGCTTCCAGTTTCCATATTTGGGTAGGGTCGAACCGACCCTGGTAAAGTCGAGCTCTTGCATGGACATGAAATTTTTTTTTCTCGATCCCGCGTGAAGAACAGCTGCCATGCACTATGTGCCGTTGAGAATTCGCACAAAATTGACCATCACCATTGTTCAACCATCATTTTCCGTATCAATCCAATAGAAAAAGATTTTAAAGATGATTGGAATCGAATAAGATTGACCAACAAGCTCCGACATTTACTAGCTTCACAGCTGGATTAAAAAAAAAACAAACAGATTTTCCATGTAAGTGAAAGATATTAACCACTTACCCTTGAATTTACGAGCCGACCCTATGCCCTATTGAGTGCGTGGTCTTCCAGAAAAGTTTGGTAACTCTCGTTTTAATCCAGATTATAATAATGATAATGCTCTTAATTAGCCACCTCGTGTTGTGTATGTGCTCATTTTAAACGGCGGCGGCAATTTGCCAAATGGATAGCTTCGATACGAACACCACTCTCAAAGTCCACAACGTCGACTAAAATCAACGTAAAATGCAACGCATGCCGAATAGTATGCAGCTTAATCGTGTTTTCCTTGAAAGATTTTTTTTTTTTTTTATGTGGGCTATATTGAGTGGGATTGAAATTTACTATTTTAAGGGATTGGTCTAATAAGGTAAGATATAAAGATTCTAAATAATTCTAAATAATTCTAACATGGGACTTGCTTGTGTGAGACGAGTAAAATTTGACATGTGGTGAGAGGGTCTGTGACTGAAAACTCTATAACTAGTGCTCAAATATCTGTTCTAACCCGATGCACAAATATCATCACATAAGGAGCCGTTACAAAACGCAATTCGCGGAGGGGCAGTCTCGTTGAGCTAATGATAAAGAGGTCGATAGAGGAAAAGCACTTGAGTTTTGGATCGTCGTTATTCCGTATCAAGAACGATTGATCCGAAATCAGGTGCGCAAATCACTTTTTCCTTTCATTTCCGTGTTTTAGATTGTAGTTATGGAGATCTTGGGATGCCGTTTTCGTGTCTTGAATTCCGATGGCCATTATCGTAAGCAAAATCAACCTTGGTAAAATTAAAACATATAAAACGAGATTTTATATGCATAAACGAAAATGATTAGCCAACAAGTGCTGTTTCGAGTCAAAGGAAATGATAATTTTGTACCGTGTTAAATCATGCAGAAAAACAAGAAGAAGCTTCTCACGTCAACACTGTAAAATAATGAGAAGAAGGTGGTGGCTTCAATGGCCTCTACTTGTCTCTTTGCGAGTGGGAAAAGAACCTTGGCACTCTTTTTTCAGTCTTCACGGCGGAGTTTGATTGGTCATTGTTCTTCGTATTTCACTGTGCAAAGAAAAGCACAGGGCAAATTATTTTTCCGCAGGAAATCTTTGTTTTTTTTTGTTTTTGTTTTGTTTTTGTTTTTTTTTGTTTTTTTGTTTTTTGATGACCCGGAAACCTCCCTTTCGCCCGATAGGCTAATCGGTACTAAACCCGGGGGAAGACTAGCCCAGCAACACACCGCCAGGGCCCTCCACTTAAATCGCTGACGACGCAGGGTTTTGAACTCTCGACCTCCAGCGATGGAAGGAGTTGTTCTCAATCAACTGCGCCACCTATTCCGCTAAAAACAGGTAAACCTTTGAAGACAACTTTCCAAGTCTACGCTTAGCTTATCTTTTTCATTTTTGTCTTCTTTTTTAACTTCTAGACGAACGAAGGGTACGAGCCCCATTCTACTTTTCCCAGGAACCCCACAAGATTTTTCCCAGATGGATGACCCTGTTGACTCGACAGATGGTCGTCTTTTTCCATGATGCCATCGTGACGTGTGCATGCCGTAAGCGTTCGTTGGTTGTAAATTATTGCTCATGGCATGGGGGTCAGAATGCCATCCATCTGTCCATTATCCATCTATTACGAGTATATATTAGGAGAACCATCAATCTCTTGTAAATTAGAGTCATATGAGATAATATTTCTCATTTGGGAGGAGCTTGTTGTAATATGTTCGTATACGTAATCAAGCTTGGTGGCTTACTAACATGAAGTTATAACATTACTAAAGATATGATCCACTGTCGGGGACCAACGTTTGAATACTCATTTCGAAAGCTTTGCCAATATGAATTCAGGCTGAGTCGGACGAATAAATTCAGGGTATGAATCGTTGTGATGGGGAGGCCGCCTAGCGGTTCCAACGCGTATAGCTAGAGAATTCCTTTGTGAATCATCTGGTAATTCGGAGTGAAAATAAATAGATATAGAAATGAAGAAAAATAGCAATAAACGAACCCTATTACTCATTCAAAATTCCACCAACTACGTGCAACTAAACTGGCATATGGCACTTGAGATTTTGTTGAACTACTACCAACTGTTCTAGAAGCTTAAGCTGTTAGATCAATGCGTGATTAATTGTCTTAGTTTTATATCACTCCCTCTAGTTTTATATCACTCTTTCTCATGCATAGTCTGGTCTTTTGCCTAGTCCTAGGCGTGGATATGTTTAATTAAAGAGACAAATGGAGCCTGAAAATATTTGAACTCAGAACCTCTTGCTCTGATACCATGTGAGATTTTGTTGAACCATTACCAACTGTTCTAAAAACTTAAGCTGTTAGATGAATGCGTGGTTTAACATTTTAATTTTTATATCATATTTCATGATCTTCAGGTAGTCCGGTCTCTGCGTTCGTGTCGTTAAAAAGCGAAAAGTAAGTGCATAATTGCATTGAGCGCCCTTTAATTCGTTAACCAGAAATTAATCTGGAAAAGTACTAAAAAAGTCCTAAACCTATTGCATTAGTACCAATTCAGTCATAAACTTTTCAATTGGACCAATTTAATCCTAAACTTTTTTGCATTGGTACCAATTCAGTCCATCCGGCCAATTTTGGCCGGAAATCGCTGACATGAACGTCAGCGATGCCACGTAGGACGGCCGCGCGCTGAGGTGGATATTTTTAAATATTTTTTAATTAACTTTTTTTCTTTTTTTCATTCTTTTTTAATTTTTTTTTTGTTTTTCTTTTTTCATTCTGTTCTTTTCCTTTCACATTGGCCGGCGAGGGCCTTCGCGGCATTGTGTGCAGCCGGCGAGGCCGCGGTGGCCCTGGGCGAGGCCATCGTGGCCTCGATTTAAAATCTGGGGCATTTAGGGTTTTCTGTTGGAGGGGGGGAGCGACTCGATTTTCTGATGTGGTGAAGCCATTGCGGATTTGGGAATCTAGGGTTGCTCGGTTAAGTTTCTTGAGGCTTGATCGGCAACGGGGACGGCGAGTGAGTTGCAGATGAGCCCTCAGATGGAGCAGATCCATGGAGAAATCAAGGACAACTTTCGGGCTCTCTGGTGAGTTTTATTTTTTATTTTTATTTTTGCTTGAACAGCTTTGTGGAATCTGGAAATTTATTTGTGCCTGTTGTTCAATGCTTATATTGGTACCAATTCTTCTGTCCAAGAAATGGGGTTGCCTGCTGGAAAATTTTCTTGGAGTTAAAGATCCTCGTTTTGTTGCTGCTCAACTGATTTTCTCCTGCTACTTGGAGAAATCCGGAGCTTGGCGAGACCTGATGTCGAATTGTTTCTTGTTTCACGGCAACAATCGTTGATTGCAAAATCTTTGGGGAACTGGTTTTCTTGATTTTGGAAGAATTTGGGGCTTCAGATTTTATGTTTCCACAGGGAGCTACTCTTGATCTGGTGACTCAGCTGCAACTGCTTGTTTGAAGGATAAACTCTCAAGTCTGGACATCTTTCTTGTTTTTCCAATGTCTCTTTGGATTTCTGCATTGCTTCAAGTATCTGTTCACATTCGACCAAAAAAAAAGTATCTAATTACAAGCTCCAGATTCTTCCCTGATGTACGCATCTGCAGATTTGGTGGTGAACTTAGTCATCTTTTCTCGTCAATTGGAGCGTTGTGGTGTGAAGGGGACAATTAAAAAAGAATGAAAAAAAAAACAATTAAAAAAGGAAAAAAATAATCAAAAAATATTTAAAAATGTCCACCTCATCGCCGGCCGTCCTACGTGGCACCGCCGGTATCCACGTCAGCGGTTTCCGATCAAAATTGGTTGGATGGACTGAATTGGTACCAATACAAAAAAGTTTAGGACTAAATTGGTCCAATTGAAAAGTTTATGACTGAATTGGTACCGATGTAATAGGTTTATGACTTTTTTTACTTTTCCCGAAATTAATCCGTTACGTGCACCTTTGTAATATTTAAACCACGCATCCATGCACTTAATTTAGCTTACATGATCATATAGATCAGTGTGATAGCTTAAGGAGAAAATTCAGTGGACCTTCCATCAGTTTTACCACGGGGCTTTACCAATGGTCATGTCTAACCAAGCGCCTACGTGAATCTGAGTACAACACGTTGTGTTCGTCCTTTTCCTTTTGTACAGAAAGAAAGCCAATGAAGGATCTTCTTCTAGATAGGCATCTTCTGCAAGACTTTATCGTGCAATTTTTTGTCTGCTGCACCCTAACCGCGTGCTTCTGAGTCAAGACAAAGCAACTTGGACGACTGAGAAAAAGCATGGACTGACCAAAGCCAAAAAAGAAGTTTCCTTTGTTTCATAAGAAAATTAGTTCATCGTGCTTAATTTATATCAAGTAACACGGACCGGAGTTTAGATATTTTGAAGTTTGAAAACAGATTTCTTCGTAGGCTGTAGTACTTGATTATTCTGTCATATAGTGATTGAATAAATGTATAACATCAGCATCGTAATCGTTGCATGAGATGCTTCTTCGTCCGATCTCTCAAACCGAGGTCGAGAGCTCGAATTCCAGCAAAGCTAACTCTCTCGAGGTTATTGTCAAGGCCCCCTTGCCGAGGAAGTAAATCATCTTGATGGGACAAGAGAGTTTTTTTTTTTTTTGGTCGTATAGGAAGTTGCATTAATAAAGACTTTAAAAGTTCATACAATAAAGGCCCAAAGAAAGGGCATCAACACAAAGTAAATTCCATAAAGATAAAAGAGGACTAGAGACCCAAGACGGTTGAACGATGTTTGAGCGGTAGTTTTTGGCCACCCAATCAGCCACTTGGTTGGCTCTTCTATCACAATGGGCCACCGAAACATTACTCATATGGGCTAAGCAATTTTGGGCTTTAGAAATCAGAGTTTCGGCTTCCCAACTTGACTCCCCTTCAGCGTTGACTGCCTTCACCAAAGTACAACAGTCAGACTCGACACTTATCTTCACTTCCTTCTCTCTCTTTGACTTCAGAAACTTCAGACCTACAGTTAGAGCTCTGGCTTTTGCTTCTATCGGCGACCAAGCTTGAATCTTTTCTGCAAATCCGTTGAGCAGAGTACCTTTAGAGTCTCGGAGTACCCCAGCGATGGCTCCGTCTGCAGCATCGGTATCGATGGAGGCGTCAATATTCAGTTTCAGATCTGGATTTGTCAGAGGGATCCATTCGGGAGGTAAGGTTGGGGTTCGTCTAGTAAAGTTAGAGCCTTTTTTGTTCCACATGTAGCAGCTGTTCAAGATGGTTTCGGCTTCACATATCAGGCCAGATGCATTCGGTTTAGTGCCTCTGAAAACCGAATTATTTCTTGTCTTCCACATGCACCAAAGAGTTGCTGCAATCACTTCAAAGGTAGGAAGGATGTCTCGACTCTCCAGTAATCCCTATAACCATTCATCCATGCGTGATCCATGAGGTCTCTGGCTTTGTCCAAACATTCGGGGGTCTTGCCAGATCTGCTTTGTCCATGGACAACGGAGAAACAGGTGCTCTGTAGTTTCTACTTCTGGGTTACACAGAGAGCATAAAGGCTGGTTGATGATGTTTCGCTTAACGAGGTTTTCTTTTGTAGGTACGGCATTTTGGCTCACATTCCATAGGAAGAAACGAATTTTTGGGGGGTAATGGGCTTTCCAGATACTGTTCCATAATC